>OY728129.1:246286321-247536321 GCA_963277665.1 Viscum album
GTATTACAATTCATAACGGCTAGTTTGATCGGTTGTGGTGTGTGTTAGAACTCGATGTTGCGTACAACACACGCTTATTACATTATTCAAAGGGAAACGTACCGTAGAAGCTTGGGGTGTTACATTCTCCCCTCCTTCAAATAATTTCATCCTCGAAATTTCTAGAATACTACCACATGAAAAGACTCGGGTGGTTCTTCATCATAAGTTCCTCGGGTTCCCACATTGCCTCTTCCATCTTATGGTTTCTCCACAAAACTTTTACCAGACGCGTCGTCCGGTTTCTCAGCACTTGTTCTCTCGTATCAAGAATTCTAACGGGCTCTTCACTATAAGACAGATCAGGTTCCAGTTCTAATTCCTCATAGGTGAGTACATGTGTTGAGTCAGGCATGTATTTCCTCAATTGAGATACGTGGAACACATCGTGAACTTTGGAGAGACTTGGCGGCATTGCCAGTCGGTAAGCTACAGACCCAATTCGTTCTAGAATTTCGAAAGGTCCAATGTACCTGGGACTCAATTTTCCTTTCTTACCAAAACATATGACTCCCTTCCATGGAGATACCTTCAGGAAAACATGATCACCGACTTGAAATTCCAAATCCTTCCTTCGATTATCGGCATAGCTCTACTGCCTACTTTGAGCTGCTTTGATGTGATTTTGGATTACCTTCACCTTTTCCATTGTTTCCTCCACCAGTTCTGGACCTACAAGTTTTCTTTCGCCAATGTCATCCAAACAGGTTGGTGTGTGACATCTCTTTCTGTATAATGCTTCATATGGTGCCATCTGAATACTCGAATGGAAGCTATTATTATAGGAAAATTCTACCAAAGGTAAATATTGATCCCACATACCCTGAAAGTCAAGTGAGCAAGATCTAAACATGTCTTCTAAGGTTTGAATAGTCCGTTCTGATTATCTGTCTATCTGAGGGTGGTAGGCAGTGCTCAAAAGAAGGTTAGTATCGATAGGGGTACTCCATGAAGTCTCACAAATTCATTAATATATAGTCTTGCTAGACGTTCTAGTGGTAGATATTCTCTTATAGCAAGAAAATGTGCTGACTTGGTAAGACGATCAACAATAACCCATATTGCATCATTCCTTCTATGAGTCTTTGGTATCCCCATGACAAAGTCCATCATAATATTGTCCCATTTTCACTCCAGTATGGGAAGAGGTTGCATGACTCCTCCAGGATGTTGCCTTCCAGCTTTCAATTATTGAAAAACCATACATCTTGACACAAAATCGGCAATCTCCCTCTTCATATTGTCCCACCAAAAATGTTCCTTCAAATCTCTTTACATTTTGGTGCTCCCAGGGTGTATAGAGAAATTAGAACTATGAGCATCATCCAGCAATTCCCTTTTTAGATCAGGTATATTGGGAACACAAAGTATCTTCCCAAATTTCAAAATTACATCTTCATACACAAAGTCTCTTAATCTCCCATCATTCACAGCTTTAATCTTCTTTTGAAATTCTTCATCATCGGTCTGAGAACTCTTAATTCTTTCTAGTAAATATGGTTTGGCAACCATTTAAAAAAGCATTGATGTTTCACCTTCCCTGGTTATTCCAATGTCCATCTTCACTAGATCCATGAAAATTGGATCCCTTTCAATTATTATATTGTTCAAAACTCCATGATCTTTTCTGCTCAAAGCATCTGCCACCTTGTTTGCCTTCCCCGGGTGGTAGTGTATCGTGCAATCATAATCCTTGAGTAATTCAAGCCATCTCCTTTTCCTCATGTTGAGTTATTTTTGTGAGAAAATATACTTCAAACTCTTGTGATCAGTATAAATCTCACATTTTTCACCATAGAGGTAGTGCCTCCATATCTTCAAAGCAAATATCATAGCTGCTAACTCAAGATCATGAGTAGGATAGTTTTTCTCATGAATTTTCAACTGTCGTGATGCATAGGCAATAACCCTATCATTCTGCATAAGGACACAACCAAGTCCTTTCTTCGATGCATCACTATAAATAACGAACCCATCATTCCCTGATGGTAGAGTTAATATAGGAGCATTGACTAATCTTCTATTTAGTTCTTCAAAACATTCTTCACACGCTTTTGTCCAAACAAATTTAACCCCTTTACGTGTGATCTTTGTTAATGGGTTATCCAACTGGGCAAAATTCTGGACGAAACGTCGATAATAACCTACTAAACCAATAAAACTACGTACCTCAGTTATACTCGTCGGGGCTGGCCATTCTTGGATTGACTTGGTCTTATAAGGATCAACAAAGATTCCATATTTAGAGATAATATGGCCAAGAAAATAAATCTCCTGAAGCCAGAATTCACACTTGCTAAACTTCCCATATAATTCATGTCTTCTCAGCCTCTTCAGGATAATGCGCAAGTGATTTTCATGATCTTTATAGTTTTTAGAGTATACCAAGATACCATCAATAAATACCACCACAAATTCATCGATATATTCCTTGAAAACTCTATTCATCAGATCCATGAATACAGAGGGTTCATTAGTCAATCCAAACGGCATTACTGTAAACTCGTAATTCCCATACTTGGTTCGAAATGCTGTCTTCGGAATGTCTTCCTTCTTCACACACAATAGATGGTATCCATATTGAAGTTCAATCTTTGAAAAGTATTGAGCTCTATGCAGTTGGTCAAATAAATCATCAATGCGAGGTAGGGGATACTTGTTCTTTATTGTTATAGCATTGATCTCCCAATAGTCGATACATAACCTCATAGATCCATATTTCTTTTTAACAAAAAGAACAGGGGATCCCCATGGAGAAACACTAGGGAGAATAAATCCCTTATTACTCAATTCCTCGATTTGTTTCTTTAGCTCAACAAATTCTACAATGGCCATTCTATAAGGGGTCTTCGATATAGGCCTTGATCCAGGAATTAAATCAATGGAAAACTCAACTTCTCGTTCTGGAGGATGTCCAGGTAAATCCTCCGGAAATACATCTACATATTCTTTCACAACAGGAACATCCTCTATTTGAACATTCCTTTCCTCACCCACAGTTATTTCATTCTCTTCCTCCCCAATAATTGAATTTAGTTGAGCTACTGGGGGTGGATCGAGATAAGAATTAGGTGGTGACGATTCTGCTCTAAAGATAAGGTGTTCCTTATCATCATCATCAAAAATCGTAACCTCTTTCTTCTTACAATAAATCTTCGCATCATAGTCTGAAATCCAATCCATACCGAGGATTATATCAAACTCAATCATAGGTATGACGATGAGATCAGTAGATAAAGAACATTTATGTGCTCTAATGGGGACTGATTCACAAAACTTTGTTGGAATGATACTTCCCTTAGGAGTTTTAACTGACAACTCCCTTGTTAAATCAAATTGGAAATATCTAATTTTCTTAGCAAACTGGGAAGATATGAAACAATGCGATGATCCAGAATCAAATAATGCATTTGCTAAACTTGAGGAAACCATTAAATTACCTACCACCACGTCTTTTGGAGCTTCTACCTCAGCAGTAGTGATAGAAAAATCTTGGCCTTGATCCCTTGGCCTTTTTTGAGGTAGGTTCCCCTGAAAATTAGGACATTAATTTTCATAATGTCCCATATCCCTTCAATTATAGCACTGAACATTGGTAGCTTCCTTCCTCCCTTTGCAATCATGAGCTTGGTGGCCTTTTTCACCACACTTGTAACAGACACCCATTCCCTTCAAGAAAGTACCGGGGTGTTTCTTCCCACATTTACCACAGGATGGATATTCAACCTTTCCCTTCTTCCCCTTATTTCCATTCCCAGATTGATCAGCAGATCTCTTCTTCTCTTGCTTTGCTTTAAAGTCATAAGACTTTGAGAATTCTTCTCTATCTTGATAGCACATGAGACAATGTCTTTGTACGACGAGAAGGATTGTGAGACTAATGCTCGACGGAGAAATGGTTTTAACCCATCAAAGAAATGATCAATCTTACTTCTTGGATTACGTATATAATCTCTAGCATACCTTGCTAACCTTGTAAAGTTAGCCTCATACTTTGCGACATTATCATCCTCCTTTTGTCTCAGACTCAGAAATTGTCTTTCCATATCTTCTCGATGGTCATGAGGAAAGTATTTTTCTAAAAACAGATCTTTGAACTCCCTCTATTCCATATTTGATACTTCATCATCTTCCTTCATGTTTTGAATCAATGACCACCATTGATCAGCATCTCCAGTGAGGCGGTAAACTGCCATGATAACTTTTTCCCTTTCACTACTCCCCAAAGCCTGAAATATTTTCTCTAGGGAATTTATCCATTGCTCAGCTACTAAGGGATTTGTAATCCCATTGAACTTTGGTGGTTGTTTCCTCATGAAGCGATCTAACATTGATCCTCCACGTTGCGGATCAGGGTGCTCCATATGAGTAAGGTTATTATTCATAACCTGAGTGAGTTGTACCAGTATGGTGATTAGCTGATCGGCACCAGTTGCATCACCAGCTCCACTATAATTATCTTGAGCAGGAGGGAAATCCATACATGGAGTGCGTGCATTGATACGGTTTCCATTTCTTCCACTAGGCACCATTTCTAAACAATGGCATAAACTAGATCAGTTTATGAATCAAAATACATAATTTCATACATATAAAACACTTAACATAAATTGAACTATTTATGGATATAATCCATAATCATAAAAAAATTTCTTTGAGGAAGTATATACTCATAAACCCTTCATAATGATTTTTAAAAAAATGAGAGTTATCCTAAGAATATCCCCCGGGAGTGTCGTAACCAATAGTGCAGCAAGGCCTGTTGTCGTGCACCAGTTCCCATTCGAGTCTAGCTCAAAGCGGTGTTTTCAGGTTTTACCCCTAGGTACATCTGTGCCAGAGCCACCTCTACCTGCTCGTATCTAGACAGGGATGTATTGCTCGGAAAACTCACAAAATCTCTACAATACCAAAATTCTAGGAAGTTCTTCTATACTAATCCTCAAAGTCCATCTTAGGTCTATGTGCTCTAATCAGAGTTTATCTAAATATATCTTCCAAGGTTTGTACTAAACTTTCTCTGATACCAACTGTAACGCCCCGACCCCAGTTACCCAGAGTCGGTGCATTATTACAGAACATTGGCATGATCACAAGAAAGA
This sequence comes from Viscum album, assembly GCA_963277665.1. Taxonomy (NCBI): domain Eukaryota; kingdom Viridiplantae; phylum Streptophyta; class Magnoliopsida; order Santalales; family Viscaceae; genus Viscum; species Viscum album. Next base: position 246,291,463 of record OY728129.1, read on the forward strand.
TCAAATCTCGAAAGACCGATTGGTAGTAGACTTGAAAACAATAGATATATTCATAAAGTTTTACATTACATCATAAAGTGAAAAACTACTACAACAACATATTTTCTCCATAGTCCACACTATTATCCCCTCATAATATCTCTGCAGGTCATTCATAATTTACTTCTTCACATCCTGGGAAAAATAAAACATAGAAAAGGGGTGAGCTCAAATGCCCAGTAAGGATAACAATATAGCGGAAACTTTTATAAATAAGAATAAACATTTAAGGCAATTTATAACTAAAACAAAAGCCTTTTAAACTTGAACTTCAACATAGTATGGCAAAAATAAAATGAAATAATGCCATTTAATTATTCACATGGATATTCTACTAATCTAATAATCACATGCAATACCAATAACCACTTTCATAATGACGGAATGCATAATTCCAGACTATCATAACCACATAGCCAAGGCCTCGTGAAAAGACTAAAAATAAGATTTTGCCAAGGCCTTGTGCCAAGACACTAGTTTGCCTCATGAGACCTACGAATGCATCGAGGAGCTATAGCGGGCTCCACGCGTCACATATTAAATCCAATGCATTCCCATATGAAAAGGTTTAAACATAACATAAACATTCATATTAAAACTAGCATACGAAATGTCAATACTTTCACCATAAACCATGAATAGAATAAAAATAGCACATTCACAATCAAACATATCACAAAACCTTCAATACAATATAGAAGTTTTTTATCATAATAAATCATCTTCAAATAAGCGTAAAATCCATCAAAGGATGTTGACATAGATGAAATCAAAACTCTTTTTAGAGAAATATCTCTTTTTATTTTGAAATCATTTAAGAGTCATATATTTATAAAATAAAACATTTTCTTTGAAAATATTATTATAATCTTGTAAGGGAAGCTTCGACGATTTTATAACGGCGGAAAATAGCCGCACCCGCCGTATAAGTTAAAAAAACATTCTTACCTTAATTCTGTCGAAAAGGTTAAAAAGCACATTATTTGGAAAACGATGAAAAGATTCCTTTGTAAACCACTTATAAAAGTCAACAAGGGTATAAAGGACTTTAATCAATATTCTAGTAAATAGTAAAAAAATGTTTTGAAATACATTTTTAAGAAACATGGATGTGGATGATAAAGAAATCCCAGTAGATTATTACGTATAAACAACCTCGGATAATGAAGAGATTGTGAAATAAACCCTTACCTTTTACTTTTACTTAGTTGGGGTAGGTTAACCTCCTGTATAATGGTGAAATAATTGTTATTAATTTATTCAATAATCATATACATTAATATGATATCATAAATGATCTTTTAACATTGCTTTGTTAATAATATCTTAGAATTATCGTCGTTTCGGGTGTTAACTTACTCGTTTTCTTTTATATGTTTTGTTACGTAAGCCATGTTTGTAATGGATAGGTTGTATATTAATCATATCCATAATTATATCAAGTCCTTAGATACTATTATTAATCATCAAATGAGAATTATACTTGAATGGATACGATGGAGAATGAATCTCATCGCATTCGTGGATACGGTAGTCCGTACGTACGCACGAGCGACAATATCATTATTTTAATATTAAAATAATATATAATTGGATGGTATATAATATATAAAGAATAATTATCATGTTATATTTATTATTTACATGAGTTACACATCATTATTATACCCATCCAAATAATAATTTATTGAATAACAATTACACCACGACGTGGAGACGATAAGCCGTACGTACGCACGTATGGTGACATGTTATTCAAAGGATGGATAGAATAGTTAATATGGTTGTACCATATTTATAATAACATAAAAGTATATATGTGATACTAGATTTATTATTTTATAATGGTAACAACAAAGGAAGAAGAAGTGGAAGAAGAAATGAACTTGAAAAAGGGTGGTGAAATCATTACCTCTTCTTCAGGTTCTTCCTTTTGATTTGATCAAAAGGGCTTTTTAGGTTGGCTTTATGATCAAACTAAGGTCTCTAGGTTGTATTGAGGGAATTTGAGAGAGTATTTGGGCATGGTTTGGCCGAACTAAAAGGCTTTAAAGGTGTGAAGTAATGAGAAGGGGGAGTGCCCTTTTATAAGAGGGGTGAGGGGGACCTTTGGAAAAGCTAGAAATATTAATTTATAATAAATTCATATTCGGTTTTTAATGGCTTAAAAGTTGATAATTTAAAGGTTAAGGTGGGGATGGGTCAAAAACCACTCAACCAGTAGAATTTAGACAGGTTGGGGTCATTATATTAACCTTATCTTTAAGTATTAACACTTAGTTAATTAGTTTCACTTTTACAATGTCTCTTTGTATTTTTATATTATATGGTTAATAAACTTACCATATAAATTCAAGAGACCCTCAAGTGGTCCATTAATAATGAAACTGTTATTATATAAGTCTCTTGGTCAAACCTTCGATTTTTAGGAATTTAATATCAATTAATAATATAATATTTGTTTTAAAAACTCTTTTATGTCAATTTTGACACTATTCAATAATTGATTCTTGTAAAAATCATAACAGAATGATTACTTCGAAAAAAGTTAATTAAAGAAATCCTAACATGTCATATTAACCTAGAAAATTAGTGTAATTCATAAAAAGTCTCAAATTATATTTATTTGGGTATTTATAATATCAATTATTCTAATTTTTTATTAATTAGGTAATTACTGTATCATCATTGTGTCATAAATAAATTTAATTATTTAATATCTAAAAATTATAAATAAAATATAATTATGTAGGAAATATATTTATATTTCTAATGAATATTTATAGTCTAACATCCAACATATATAACCCTATGTAAAAATTGTTTTTCTCAAAGATATATGCTTATGTCATTTTTGTACTTATTTTAACTTAATTAAAATAAAGTGACCCTATCACCTACAAGTGGCTCCATGGGGTCCCAAAATCGACCCAAAGATGTCCATGGTCATACATGTATCCACCAATAAGGTTAGGACACGTTTTAGGGTAATTTAGTATTATTATAATATTATTCTTTAACCCTTATTTATAGGATTTACCCTTAACCATGGTAAATAAAATATTTACCGCAGTAATTATTCAAAATGTATAAAAATAAAAGTTACCTATTCATAAAATATGAACACACTGATTCCAAATATGGAATCCATTTTTCCAAATTCAAAACACAGAAGTGGCAGAAATTTATTTAAAATTAATTCCCGCTGTTAAAACAAAAAGCGTGTTTTTAAGATATATTAACTATCAAAAGATTGATACTTGTTTATGTTCTATTTAATTGTGAAATTATGTCCAATGACCAACATTATATTAAATAGTAAAAATATATTCTAAATATACTTTAAAACCACTCAAATTCATAATGTATCACTATTAATTATTTTTATTAAAAAAGTTGTTTTTAATTAAAATTTAGTAATTTTCACTATTCATCAAAATATTACAGTTATCCGAAAAGTACCAAAATTTCACCTTAGGCTAAATTCGATACTCCAAATCCAAAAATGAAGTCCATTTTGAAATATAAAATATATATAATCTCAAAAATTAGGTATTACTATTCATAACGGCCATTTTGATCGGTTGTGGTGTGTGTTAGAACTTGATATTGCGTACAACACACGCTTATTACATTATTCAAAGGGAAACGTACCATAGAAGCTTGGGGTGTTACACAAATGATCAAAAATAATAAAACGAGCATGAATTGTTGTGAAAATTTATAAAAATATATTTGACTAATTTATTAATTAATGGAAAAATAGAATACCAATTATATATGTGTTGTTCTTCGGATATATTTTTTTTTAGAATTATAACACATGTTATATTATAAACTACCAATAAATCATCAAAATTGAGTAAATAAGATTGTGTTTTCAGGAAAATTTAGAAATTGTTTTGATTAATTTTTTACCTTTGGTAATTAACCACACATTAATCTGATTTGTGGTCTAGAAAGAATGATCAAAAAAATATTTTTGAATTAAATTTCTTTTAAAACATTAAAACATTTTTCAGATGATCAAAACAAAACAAATGAGCTCATATTATCCTAAAATTTTAAGATAATCATCATCAATTAATTTTTGAATTATATAAAAAATATACATCAATATGAAATGTGATGTAGCATGAGTGGTCATAAATGTATTTCTATAATAACAACTCTCCTTAAAATGGAAAATTTTCATAAAATGATCAAAATTAAGAAAATGAGCTTTAATTTTTTTAGTAATTTAGGACAATTATTATTGACTAATTTATGATATATAAGAAAAAACTAAACTTAAATTACATTTGTGATCTACTCAAAATACCTAATGTTAAATTTTAGAAATATAACACTTTTTAAGTTCCAAACATAGATCAAATATTTAAAATGAATAAGATGAACTCAAACTATCCTAAATGTTTATGAAAAATACAAAAGATTAATTTTTAACATGTATTAATGAACCATGTGTCAATTTCACAAGTGGAAAGTTTCTAGTGATCTAAAATTAATTTTTAGAATTAGATCATTTTTAACTCCCAATTTTATGTCAAATTATCAAAACCGAGTAAGAGAGTTTGGATTATCAAGAAAAACTATCAAAATGATCCTCAATTAATTTATTGTAGTTAGGAAAGAAATAATTCCAATAGAATAATACAAAATCAATTTTTATAATAAAAACTATTTTAATACGACGTGTGCATCAAATGATCAAAACCAAGATGATGAGATCAAATTTCCTGAAAATTTTGGAAAATTATCCTTTGTTAATTTTTTTACTTTTAGCAATAAATAAAACATCATCCAAACTTGAAATATTCTCATAATAGTGAATAGTGAATTTTTACAGTCATATCTCTGTTTTTATGTTTTAAGAATGCACCAAATGATCAAAATCATGTAAAAGAACTTAGGATTTCATGAAAATTTAGAATAATTATCGTTGATTAATAATTTGTGAACTGTGTGAATGAATCACATGTGAGTCCCATGTGTGGTGTCAGATTAGAGAAAATTACTTTTTTAGCTAACAAATCCCATTTCATGTCACAGAAAACCACTTTTGGTGGTCACCAAGAATCCACATTAGAATGGGTTACAAAATTGGTATTCATGATCCCCAATAGTGTTCCTTACTTATTAATGACAATCATAAGTGGTCACCGCATATTTTATTTTTTAAAAAAATATACACTTTTGGTGACCAAAATGATATCCTTTATTACTGATTTATATATATATATATAACATTGTATGTAGTTTGTAACCAAAATAATATTTTATTAGTATCATATAATTTTTATTCCAGTAATTTTTCACCTATAAACATCCATACAGGCAAACATGAATATGTACAACTTGAAAATAGAAAACCACAAAAATTATTTTAAACCATTGAAATTTAAAATAATCATCATGAAATCTAAAATCCTATAAAAATATAAACTTCTTATAATTCACGCATGAACATCAACAACTTAAAACAAAAAGAATAAATAACTACACACCTATAAATATCTAAAACTAAAATAATTTGAACTTATATTTTTAATGTGAAAAAACTAAAAATATTCTAACAAAAACCATGAACCTCTCAAATATAAAATCAAAAACATAGAAACCTATAAAAACACTCAATAAACATTTATCCATAAATATATAGACATATATACCTAAAAACAGGTAACACGAACACTAAATATTAGTATCCAACTACATAAATATATATAGAATTGAAAAATTTAAACCATAAATATTTATCATATGAGCATGTAACTTACACATATACAAACCAAAAAAAATAAATAATCTAGGAAACTAGTAAATAAACAGTAGCTTATATAAGTCATACCATAAAAAATGAAAACAAATAGCCTACGTCTTATACAACTATAGCTTATATCAAGAAAAACTCGACACTTGCACATTCATAAACCAAACTATCTTTAAGTATTTTTTCTTTGTTTTCAAAATCTAAGTGAACAATTTTTTAAAATAAAAAAAATAACTCTTTTATCACCTAAATGTGGTGGAAAAAATTGATCAATTTATCAACTCCAATATATATATGTATATATAAATTTTAATATTTAAATGAACTACTATGAGTGGAAAATAAAAATTATTACCATAAGCACACATATACCAAACAAGTATCATAATATTAAAAATAAAAATAAAAATACCAAAAGAATAAATATTTTTCATGTATAATATATATTTTTTTAATTACAAAATTATATTTGAATAAGTACCTACAAAATCAAAGAAAAAAATTGGGATGCAACTAGGTGCGATAATAATAAATTTATAAAAAAATGGAATTATGATAAGTATATTAACATGAAAACTAATTAAGGATGGATTTAAAATTTGTTACATATGTTTTCAAGAAAATAAAAATATATCCATTGATTTCCTTGTAAATTTATAGGTACCTATAAAATTTTAATTTCAATGGATCAGCCCTGACATTTCCTACAAAAAAGTAGAAAAATGTCATTATAGACCAATATAGAAAAAACCCCATATCATTGAAATATTTTAGTAAATTAGACATATAAATGGTAAATTTTATAAGATACCTTGATTTAAATTACCCAATTATTTCATGATTATACTACCCCTTAAAATGATGATTTACATGTAATAAAATTTTCAAATTATAATAAACATTGACTTTCTTTTTGAATAACTTCCATAAAGAGATGTATGACATGAATAATCCCACCAAGGCCCTACCTAGACTTTAATTAAGCTGAGTGTGCCACCTAAATCCCACATACAATAGGCTATGTGAAAGAGACGAGCACCAAGTTGGCATATCTCACAATATGGGAGGTCTTATCCTAATATGCTTGTAAAAAATCCAATATCCACACAATATAGAAATAATTAAAAACAAGTTAAATGGCCAACTGGAATATGTATAAATGCATATGACTCAAGATAATATCCTAAAACGGTTAATAAGAGAATAATACAAAAATTAATGGCATAAAATACATTCCCAGCAAACTCTAAAAAACAAAAATCAATATAAAGAAACTAATTTAAGGGAATCTCTACAATGAACTATCACTAGACATAAATGTTATCCTCTATCATCACCTTCAAGTTCCACTAATATCCCACCCACTAACAATTTTGTAAAACTCCATGTTTTAAATAATTATTTATATGGTAATATTTTATTTTATTTTAAGATTTCATGGGTTTATATAAGTTCTTGAAAGAAATTTTCAAAATTCTAAGTATTTTAAAGGGGCTCGCGGCTATAAAACACAATTTAGAAAACCTTGTGGTTACCGTATGCTTTGTTCTATCTCGAGATAGTGTCATTTGTAATGGTCATTTCATAGACCATTGAATCATAAAACCCCCCAGATTAACCATATAGAGGATTTTTTTCTATGGTTGTGTGGCCCGCACGATCATATCACAGTTTGGAAAACCATGCTCGTAACCCATGAAAGTTTCACAGTTTAAAAAAATTTGTTTTGTTTTATATTTATTTCTTTATTATTTTCTATTCCCTACCCTGAACCCACTATTCCTCCCATTATTATCCCCATATCCCTCTCATCTTCCATTGTATGCACCCCCTTCTTCTATCATGTGATCACCCTTTGTTTGGAATCTGCCTCCCTTACAGCCCCCTCCCTCGATCACTTGAACCAGGTAGAGCCCCCTCCATTGTGAGACCACCTAGGTAAATCCCCCTACTATGTGTTCCTCTTATACTAATCATCATACTTCCCAAATGATTTATTTTTATTTTCTTAGCAATCTAAGGTTTAACCCCCAGGTATAGTCTACCCTTCCCTCTTTTTATATTTCCTCTCAATTTTATTCTCCCCCTTAGTGTGATTTGGTTTGGACAAAACCTAGGGATTTTGATTTGTCTTTATTTTTTGGTATTTTATTATTCTAAGTTTCATGTTTGTTTCTTTTTTCTTGTTATATCCTTCTCCATTGAATTATACACTTTTCAAACCCTTCTTCATTGATTCCATGTAGGTTTTTCCATGTTTAAATTTTTTATTTAATAATTGTTGATTTCATGATTCTAGAAAATTATGTTATAATTTTCTATGATCTAATTCCATGTGTTTATTGTATTTAATTATTATTTAAATTGAAATAAATGTGTTATTTTCAAATAACTATGAAAATTGATTTTAATTAATTTTTTTCACTGATTATTTACTAAAACTCTTAATTAGACCTCTAAAAATTTACTGGAAGTTGTAAATATTGTCCTTGATATTAAGATTGTATTTTGAATGAAATTAATGGACAATAAAGTGGTTCTCTTATATTAAAACATTATGTTTTAGCACTCAAGGAACATTAATTTTTTATATTCCCTCTTTAAAAGTTGTTTTGAAATTGGTTACCTTTTTCTTTGTTTTATTCAAAAAGTGGGAGTGGAGGAAGCTGAATCCCATAAACCTATAAATATATATATGTATCTTTATATATGTATGGATATACATGTTTACAAGAGAATATGTCAATATTTGAATAAGGTGGTATTCTTATATATACATGTGAGTATATATTTATATGTTATGGTAATGAAGGTGGTTATGAAATAATAGTGGATCATATCTTAAATGAATATTTAATGGTTTTAATGGTTTTAATGTTGTAAAAAAGACTAGCTTGCCCAATTTTTTTTTCAAGATGTCCTGGTTGTAAAAATAAATGTTTTCAACATATCTTGTGAATTTGAAACACTATATATCCCTTAGATTGCCTCTTTGCTCTAATTACCCTTTTAGGGGTCATTATTTCTTGGAAATTATTGAATGATATGGTTGGGATTTTTTTAGTGGGAGGATGAGTTATTTTTTATTCCTCAATGGATGTGTATTCCTTAGTGTGGGTTTCATGACAACTAAGGTTAAGTGCTTGGATATCCTAATTGAGCTATCGGTATTGTTTATGTGGTCATAGAAGCAGTGTGCTTTTAGAGAGGTTTATAATACCAGAGAACTCGATGAGGATACAGAGACATGATATGATTATAGTGTCATCCTAGAGAATTATGTACTTAGTAAGAATCATGTGACACTAGAACCTAGGGGATATCTAATGACGCTTTTACATTTACAATTTTTTATTAGAGGGGATTCATATCTCAGGATTGATTATTCTTATACTTTCTTGTTTTGTGTGGGGTTATTTCCCTTGATTATTTTTATTTTGTACCTCTTAGCTTGTGGTACCTGGGTAATAACATTATCAATTAGGTGTGTTTGGTTTTTTTCTTTAAAATAGTTTTTATAGTAGTTTATGAAACTATTCAAAATAGAAATTTTCATCCGGGATTTTCAAAGTGGATTTAAATGAGTGTTTTAGTTTAAAATAGATTAGGCCAAGAAAAAAAATTCAAAGTGATTGTTTTCATTTGAGGAAAATAAAATGGAAAACCTATTTTTGAATTATATTTCAAACTAACATGAAAATGGTTTTATAATTAATGTTTTTAGTGTGGAAATGCAGTAGGTGGGCTACTAATTGATGATGTGATCGCACTTATATTATATCTCATTTTCAGGTTTAGCAACAGTTTCTAACCACTATTTGAGCATTGACTAATTTGGGATTTTGAGGTTAGTGGTTTTAGATTATTTTATTACATCTATCCAAATGTACCTATTACATGATTTTTTAAGACTTCCTTTTTTCATATAATGTCTGGTATGTGGCCCCTTAAATGATTTCATTAGTGATTTTAGTTATGGTTATTGGTGGATTTTAATATTTATAAAAATATTGGGTGATTATAGAGCTGAAACATGTTGAGGGAACTTGGGGGTGAGTAGAGGTATGTTGGCTAGGCAAGGGAGTTCGGAGGTGAGATTATGGATTTATATCAGCTTCTCATTTGTGTTTTTTATATATATACTATTCATTTTTAGCATCAATGTCCTACCAATGGATCATTCATGATAAAATTGTAATTGAATTAAGTTGTGATTAAATATTATTTAAGTGATAAATCATTTCCATTATGATATACATGATTCCCTGGTGTTTGTCGCTAGACCACAGGATTGGGAATGTTTCTTGGGTTAGTGGTGGGTCGATTCAGATATCGGTTTGGATAGAATCTTTGGAAGGTTCATTATAAATGGTATGAGAGCCCTTTTTTATTTAGTCAATAATGACAGTATGGGATTAGGACTATCGAGATTTGAGGGGTAAGTTTGTAATGACAGTCTAGGTATCTCTTTATCTAATATGAACCTTAAGTTTCCAAGAAGATTTGGGATTCATCATTCATTTTGGTTATTTATTTTGATTGTGAATTGATACATAGTTGTTTAATTTGGTCCTTATTGTCATGTAGGGTTGTCTTGAGGATCTTTCTCACTTTTGTGATATAATAGAGGTGAAATAAAGAGTGTGGGGTTGACTTTCATGGCCTGAAAAACCTTGTAATCACCAAGAACTTGATTTTGGACCCATTTTAGGAACTGATGTTTGATTATCACATGTCCCATCACCATGTGGATGAGTTGGGAATGACTAAACCTCCTATTTTTTATATTTATAAACTATGGTTATTGGATTTCCTTGGGTGAAAATGTTAATGGGAAGAAATCTAAGTGTGGTCTTATTATATATTGATGAAATCAGTTTGGATTTTGATAACTCCTTTTCAGGATCCATTATTAATTAAATAGACTTATAATATAAATGGTTTTTCTATTATATATTATAAATGGGGATTATATTAATAGTTAATCTCTGGGGAAAGTTTTTTTATTAATTTATCGATTGATTTATTGTGATTCCTTATTTTTTTATTATAAGGCTATGATCATGGTTGATTTCTAAGAAAACATGATTTTGGAAAAGAAAAACATGTGTGCTGGCATGAGGAATGTGTAAGTGATTTCACATGTTTTAATTGATATGGATCATGGAGCTAGTGACTTCGAAAAAGGTTAGTATTTTTTAAATTGGTTTAAAATTGGTTTTGAAAATAAAAATTACTTTTAAAATGTGTTTTGGGGATGATTTTACTTTAAATAAAGTGAACAGCACGGTTTGGGACTTAGATGGTTTGGGGTTTCAATGATATATCTTGGATGTTAAGGGATTTTCATAAAAATAGAGCCTTTAAATGGGATTTTGAGAGCTAGAACATCATAAAATGGTGGTTTTAGACATGGAATGGGGCTCATTGTGTGTAGGGTATACTAGGACAATCATTAAACAACTACTAGGGTGATTAGGTTGTTGACATTCAATGGATTGCAGCCACCATCCAACCGATGGTCAGGTAGTGGCCCAGGTTTCAACCTAGAGACACCATCCAGCTGGTGTACCCAAACCAACTTGCTAATGGATCCTATTGGAGTTATTTTAAAAATAAATAAATTATTTAAGTGATGAATAATTAAGGAAGGTGGAATTGAGTTTATTTTTATTTTTTTCATCTGGTGATTCTATGTTTGTGTGCCATCATTATTATATTTTCTATAATATTTCATGACTTATATGAGATCTTCATAATTCTAGTATGGTCTCTCATCATCTTAATAGTCAGTATAGACTATATATATTTCTAAATGGTTTGAAAGTGGTTCGCTGTTTAAATAAGTGTGAGTGGACCTCCTTATGGTGCGCTTGGTGGTGTGAGTTGACTCTCAAAGGATGATGACTTTCTATTTTTTGATATAATTTAAAATAGAATAGGATTAAATGAGAAAGTATTTCAAATGTAATATTTTAAATGGAAATAGATTTTCTAAATAAGGATTGGTGGATTTTGGACAATATACTGACATGAGAAAAGTGGCATGGAATTCCTTTTCTAAATGTTTCAAAAAGATGATTTTTATATGGTTTTTGACCTATACTCAAAAAATTATGTGGTTGACTTATATTCATGGTTTTTATTTCTTTAGGTGTTTTTTTCATGTGAATTAATTATTGTATATGAATAATTGTAATTTTTTAAAAGAAATTTTGATTTAATATTGATATGGAAAAAGATTATATGTGATTTGAACTGATGATGATGCTATGGAAAACTCTATAGGGGTGGTGATTATTTTATATGGAATGAAAACACTCTTAGGGGTGGTCTGTGTTACTTGATGAGAAATCACCCATAGGGGTGGTCTTTATTACTTGATGAGAAAAATACTTCTACAGATGGTCTGTGATACTTGATATGTATACCAGGGTCAAAGAACCTAGGGTTATTACACTAGTTATCATGATCATCAGGATATACTTAGATACACCCCATCACTGGATAGAATAGTTATGTTTTATCGGGGTCCTGGAATTAAGGATCGATGATGGATTTGGTCTTGGCTTAGGTTATATGCATACACCCCTGAAGAATTTGTATTATTTGTCTTAGTAAGGTTCACAAAATGTGCTTAGTGATACTTCTACACTGGTCAAAGAATGTATGGTATGAATTCATGGTAGTCCAGTTGACACCTAAAGACCCTACACATAAGATTTATATGACTTATGTTTTCTTTTATCTTTGGTTATCATTAGTTTTTATCAATCAATGGAACTACTTTATGGATGATTTTAATAGTTTTTCATGTTTTAATGAATCATGATATTCATTAGGTATGTTATGGAAGTTGTATTTCTTAGTGTTGGGTCTATTGGAAAGGATTGTATTTTGTTGACCCACCAAATTAGATAGAGTCAAAATGGTGGGGAGACACTATTAGGTCTTAGTGTTAGTGAGGCCCTATGTCCTTTGTTGGTAGAGTTATTCTTCTTGGATATTTTAGGTGTTTCTAGAGGGTGTTCTCTATTGGTATTGAGGAGTAGTTTGGTTGGTGTATCCTCCTATTTAGAATTATTTTAAATCCCTTTGTATCTCTCACCTCTTTATCAGGGTGTTATAGTTTTAGTACCTTTATGTTTTTTATTCTTTTACAATGGTTTTCTGAGGGGGAGAATTAATTATCGTGGAGAATTTATAACACCCAATTTTTAATTAATTAATTATATGATATTGTTTTATTTTATTTTATTTCATGGTTATTCAAGAGATATAAACTGTAATTTTTAAAATTTTAATAATTTTAAATGTGCACGATTTGCCAACAAGCTTTGGAAAACTATTTGACGGCAATTCATTTAGTTTTGTCTCAAAGAATTTCTTCTTATAATGGTAAGAAAATATTTTTTCAAACTGTGGTAGATCCTAAAAGTAACTGTGTGGGAGTTTATTTTCATAATAAATGTGGGCCACATGATTTAGAAAACAGTGTGGGTAAACCATGTGGGTTGACCGATTTTAAAAAATATATGTTTTTTCTTTCCTTACTCCCCACATTATACTCCCCCTATCACTCTAAACTCCAATCATGCACACCCCATTCCCCTATTTTCTGTACACTCCATGGTTGATGGAATCGTCCCTCATGACCCCCTCTCTAAATAATGTAACCCCTTAATATCCCCCCTCCCTTGGATGGCCTCTTAAACGAATCCCCCAACTACATGCACCTCCCTCTCCTAACATACCTCTTTATTATAGGATTTATTCATGGTTTCTTTGTTATACAAGGTCAAACCCCCTAGGTGAGGTTTATACTTCACTCCTTTTCATTTCCCCTTGATTTTTTCTCCCCCCCCCCATTTTTATTTGGTTTGAACGAACCCAAGGGGTTTCGACTTGTCATGATTTTTGGGGATTTTTTTATTCTAATATTTTTGTGGTTTTCTTCTAGATCATTGGATCCTTTATCATTTAAGGTGACATGTTTTTAACCTTCATCGTTGATTCCATATAGTTTTTCCCATGTATAGATTTTTAATTTAAAAACCATTTATTTCTTACTTCATGAAAAATATTTTTTAATTTTCTTTGAGATAATCTCATGTAATTGTGGGATTTTATCATGATTTCCCTTAAAATTATTGAGTTTCTAGTTTCAAATAATTGTAAAAATTTATTTTAATTAATTATTCCAACCGGTATTTTATTAAACTGCATGATTGGCCCTTTAAAAATCTAATGGAAGTTTTAAACGGTGTCCTTATTATTAAAAATGTATTTTGAAAGTATTATTTAGACTTTAAATGGGTGTGAATAGATTAAAACATGATGTTTGAGTCTCAAGGAACTTTAATTTTTGAGATTCCCTCTTTAAAAGTGATTTTGAAATTAGTTACCTTTTTATTTTCTTATTCTAAAAGTGAAAGTGTTGGAAGTTGAATCTTATGAACCAATAAATATATGTGTGTGTGTGTGTGGGTGTGGGTGTGGGTGTTTATGTATGGATGTACATATTCACAACAGAGGCTATGAATGTGTGTATAGGGTGGTATTTTTATATATACATGTAAGTAAATGTTTATATGTGCATGATAATGAAGGTGGTTTTAAAATTAAAGTGGCTCGTCTCTTGAATGAACATTTAATGGTTTAAATGGTTTTAAAGTGGTACAAAAAACTAATCATACCCAAGCTTTTTTTCAATATGGCCTGATTGGAACTTAAATATTTTTAACATTTATTGTGCATGTGAAAACCTTTATAGCCCCTTGATTGTTTCTTTTCTATGATTACACCTTTAGGTATCGATATTTCTTGGAAATTGTTGAATGATGTAGTTGGGGTTGTTTAGTGAGACGATGAGTTATTTTTTATCCCTCGATGGATGTGTATACCTTAGTGTGGGTTGCATACCAACTAAGGTTAGGTGTCGGGATAGCTTGAGTGGGCTATCTATATAATTCATGTGGCCATGGAAGTGATGTGATTCTGGGATAGTTTATAGAACTAACTAACTCAATGTGGATATTGAGAAAGTATAAGATTATAGTGTCATCCTAGGGAATCATGTCATTAGTTTGGATCGTGTGACACTATCTCCTAGGGTATAGCCCATGACACTTTCACTATGACTGGTGGTTGTTGTAGGGGATTTATATATCATGTTATATTATTAGTATCCTTTCTTGTATTGGGTTTAGAATCATTACATTTCTTAATTTCATTATCTTTATATTGAATTGGGATACATTTGTAATAACATTATCTATCATGTGTGTTTGGTTTATTTTCTTTAAAATGGTTTTAAAAGTGATTTAGAAAACTATTTTAAATAAATGATTTTATACAAGATTTTTAAAGTGACTTAAAAATATGTGTTTCAGTTTAAAATGGATTTGGATAAGAAAACATTTGAAAAATTATTTTTTTTATTTAAGGAAAATAATATGGAAAAACCGATTTTAGAATTTTATTTCAGGATATCTTAAAAATTGTTTTATAATTAAATTTTGTCATTGTGGAAAAGTGGGTTATGGCCTACTTAGTACTTATGTGCTCACGCCTTTATTATATCTATTTTGAAGGTTCATTATCAAATTCAAAACACTCTTCTAGTGTTGATTTATTTTGTATTTTAAGTTTCTTGGTTTTAGTTTATTTTATTGTAATCAGAAAAGTGTGCATGTTATGTGATTTTTTAGAAATTCTTTTATTTTCATAGAATAGCTAACGTGTGGTGCTTTAAATGAGTTATTTATTACTTAAAATTATATTCATTGGTGGATTGAATTATTTATGTGGATATGGGGTGATTATAGAGGTTTATCATGTTTAAGGAGATTGGAGGGTGAGCGTAGCTATACTGGATATGTGAGGGACTTCTGAGGTGAGTTGTGGGATTTATATAGCTATTTTTTTATGTTTTATATATATTTGTTATTTATTTTTTGTCATGTAAATTTTACCAATGGATAGTTCATGATAAAATTCCCATAGAATTATGTTGTGATTGACTTTTATTTAAGGGGAAATCATTCCAATTCTAAATATAATCGATTCAATGGAACTTGTTTCCAGCCCATTGGGATCAGGAAGGCCCCTCAGGATAGTGGAGGGACAATTCGGGTGCCGGTTCGGATCAAAACACCGGTCAAGTCATTAAAATTATGTCTACTAAGGTCACCATTGAACTGTCCATCATTTGTATAATACACAACCCAAAAAGGTGAAACACCCATATAGGGGATAATACATACATACCTAGTAAGATGCCCAAAAAACACAATGGAGTAAATAAAGGCCTAGTAAACACAAAACCAAGTTAGAAGATGACCTGCTTATAGAATAAGAACATAAAAAACATAAATCCTATATATGCTTATATATTATAGAACATGGGACACTAAGTACCACTCATCAACCCAAATTTTCAAAGAAATCTGTCACCTCAAGAAACCCCAGAATTCAAGTCACCCAGCTAGACCAATCCTACATCATCTCATTTACTAAGCTAGGGGACCCACACCTCACCATGATATGTGTTGATTGTGGGAGTATTAAACCCCTGATAGAGGAACTTATCCTCATTAAAAATGTTCTTCAAACAAGTTTGTACCTAACCATATAAATAGAGGACCTATGCCCTGATGATTCATGTAACATAAATCGAGAGAGTACCACACTCTTTTCAACTTGTTGAGAACCCACACCTTATCGAGTGGAAAGGTGTATCAACTCAATGCCTAAACTATAGAGGAACGAGACCTCATGAATTTTGGTGATTAGTGAACTCTAAAACCCTTTGGGGAATCGTCACCCTATCATAAACATGAAACCAAGAAGTATTGAACCTCGAGACAGGCCCTTCTCATCATTCCCAAATGCATTCATTGGCCTTACAAAACTAAGGATGCAAAACTACCCAAATCACCCCAGGTATCACCTATGAATTCTAAGAGGGGTGAAATTTCATGTTTTACATTTTAAAATTATTAGGATAATATATACCCTTACACTAATATATCTTATAGGTAAATAGATTTATATATATATATATATATATATATATATCTACAAAGTGCTCATGTGGGGTCATTATCTCTTGAGTACAATGTAATTAAGGCATGAGACATATTTAAAATAAATATTCCCTAAATCCATGTGATATTATATATTATGATGTAGTATGTCATCGATTATGGAATACATATGGTAAGAGACTTAAATATTTAATACTTTTGGATATATCTTATTTTATTCTATAAGGATGTCATATACAAGATACTTGATCATGTCATATTGTATGATATGTTTTACTTATAACTCCATGAAACAAACAGTTCAATTAATTTTCCTTGATATAACTCACTTTTCTATTTGAATGTTAAGGTGATAACATTAAAATATTCTACTCTTGGTATATAATTGATTAATTGTTTAATAAAAAGAAACAAATGGGAGAATATGTATCCTAGGGTTATATAATATATAATCGAAGGTATTTACTCAGGTGTTTGAGAAATGTCTGAGTAAATTCA
The DNA here is from genome assembly GCA_963277665.1 of Viscum album. Lineage (NCBI taxonomy): Eukaryota > Viridiplantae > Streptophyta > Magnoliopsida > Santalales > Viscaceae > Viscum > Viscum album. Next base: position 246,308,821 of record OY728129.1, read on the forward strand.
TAAGCTAAGGTTACATCCCTATCACTTATATAAAGGAAGTTAGGCCATAGGTTTTATGGGTGTGATATCCTCCATCAAACCTCAAGTCAATACTCTTTCCCTCTCAAAGAACTCCTCTTCCATCCTCTTTAAGACCATAAGATGCTAACATATCATGGTGATTTAAAAGTTCCTTCCCACAGAGTTTAGGTAATTCATTGAAACTCATGGATATACCTTAGAGGGTGTATACTTTTGGTTATTCCTTGGGTATCTTCATCTAGCACTGGATGAAGGCAATGATTATAGTATACCTCATTGTAATGTATACATTATTTATTTAGAATTTATCCGATTTCAATTTCAAGGGCCTGGTGTTCTTCAGTTTTATGGTTTCTAAATGCTTTAATTACTTTGATTAATAATTAACCATACCTTAAATACCTTTTAGGGTTATCATAGTTATACCAAGATTTTTTATTCATGAAATCATATTGACAATAAAGGTTTTTTAATATCATAATGCTTATCGTACTCTCAATTATTAAATATAACGGAGAATTTTTTTTATCTGGTCGATTAATTGAATAATATATGGGATATAATAGACATAAATTTAGTAAAACCCCCTAGGTTTTTTATAATTTATATCAAATTACATTGGGATATTGGATTTGACAATAGCATTATGACACGGGTTCAAAATAGAGAACCATATCACCTTAGTGATATTGATTCTAATTTTAAAATAAGATTGATATGTAATGTTTTTCCTTTAATACGTTAGGGTTTTACCACTACCTCCCTATATAATTAGGGTTCATGGATTTTTCAAAAAAACAGAAAATCCTTATGCACGCTGCTTATTGTAAGTGAAAATATGATTATTATTCATAAAATACGATCGATTTTTCTTAAAAGGTTTAAGCGATGCATCCAATGTATCGTATTTTACAATTATCCTTAGATAGTTGAATAATATTTGAAGTGAAAAATAGTGTTTCTAAAAATTAAATTATTAATTGAATTATATAATTTATAATTTTTTTAAAATTTATAAAAAAAATTATTTTGAGATATTTATCAATTTATTAAAGTGTTTATTAATTAATTAATTATAAGGTGTTTATAATTAATTAATTTAATGTTTATGAAACATTTATTAACAAATAATTCATAATATTAAGTTTTAATATTAAAATACATTTAAATTATATGGAATTAATTATAATTTAGATATAAAAGGTTTATATGGAAACTATAAGTGAAATTTATAAAGTGTTTAAAATTTAAAAAAATAAGGTAAGATAAAAATTGTTTATATTTATAATTATGAATTGTTCATAATGTTTAATTTGAATTGTTCAAATTAAAATATCATTTATTAAATAAAATATTTAATCCATATCAAAAATAATTTTTATTAATGATTTGGTAAATGGTTTAAATAATATTAAACATGTGATATTTATATTCTGTCAAATGATTACATAATAGAAGTTGAAATATAAAACAATTATATATCATAAAATGTCATATATTTAATGTAAATGGATTATAATGAATAATAAAAAGGGCCTCATACTATGTAATTATTATAGTGTTTATATTTATCTAATTAAGGAATATCCATAATAAATTATAAATATATTATAATTGTTTATTTGTGAATTTTTTATAAATGTTTATCTCATGTATAAATTCATGAATTATTCATTTATTTATTATTACCTATGTAATTCATATATATAATTTTTATATAATAAATAAATATATATTCTCAAGTTTAAATGTTAAACTATTTCTACAAATTATTATATATGCATATAGGAATTTGCATGCTAGGTATGGTAGTAGGTTTAGTTTTCTTATACCTTGAATTTAGATTGTATTATGTTATGAGATTTAATTAAGTAGTTAATTATGATTTAAACAAATTAGGTCTTAGAATTATTATGGAATTGAAATCTATCTTGAGTAAAGTATCCCTAGGTAAAGAGGTTCTTCGAGTCAAACTTCCCACTAGACTAGAGTCTTGTGTTGTGTTCTATAAAGGTGGGTATTGATTATCGATGGATCCAAGCATAATCATGCAGGGATTGTTGATTTCATATAATTATTAAAATTTTCATGAAATAGTTTCATGTACCTTATACATATTATGCATTTGGATATGTGTGAATATAATTGGTTTTCCATTTGGGTTAGTAACACAATATGAGAATTGTATAAAGCGTTTCACGTTAATATGGGTTAAACATATTGTCTTTGTTGAAGTAATAGGATTGTAAACTAAATCATTAGAATAATTCATATATATAAAGCTAATAAAATGATATAATATGGTGATGTTGGATCCCAATAAAAATACTAAGTGTTAGATTCTTTCAAAGGATACACTTATCAAGAACTCGATCATCTAACTGGGTAGGTTTTGATATATTTGGGTGCCCCTAGATTATCATATATAAGGAAATAAAGTAATGGCTTACCCTTATTGGATTGGGTTCACATTATTGGTGTTTTATTTAGTTTACACTTAACATGTAAACTATAATGGGATTAGGTTTCAAAAGAATAAAGTTTATTTTATCCATATAATAGATTGAGAAAAGATTTTCCCAATTAACTATCCAAGAGTCATATGTGATATGATTTAGATGATTCTATACCCAAATAACTAATTTTTTAGTGTATATTCATTGAAGGCTCATTTTCTATTGAAATGTAGTTCTTTTCATACTAATGGATATGATTAATTTTAAGGGTGTAACCATTTTAGTTGGAGTGAATTTAATAAAAGTCTACATTAAATAAATATAAAACATGACACTCATTTGATAAAATATTTTTTTGTATATAATGGAATCATTATCATATCCAATATTGAACTTAAGATCAATATTGTATAAGTAAAAAACTTAACCTTTTTAATTTTCTTGACTGGTACCAAAACATAAGAATAGTTCTTAATAAAGAAGAAAAATTTTATGTGTTGGATAATCCCCTTCTTGAGCAACCAAATAGTGAAGTTTTTTAATAAATGGATACAGATTCCTATTACAAGAATATTAAGTATTAAACATAAGTCCCTACACTAATGCTTGTGACCATGAAGCTCATGTTAAAAAATAAAAAGGAGAACATGGATACATACAGGATGATAAAAAACATAAAATGGCTCTATTAAGATTGAAAAAGGTATGAGAGGTATGAGGTGTTAGTAGATCTATTTCAATGTAAGATAGTAGAAGGAAAACCATTATATTCTCATGTTATCAATATTATTTGGTACTTCAGTAAATTAAATAGATTGGTTTCACCTTTTAGGTTTTATATCAACATAAAATTTATTCTACAATCACTATTAGAAAGGTTCTAAAGGTTCATTATGAACCATAAAATGAATGAGTTCTATTGTTTTGAGTAAATATAGAAATAAGTGGAATAAACTTCCTTTTAAAAAAATTATAAATTAAAAATTTGATGGAATAAAAAAAATTAAAGTAATAAAATGATTTAATCATAAAATTAAGAATTATAGATGTAATAAATAAAATAAATAAGTTAGTTAAATGAAAATATAAATTAAATACAAGGAAAAATTGATAACGAGTTCAAAAATAATACCCTAATGGATCAATATGTCTCCTACCATCAAATATCTTTTAGTGGTTTTATTTTAAACCTTTATTTTTAATGGTTGTAATAATAATATCACACACTTCTTTTTAGTGGTTGTATCAAGGAAACCTGTTACAAGATGTAGACCCGTGTTTTTTAGTGGTTAGTAACAGGAATCCCAAAGCATGGTTATCCTTTCAGTATTTGTGGCTATAAACCTAAATCACCTCACTTTAAAGGTAGTGATCACTTATCCCCCTCATACTCAATGGTAGTAGGCACCTAAGAAAAATGAAAATAAATGAATTTATATGTGAAAGCCTAAAGAAGGACACTCTCTAACCCATAAAAATATTACTACAATAAGAGAGTTCGAGGAAGAGAGAAATTATAATATAGTAAGATAATGAGAGAAAAGTGAAACTATTTTGGATATAGAATGAATATTCAAGGTAACCATGGCTTCCAAGAACCCTTTGTGGTGTATTTATAACCTTCATATCTTTAAGGTCATTCTAGAAGTTATTGGGGTCAAATAAAGCTATTAAAAATCAAATTAAGAAATGTGGGGTCCACCACTAATGATAAGATTTTGAGTCTTCCTCGGTGCAATTGAATATCCAGTGGGTGTCACCATCCATATGGTGGCACCTTTTGGTGGAATGCTTTAAAAATGCCTCCTCTCTCCTCTTGAGCCCTCCAATTTTACCGATACTTCCATGAAAAAATATCTAGAATTTAAATACTTAAATCCATCATAAGATACTATTATAAAAATAAATTTTTATTTGTGATCATTAAAATTACCTAATAGAGTGAGATTTAAAAAATTATCCCCCTTTTTAATAATCATAAATACATAAAACATTAAAAAATAAAGATAGAAATGATGAAATTATTATAATTTGAACTACAATTAATTTCAATATTTCATAACTAAATTCATCCAAGAAAATAATTTTAAATATTTAAAGAAAAATGATTTATGTTTTAAAATAACATCTAAATGATTTCCTAATTAAAAATTATCCTCCTAGTTTTTATTTAAATCCATATAAATGTACTTTCAAATCCATTTCCAAGATATTCTCCACCTTTGTGATTATCAAGAAGAAAAAAAGTACTTTTAAAATATCTTTGGAATTTATTTTTTAAGGAACAAAATGGATTTAAACACTTTGAGTTCAAAAAAATTATAAATTATACCTTTAATATCTTAAAACTATTCTCCCCCTTTTAAATTATCAACAATCTCATAAAAAAGGTTTCAGAAATAATAGTGAAAATATTCACATAAATATACATTAGAAAAAATATATATTTTTAGTTTTATTGTGGCCATAATTATTGTTCTTTTGAGAGACATAAAATCATAATTTCCTTAGAAATATAAAGCTGATATTTTCAAAAAAAATATGATTTTGAAAAAATAATTCAAATCATAATGTATTTAATTATTTTAAATAGTATTTTTAAAATAAAAAGTTATACACCCCATGTTCCATTTCATAAATATGGATCTTGAATTTCAATAATCTCAAATCTAATTTTAAAATGAGTTTCTCCCTTTTAACATTTCAGTTTTAAAAGTGTTACCTCCCCCTCATATTATGCACACTTTTAAAGGTATAAGAGGTCCACCAAAATCATGTAAGTCAAGAGTAAAATAAAAAAAATGCACCATAGTGAAAAAAATCAATCAATCAATTTATGATTTAAAATAAAACTCAAAAATCAAAAAAATCTCGAAGATAAAAATAATGGAAAACACTTATGATTTCCAAAGTAAAATGAATGAATCATGAGTGTACTATTCCTAACACCCCCCCCCCCCACACCCCCTCCCCACCCCCCCCCCCACCCCCGTAATAAAATTAAAATGATCATCCATAAGGGGTTTTGTGAATATTTTGGCCAATATAAGATTAGTGAACATAAAATCTAGCATGATTTTCCCATTTTATAAATGGTCTCCAAGAAAGTGGTGCCTAAGGTCAATGTTCTTTGTATGAGAGTGTTGAAGTTTTATTAAAAATAAAAATTTTACTTTTGTTGTCACACTTAATAATCACGTGATCATAATTTAATTTGTAATCTATGAGAGTATATTTCATCCAAATATTTTTGGAGAAATAAATCCAATGGAAATATATTCAACATCATCCATAAAAAAGAAAAAATTAATTTTTCTTCATACTTCTCCATGAGACATAGTATTTTCTAAGTAGGTGTAAATTCCCACCTGTACTCTTCCTATCTAGTTTTAACCCACTAAAATCTGAATCGAAAAAATGTATAAGTTTCAATGAGGTTTCTTTTGGATAAAATAAACCATATTTTTTAGTTCCATTCAAATGCCTACAAAATATTTTAAGGGATTCCTTTGGTTTATTTTGAAAATGGGTAAAAATTCATATATTAAACATGATATCAAGTCAAGTTGTGGTAATATATAGAAGACTCCCAATCATACCTCTATAAATATTATTTCCCACCGACTTACTAGATTCATTCAAAGTGAGCTTATAATAAGTACTCATTAGAATATTAATCTCTTTAAATTGATATAAGTCAAAAAACATTAAAATATCATTAGTGTATTTTATTTTTATAATAAAATTTCCATCCAAGTTTTTATAGATTTATAAAACAAAGAAATAATTATATTTCCCATTAAAATCATTTTAAATTTTTTAATCATGAAATATGAAAATTCATTTCAAATAGACTATTTTGTTAAATAAAAAATGAAATCATCAATATAAATTTGAAAATTCAAAAGATAGATTGGAAAATTATTTTAATATAAAGGTGATTCATCCTTTCCCATTTAAAAACCATTTTCTAAAAGAAATTTTGTTAACCTCTCAAATCAAAACTGGGGTATTTTTTCAACAAATAAAGTGATTTGGTTAATTTCAAAACATGATACGAAAATTTTTAATCCTCAAAACCATGTGGTTGTTCTATAAAATCCTTTTTGGAAATAAAACCATTTAAAAATAAAGTTTTAACATCCATTTTAAAAGAATAAAAATTTAAATGATATATGAATGCTAACAAGATCCTTATGGATTCTAGCCTAGTGAATGGGAAAAATTTATTACAATAATAAATTCCTTACTCTTTGTTATAACCATCAGCTATAATGTTATCCTAGCTACAAGTGATATTACATTGTTCATACAATGTTTTTTTAAAGACTCATTTGGTTCCAATAACAAAATGATCGTTATTACTTTCCATAAGATTCCAAACATTATTTTAAGTAAATTTATTTAATTACTCATCCATGTAAAGAACCAAATTTTAATAATTAATTGAATCATCAAGATTTTGGGTCTCTAAGTGTGACACAAAAGCATGATGTTCTACTTCATTTAAAATGAACTTCCCAACACGATTACTAGATTGTAAATGACTAAATAAAATTTTCAAGTTAATGGAATTTATATTTAAAATAAGAATTAATTATAGGGATATGTTATTTTTAAAATCCAATATTATTAGGATGTTTTGGTTCATTTAAGGTAAACTTATCTAGTTCACCCTCAAAATTATTTATTTGAGGAGGATGTTTAGGTAAATTATAATAAAATTTAAGGTGAATTTACTCTCTAATGGTCTTAGTCCTCTTATTGAAAATATTTTAAGCTTTAATTAATTTATACCTAATAAATATACCTTTATTTGATTTAGGGAAAAGTCTTCCAAGGTTATCTTTGGTGTTAAGAATAAAACATTTACAACCAAACACCTTAAAATAACCAACCTTAGATAATTTATATTTCCAGAGCTCATAAGGGTTATTTTTAAGAAATGTTCAAATTAGAATATATTTAATGGTACATTATGTATTATTGACCAAATAATCCAAAAAATGTTGAGGGGGTTGAATTAATTAAGGTGAGTTTGGGAAATTTATTACAAATTTTGATTCTAACTTTCAACCACCCCATTTTGTTTGGGAGTTCTTGGAATGGAAAAAGAATAGTAATAGCATTATGAAACACAAAAATCATTAAAATAAATACATTCCAATTATCCTCCATGATCACTCCAAAGGTAATAATATTATACTCTTTTTAATTTTAAAACTTATTTGAATATTTAATAAAGACTTTTCAAGGCTCACTTTTATGTGCTAATAAATAAACCTAATTAAATCTTGTATTATCAGAGACAATTACAAATGGGTAATAATATCTTCCTATATTAGACATTTGGGTTGGTCAAAAAATTTATAGGTTTATAAGTTCAATGTCTTTATAAATTTACACTCCATTTTTCAATTTAAATGATAACTTGTTTTTTTTACCAAGTTAGCATGTTTCACATGTCATTTTTGAAAAGCAATTTTGGTAAAACACATACCATAAGTTTCCGGTTAAGTTTTACTAGTGATTGTATGATAAAATGGCCAAGGTATCTATGTCATATAAATGAAACACTATATTTTTTACCAATTTATTTAACATTTTTTCTTTCGAGGGATTTTAAATCAATTACATAAACATTTTAAAATCTAGAAGAAGAAAATAAAATACTTTCGTGGGAATCAAAAACATTGAAACATCACTTTAAAATGAGGATTTAAGAACACTATCACATAATTTCATAATGATAAGTAAATTATTATTAAAACCTTTAACATATAAAACATCTTTATTATTATAGGAGTGTGGAAATCCAATGGTACTTATACCTACAATCATACTCTCTGATTTTTCACCAAAACTAACATGACCACCATCAAGCTCCTCAAGGTACTTGAATTCTATGTTTTCACCACACATATTCATTGAGTTCCCACTATCCATATATAATTTATATCATTATTAATTACTTTTGATACATTTTTACAATAAAACAATTTAAGAGACTAAAGATTTTGGTACCCAAAATGTGGGCCTAAAAATGTTAGCCAAAATAAATTTAGAACAAATAATTTATTTGAAAAAGTTTTTCAAGAAAAAACATTTGAAGAATGATCAGTGAATTTTGGGTATCTGTGATAACCATTTTTTCAATTTTATTAATAAATAAAATTCTTAATCCTTCTACAATAATTGAAAAACTTATACTTAGAGATACCTTTAACAAAAGTGGTATTTTTGGAATTCCTAGAGGTGTTTTCCTGGTTAGAATATACAATCCTAGAAAAAAAATTACCATTATATTTGGAACCCAAAATGAAATAAAAATTATGATCACATTTTGTAAACTTTTTAAGACAAATTTTGAGCTCCTTGATAGTATTTTCTAATTTTTCAATATTGGGTTGATAATTCTGATTAACCCTTTTTCTTTAAACTTTATCTAAATCATTTTTCAAACCTAACGTTTATTTCAAAAATAACTCAAATATTCTATTTTGATATTTATCATTTTTTGAGATAAAATCATTATTATTTTAATTTTCTTATTTTATTTTCTCACTTTCATTAAAAATATGATCCTTCACACTAATAACATGGTTATATTTATTTTTATGATCTTTGAAAATAGTTTTAATCTCAAAAAAATCCTTCTTGAAATTTATCTCTAACATATCTTATATCTTAAAATTTTAAGGAAAATGAATAAGTGGAATAATTTACCACATGACCTACCTTAATGTATTCCACGAAGAACTTATTGATTCCATAGATTTAATTATATTAGGAGAGGTAATTTTCACTCACACTTTATGTCAAAACTTTGATGGACTTTTTTATTTCATTCTAATCTTTTGAATTCTTTTTGATATTGGTACACCCCATATTTATGTGAACCATTTTGTTACACTCGTAGCATCTTTCCAATACCTTACTTTGTTTCTTATCCTTTTTTTCATGGTGTAAATCCTTCTTCTTCTTGAATAAAATTTTCATATTATTAAAATAATGATAAATATCCTCTTCAATACTAGAAGAATAAGAATTGTTGTCTTTGAATGAATTGGTATTCTTATCCTTTACCTATTTGGATTCATTGTGTGCTTGTATTTTCATTGTAATATTATAATTCATTAGTGACCTGATGAGTTTTTTAACTAGAATTTTTTTGTTATTTTATTCTTGTATGTCCATTACTTTGTATTCCCAAGAACTAGGAATGACCAAAAGGATCTAATTCACAAAAATATCTATTAAAATATCATCACCTAAAGGCTTCCTTCTAATAAAATATTCTTGAAATGGGTAATCATTTTATTTATAGACTCATTATGAGGTGTACTAAATAATTCAAAATCTTGGAGGTCCATATCAATCCTAGTATTATTAAATTTACTATTACATTCATGTGTAACTTCTAATAATTTCTAAATTTCATGACATGTTTTAGACATATATAATCTAGTAAATTTATTTATATCTATCCCACAATATAAATAATTCATTGATTTGTCATGAAGATCAAAATATTCTATATAATTGGGAGTCCATTTTATTTATGAATCTTTAGTGGGGATATATATGTATTAAACTTATCCAAATCAGATATTTGAGGAAAAGTATACATTCTTATTTTTCAATAAACATAATCGGTTCCATAAAAATAAGGGTATCTTACCATAGTGTCTTTTTATATAACCTTGGAAATTAGAGTTAAAGGTAATCCTTAATTGGTCGTTCCTTATAACAAGTTAAGGTTTTGAAATCAATATTGGATTTGATACCAATTTTTGGTTTGAGTAAAGTTGGAAATATGTATTGAATTTCGTTCTTAAAAAATATAAATTAAAACTAAATTTGAAGTAATTAAAACAATTAAATTGATATAATGAGATAAAAACAATATTAATAGTTATATATTGAATTAATAAAATAAATTAGTTAGCACAGTGGAAATATAAATGAATGAAAAGTAGAAATTGATAAAGGAGTTCAACAATAATACCAAAATGGATCCCTATATATCCTCCCAAAAAGTATCCTGAAGATGATTTGGTTTAAACTATTATTTTTAATGGTTGTATCAAGATTCCCACACCCTTTATTTTTATTGGTTATAACAAGGAAACCCATTTATAGATGTTGAATATTGGTTTTTAGTGGGAGGTACTAAGAAATCCAAATCTTGGATACCTTTTAGTGGTTATGGATAGAAACCCAAATACCCTCGCTTTAAATGTAGTTATCACCTATGCCACTCACACACAATGGTATTAAAAACCCTATAAAATTAAAATGAAGAAAATTTATATCTACAAGTCCAATTAAGGTCACCCTCTACCCCCATAATAATATTACAATAATAAAATAGTGGCAAGAAGAGTGAAAATGTAAGCAAGAAAGAGATTGAGAGTGAAATTTTGGATCTATAATTAATATATAAGGTAAATAAAGATTCTAAGAACCCTTGGGGTGTATTTATATCCTATTATGGATTTATTATCATTTTGAAAGTTTTTTGAGTCAAATATGGCCTTTTCAAATCAAATTAAGGTAGTGGGGTCCAAGACCAATGACTAGATTTTGAGTTAACATGAGTTCCACCTGATAGCAGGTGGGTTTCACCATATTAGGGGTGGTATCTAGAGATAACTCTTGTTTTATAAAGTTATTATTGGGTATTAATTAGCACTATATGGTTGAAGGCTCTAAAAAAGGACTCATTGTTCCTCTTCCCACTGATTGGTTTAGTGCTTCCATAAGAAAACTTCTAAAATCTAAACCAAGAAATCAAAAAAAATAAAATGTAAGAATTGAAAATTTAATTTTTTTAATCATTAAAAACAACCCAAGAGAGTGATATGTATAAAATTTTAAATAAAAATTTACATGACCTCCTCAATATATTGAGTATGGCTAAGAATCACATGGGAGTTCTAAGATCAAGTGTCGTAATAATGTTATAGAAGGATAATGGTATCTTTTTTAGAAAGAGAATAAGAAAATTGGTCATGGAGAGTCCACAATGATAAATAAGCTAAATAAAATGAAGTAAATATAGTTATTTCATTATAGAAATGTTTCCATTAGAGAAGGAATATCTAGAATACTTTAAGGGCTATGAAAATCCTCAAAGAGAGTTCACCCTAGGTATTAATGATATAAAATTCAATTATTTTTTTAAGTGAATTTCATATGAACTATATTTTTTACAAGTGTTATAAATATATAGGCGTGTATAAATTATGTAAGAGTTTAAGATGTAATATTAAGTTTTTTACTCGACAAATAGATAAATGGGTTATTGAATCAAGGTATTGGAAGCAATGGATAACATAAATCTTGATCTTTTCTGAAAAAATATAGTCCTATTATCATCTCATTTTACTTTTTATGTGATAAAAAATGTGGTTTTAAAAAATGTGTTGTAATAAATAAAATGATCGAGTAATTTTGATACACAGTGTTGTAAATAATCCAAATTCTAAAAAATTTTGAAAAAGGATAAAAGGATAAAATTTATTTTATCTAGGATAAAGTTTTTATCCAAAAATATTATGGAATATAGTTCCACCACCAATAGTGGAATATTTTATAAAATATTTTTTTTGGGTAAAACGTTTGACACGCTCATAATAAAATATATGGTAAAAAGATAATAGATTATTTGTTAATTATTCCTAATAAAAGGAAATAAGTTTTATCTATAAAAACCAAGGGTTTTTTGAATCTTAGCCTAATATTTTGAAAGTGATATAGTTTCTAAAAGAATAATGGGAGTAGCTTTTAGATTAGAGAAGTTTAAAGTTAACAAGTAAAGAATTATACTATTCCTAATTAAGTGAAAGTCAGTAGATGTCATAAAAAATCAGGGGATGATGGTAATGAAAAATGTAAAGAGATACATTAAGTTAATATAAAAAACTAAATTTCACTTTATGCCCTAAAAAAATTATGATTTGATGGTAAAGATAAAATTTATATGGTTTCATTATTTTCTAGAAGATTTAAAGGGAAAAATTGATTGAAAGTATTTCAATAATTATGAGATGAACTTAGAAATATTTGTAAGTAAACAAATGAAGTTATTAACATTGAAACATTTTCAGATTTACAGTTATGAATTTTAAATATGTTCAAGGATTTGAATATTTTTAAAAAAAATTCAAAGTATCACCATTATTCTAACAAACTTACTTTATAGTTTTTACTTTTTGAACATTTTAATGGAATATTTTTACCAGGTGGTCACAGAGTGATGTGAAAATAATTATATAGAGATGCAATGAGTTCAAAAAAACCACTAAAAATATAGAAAACATAAGTTTTATCTGGTAGCCTATCTTATATTATATATTAGATAGAATTTTATGTATGGTTTTTTTAATATCATTAAAGAGTTTAAGAATAAAAGTTTTATCATGTGATAAAAAAGGTAACTTACACTTTATAATTATTTTATGTTTAAATGTATATACAGATATACATTTCATAAATTGTGATGACAATTAACCTCTAAAATGTATATTTGATCTATCCAAAACATCACTAATTTATTTTATTAAATTTTTGTGTGGTGAATGTGATTTTTGAAATTTAATTTTGTTAATACTCATACAAGATGTTTCTGATTAAGTTTTACTAGTGAGTATGTGCTAAAATGACTAAGTCATCTATTCCATAGACATGACTGGATATTTTTTTCACTCAAGAATTTAACATTTTGGATTTAAAGGGATTTTAAATCAATGACATAACAAATTTTAATTCTAGAATAATAAAACAAAATCTTTCCATGGGAATCAAAAACTTTCCAAACATCATTTTCAAATGATACTTTAAAACCACTATCACATAATTGACTAATTCTAATTAAATTATTCTTCAAACCTTCAACATATAAAACATATTTAAAAATAAAGGATTTTTAAAATACAATGGTCCTTATACCGATGTTAATACTTCTTGACTTGTCACCAAAAGTGAAATGACTACCATGAAGCTCTTCAAGATGGTTTAATTTTATGTACTGACCAAGCATATGTTGTGATTTACCACTATACATATACCATGTAGCTCCTTGGGAATTTATTTTGATACATTTTTCCTAAAAATAATTTAAGAGACTAAAGGTTTTTATACCCAAAACATAGGTTCAAAAATGTTATCCAAAAGAAATTTAGAACCCATATTTTCTTTGAAAATATTTTTCTATAATAAACATTTGAATAAAGATCAATGGATTCTAGTGTTCCATAATTATCATTTTTCAATTAAATTCAAAAATAAAATACTATATCTTTTTACCATTATTAGAAAACTTATATTGAGATATACCTTTAACAAAATTGGTATTTTTGTAATTTCTATAGGTTATTTCTTGATTATAATAACCAAGACTAAAATTAAATTTACCATGATGTTGGTAACCCCAAATCAAATTCAAATTCTTCTCACATTTGGTTAACTTTTCAAGATAATCTCTAAGCTCTTTGATGATATTTTATAATTTTTCAATATTGGGTTGATGTTTTAGACTATCCCTATTTCCTTTAACTTTATTTCAATCATTTTTCAAACCATCATTTTTTTCAACAATAATTCAAATATTCTATTTTGATCTGCATCGTTTTTTGAGAGAAAATATTTGGCCTTTTCATTTTCTTCTTTTTTTCTCATTTTCATTAAAAATATTGTCATTCTCAATAATAACATGGTTGTATTTATTTTTAATATATTTGAACTTAGTCTTAATATTGTGAAATCCTTCTTGAAATTGATCTCTTACATATCTTAGATCTTAAAATTTTATGTGTAAAGAATAGCAATATGAGGTGGAATAATTTACCTCTTGACTTACCTCAATGTTGTCCATGTGGCACTAGGGGATTCAATCCCCTGAGTTAGATGAGGATATTTATTCATCACTCAAACTCCATGTCAAGACTTCATATTGTTATTTCTTTCCTTATTCTCTTTTAAATTAATTTTGATATTGAGAAACCCTGACTTTATGTGACCCTTTTTTACACTAGTTTCATTATACCACTAGTTTACTTAGTTTCCTAACCTTTATGCCATGATGTTAAGACTTCTTATTCTTTGAGAACTTTTTAATATTCTTGGAAGTATGAGACATATCCTCTTCACTCCTAGAATAATCATCATTGTACATTTTAATGAAATATTATTCTTCTCCTTAACCTCTTTGGATTCCTTATTTTCTTGTATTTTCATTGTAATATCATAAGTCACGAGTGGCTTGATGAGTTCTTCAACTGACAAATTTTAATGTCCTTTGCTTCTTGTAATTTCATTACTTTGTGTGCCTATGAACTAGGAAAGACCCAAAGGATCTTATTCACAATCATCTATATTAAATTCTCATCACCTAAAGTCTTCCTTCTATTACAAATATAAATGAAATAGTTAATAATTTTAGTAATAGACTCAATAGGATGCATACTAAATCTTTCAAAATCTTGTAGGTACATATCAATCCCGGTATCCTTAACTTTATTGGTACCGTCATTTGTAACTTTTAATAATTTCGAAATTTCATGAGATGTTTTACCCATAGATGCTCTATTAAAGTCATTTATAACTAACCTATAATGTAAAGCATTCATGGATTTTTCATCATTCTCAAAAAATTTAATATCATCATAAGTCCATTTATCCTATGACACTTTAGTTGGGGTATAGCCATGTATTATAATTATCCAAACTTGATATCCTATAATTCTAAGAAAAGTAGACATTCTTGTTTACTAATAACTATAATCGGTTACAACAAAATAATGGTCTATTCCCATAGTGTCTTTCCTAATCACCTTATGAATTAGAGGTAAAGGACATCCTTAATTCATTATTCTTATAACTGGTTAAGGTTTTGAAATCAATCTTGGATCTAGTACCAATTTTTCATCCAAGATAAGATGGAAAGTGGGGGTGAATTTACTTTTTTTTAAAAAAATATAAATTAAAACTGAATCTAATGGAATTAAATAAATTAAAGTTATAGAATTATTTAAGAACAAGATTTTATATATTGAAGCAATAAAATAAATAAGTTATCACAATGTAAATATAACTAAATGAAAATGTGCAATTGATAATGGTGTTTAGTAATAATTCCATAAGGGATCCCTACATATCCCCCCATCAAATATCCTTGAGAGGTTTTAGTTTAAACTATAACACCCTAACCCTTCTTTCCATCCAAATAGTTCTTAGGTTAGGTTTACCACTAGGACTTAGGTGTGCCACGCCATATGATAAAGGCTTCCAACTAGAAGTGAGGGTGTAAATAGGTGTTGTGTGGATACTATACCCTCTGGTGGTGATAATAATAATAGTCTATATAAATAAAATGTATCAGAAGATAAATATGATATATGATTGGACCAATAAATCATCGTATTAGAAGCAATAACATGAAGTAACATAAATAATCAATGGGATTGATCATACCATTTTTATAATATAAACATCACATGATACACTTTATAGAAATAAATACCATTTATAGATAAACATGCATACAAGGTTATATCATACAAAGCAATAAGTAAAAAAATTTGTTCATGGTATACCAATAGTATATTCATCTAATAAGAATTTTGATACATAAAGGAAATAAAAATTAAATTCCAACTGATGCAGGAACCTCTAAGATCACTTTCCATCCATCCCATGATTATATCCCAACATGATCATTAAGGTCCTGCTCTGGAGCCTGAACCCTTACCTGATTGCAAGACCATAAAGTCTGCATGCATCCTGAAGGGACCATGTAGGGGGTGAGAGTAATATCATTAGACCTACACCAATGTGTTCCTAGCTTATATCTATGATAAATTATGTGTTTACTAAAAATAAATAAAGAAACACAGGCATGTCGTATAAATAAACTTGATTCCCTTGTGCTCAGCAGCCACAAGGAAACAATCACTTGCTTCATCCAATGTTGATATAACTATAGTGGAAAGGATCCTTAGTATAAAGACCAAGGAATCCTTAGTCGAAAATAATCCTAGGTGAACCCTTGGGTCCCCCCTCTAAAAAATCACTCAGTAACTTTTACCCTCAATCATGTACCGGTGTCCAAAAAGGAACGCCCAGAAAATAAGTACATAGTCCCTTTGACCCCTACTCGAACACTCATGTCGACTTGAAACCCAATGTACAAAGGCACAATGATGTTTATCCTCTAAATAAAAACACCATCAACTCAACCTGAAACATCCCAAGGAACGGTGATCTCCATCCTCCCACATAATCCTATCCCAACAGCCTCAGTATATGGTGAGCCGCAGCCCCTAACCAATGTTCTCAACACCATCAGTCGATGGATCCTCACTATTCACATGGATTTATATGTCAAGAACCTCCATACTAATTGGTTGTCAGAACCATCATAATATGTATCTAATGGAGGCCTCTACCCACACAAGTGGTCAACACCACCTCATCATCTGAGTCTTATGTGTGTGAACATGAATCTAACGGTGCGTTGGCCTATCATGGTGAGAAATAATCACCAAACATAGTACCTAATACATATCATCATGACACCTCATTCCCTTATGAACATATCACTCATCTCAATGGTCAACACCATCTAATATCACATGATCCATTCCTTTAACCTGATGACCTCATCGCCTCAAACGGACAACCCCATCATCCAACCTGTGATCAATATCACTCATGTATCCTGGCCATCTCCCAACCTAATAAACAATTTTTTATCAAATGTCCAAAATTTCATCACCACCTAAATCCTTAGTCAATGCTTTTCAAGTTACCATGGAACCATTTCAAGCATCATAAAAATTTTAATTCAAATAACTAAACACCCCATCCTAATCTTATTAAGTTCTAAAGCCACTCACGAGGATCATAACATTTATATTTTAGTGGAATAATTCCCTTAGTAATCTCCAATGATCAATTAATTAATTAATTAATTAGGTTCTATCCTGGACTACCCAATGGTGCGCTCAAGAACACACCCCAAAAACACAGGAGAAATCAATGAGAAAGCTAGGAACCATATACCACATACTGATTGATATTCTCCTATGAGATATTGGCCTCTAACATTAGATGAATCAGTAGAAATAATAATTTTAGATGAAATACCTAAAAACATATTAAAATGGCTCACATGGATATATTGAACCATATGGTGAGACCAAGGGAGAAAATAGGCTAGGGAATCTACGACCTTACCGATATGAATCTGTAGCCACCAACAGATCGAAGATCGGAGCACGGACGTCCTAGATATAAAGAAACCTATATGGGAGGGGGAGAGGCATGCAAGATCCTAGGAAATCCCCCATTTTATCCATAGTATTGGAATAATAAAATGTGGGTCCAATCCCCCCTATCTCTTTAAAAATAATCCTACTCAAAACTTACACGACATGTAATTTTTAAACATCATGTATTATGAATAGGATGGATAGCCTAGTAAAATGTCATGTTTTCCTCGGGTGGGACTCCCAAGACATTCACATAGTGAACCCACTGGGCTAAACCCCAAGAAACCATTACACATAGAGAAAATGATTTACATGATGTTTAAAACATGCAACAATTGTTTTCATTAGACAAGGCCCTCTGACCATCCTTTGGTGTTCATCCAAACACTCAGGTCATTCTCCTAAATATAGACCATGCTTAAAACAAGGTCTTGGGTCCAAAAAACTACATAATGAGGTTTTTAAGATCATGAAAATAGGTTTTTCCAGACCATCAAACCCAAAAGATCAAATTTACTCGGAAAAACAACCCACTCAAAAAATCGGGATGAAACAATCTCTCCACCTTAACATATCTCATCACCAATTTATAAAAAATTACCTAGAGAAGGTACCACTACTACAAATACAATATTTCCCAATGTTTCTGAACCGTTGGGAAAGGCTGCAGAACCATTGGTATATGTTATACCAACAGTTCTGCAAACCGTAGGGAAGTAAGACATTGGGAAAGATTTTCCCAACAGTTTACTGTGAACCGTTGGTATAGGGTGGGGAAATCCTAACCTATCCCAACGATTGTGCCAAACCGTTGGGATAGTTTTTCCCAATGGTTTGGCTTGAAACGTTGGGAAATCCCAAAGATTCTACTCTTTTCCAATGGTTTAGAAACTGTTGGGAATGGTTTTTTACCAACGGTTCATTGAACTGTTGGTAAAAAAAGCATCAGAGATGCCATGCCAACAGTTTGAAACCGTTTCCATAGCCTATGCTATACAAATTGCACAGCAGTCTGCAATTTGCACACCAGCTCTGCAATTTGGACATCAGGCCTCATTTTGTGCATTCCCTCCCATTTTCAATCCAATTATTGTACCTACAATAAACTAACACATACATATACAATTATTTTACCTGTAATAACCAACTAACACATACATATAGAAAACAAATTCATACACATTTAACATATAATGCATCCTGGAACTATACACATCCATAATTAAATTAGAATTCATAACGTAATTATAAACATACATAATCCATTTAGAATTCAATTTAAAATTTAGATGACAATTATATGTGGAATCCGGAATTCAATTCATTATTTTATCGGTTTTTTGTATACCATATATTTTTACCTGAAATGATGTCCATTTTAAACAAAATACATACACCTGGAGTGATACCGGCCACACCATACCTCGGATTGAGGCAAGGTTAACTCATACACGTCACAAATGACCCATTGATCTTTGTCCTAAAGTATCAACATATTCCGAAAGCATTTGCTCAGTTTTCCGTATATCAGTTGATGTTTTTCACTTAAAATGATGTCCTTTTGAAACAAAAGACAGACACTTTGAGTGGTGATGGCCACACTGGGTCTTAGATTGAGGAGGGGTTTATTCGTACACGTCACATATGACCCATGGATTGTTCTCCTAAAGTTTCAACAGAAACCGAATGCGTTTGATCAGTTTTCTATATGTACTTAAAATGTTGTCCATTTTAAACAAAAGAGAGACACTTAGACTAATCCCAGCTACACCGCGACTCATATTGAGCCCGGGTTGGCTTGTACAGGTCACATATGACCCATGAATCGTTGTGATAAATTATCAACAGATTCTGAATGTGTTTGGTCAGTTTTCCGTATGCCAGTTATTCTTTTCACTTATAATCCTGTCCATTTTAAACAAAAGAGACACAGTTAGAGTGGTTTCAGCCACACTGCGCCTCGGATTGAGGTGGGGTTGACTCGTACACATCATATATGACCCATGGATCGTTGTTCTAAAGTATTGACACAATCCGAATGCATTTGGTTGGTTTTCCGTATGCCAGATGATGTTTTTCACTTAAAATGACTTCCTTTTGAAACAAAAGACAGAAACATTGAGTGGTGGCGGCCACACCACGCCTCGAATTGAGGCAGGGTTGACTCGTACACGTCACATATGACCCATGTATCTTTCTCCTGATGTTTCATTGAAAACTGAATTCATTTGGTTGGTTTTCCGTATGTACTTAAAATGTTGTCCATTTTAAACAAAAGGGAGCCACTTAGAGTGATCCCGGCCACACCATGCCTCGAATTGAGCCCGGGATGACTCATACACATCACATATGACCCATGGATCGTTGACCTAAAGCATAAACAAAATATGAATGCGTTTGGTCGGTTTTTCGTATGTCAGTTGTTCTTTTCACTTATAATCCTGTCCATTTTAAATAAAAGAGAGACACTGTGAATGGTTTCGGCCACACCGCGCCTCAGATTGAGGTGGGGTTGACTCGTAGACTTCACATATGACCCATGGATTGTTTTCCTAAAGCATCAACACATTTCGAATGTGTTTGGTCAGTTTTTCGTATGCTAGTTGATCTTTTCACTTATAATCCTGTCCATTTTAAACAAAAGAGAGACACTATGAATGGTTTCAGCCACACCGCACATCAGATTGAGGCGTGGTTGATCCATACACGTCACATATGACCCATGGATCATTGTTCTAAAGTATCAACACAATCAGAATCTGTTTGGTCGGTTTTCCATATGTACTTAAAATGCTGTCCATTTTAAACAAAAGAGAGCCACTTAGAGTGATTTCGGCCACACCGTGCCTCAGATTAAGGTGGGGTTGACTCGTACACGTCACATATGACCCATGGATTGTTTTCCTAAATAATCAACACATTTCGAATGCGTTTGGTCAGTTTTTCGTATGTCAGATGTTCTTTTCACTTATAATCCTATCCATTTCAAACAAAATACATACACAAGGAGTGATCTCACCACACCGTGCCTCGGATTGAGGCAAGGTTAACTCGTACATGTCACAAATGACCCATCGATCATTGTCCTAAAGTATCAACATATTCCGATAGCACTTTCTCGGTTTTCCGTATGCCAATTGATGTTTTTCAATTAAAATGACGTCCTTTTGAAACAAAAGACAGACACTTTGAGTAGTGTCGGCCACACCGTGTCTTAGATTGAGGTGGGGTTGATTCGTACACATTACATATGACCCATGGATCGTTCTCCTAAAGTTTCAATGGAAACCTAATGCGTTTGGTCGGTTTTCCGTATGTACTTAAAATGGTGTCCATTTTAAACAAAAGAGAGACACATAGACTGATCTCGGCTACATCACGACTTCA
Organism: Viscum album; assembly: GCA_963277665.1. Taxonomy (NCBI): domain Eukaryota; kingdom Viridiplantae; phylum Streptophyta; class Magnoliopsida; order Santalales; family Viscaceae; genus Viscum; species Viscum album. Next base: position 246,329,960 of record OY728129.1, read on the forward strand.
ATTGATCCTGGGTTGGCTCGTACAGTTCACATATGACCCATGGATCGTTCTCCTAAAGTTTCAATGGAAACCGAATGCGTTTGGTCGGTTTTTCATATTCACTTAAAATGTTGTCCATTTTAAACAAAAGAGAGCCACTTAGAGTGATTCCGACCACACCGTGCCTCAGATTAAGGTGGGGTTGACTCATACACGTCACATATGACCCATGGTTTGTTTTCCTAAAGCATCAACACATTTCAAACACATTTGGTCAGTTTTGTGTATGTCAGTTGTTCTTTTCACTTATAATCCTGTCCATTTTAAACAAAAGAGAGAAACTGTGAATGGTGTCGGCCACATCGTGCCTCAGATTGAGGCAGGGTTGACTTATACACATCACATATGACCCATGGACCGTTGTTCTAAAGTATCGACACAATACGAATGTGTTTGGTCAGTTTTCTGTATGCCAGTTGATGTTTTTCAATTAAAATGACGTCCTTTTGAAACAAAAGACAGACACTTTGAGTGGTTCTAGCCACACCACGTCTCATATTGAGGTGGGGTTGATTTTTACACATCACATATGACCCATGAATTGTTCTCCTAAAGTTTCAATGGAAACCGAATGTGTTTGGTCGGTTTTCCGTATGTACTTAAAATGTTGTCCATTTTAAACAAAAGAGAGCCACTTAGAGTGATTCCAGCCACACCGTGCCTCAGATTAAGGCGGGGTTGACTCGTACGCATCACATATGACCCATGGATTGTTGTTCTAATTTATCTACAGAATCCTAATGTGTTTGGTTGGTTTTCCGTATGTCATTTGATGTTTTTCACATAAAATGACGTCCTTTTGAAACAAAAGATAGACACTTTGAGTGGTGGCGGCCACACCATGCCTTATATTGAGGCGGGGTTGAATCTTACATGTCACATATGACCCATAGATCATTGTGCTAAAGTATCGACACAATCTGAATGCATGTGGTCGGTTTTCCGTATGCCAGTTGATGTTTTTCAATTAAAAAGACGTCCTTTTGAAACAAAAGACAGACACTTTGAGTGGTGTCGGCCACACCGCGTCTCAGATTGAAGTGGGGTTGATTTGTACATGTCACATATGACTCATGAATCTTTCTCCTAAAGTTTCAACAGAAACCGAATGCGTTTGGTCAGTTTTCCGTATGTACTTAAAATATTGTCCATTTTAAACAAAATAGAGCCACTTAGAGTGATTCCGGCCACACCGTGCCTCAGATTAAGGCGGGGTTGACTCATACACGTCACATATGACCCATGGATCGTTGTTCTTAAGTATCGACCTAATCCAAATGTTTTTGGTTGGTTTTCTGTATGCCAGTTGATGTTTTTCTCTTAAAATGGCGTCCTTTTGAAACAAAAGACAGACACTTTGAGTGGTGGTGGCCACACCGCGCCTCAGATTGAGGCGGGTTTGACTCGTAAACGTCACATATGACCCATGGATTATTGTGCTAAAGTATCGACACAATATGAATGCGTTTGGTCGGTTTTTCGAATTCCAGTTGATGTTTTTCAATTAAAATAACGTCCTTTTGAAACAAAAGACAGACACTTTGAGTGGTGTCGGCCACACCACATCTCAGATTTAGGCGGGGTTGATTCATACACGTCACATATGACCCATGAATCGTTCTCCTAAAGTTTCAACGGAAACCGAATGCGTTTGGTCGATTTTCCGTATGTACTTAAAATGTTGTCCATTTTAAACAAAAGAGAGCCACTTAGAGTGATTCCGGCCATACCGTGCCTCAGATTAAGGCGGGTTTGACTCGTACACATCACATATGACTCATGGATCATTTTTCTAAAGTATCGACACAATCTGAATGCGTTTGGTCGGTTTTCCGTATGCCAGTTGATGTTTTTCACTTAAAATGACGTCCTTTTGAAACAAAAGACATACACTTTGAGTGGTGGTGGCCACATAGTGCCTCATATTGAGGAGGAGTTGACTCTTACACGTCACATATGACCCATGGATCGTTGTGCTAAATTATCGACACAATATGAATGCGTTTGGTCAGTTTTCCGTATGCCAGTTGATGTTTTTCAATTAAAATGACGTCCTTTTGAAAGAAAAGACAGACACTTTAAGTGGTGTCGGCCACACCGCATCTCAGATGGAGGCGAGTTTGATTCGTACACGTCACATATGACCCATGAATCGTTCTCCTAAAGTTTCAACGGAAACCTAATGCATTTTGTTGGTTTTTCGTATGTACTTAAAATGTTGTCCATTTTAAAGAAAAGAGAGCCACTTAGAGTGATTCCGGCCACACCGTGCCTCATATTAAGGTAGGGTTGACTCGTACAAGTCACATATGACTCATGGATCGTTGTGCTAAAGTATCGACACAATCTGAATGCATTTGGTCGGTTTTCCGTATGCCAGTTGATGTTTTTCACTTAAAATGACATCCTTTTGAAACAAAAGATAGACACATTGTTTGGTGGTGGCCACACTGCGCCTCGTATTGAGGCGGGGTTGACTCGTACACTTCACATATGACCCATGGATCGTTGTGCTAAAGTATCGACACAATCCAAATGCGTTTGTTCGGTTTTCCGTATGCCAGTTGATGTTTTTCACTTAAAATGACGTCCTTTTGAAACAAAAGATAGACACTTTGAGTGGTGTCGGCCACACCGCATCTCAGATTTATGTGGGGTTGACTCGTACACGTCACATATGACCCATGAATCGTTCTCCTAAAGTTTCAATGGAAACCGAATGCGTTTGGTCAGTTTTCCGTATGTAATTAAAATGTTTTCTATTTTAAACAAAAGAGAGCCACTTAGAGTGATTCTGGACACACTTTGCCTCATATTAAGGGGGGGTTGACTCGTACACATCACATATGACCCATGTATCATTTTCCTAAAGCATCAATACATTTAAATATGTTTGGTCGGTTTTGCGTATGTCAGCTGTTCTTTTCACTTATAATCCTGTCCATTTTAAACAAAAGAGAGACACTGTGAATGGTGTCGGCCACACCGCGCCTCGGATTGAGGCGAGGTTGACTCGTACATGTCACATATGACCCATGGATCGTTGTGCTGAATTATCGACACAATACAAATGCGTTTTTTCATATTTCCGTATGCCAGTTGATGTTTTTCAATTAAAATGACGTCCTTTTGAAAAAGAAGACAGACACTTTGGGTGCTGCCGGCCACACCGCATCTCATATTGAGGCGGGGTTGATTCGTACATGTCACATATGACCCCTGAATTGTTCTCCTAAAGTTTCAATGGAAACCGAATGCGTTTGTTTGGTTTTCCGTATGTACTTAAATGTTGTCCATTTTAAACAAAAGAGAGCCACTTAGAGTGATTCCGGCCACACCGTGCCTCAGATTAAGGCAGGGTGGACTCGTACATGTCACGTATGACCCATGGATAGTTGTGCTAAAGTATCGACACAATCCTAATGCGTTTGGTTAGTTTTCTGTATGCCAGTTGATGTTTTTCACTTAAAATGACGTCCTTTTGAAACAAAAGACAGACACTTTGAGTGGTTCCGGCCACACCGCGTCTCAGATTGAGGCGGGGTTGACTTTTACACGTCACATATGACCCATGAATTGTTCTCCTAAAGTTTCAACGGAAACCGAATGCGTTTGGTTGGTTTTCCGTATGCCAGTTGATGTTTTTCAATTAAAATGACGTCCTTTTTTGAAACAGAAGATAGACACTTTGAGTGGTTCCAGCCACACCGCGTCTCAGATTGAGGCGGGGTTGATTCGTACACATCACATATGACCCATGGATCTTTCCCCTAAAGTTTCAATGGAAACCAAATGTGTTTGGTCAGTTTTCCATATGTGCTTAAAATGTTTTCCATTTTATGAGAATCCTCATGTGTCTATTAGTGGAATGGTATTTACTTAAAATCTTGTGGTCATTCATATAAAATATTTTTATATCCTTCTTAGTATGGATTAGATTTTAGTTTATCATTCTATGAAACATTTTGGAGCTAACAATGTCATTCCCAATGAATACATCTCTTTTATAATATACCAAGAATCTAGGATATTTATTAGACAAATACATCGAGTATAAATCCATACATTCTTGAGCCAAATAACCGTTCACAATAGAACCTTCGGGATGATTTCTTTTTCGGACATAAGAATTTAATGTGAACATATTTATTTCAGTTGGATACATCCAACGAAAAGAAATAGGTCCTCTGAAAAGTATTTCAGTGGGAATATGGACAGTCAGATGCAACATGCATATGAAAAATAATGGAGGAAATATTTTCTCCAACTCACACAAAATTAATGGGGCATATGTCAACATTTTTTTCAATAAAGACTTGGACAAATTCTTAGCATAAAGATCTCTAAACAAATGGCACAACTGAATAACATCCACCCTTACATTATTAGAAAAAATATGATGGATTTCTATTAGAATCAACTCATGTAGTAGAACGTGATAATCATGAGTCTTCATAGATTTTAGCTTCAAATCTCTTCTGTTGACCCATTTAGATATGTTGCTTGAATAGCCATCAGGAACTCTAACAGTCTCTAATACTTCCAAAATTTGTTTTTTTTCATAGGTGTCATCACATAAGAAGCACATGGAAGTTTCCATTTATTTTCACTGATACGAACAGGATGTAATTCTAGTCTGATGCCCCAATCTACAAAGTCACGCCGAGATCGTAAATCATATTTTGTCTTCCCCTTGACATTTAGAAGAACCGAAAGCAACATTTCACATATATTCTTTTAAATATGCATTAAGTATAATCAATAACGTAACAAATTGGTTGACCAATAAGGAAAATCAAAAAATATAATCCTCTTCCTCCAATTGTAACAGGTTTTAGTGGAAATATTCTTTCTCTTTCCAGATTTCATTTGACCCTTCCCGAACAAAAAACTAAAATCTTTCAATTCATTAAGCACGTCAGTTCCAGAAATACACTAAGGTGGATCATCGGTCTCTATGGTATTATCAAATCTTCGATGATTCATTATATATGGATGATCCTTTGGCAAGAATCGTCGATGTCCCATAAAACTGAAATTACAGCGATGTTTCAGTCTTCTGGATCATGTATTTTTCATACAAACTGGACATGACAATTTTCCCTTCGTGATCCATCCATACATCATTGCATAAGCCGTAAAATCATTGATCATCCACATAAGCACAGCACACATCTGAAATATGTCTTTCGAACATGCATCGTATATGCGCACACCCACATCCCAAAGAAGTTTCAACTCTTTTATTAAAGGTTGAATGTATACATCAATATCAATGCCGGGATCAGAAGGACCAGATATGAGTATACTTATGAAAGTGAAAGGTTTTTTCATACACAACCATGGGGGAAGATTATAAATTGTATAAAAAATGACCATGTGTTCTGTGAAGTAAGCATCTGCCCAAACGGATTAAAACCGTCGCATGAAAGACCCAGCCTCACATTACACACGTCAGCTGTAAAATCAGGATGTCGAGCATCAAATCTCTGCCATGAAAATCCATCTACAGGATAAACCAACTCATCATTATTCTTCTTTCTCTCGGTATCATTCCATCTCATTTTTATTGATATATCATCAGACATAAAAAGATTCTGGAGTCTGGGGATCAATGGAAAGTGCCACATTACTTTCTGTGGAATGCGGGATGGTGTTCCATCAGATTTTGACTTCCAGTGGGATGTGACACATTTTATACAATCATTTCATTCAGCGGTTTCCTCCCAGAATAAACTGCAATATTTCGAGCAAGCATGAATTTTGTTTCTTGAAAATCCAAGTTCCTCAACTAACTTCCATGCCATATAGTGGTTTGAGGGAATATCTGCATCATCTGGATGTAAATCCTTCAAGAGGGTAAGAATGTAATCGATTTATGTATTAGAAATCCCATACATAGTTTTCCCATGAAACAATCGGATTAAAATTCCATCTTTTTCATTTTATCGCATTGTCGATATACTGGAGTCGTGGCAGCATCATTCAATTTTTTCACCCTATCAATATCATCATTTTCACTAGATGCATCAGCTGTCCTTATATCGAAGTCTTCTTGAGTCAAAATCCTTCCTTTTTCATGATGACGAATAAACGGAAACCGATCATCTAACAAATTCTTCATTCCAGTCCTTTCATTCCCATCATTACCAATTTGAGATTTCATTTTCACCCCATTGTGATACCACAAAAAGTAGTTTGCTTGAAAACTATTTTTGGTTATGTGGTAGCTGACTTCTTCACGGCTCAACCAAGGTCTACCAACACAATTGGAACATGGGTAGTGTATGCGACCACCATCTAAAGCATTGTGAAATGAAAAATCTATAAAGATCTCCAAATTGTTTTGAAAATCGCTTGAGATCTGATCGGTTTCATACATCCAACTTCTGTCCATTCTATAAAAAGAATTTATATGAGTCATTTTGTCATAAACAATTCAATAGGATTGAACTTTAATAGAAAATATCTTTCGAAATCCATTTTAAATAATAAAATCCCTTTGATCATTTTTAACAAATATTTGGAGTATTCTCAAGGCACCCCCATTTGGAAAAGTCACATTAAATGCCCAATTTCCATGCCAAACCATTGAAAACAATTAACATGAGACAATCATCGACCACAAATAACTTAACTAGAAATTAAGAAAACAGAAACCAAATGTGATATAGAATTTAATGTTAAGTTAGGGGAAATGAGATTAAATAGAGACAACAACATCATAAATGGTTCTAACATCATAACTTTTGATTAAAACCACCCATAATATGAATGGGAATGCCTCATACAACTAATCCCTAATAAAACAAACCAAATCTCCAATTAAAACATTGAATTTAGGGTTTCCACCCCACTTGGACAGCCCTACCCCCACCCCACTTGGACAACCCAGCACCCCCCCCACCCCACGTGGATAACCCTACCCCCACCCCACTTGAAAAACCCAGCCCCCCCCACCATACCTGGACACCCCTACCCCCCACAACCCACTTGGAAAACCCAGCCACCCCCCCCCCCCCACCCCACCTGGACAGCCCTACCGTCACCCCACTTGGACAACCCATCCCCCACCCTACCTAGACAGCCCCTCCCCCACCCCACCTGCACACCCTCCCCACCCCACTTGGACAACCCTGCCTAGACACCCTCCCCCACCCAACCTGCACACCCTCCCCAACCCCAAACAGCCCTACCGCCACCCCATTTGGACAACCCACCCCCTCCCCCACCCTACCTAGACAGCCCCCTCCCCCACCCTACCTAGACAGCCCCTCCCCCACCCCAAACATCCCTACCCCCACCCCATTTGGACAACCAAGACCCCTCCCCCACCCTACCTAGACAGCCCCTCCCCCACCCCAAACATCCCTACCCCCACCCCATTTGGACAACCCAGCCCCCTCCCCCACCCTACCTAGACAGCCCCCTCCCCCACCCTACCTAGACAGCCCCTCCCCCACCCCAAACAGCCCTACCCCCACCCCATTTGGATAACCCATCCCCCTCCCCACCCTACATAGACAGCCCCTCCCCCACCCCACTTGGGTAGCCCTCAACATCCTCCCCCACCCCATCTGCATACCCTCCCCCACCTCAAATTGAAACATAGATTCATCCAAATCAAAATCCAATTTTCAGCTAAAATAAATTCCACCAAAAGTACCATATCACCCCACTAAACAAACTCTTTACCATGTTTGAAGTGTGGAACAAAAAACATAAAACAAATCCAAGGGTTTCGTAGACAGCAACCCTAATTTAGCCTAAATCAAAACATCAAACACCAAAAAAATAGAGAAATAACGCTAAAACTAAGGTAACACTTACTAATTTGAAGTGTGAAATAAGATTTTTTTTGATTGAAGATGGATCCTGGGTGGAAATAGTATCGCGGCTGAGAAGAATTCAGGAGCTCGATTAGGTTCTGTCTAGAATTGGTCTGCAATCAGGCTGGGTGGGGGTTCGGCTGGTCTGTATTTGGGCGAAATCTTTCCCAATGGTTTTTAAAAACTGTTGGGAAAGATAGAGTTTTCCAAACGGTTTCATTAAACTGTTGGGAAAACTGATTTTTTTTCCCATCTTTCCCAACGGTTTGATGAAACCGTTGGGAAAACTAATTTTATTCCAATATTTCCCAACAGTTTCATCAAACAGTTGGGAAAAATAAATTTTTATAGATCAATACCAATGGTTAATGCAAACCATTGGTAAAGATCACCTATACCAATGGTTCAAAAGAACTGTTGGTATACAACTGTTGGGAAAACCATGATTTCCAGTAGTGTACCAAACATACCCATCTATTTAAAAAATAAACTTACTCTACACTAGTTATAAAATCACGGGTCAACATTATCAAGGTTCTTCACACCTTAGAAGTTACCTGCCTCGGTCGCTTACCAACCCAAAACTCAAAATTTTGATAGTCCACCAACCATCCCTAGACTCAAAAGTCCTCTCGTGATGCATCATAAATCCTTCACCTCATGAGGTTCTCAAATCATGCCCATGTCATACCTAACACCCACTAAGTACCGCATATGTGAAAATACCCACCTTGTACCCATATCGTACATGGAACCCATGAGGTCTCACATCTCATCAAATGCCCAAAAGTTGTCCTGCTGCCAAGCACCTCATATGTAACTCACATCTCATTGAAACCTAGATGCTAGCACAAATCAACTAAGGCCCCCATGAAATATATTACCATCAATAAATCTTGGTGCCACACGCCTCATATATATAGATATACAAGAATATGATCGGATGAAAACCTACTAACTAGCTCTCGATTAGTCCAAAATTACATCCTATGCACCTTATGCACCCAAAATAGGGCATGCCTACAAAAAGGGCCATGCCAAAAAAAGTACCCTGGTCATGCCCAAATAATACCTTTGAATATTGTAATCTCTCCAACTTTATTTGTACCTAGAATCTACACTATGATCACCTATCCTGAAGCCTGGCTACCTAAGTTCTAGCCTCCCTGTGAAGCTACACTAGCTAGTGGTCACTGGCCCCACTACTGGTTCTCATTGTCTCTTCTATGGCCTATATTTGCTTTTGAATCTGGACCACTATTTCCTTGTACTTATCCCAGTTTGACCATAGAACCCTAAGTCTTCCTCAGTCCCTGGATTCCTATAGATCAATAAGGCTTCCTATAGAACCTCTCAAAATGCTCGACCAAGATTCATTCTCTATAACACCCTGAGTGTTTTTGAATTTTCTTTTGAGTAAATTAAATTTCTTTAATGGCTTATATTGCATGCTATACCAAGTTATGATTTCTTTATGTGAAACACCAAGTTAATATTGTACTAAATAAAACACTAATATTAGCTTGGGTTCCCCATAATACTTTTTTTGGATTATATTACACACAATTCAGAGTCCCTTTGAAAACTTACATTACACATAAGAACGATTTTTACTAAACTACAAAATACTAGAAATATTATTATTAAAATAATATTGTAGTTATCACCAAGACGTTGGAATGGTGGGTATGAAAACGATTATATAAATTAATTAAAAATATTTTTTTCAAAAAATTCTTTTCCAACCAATTAATTATAAATTAAAAAGTAATAAACATTTGAAAATAAAGAAATTACTTTTCTAAAAAACTATTTTTCTATGCAAAAAAAATGTTTCATATCAACAAATTAAAAAAACCACTTTTGGAAAATTATTTTATTTAAATAATTATATTATTTATTAAATAAAATATTTACCATTAATCTTATGTGTTTTATAGACAACATGTAAAAATAAAACCAATTTTAGGCATAAAAATATGTATTTTTCAAAAAGGCAGTTTTACCACCTTTTAATGGTATACCTATTTTAAAACTAAATTCGGACAAATTTATAAATAATATTCGACAAAATAAAATTTATTTTTGAAATATTAATGTCAAAATTATCTTAGGCCTAATTTTTTTTATTTTTCTTAGAAGATTCATTTTTTATGAATAGCAAAAACTACTGAATTTTAATTGAAAACTGATTTTTCATCTAATTTATTTATATAGTTAAATTATATTTTTATTTGGTTTTAAAGTATATTTAGATCAATTATAAATTTATTAACCCAATTTGGTTTATTTTAATAAATTTAACATTGAAATTGGATATAAAAACATTTCAAACTTTTGAACATTTTTACTTTAAAAAACCGCTTTCCCGACACGTCTATAGGATTAGTTTTAAATTAATTTCTAGAATTTCTAGGATTATAATTTTTAAAAATAGCTTACATATTTTAAATAGTAATAATTTACAATTTATATTTAGTTCAACATAATTTTTTACCAAAAATATTAGTGAAAATAGTTAAAATTGATTGTAGTAGCTAAGAGAAAAATGAGTTTACCAAGGGACTATACTTTAACTTAAGGGACCAAAATGGACTATACACTAGTCTAAAACCAATTTTATGGAAATAAATAAACCATATAACCTATTTTATAGAAAACTAACCATTATTTTAGGAAAATTATGCAAGGGAAACCTCTCAATTGTGTTTACCTTTTTGGTATTTACAAGAATGCCACTCCTCCACAATAAAGGGGCACTCACCCCCCCCCCCCTCACTTCTTCACAACTCTCAAGAATTTTTTATAAAAAAAAACTACCTAAATAATCTCCCAATATCCATACTATATTCCTAAAATATCTAATTTGGTCATAAATAAACCCAAGGAATCCCTTTGGTGCAAACCAATATGAGTTACCCGAAGAAGAGGTAACATTCTTCAACGTGCACTTTTGTTTTATTTATTTCTCCACCCATTAAATTATTATATTCCATAATTATATAAAAATATATGTATATTAAATATACTAATATGTTTTTATTTTAAGGTTATTACCTAAATTCTCACACACTTCCGTTAAATGGGATACACAATCATCATTCGTGTGTACTGCGGACTACCGCCTTACGAACTGATGTCGTTCATTCTTTCATTACCACCTATCAAAGTTGGTAATAATGATGTAAATTATATTTTTATATGATATTTATGATATTTATGATGTAATTATAATTATATAATTGTTATATAACACATACCTTAATGATTTCTATTTTTTGGGAATACAGTAACATCGTTTTTGGATGTGTGGACTATTGTCTCCTCAAAAGCGAGGTGATTCATTCACAGTTTACATGGAATGTATTGAAAACAGGATTAATAAAAATATGTGTTATATATGAAATAATAATTATACTATGATTATAATATATATATATATATGCATCAATTATTTTTCTTTCTTTCTTTCAATATGATAAGAAAATGGAAGCATCGTTCATGTGTATGTACAACCTACCGTCTCCATGAATGGTGTATTTCATATTCTATTTATATATTATATAGATTATTATAAATACATATACACTAAATATATATGATATTTATATCGTTTATTATATTCTTTATATAATTAAATTTTGATCTAAGTAAGAGGATAAAGAATAACAAGTCAAAACACATATGAAAAACAAAGTAGTTATTATTTGAAGCATAACATTAACATGGATTTGTTAATAAGCGGGTAATATAAAGTAATAATAAAATAATATATGTTACTATATATATTAATATTGTTCTATATTAGATTTATAATAAACTTATATTTAATATAAAGGATTATTCAATGTATATGAAGGAAGTAAGACAAAGGTAAAGGGATTTCTAGTCTCACTTTTATTTCTGCAAGACTAATGCCATATTCACCACTCGTTTCTTTTATGTGGTTTACATATTGTACATAGATGTATTATAAGACTATTATCATAACATTTATGTTTATTTGCATAACCAATTTATTTTTTCTCTTTTAAGGGATTCACGGTTCAAAAGTTACCATATCGATAAAGTAATTTAATCTCAATTTGCCTTCTTTGAGATGTACGTTATGTTATGCACTTATATTATTTCATGAGGTTTGTATACATCCCATTGGTAATTTAATAACATGAATTAATTCATCATAATTATATTTTAACTTTAATTTTATGTTATTCATTCATGGGGATTATGATTCAACATTACTAAAGTGGGTAAGAGTTTATTTCTACAATCTCATCATTTATCGAGATTGTTTATGATTATGCTTCCATTTATGAAATATTATGACCCATATATCAAGAATTATCAGGAATTTTTTTATCTTATTTTTATTCATGATATATTAAAATAATTGTACCATTTTTCCACTCTCTGTTACTTAATATATTTAAGAAATTTTTTTTAAGAAAATACAACTGTATCTCTCACTTCAGTAAGAAATCTATGTTCTTTCTAAACAATGTTTTCAAAAACTGGTTTCAAAATTTTTTAAAATTATATTTTATGCTAAGTTTAAAATAAAAAAAATAAAAAAAAATTATGTTTTAAAATTGCAGTAAATTATTTTTAAAATCTTCCTTTATAATTTTCTTCAAAGTTGTTTTCAAAGAAAAATATTTTTATGATGTTTCATAAGTGATTTTCAAAGAAAGATTATTTTCCTTAAGAAATGTTCCATATGATCCTACAAAATCCTTCTCCATCTATGATTTCATCCTTTGATATAGTTTATACTTTACTAGGTATATGATCCAAGGTTACCATTCTTATTATTTATTTGAATGGTTTATATTATGAAATTTATTTCTCTTACATGGGTTACATGCTTATGAAACTTGGTTCTTTTCATGGGTAATGCTATGATGAAATGATTATGAAAGCTCTCACTTTTCTATAGGTTAACATATGATGACATATTTATGATACCAATTTTATTTCATGGGTTATGTTATGATGAATGTTTTATTATCTTGTGTCACACGTATGCATGATTTCATTATGTGATAGGTGGGACCCATATCTTTTTCCAATGAAATGGGTAAAGATTTATATCTCATGAGATAAATATGGGAAACAAGTCAATAGTCTTGATTCATGATGGAAAATGGGTGCATCCTAATCTATAATGTGAAACTGGTGCATCCTGATCAATGAAGGGAAACAGGTGTGTCCTAGTTCACAATGGGAAACTGGTGCATCCTAATCAATTATGGGAAGAAGGTGTAACCTGATCTACTATGGGAAGAAGGTGTAACCTGATACACTATAAGGAAAAGACTATGAATGGGGATAGAGGTTTGTCCCACCTATTAGGTGTATTCCCCATGAAGTGACTGGATAAGTTTTGGAAATGACCCATGACTTATAGGGAATGATTTTACATGTTTATATATTTGACACAATTCAAAGTTTTATTATTATATTATTATTTCATGGCTTATGATCTTGATTCCCTTATGATTCATGTCTTAGGAAATTCCAATATTTATTCCATGACTCTTGATTATGATATTTAATATGTAGGGTATGATCATTTAATGTTATGATAATGTTCTCATACCCTTATTATCATGGTTATGCTTACATGTCTCCATTGTTTATCCTTACATAGAATCTAAGATCATTGTTTCTTATATTTCCTTTCTTAGGTTATAAAGAAATTATTTAAGTAGGATTACTAAAAGGAGAATATATTTATGGGAGATGTTGAAGATCATTCACCAAATTAAATGAATGTGTTCCTAGTTTCCAAAGACACTAAACTATTATGGTCATCAGGTATGTAATTTTTTCATGTGTTGAATATTCATCTAAAATTATATAATATGCATATATGTCAAGCCTAGGTCACTATAGTTTTTATCAAAGTAAAGTTTTAGGCAACCTTTGGAAACTATGATGAGGAAACATTTTTGATATCCCTAAGGATATTTCTAAGGATATGTCTATGGATGTCCCTAAGGATAAGTTAAAGTTTTGGAAAATGTCCTAGAATTTTGGTAAAGGGTGGAGCGAGTGGTTTCCCAAAAATACATCCCTATATGGATACTAAAAATTAATGAGGCTATAGAATAGATTTACATTGGGTTAATAACCCTTAAATTACCATATTGATCTAGAATCGATCGGGAACTGGTGCACGAAAACGGGCCTTGTTGCACACATGGTTTGACACTCCTAGTGGATATGATTTGGAAATTCACAAACTCTTCAAGAACCATCATGAAAGATTTAAATAAATGATGACTATGAATAACTTAGGATGAACCTAAAGTGTTACAGATTAAAAAGGAGGTGTTATGATTTAGGCATCATAAAAGTAATTTTTCATGATTATGTGGTTTTCCTCTATGATAAGTTTCACTCACGCTATTGTTTCTAGTTTTAGTCAATGGATGGAACCCATAGAAACTGTGTTAATGATGAATTAAATGGAAAATGAAATGATGTTCCTACTCATAAATTGGATGTTATGAAATATGGAATGAAAAACCTCATTATTATGACCACACAACTTTATCAAGCCATGAATCATGTTAATCTTCCATATGATCAAAGGAGGGAAAAAGGTTTTCTTGAATCCTTCATAAGAAAATGTCCACCAATTTTTAGTGGAATTACTGGTCTACTAGTTACTGAGAAATGGATATATACTACTGAAAATATATTTTCTATTCTACATTATTCAGAACATGAAAAAGTTATTTTTTCCTCTTTTCACTTCAAAGATGAAGAGAATCAATGGTAGAACTTTTTCAAGAATATGAGGAAACGTGATAAAGTTGACTCCATGGATTGGGATGAGTATAAGAACTTATCTTCTATTAATCACCATCCACATATTATTTGTACGAAAAGGATACTGTTGTTCTCCATTAGTATCATGGTTTTGATAAGAAAAGGAATATGGATTTCAAAGAAAAATCTAGGAACCCTAAAGAGAAGAAGATGAACTTTCCTTTATGCTCAAAGTGTGGGAGGAAACATATAGGTAATTATCTTAAGGGGACTAATAAATGTTTAAAGTGTGTAAAGGAAGATCATAAAGTGGTTGAATGTTTAATTTAAGGAAAACAGATAGTTGATGATGAAAATAATGATAAATTCTCAAAGAATGAACCTCCCATACTTTAGTGTCTCAATGTAAGTATTTTAGGCATTATGCTAACAAGTTCTCTAATCCAAGGACTATTTTGGATGATAATCCACAAAAAACTTTGTGGGAAAAGGACAAATATAAATCATATACAATCACAATGGATGAAATTAATCCTGATAAGTAGGGAAAACTTGTACCCCCTTCCTTAGTTGGGGAATTTCATGTTTGATTTTGTATGAATAAGCCCTATGAAAATATTTTTTTAATCAATATCCCTCTACATGGATTATGGAATAATAAAATCACATTTTTTATTATATCGGTATAAGGATGGACCCAAGTTTCCAATAAAAAAATTTCGTATAATATTTGATCTTATTTAAGGAATAAATGGTGAATTATAATTTGGAAGGGTTATAGGGATTAACTATTAATGGAATGGTTTGAATTGAACTATTGGATGTGGTTTTTGGGATTAACATATTAATTTTCCATATATTCACGGATATTAGATAAATTTTACAAACCTTTTTTCTTTCACAAAAGGAATGAATTATTGTTCTACCTATGGATCTTATGATTTATTAGTGCTTCAGGGATAAAAATTTCACCTTCATTTCCCATAGTAAGAGATAAAGTGGAAATTTATCAAAGAACAACCAACGGGTGAGATTGTGCATATAAAATTTAATGAGATCAATTATATCTCCTTGTGAAAAATTATTTAACTTTAGGAAAAGTATTTTTAAATAAAATGTTGTCTTATTATCATTATTTTGATGATATCAATGACCTATTCATGCCTAATTTGATTATGGTTTTATTTTTACTAACCTTTTATAGATCACCCACTTTCTTGTAATCGGGGATCTTCATCACTCTCTATAATTATATTTTCTTCTCTTCCACATCCATGTTTCCACTTTTCACTTATGTTCTCCTATGTGGAAACTTAATTATGAGTTTCTTTGGGTAACCATTAAGTTTCCAACTTTTTTTAAAGGAAGTTTTAGTATTCATTATTACGATGTGGGTTTCTATAATATTAACTTTAAGTTATTAAAACATTGATGACTCACATGAATTTCTAGGGTGAAATTCATTTTAAGGGGGGTTGAATATAACACCCGGATTTTTTATGAATTAATTTTTTCTTGAATAAATTAAAATTCTTTGATGGATTTCATTAAATGCTACACCAAGTAACACTTGATTTATATGAAAAAACAAGTTAATATTTCACTAAATACAACACTTATATCATCTTGAGGTACACACAACACTATGTTTGGCTTGTGTTACACACAATTTTGAGTTCCTATGATAGATTGTGTTACATGTAAGATCAAGTTTTACCAAACTACAAAATACTATAAATATTATTATTAAAATATTATTATAGTTATCATCAATCTATTAGAATGGTGGGTTTAAAATATATTAAATAGATTATGAAAATATGGTTTATTAAAATGAATTATTTTTTAATCAATAAATTAGAAATGAAAGTAAGAACTATTTGAAAATAAAGAAATTCCTTTTCTGAAAAATTATTTTTCGATGCAAAAACACATTTTATATCAATAAATTAAACAATATAATTTTGGTGAATTATTTTAATGAAATAAGAATATTTTATATTCAATCAACTATTTAACATTCATCTTATGTGTTTTTTAGAAAAGATATAGAAATAAATCTAATTTTATACAGAAAAAGAATTATTTTTCTAAAAAGACGTTTTACCAACTTTTAATGGCGCACATATTTTAAAAATAAATTTTATAAATTTTATAAATTATATTTGAAAAAATATATTTTTGAAATTGTAACATCGAAATTAGTTTATTGTTAATTTTTTGTAGTTTTTTGAGATGTTTCATTTTTTATGAATAGTGAAAAATATGGAATTTTAATTGAAAAATGACATTTCATCTAATTTATTTATATAGTTAAATTATATTTTTATTTGGTTTTAAAGTATATTTAGATAAATTATGCATATATTAATCCAATTTATGTCATTTTAATCAATTTTATGTTGAAATTGGATAAAAAAACATTTCAAACTTTTGAACATTTCCACTTTAAAAACTTGTTTTCCCGACACATTTGCGAGATTAATTTTAAATTAATTTCTTTCATTTATATAACTATAATTTTTAAAAATGGATCCATATTTTAAATAATAATAATTTATAATTTACAGTAAGGTGAAATTAATTTTTGACCAAAAATATTAGTTAAATTTTTTAAAATTAATCGCACTAATTAAGAGAAAAATGAGTTTAACAAGGGACTAATCTTTAACTTAAGTTTCCAAAATGACCAATAAATTTTTACAACCCTAATTTTATTACCATATTTAGAACATATACCCTTTTTATATAACATTTACCACTATTTTTGGCACATGATTTAAGGGGGCCTCTTAATAGTGTTTAGCTTTTGGTATTTACAAGAATGTCACTCCTCCTTTACTAAAAATGGGAACTCACCCCCTCACTTTTTCATAAATATCAATATTTTTTGCTCATAAAACCCCTGAAACAAATATCAAAAAATCTCTCATATAATCCTAGAAGACTCAATTTGGTTATGAAGCAAACCAAGGAATCCCTTTGGTTAAAACCTATAAGAGTTACTCAAAGAAGAGATAACATTCTTCAACGAGAACTTTTATTTTATTTCTTTATACACCCATTAAATTATTATTATTATATACTTATATAATAACATTAGTATCCAAAATATAATGATATTTTTTTATTTTAATTTTAATAACTACACTCACACACACTTCCATCAAATGGGAATGAAATCATCATCCGTGTATATGGCGGACAACCACCTATCAAACTGATGTTGTTCGTTCTTGCATTACCACATCTTAATGTTAGGATTAATGATGGAAGTTCTATTTTTATATGATATATATTATATTTATGTTTTCATTATACTTATTTAATTATTATATAACATATCAATTCATGCTTTCCATTTTTTGGGAATACGGTAACATCGTTTGTGGACGTGTGGACTACCGTCTCCTCAAAGTAGTGTGATTCATTTACACTTTACATGGAATATATTAAAGATGGGTTTAATAAAAATATGTTTTAATTATTAAATAATAATTCTAAAATAATTATAATATATATATACATCAATAAATTTTATTTCTTTCTTTCTTTCAATACGATAAGAAAATAAAAACAGTGTCCATGCGTACGTACAACAAACTGTCACCATGAATAGTGTATTTCATATTATATTTATATATTTTATATATTATTATAATTAAATATATTTAAAATATATATAATTTTTATATAATTTTTAAATTCTATAAATATGTAAATCATTATCTAAGAAAGAGGATCTAGAATAACAAGTCAAAACATGTATGAAAAACAAAGTGGTTACTACCTAAAACAAAACATTAATGTGGAATCATTAATAAGTAGGTAATATAAAGTAAAAATAAAATCATATATGGTATGATATACATGAATATATTACTTTGATATATGTATAATAAACTTATATTTATTATGCAGGAGGTCTGAACGTGTACGGAGGAAGTCAAGACTATGGTTAGTGGATTTCTAGTCTCGCTTTTATTTCTGTGTGACTTATGTCATATTCACCACTTTTTTATTTTTTGTAGTGTATATACTACACATGAATTTATTATATTATTATTATCCTCAAATTTATGGGTATTTATATATCTATTTTATGAACAGTTTTTCATGGGAGTCAGGGTTCAAAAGTTACCAAATCATTAAAGTAATTTTGTCTCAATTTTCCTTCTTTGAGATATACGTTATGTTATGCACCTATATTAGTTAATGAGGTGTTTATACCGACCCTTAGACATTTAATATCATGAATTTATTCATACTCATTATATTTTATCTTTAATGATACAATTTCCGAGTTTATAGATATTGTTTATGATTATACTTTCATTGATGAATTATTATAACTCATCTCTCAAAAATTATCATGAATTTTATGATCCTATATTTATTAATTATGTCTTACATTAATGGTAAAAAAATTAAACTCTTTGGTACTTATGATAATTAATAAAATAATTTTAACAAAATCCTACTTTATCTCTCACTTCAGTAAGAAATATGTGTTCTTTCAAAACAATGTTTTCTAAAAACGTTTTCAAAATGTTTTCAAATGATCTTTTAAACTCATTTTCAAAGAAAAGTATTTCAAAAAAATTATGTTGAAAAAAAATTTAAATGATTTTTAAGAGAATCATTTATAAGTAATTTATAGTTATTTTCAAATAAAAATATATTGAAAATGTTCCTTGTTTTTAAAAAGTGATATTCAAAGTAATATTGTTTTCCTTAAGAAATGTTCCAAGTGATATTTAAAAATCATTCTCAATATAAGATGAAATAATTTGAAATATTTTATAATTTACTAAGGATATGATCCAATGTCACCATTCATATTATTTCTTTGAATGGTTTATGTTTATGATGACAAGTTATTTGTGCAATATTTTTCTCTTCCATGGGGTGTATGCTTATAAAACATGCTTATTTTCATGGATAATTGTATGATGAAATGATTATAAAACCTGTATCTTTCCCATAGGTTAAGATATGATGAAATGCTTATTATACCCATTTCAATTCATGGGTTGTGTTATAATGAATTTTTTATTATCTTATAGAACATGTATATATGAGTCTATTATATGATGATTCAGACCTATATCTCTCTCCAATGAATTGGGTAAAGATTTATATATCATGAGATAAAGATGGAGAAAAGTTGATAGGCTTGATCCATAAGGGGAAATGGGTGAATCCTGGTCCACAATGGGAAATGGGTGCATCCTAATCCATAATGGGAAACAGGTTCATCTTGATCCACTATGGGAAGAAGTTGTAACCTAATCCACTATGGAAATAAGGTGTAATATGATCTACTATAAGGAGAGGATTGTGACTGGGGATGGTGGTGTATGATTCCTAGTATGTGTAGACCCCATGTAGTGATCAGATAAGTTTTGGCAATGATCATTAACTTATGAGGAATGATTTTACATGTTTATGTGTCTTCCACAATTCCATATTTTATTCCTATATTATGATTTCACGGATTATGTTATTGATTTACTTATGATTCGTGTCTTATGAACCGCCAATATTTATTCCATGACTCTTGATTATGATATTTGATATACAGGGTATGATATTCTAATTTTTTGATCATGTTATCAGACCCCTATGCTCACAATTATGCTTGAATATCGCCCTTGTTTACCCTTACTAAGCATCTGAGATCACCCATTATTATTTTTCATTTCCCCATGTTATAAATAAAGGTTTTAAGTAGGAGTACTAAAATGGGAATATCTTCATGGGATATGTTAAAGATTTATCACTAAATTCGAATAATGTGTTCCCAATTTCTGAAGGCACTAAAATATTATGGTTATCATGCATGTACTTTTCTAATGTAATGAATATTCATCTAAAATGATTTAATATACATGAATGTTTATCCTAGGCCACTATATACTCGACACTCCTTTAGTTTCTAGTCAAACTATGTTTTCACATGTCACATATGCTCACACAGGAAGCACACCATCATAGACCCACTCCTCAGTGGTCTTCCTGAGTCTATGGCCTGACTTACCTATAGAGACTCCTCATATACATGCTTCTTACTATCTAAAGAATCATCATTTTAATCACCTAATGCCATCACCTAACTTGAGTATGACCAGTCTGTCAAATTCTCCTTGTCTATTAATGCCTGATTTACTGCCTTTGAGAATGAGACTAACCTGAATATATTTACCTGCACCCTGATGGTGTGTTGTAAATAATTCTTAAAATTCCTCACCCTCATGGTGTCATCACCCCCCATATCAGGTGAAAAATGGGACAAGTATTTTAAATTATCTTCATAGTCCATGACAGATATGTATCCCTCCTAAAGGTTCAACAACTCTCGAGATCTTTCTACCCTCAGTATCATTGAGAAGAAGTGATTAAAGAACCTGGCCACAAATTCCTTACAAGACAGACCCTCATGTCTTCTTTCCTATACCTGTACATCCCACAAGCATTTTTTCAGTCCTCTGATCATGTACATTTTCAGCTTCACCCTATATCCTAGGGTTATCTCAAGCTACTCAAAGATGGTTTACACTAACTCTATCCATCTCTATGCTACTTGTGGTCCACCCTCACCCAGAAATAGTAGTGGGTACTGAAAATGGAACTAGCATGTTATATATTCCTTTAATGGATCTACTTCTAGATCTCCTTGGTCAGTCCCCTAGATGACATGTTCCAAGCTCACTCTAAACTTCTCATCATTCATGTTGGACTCCTCATGTGTTAATCATGACTTAATGATCACAAATCCTATACATTTTATAAAGTTTGTTAATCATGTTTAATCTATCTAAAATCATGTGTACAGATTATTAGTTTCTTTATGATTTAAATAATTATTGTAAAATATTTTTTTTATAATTAAATTCTCTTATGGATGATTAAATTTAATTAATTCTAGGAATATCATTGTTTAAGTCTATGTAAAGAGATTTGGCTAAGTCTGAGAAACCGTGATTATGCCACTAGTTTTGTTTTTATAGAAAAGGACCCAGAAACCGTGACCATCCAGACATCGTGACCATCCAGACACCAGGGACCATCCAAACATCGTGACTATCCAAAAACCGTGACCATTTAGACATTGTGACCATCCAGACATCGTGACCATCCCAACACCATGAACATCCAAACATCGTGACCATCCAGACACTGTGACCAGACACCATGATCTTAACATTGCATTTTTTACTATTGGTTCCTGATATCTATACAACTATGTCATCATAGATGTCTCACTGCTCAAAGACAGAGAAGGAGACACCATTTCAAGGAGAGACTATTTCATGGAGACACTGTTTATAGATAGGCTATGACACTGTTTCTTAATCTATTTTGTCATTTTTCAATTTAATTTCTAATGGTCTTATTTGAATTTTTTAAATACTCTGACAAAATAAATGTATCTTTGTAGATATCTCTCCTAACTGTATGAGGTACAAGGTGCAGAATACATGCATCATGTCGGCTCCAACGCATGCATTCTAAGAATAAAATGAACAGTGTGTCTAGAAGAAAAGTGTGTGAAAAACGACAATAGTGGCAACATAAAAACAAGTGTGTGTGCGATAACAAAGAATAAAAAGAATTTATGAAAGAATAACCGACACATGAAACCCGACACTACTAAAGAACACATGAATCATACTCGAATCCTAGATTCGAGAACATTTCCGCATTATCAACTCCACAAATAACACGAGCTAGATCTATCTAACTTACGATACTCTATTTTCCGCAAGCGGACTCTATTTCTGCATCTGCTTAATCCCATAAGTCCAGAAATTCATAGACTAACAGTCAGAGCACTTCTAACCTTATCTCATCATTTTTCTGCTCTGTTGTGTATTATTTTTATCTTTTGATCAATGTGTGTGTCTGTAGAAAAACATGCACTTTCTCCTACATCAAAATGAAGGATAAAATATAACCTTTCTCTTAAATCTTTTTACACTTTTTCATTCCCCCAGATAAGTGTGGAAGAGGTCCTTGTCTGACCTGTTAGTTTAAACCCACAAAGAACTGTGGAAGAGGTCGTGTGACCTGGACAGTCTTTTGTACTATTGTTAACCCCTATCCAGGGTGTGGATCAAGTTTATTCATATAAACTTCTTGGTGGTAGGTGATCACCAAGTGGAGTGGATTAGGTCTTGTCTTGAGACTGAAATACTTGTTTTATATCCACTGTGCTGTTTATTTTAGTTTTCTCTATTTTACTATTTAATACAGAAATCACTAAATTTACTTTGATAATTAATCTTAGAAATAAGTTATAATTGTTTTTCCTTATTATAATAGCTTCAAAAGTAATGTTAATAAAAAATATTAAGATTACTGAGAACTAATCAATCTTATGATAAGTTATTTAAATAGTCAAACTTTCATAACCATATAAATTTGATTAACTGGGCTATATTTAAATTTATTAGGGAACTATTTTAAGAATACTTTTTAACCAAAAAAATTTATAGATACTCAATTCCCCCCCCCCCCCTCTTGAGTACTCTAATCCGACCAACATTTGGTATCAGAGGATTGTTTATTAAGACTTTGTTTTTGACCCTATTCAACTGTGATTGTAGTTGTACTTTAAAGATCTATAAATTTCTGTTAATTCGAAATTTCTAGATCTTTTAAAGTATTTCTTTATTATGGATAATAGATTAGAAGGTGTTGCAACAAACAGACCACCATTATTTAATGGAACCAATTATGGTCAATAGAAAATTAAAATGAAAATGCATTTAGAAAGTATGAGCTTTTAAATCTAGTATTATATTATAGATGAATATAAGATTCCTACTACTGATAGAATCACTTGATATGAACCTACCAAAACTACCTATAATAACAATTTCAAAGCTATTAATGCTTTATACTGCTCTTTAGGAGGTGAGGAATTTAATATGATCTCTACATGTAAAACAACCCATGAAATTTGGGATACCTTGTCTATTTCACATAAAGGAACTTCTAGTTTGAAAGAAATGAGACTTAATACTTATACTATTAAATATGATAACTTTAAAATGAAACTTGATGAGCCTATTTCTGACATCTATCTCAGGTTCAACAAAATTTTCAACACAATGATTTCTCTTGGAAGAGATGTTACTTCCAAAGAAAAAATCATGAGGATTCTCAGATGCCTACCTAAAATATGGAGAGGAACCTCTATCTCTATTAGAGATTCATGTGACATCAGAAAAATAACTGTAAAAGAACTCATTGGAAAATAGATGATGTATAAAGAGGATCTGAAATTAAACAAGGAATAGGATAATGAACCCAAAATAAAATCTATTGTATTCAAGACCACCACCTCTAAACACAAAGAAAAAGGGAAATTGAAAGTTTCTATAGAAAGTTCCAGCAGTGAACAATCATTACCTAACAATGATGAGGATATGGATCAATTAGCCAGAAGGTTTAAGAGATTTTACCAGAAGAATAACTTTTTCAGAAATCCTAACTTTAAGGGAAGATATGATCAAAAAAAGAAGTTAGAATATAGATTGGAAAAGTGATGAAAAGTCTGATGAGATTGTCTGCTATGAATTTAAGCGAAAAGGACATATCAAGGATGAATTTCCCAAGCTCAAGTACAAAAATAAATATGAGTACAAAGATATAAAGTATAAAAAGGAAATTAAAGCAACATGGACTGCTTCTGAGGATAGTTCAAGTGACTCAGAATCTTCACATGATGAACAGGCTAACTAATCTAATATGTGTTTTATGAAAAACACATCTGAGGTAACACTAAAATATTATGTACACAATTCATATTATTCTGGAGATGAGAGTGACTCTAAAAATATGTATAACAAAGAAAGGTTTGAGTACTGTAATATTCTTGAAGAGACTTGCAATGAACTAAAAGATAAATATAATTCTTTACAAAACAGCATGCTCTTACCTCAACTGTTATAATTGAACTCACTGTAGAAAGGGAGAAAAATTCTCAATCACTCAAAGATAACAATGAACTGAAACTATCAAATGAGAAATTTAAAAGGGATCTTGAATGGTTTACTAATGGTAAATATACCTTGGAACAAATACTAGGTAAACAGATTGCTCCTAATTATACTAATAGCATTGGCTATCAACCTGGAAAAATAAATTTTGGAAGAACTAATTTTTTTTTCTAAGTCTAGGACATACAGCTTTACTCCTAGTTCTGGAAAATATTCACCAAGTTCAAGTTATGATACACTCTCTACTGTTTCAATATTTTCTGGACCAAATAGATTCTATTTTTAAAATACTTTACATAATTCTTATAGGAAACCTATGAGGCATATATGGGTTCCTAATTCACTAGTCACTAATATTACTGGACCCAAATAGGTATGGGTACCAAAATCTATTTTTATTTAACTATTTTTTATGAAAGTTACTTGAAGAGTTCCTATAAAATACTATGGTACTTGGAAAGTGGGTGTTCGAGACAAATGACAGGAGACTATTCATGCTTCAAGAACTTGATAAAAATTGATGGAGGACATGTCACCTTTGGTGACAATGCCAAAGGAAAGATTATTGTCCTTGGGAAAATTGGTAACTCTAACTCAGTTTTTATTTCCAAAGTACTTATTTTTAATGGATTGAAATATAATATGCTTAGTATTTCATAACTCTGTGATGATGGATTTCCAGTCAAATTTGAAAATGATGCTTGAAATGATTTTAATTCTAAAAATTAATTAGTTTTTTCTGCATTAAGAAATGAAAATGTATATTTTGTTAACTTACATTCTTTAGCTTCTCAAAATGATTCATGTTTAAGTGTGCTTCACAAAGAGTCTTGGATTTGGCATAGGAGACTACGACAATGTAACACTCATTCCCTTAGAAAGTTAACTAGAAAAAGCATAGTCAAAGACCTACCCAAACTTGAGTTTCTAAATGATAAAGTGTGTAGTCCTTATCAAAAGGGAAAGTAACACAAAATTTTCTTCAAACCAAATAAAGAAGTCTAAACTTCTCAAACTCTTGAATCGGTTCACATGGATTTGTTTGGAGCATCTAGAGTTTCTAGCTTAAATGGGAATCACTATGTTTATGTTCTTGTAGATGAATTTTTTAGATACACTTAGAATTTATTTTTAGCTCACAAAAGTGAAGTCTTCTCTCATTTTACCAAATATCCCAAAACTGTAGAAAATCTTAGTGGACTTAGAATTAAATCCTTAATAATTGATCATGTACGTGAGTTTGAAAATCAAGATTTTGAATCCTTTTGTTCAGAAAATGGCTATAGTCATAATTTATCTGCCCCTAGAACACCTCAAAAGAACAGAGTTGTAGAAAGAAGAAATAGAACCCTACAAGAGATTTCTAGAACCATGCTTAGTGAATATGAATTACCTATTTATTTTTGGGCGGAAGCTGTAAATACATCTTGTTGTATTATCAATAGAGTATTGATTAAACATATTCTTAAAAGAACTCCATATGAGTTGTGTAACGATAGAAAACCCAAAGTTAGCTACTTCAATGTATTTTATTTCAAATTCTATATCCATAATACTATGGAAATTCTTGAAAAATTTTCATCCAAGAGTGATAAAGGAATCTTCTTAGGATATTCAATTTCTAGTAAAGCCTGTAGAGTGTTTAATAAAAGAACTAAATGTGTGGAAGAATCTGTCCATGTCAAATTTGATGAAACAGATCCACATGAGCCTAAGACCACTCTAGAGAACCTAGAGGATGATATATCAAATCTGGATAGTAATTCAAAATCCTCTAACCATCCTATAAAGGAATCTATAAAAATTTCCAGTTCTATAAATTCTTTAGATTCAGGTCACAATGAACATGACCCTATTGAAGAACCTTAAATCACCAATCCTTATTTTTCTAGAGCTATTAGAACTCTTAAGAACTATCCTTTAGATATTATTGTAGGAGACTTAGACAAAAAAACTCAAACTATAGCTTCACTTATAAATCAGGTTGAACATCAAGTCTTCTTGTCACAACTTGAGCCTAAAGACATTACTAATGTCATCAATGACGAATTTTGGGTGATGGATATGCAAGAAGAACTTAATGAGATTTAAAGGAACAAAGTTAGGAAACTTTTTGACAGACCCAAAGACACATTCACCATAGGCACTAAATAAATGTTTAGAAATAAGGTAGATGAATATGGTAACATATTTAGAAAAAAGGCTATATTGGTTGCACAAGTCTATAGTCAAGAAGAAAGAATTGATTATGAAGAGACATTTGCACCAGTATCTAGACTTGAAGCCATCATAACTCTTCTTGCTTATGTTGCACATCTTAATTTTAAACTATATCAAATGTATGTCAAAAGTTCATTTCTAAATGGGTATATATATGAGGATGTCTTTATTGATCAACCCCCTGGTTTTACAAACCCTCATTTTACAAACCTTTTTTTTAAATTATCAAAAGATTTATACGGTTTAAAACAAGCTCCAAGAGCTTGGTATGATAGATTAAGTACTTTTATTATTTCCAAAGGTTTTACAAAAGGAATAGTTGATCCTACCCTTTTTATAAAAATAATTTCCAATGATATTTTATTAGTTAAAATATATGTAGATGACATTATCTTTGGATCTTCAAAAAAATATTTATGTATTGAATTTTCTAAAATGATGCAAAGAGAATTTCAAATGAGTTTAATGGGTGAACTAAAATTGTTTCTTGGATTTAAAATATTTCAAAATAATGATGGTATTATTTCAAATAAAATAAAATATACTAGAGATCTTCTAAAACGTTTTGGATTGGATAGAACTAAAAGTAGTGACACTCCAATGAGTACTACTTGTAAGTTGGATCTTAATGAAGATAGAAAATATGTTGATCAAACCACTTACAAAATAATTATTGGAAGCTCACTCTACTTAACTACTAGTCGAACTGGCATTATGTTCAGTGTTTGTATGTGTGCTCGTTTTCAAGAAAATACTAAGGAATCTCATTTAAATGTTGTTAAGAGAATTTTCAAATACCTCAAGCATACACACAATCTAGGACTTTTCT
The DNA here is from genome assembly GCA_963277665.1 of Viscum album. Lineage (NCBI taxonomy): Eukaryota > Viridiplantae > Streptophyta > Magnoliopsida > Santalales > Viscaceae > Viscum > Viscum album. The sequence continues at coordinate 246,357,664 of OY728129.1, forward strand.
ATTACAAGAACCTGGTTTTCTCTATAAAATAATTTGGAATATTCTTGATGTTATTCCAGAGAAACTCTTTCAGACGGCGTGTGATTCTGAGCCCTGGTGTGGCCGGAATTAAATTTTTAGTGCGTTCACACTGGACACGCCAAATAAATGGGATAACTCCTAAACGGTGGTCCGGATCAGAAATCTGAGTGTACGGATGGGTCCTAAATGGGGTGTTTACTCTAGAAACGACATAAAACATGTCGGAGCGGGACATTGGGACCCCTCGCCCGTTAACAGAACGTTAAACAGATAATTAAAATAATTTATTTTTTCATTTAATGGCTTAGCTCATATATCTCTTAAAATTACTCGGATTGGAAAATTGATTGCACGGTTGAGTCCGGAAAATTCCGTTTACCCTAGGAGGGGTGTAATTTTCGCAGACGCGGCCCTTCTGTGAAAAAATGCCACCATGGGCGTTTTCGTAATTTAGAGGCCTTGGTCGTTACATTTTATAACTTTCGAACGGAGGACCGGATTAAAATTCTGAGACCGTCGTTGTGCTTGGGAGGTGGTGTTTACCCTAGGGGAGGCTTAATCTTGACCGCGTCGGAGGTTTCGGATGTGGGTCTTTTTGGGGGTTTTAATTAATTAAACATTTTAATTAATTTTCTTTATAACCCATATCTTCCCCTCTTCTCCTCCTCCCCTCCCATTGGAACCTCCTGGAGTAATAAGATCAATCAAGGAGAGCTCCTCCTCATTCCCTCCTCCTCACACCCTCCTCCTCCCTCCCAATCAAGTTGGAAGCGACGACGGCACGGTGCAGATCGACGGCGAAGCTCCGGGCTATGCCCAATAAGGTAGGCGGTCGTTGTTTTCAGTTTTTTAATTTTTGAAACCCTCTTTGAATCCCAATTATAGTGTTGTTATGCTGACAAATTGTTGGTCGAAAGCCTTTTTTATTAGAGCTCGATTTGAGGTTTCCATCGCCCCTTTAGGATCGAAAATCCGAGTCCCGGGGCATCCGGGATAGCCCAGGGAAATTTTCTGGCCTTTTCCAAGGTTTTCCGGCGATCTAGCATGGTTGTCCGGCGAGTGGGAGCGGCGGCGCAACGTGGGTCCAGGCAGAGGCGCGGAGGTGCTGGGCGAGCGGGGGTCCGCGTTGGCGGTTGGCTGAGAAGGAGCGGCAGCAGGGCGAGGCGGCGTCGGCGGTCGAGCGGAGGTGTCAGGTGAGCGGGCTCAGGCGGAGAGGGCGGACACCTAGGCGGCGCGGCGGCTCAAGCCACCGGTGCGAGGCACGACGGCGGGGTCACGACGCGCGACCCCGTGCGGGAAAAGAGACCCAAAAACTGCGGGTCTCCATGCATGATCGTGACCGGCCACGAGGGTCGGTCGGCACCGCGTGGACCTGAGTTCCCTGGCTGGCCCACGCGGCAGAGCCGCGGGCCGGTGCTGCGAACCAGGCCGGCCAGCACGGGCCGGCCCAGAACGGGCAGACCGGCCGGTCTAGGCCGGTCCAGTCTAAGGGGCTCCCCCCCCCCCTCCTCCGACTTCGGACACCCGTAATTCTTGCTACGGGTGTCCATTTTGCATGTTGTCTGCGGCAGTGCCTTTCTAGCGTCAAGAAGAGAATTTTGAGATGGTTTAGGGGGTTTTAACTCCCAGAACGGGGACCTCGGTGGCACGACACGCCTTTAAGTGGTTTATCCCTTTTCCCTGGGGTTCTTGTTTTGGACGGCGCAGACACATCCGATATCTGAATTGAGCGCCGACAATGGTGTTGCGACCCTGGAGTTGAGCCGGAGTTTTCTAGTGTGGTTTCGGGCGTTGAAACCGGAGTTGAGGCAAGGTCCCCACGGCCCGTCTTTCGAGCTGCATGTAGCGCTTTACAAATTTTTAATTAGACGTCCATTCAGGGCGTGCGAGTAGTCGATCCTGCGTGTTTTTTCGATGGCATATAAATGGTGCAATCCACCCGCTTTAATTCAGCACACTGGTGCGGGCCCCACGATGGCTGTTTTGGGAGTTGGTGGTGATTTATATCTATATCACCAGGTGTCCGTTCCAGACAAGTGATAAGTCAAACTTGTGTACTTTTTTGAGAGGATCTCAACTATGTGATCTGTTGGTAGCGCTTCGGGACCAGGGTGCATGTCCCACGTAGAACCGCTCGTGCGCGGTTTGATAAAATGAATCTTTTTCTCCGGATACTCGTTCCACTCAAGTGAACAGTCTTTTTGATGTACTTTTCTGAGGGGATCGCAATGGTGCGATGCGCCCGACTGTTTTCGGGACTGAGTCTCGGGATCACGGGACGTCGTTCGGGCGTAAAGCAGTGTTGAACGACTTTTCTGTCAGATATCTGTTTGAGGTGAGTAAATTGTCATTCTCGCATGTTTTTCCATGAGGATTACAACAGTACGAACCGTTTGGATGTGAGGAGCCTCATTTGAGACCTCATTTAAATGTGGAAGCACGAAAGGTGTACTGGTGGTGGTTCCTTCCATGGTGTTTGCAGAGAACCATTGGCGTGTGATCGCGTGCACTCCTGTGTGAGTGAAGTAAATGTTTGAGGAGATGTAGTTGACCGTGCCTGGGCCGGTGAGGTGGAAATTTGTAATTGTTATGTTTATGCCCTTCACGTTGACGTTGGGTACCATGTGCACGATAGCCTTTGGGCTAGAAACGTGGTATAATCTGGGAGTATACGAGAACGCTTGGAGGTACATGTGGTTGTTTGTACCTGATAACATTTGTGCACTTGGTTGGAGTTGACATGGGGCCACACGTCGTGTGGGCCCCATGTGTGTGTCGTGTTCTGCTTTGTGTACCTTTGACCTCTAGCGACGTAGAGGGTCCCTCTGTTCTCATTTGTTTGACCAGTAGGGTTGAGTTTCCCCTAGTTCTGTTCTTGTTTGTTTGACCAGCAATGTTGAGTTTCCCATGGTTCTGTTCTCGTTTGTTTGACCAGCAGGGTTGAGTGGTTTTCCCCTGGTTCTGTTCTCGATGGTTTGGTCGGCAGAATTACTTCGTGTTCCCTGGTAGAGTTCTTGCGGATTCAATGTGGCCAACACATTATGCGGGCATCGATCCTCTACCCATGAGGTTGTTTCCAGCAGGGCTGGCCAGGAGGTTGTTTCCAGCAGGGATGGCCAGTGGGGTACCATCCAATAGGGTTGGCCAGTGGGACCATCCATCAAGGGTGGCCAGTGCGGTACCATCCAGTAGGGATGGCCAGTGGGGTACCATCCCACAGGGATGGCCAGTAGGCTACCATCCAATAGGGATGGCCAGTACAGCGGTGTTCACCGAGCAGTACCATCCAGCAGGGATGGCCAGAGCGGTTTCGGGTTTACCTCCAGCGGGGCCGGGAAGTGGTCCCTGATGCCGGGTTTACCTCCAACTGGGCTGGGAAGTGGTCCCCGATGACGGTTTGGAGCCTCCCTCCAGTGGAGTACCCTTTTACGGGACTGGACATTGGGAATCGTCGAAGACTTTAGCCGGGTATCCCTCCAGTGGATTACCCTTTTACGGGACTGGGCAGTAGGGCACCCGTCAACTTTTGTTGGGTCTCCCTCCAATGGTAACCCATCGAATTCCAGGGATTACCCTCCAGTGGGGCTGGCCAGGGGGTCGCTTGTCAACTATGAGGAGACCTCTCAACTACGGGGTAGTGACGAGGTGTGGTTTGACATTATCCAGAACTCTCATGTATAAGGGGTGCTATCCCCACCGAGACGTGTCCTTGCGACGTGACCTAAAACCGTGCGGGCAAGTTAGTGTTGTCCAAAGTGTATAGTGTCAAGGTGTGGTGATTTGAGCCCCTTGACTTGCAGTTTGGGGCAGACGTGCGGGATGCTAGGCATTGATGGTGTTTACTTCTGGGACTGTAGGCTACTCACTTTCTTAGGTTGAGCTACGGGACGGAGATCCCCTTACGATCTTTTTCGGGTTTCTTGATAGATCATATAAATATGTATATACCTTGTTCATCACCCACTTCTTGGGCTTGGTTACTCTCCCTCCAGGAGAGGCGAAGATTCACAGGGTATGCCAAGTGCTTTTCGTGTCTAGCTTCTCGTGGTTGGATGAGTCTACTCTCCTACTATAGGTAGCGAAGACTCTACGATACGTTCATCTTCTCACCGTTTCTATCTCCTTGCATTTGGATGAGTCTACTTCCTTCCTCTTGTTGGGTTGATTTGTACTCTTTACTGCACTTTCGGTTTTACTCCTTTACTTTTCCCTGTTCGATCTACTGCTCACCTCTTCAGTACCTCCTTTGTTCCTCCCTCGATCCTTCGGGGCATCCTACTGATTATTTTTATACTCACCCCTGCTTGGTCTTTGCCTGCACTTGGTGTGCCTTTGCAGACAACGGACAGGTTGGTCGTGAATTTAGTAGAGCTTAGGAGTTCAGGAGCTTGGACCGCGTGCGGTGGTCGTAGTCGGGTTCCAGGTGTGGGACCATCCTAGCTTTTTGCTTTTGTTTACCTATTGTCTGGTTGTTGAACTTTCTGGTTGGGTGTGTGTTTTTCTATTTTTCTTTTCAGTTTACCTTCATCTTTTACTTTGTACTGTTTAGAGGTCGATGCACTTTGTGGTTTATTTATAGTAGTTGGTACTTCAATTTTTTTTACTCTGCACTTCTGCATTGAGTGGGATACGTGTGTGTGTACAGGTACTTAGGAAAAGGCCTCCCTGAGTTGTTAGCCTTCGGCGCTGGTCGCCAGCCCCTGTCCTATGGAGGCGGGCTTGGGGTAGTTGCGGCTCGAGCCCGGGTAGGGTCGGATCGTGAAAAAGTGGTATCGGAGGTGGTTCGTTCCTTGGGACGTTTTTTGGACATCCCTAAAAAGGAATTGGTTGGGATTTAGGTTAACAGTGTTAACGTGTCTCGAGAGCGGCTCTCAGGCGAGGGAGTCCAGTGATGGTGCGGTGGCCGACGTATCCATTCACCAGGACCCTGATAACTAGATTTTCGACTCAGCATGCTAAGACACTTGTTGCAAGGAAAATTGGTTTGTGCATCACATAGGATTGAGTCTTTGTCTATCCTTCTTAATTTATCTCCCCATTTTCGTTATTATTATATACACATATGCTCATCTGATCGCGGAACTCCTTGATAACATTCAAGATGTCTCCGTAAAGACAGTCAGCCAGGATACCAGCTTTGGTGCATCACGATGACCTTACGAGCTACGAGGCCTCAGTCCTGGACCCATCATGCAAGTCCCATTCTCCGGGTGGGCCGGTAGCAGCACCCCCACCTGGTGAGTAGCAGATATATTCAGCAGAGCAGACGGGGCTTGAGCGCAGGTTGAGCGCGCACCGTGAGTTCCAGCGGCAGAGACCACTGAGGTTCGGTGGTGAGCCAGACCCTTAGGCAGCAGAGGTTTGGTTGGAGATGGTGGTTCACCTTTTCAGGATTGTGCAGACGCCGGCAGATCTTATGGTGGCTTTGGCCGCCAACATTTTCCACGGAGCAACTTGGCGTTGGTGGAGTCCAGTAAATCAGTTTCTTGATGAGTCGTCGCTTACATGGGGCGAATTCCTGTTGTTGTTTCTGAGGAGTTTTTCCCCTCCTGCTTATGCTCCGTTCGGATTCATGAGCTCCTGCAGTTTCAGAAGGGAGGGATGACGGTGGCTGAGTACGTGGCTAGTTTCGCAGACCGTGCATGCTTTTACCCGAACATGGTCCATAACGGAAACTTCCGAGCGCATAAGTTTGAGCAGGGTCTCCATCGAGATATTCATGCTATCATAGTGCCCTTGTGAATTCCCACTTATGTTAGGGTTCTAGAGCAGGCGCTGGTGACAGAAAGCTTCCTGTCACGTTCTACAGTTGGTGGTGGCAGCAGGCACGATGGAGCCAAGACGTCTGCCGCAGCTAGCGGGCGTTGGCAAGCAGAACCTCGATGCTGGTGGCTTTCGGACAACTGGAATCAGGGGTGTGTTTGTACACCACAGTGGTGCTGGAGGGCACTAGTGCATCCAAGTGATAGTCGGTGCTATGCTTGCGACGGGCGAGGTCACTTGGCATGGGACTGCCCGACCAGGCATGCAGAGAGCTTCGGTCAGGCAGCGGGTGCACCACCACAACGGAGGCAGCGCCGTGATCGGAGTAGCGCCCAGAGAGGTGGTGAATGCAGAGGAGTAGGAGGTGCTGGAAGTGTAGGATGACCTTATGAGGTCTTCCCATCACCATCAGGTGGTCCAATTCAGGCTCCGGGAGCTGACAGTTGGGACCGCAGAGAGCCGAAAGCTTTGGATGTCTACGATTCTGCAGAGCATGTGGTGGTAACAAATGCTCTCTATATCTCTTCTACTTTTCTCAGTAGAATTGTTAGACTTTGTGTGTGAAATTCTTTTCTCCCTACTCCTTGTTTGAGTTGTTACCACGGTGGCGCAGGGCATCAGTGTAACCCTGTGTTGGTAAGGTAAAATGCGTGGGACCTTTTTCTTTAGTCGATGGTGTCGACTCCTTTGCTTCCCGAGCATATAAGAGAGTCTTGGTTGTGAGACATCGACTATGAAACCTTGCGTGACCAGATATCCTTAGTTGTTTCACCATATGGATATTCTGAATTAGGGAATCACCGGGCTTTATACCAAGTCCAAACGGGGATTCCAGTCACGTCGTGCAACGTAAAGGTTCAATCAGGGAGGCGGGCTACCCCCGAGGGCCTTCCAGCCATGTGAGACCATACGAAGGGATGGCGAGGTTCCCTACCGCCTTGCCCTAACCCCAAGGTCGGGAGTGGGTGCACGACATCTCCCGTGTGGATTACCTGAGGAGATTCATGCGTTCTCCTTTGCACGTCATCGAAAAGGGAATACCTCGCATGAACTGATCAAATCCTTTGGTCCATGCACGGTGATGCAGACCTGTGCAAGAGTTTTCCTGGGTACGGGAGAGCCAGGTGTGGGCATAGTATTCTAAGTTGTTCCTTGGTTTTGCTTTTCAGAGACGAAAATCTTGAAAGAGGGAATGATTTAAGAACCTGGTTTTTTCTATAAAAGACTTTGGAATATTCTTGATGTTATTCCAGAGTAGCGCTTTCAGACGGCGTGCGATTCTGAGCCTTGGTGTGGCCAGAATTAAATTTTCAATGTGTTCACACTGGGCACGCCAAATAAATGGGATAACGCCTAAATGGTGGTCCGGATCAGAAATCTAAGTGTACGGATGGGTCCGAAATGGGGTTTTTACCCTATGAACGACATAAAACATGTCGGCGAGGGACGTTGGGACCCCTCGCCCGTTAATGGAACGTTAAACGGATAATTAAAATAATTAATTTATTCGTTTAATGGCTTAACTCATGTATCTCTTAAACGGTTACTCGGACTGGAAAATTGATTGCACTGTTGAGTCTGTAACGTGTCGTTTACCCTAGGAGAGGTGTAATTTTCGCGGACGTGGGCCTTCTGTGAAAAAATTCCACCAGGGGAGTTTTCGTAATTTAATGGCCTTGGTCGTTAAGTTTTATAACTTTCGAACGGAGGATCGGATTAAAAAAATGAGACCGCAGTTGTGCTTGGGAGGTGGTGTTTACCCTAGGGGTGGCTTAATCTTAACCACGTCGAAGGTTTCAGATGCGGGTTATTTTGAGGGTTTTAATTAATTAAACATTTTAATTAATTTTCTTTATAACCCATCTCTTCCCCACTTCTCCTCCTCCCCTCCCTTTGGCACCTCCTGGCAGAAGAAGATCAATCAAGGAGAGCTCCTCCTCACGCCCTCCTCCTCCCTCCCAATCAAGGTGGAAGCGACAACGGTGGGGTGCAGATCGACGGTGAAGCTCCGGGCTATGCCCAACAAGTTAGGCGGTCGTTGTTTTCAGTTTTTTAATTTCCGAACCCCTCTTTGAATCCCAATTATAGTGTTGTTATGCTGTCAAATTTTCTGTCGAAGGCCATTTTTTATTAGATCTTGATTTGAGGTTTCCATCACCCCTTTCGGATCGAAAATCCGAGTCTCGGGGCTTCCGGGATGGCCCTGGGAAATGTTCTGGCCTTTTCCAAGGTTTTTCGGAGATCTAGCGTGGCGGTCCGGCGAGCGGGCGCGGCGGTGCGGCGGGGGTCCAAGCGGAGGCGCGGAGGTGCCGGGCGAGCGGGGGTCGGCGTCGGCGGTTGGCTGAGGCGGAGCGGCAGCAGGGCGAGGCGGTGTTGGCGGTCGAGCGGAGGTGTCGGGCGAGCGGGCTTAGGCGGAGAGGGCGGCCACCCAGGTGGCGTGGCTGCTGAAGACGCCGGTGCGAGGCACAACGGCGGGGTCGCGGCACGCGACCCCGTGCAGGAACAGAGACCCGCAAGTGGCGGGTCTCCACGCACGACCGCGACCGGCCACGAGGGAAGGTCGGCACCGCGTGGACCCGAGGTCCACGGCCGACCCGCGTGGCTGAGCCGCGGGCCGGTGCTGCGAACCGGGCCGGCCCGGAACGGGCGGACCGGCTGGTCCAGGCCGGTCCAGTCCAAGGGGCTCGCCCCCTCCCCCCCTCCGACTTCGGACACCCGTAATTCTCGCTGCGGGTGTCCGTTTTTCATGTCGTCTATGGCAGTGCCTTCCTGGCATCAAGACGAGCATTTTGAGATGGTTTTGGGGGTTTTTAACTACCGGAACGGGGGCCTCGGTGGCGCGACACGCCTTTAAGTGGTTTAGCACTTTTCCCGGGGGTTCTTGTTTTAGACGGCGCGGACACATCCAATATCTGAATTGAGCACCGTCATTGGCGTTGCGACCCTGGCATTGAGCCAGAGTTTTCCAGTGTGGTTTCGGGCGTTGAAACCGGAGTTGAGGCGTGGGGCCCACGACTTGCCTTTCGAGATGCGTGCACCGCTTTACGACTTTTTCATCGGACGTCCGTTCGGAGCATGCGAGTAGTTGATCCTGGGTGTTTTTACGAGGGCATTGCAATGGTGCAATCCGTCTGCTTTAATTCAGCACATTGGTGCGGGCCCCACGAGGGCAGTTTTGGGAGTTGGCGGTGATTTCTATCTTTGTCACCGGGTGTCTGTTCTGGACAAGTGATTAGTCAAACTTGTGTACTTTTTCGAGAGGATCACAACGGTGTGATCCATTGTTAGTGCTTTGGGACCGGGGTGCGGGTCCCATGTAGAACCGCTCATGCGCGGTTTAACGAAATGCATCTTTGTCTACGGATATCCATTCCACTCAAGTGAGTAGTCCTTTTGACGTTCTTTTCTCAGGGGATCGCAATGGTGAAATGCGCCCGATTGTTTTTGGGACTGAGGCTAGGGATCACGGGATGCCGTTCGGGTGTAATGCAGTGTTGAACAACTTTTCCGTCGGATATTCGTTTGAGGTGAGTAAATAGTCGTTCTCGCATGTTTTTTCATGAGGATTAAAATGGTACGAACCGTTTGTATGTGAGGAGCCTAATTAGAGACCTAATTTAAATGTGGAATCTCAAAAGGTGTACTGGTAGTGGTTCCTTCCGTGGTGTTTGCAGAGAACCCTTGACGTTTGATCGCGTGCACTCCCGTGTGAGTGAAGTAAATGTTTGAGGAGATGTAGTTGGTTGTTCCTGGGCCGATAAGGTGGAAAGTTGAAGTTGTTACATTTACGCCCTTCGCGTTGATGTTGGGTGTCATGTGCATGATAACCTTTGGGATGGAAACGTGGTATACTCTGGGAGTATTCGGGAACTCTTGGAGGTACATGTGGTTGTTTGTACCTGAGAATGTTTGTGTGCTTGGTTGGAGTTGACTTGGGGCCACACGTCATGTGGACCCCATGTGCGTGTCATGTTCTGCTTTGCGTACCTTTGACCTCCCACGATGTAGAGGGTCCCTCTGTTTTCGTTTGTTTGACTAGCAGGGTTGAGTTTCCCCTAGTTTTGTTCTCGTTTGTTTGACCAGTAGGGTTGAGTTTCCGCTGGTTCTGTTCTCATTTGTTTGACCAGCAGGGTTGAGTGGTTTTCCCCTGGTTCTGTTCTCGATTGTTTGACCGGCAGAGTTGCTTCGTGTTCCCTGGTAGAGTTCTTGTGGATTCGGTCTGATCAATACATTACGCGGGCACCAATCCTCTACCCAGGAGGTTGTTTCCAGTAGGGCTATCCAGGAGGTTGTTTCCAGCAGGGTTGGCCAGATGGTTGTTTCTAGCAGGGCTGGCCAGGAGGTTGTTTCTAGCAGGGATGGACAGTGCGGTACCATCCAGTAGGGGTGGACAGTTGTACTATCCAGCAGGGGTGGCCAGTGTGGTACCATCCAGTAGGGCTAGCCAGTGGGTTACCATCCAGCAGGGATGTCCAGTGAGCTACCATCCAGCAGGGATGGCTAGTACAGTGGTGTTCACCAAGCAATACCATCCAGCAGGGATGGCTAGAGCGGTTCTGGGTTTACCTCCAGCGGGGCTGGGAAGTGGTACGTGATGCCGGGTTTACCTCCAGTTGGGTTGGGAAGTGGTCCCCGATGACGGTTCTGAGCCTCACTCTAGTGGAGTACCCTTTTACGGGACTGGGCATTAGGACTCATTGATGACTTTAGCCGGGTCTACCTCTAGTGGATTACCATTTTACGAGACTGGACAGTGTGGTACCAGTCGACTTTTGTTGGGTCTCCCTCCAGTGGGAACCCGTTGACTTCCAGGGATTACCCTCCAACGGGGCTGGGCAGGGGGTCGCCTGTTGACTTTGAGGAGACCTTTCAACTGCGGGGAAGTGATGAGGTGTGGTTTGATGTTCCCCAGAACTCTCAAGTACGAGGGGCTCTTTCCCCACTGAGACGCATCCTTGCAATGTGACCTAAAACCGTGCGGGCGAGTCAGTGCCGCCCAAAGAGGATAGTGTCAAGGTGCGGTGATTTGAGCCCCTTGACTTGAAGTTTGGGTCAGACGTGCGGGATGCTTTGCATCGATGGTGTTTACTTCTGGGACTATTGGATACTCACTTTATTAGGCTGAGCTACGGTACGGAGATCCCCTTAATATCTTGTTCGAGTTTCTTGACAGAGCATATGAATATATATATATACCTTGTTCCAGCACCCACTTCTTGGGCTTGGTTACTCTCCCTCCAGGAGAGGCGAATACGTGCGGGGTATGCCACATGATTTCTATGTCTAGATTATCGTGGTTGGATGAGTCTACTCTCCTAATATAGGTAGCAAATACTCGATGATAAGTTCATCTTCTCACCGTTTCTAGCTCCTTGCATTTGGATGAGTCTACTTCCTTCCTCTTGTTGGGTTTATTTGTACTCTTTACTGCACTTTGGGTTGTAATCCTTTACTTTTCCCTATTTGATCTATCGCTCACCTCTTAAGTACCTCCTTTGTTTCTCCCTCGAGCCTTCGGGGCATCATACTGAGTATTTTTATACTCAACCCTGCTTGGGCTTTGCCCGCACTTAGTGTGCCCTTGCAGATGATGGACAGGTTGGTCGTGACTTCAGTGGAGCTTAGGAGTTCGGGAGCTTGGATCGCGTGCAGTGGTCGTAGTCGGGATCCAGGTGTGGGAACCTCCTAGCTGTTTGCTTTTGTTTAACTATTGATGGGTCGTGGCACTTTTCTGGTTGGGTGCATGTTTTTTCCTTTTTCTTTTCAGTTTACCTTCAAATTTTACTTTGTACTGTTTATAGGTCGATGCACTTTTTGGTTTATTTATAGTAGTTGGTACTTTAATTTTCTTTTAAATCTAGACTTCTGCATTGAGTGGACTGTGTGTGTGTGTATAGGTACTTAGGAAAAGGCCTCCCCAAGTTTTTAGCCTTCGGCACTGGTCTCCAGCCCCTGGCCTATGGAGGAGGTATTGGGGTAGTTGTGGCTCGAGCCCAGGTAGGGTCAGGTAATGACATCTATCCGAGAGGAAAATCATTTGAGTTAGTGAGTTATTATGATTCTGACTTCAGTGGTTGTAATTTAGATAGAAAAAGAACCTATGGAACATTTCCCTTTTTATGCAAGTCACTAGTATTATGGTGTAGTAAGAAACAAAACTCTGTTGCATTATCTACTGCAGAAGCTGAATACATAGTTGCTGAAAGTTTTTGTGCACAAATTTTGTGGATAAAACACACATTACTAGATTATGGATATCAATTCAAGCATGTACCTATAAATTGTGACAATAAAAGTGCTATTAGTATCTCAAAAAATTCTGTTTCACACTCTAAGAAAAAACATATTGATGTAAGACATCACTTTTTGAGAGATCATTATCAAAAAGGTGACATCACTTTGGAATTCATTGGATTTGAATATCAACTTACTGATATGTTCATCAAACCATTAAATTCTGAAAGAATATATTACATCATACATGAATTCAGAATGATAAATCTTAAGTAGTAAGTATACTGTTTCACAGTTTACGGTTTGACAAGTCATTATCTTAAAATTACTTTTTAACTCTAATAGTTCTATATTTTTACTATCTTAAGAGTTGATGTTTCATATTAATGGTCTCACGGTTACTATTTTTTTGGTTAATATCTGGTGCTTGCTGTCTCAAAAAATACGGTCACATAGTTTAGAAATCACATTGTTACGATCTCACCGTGAACGCTTGTTACGGCTCACTGTGAACGCTTGTTACGATCTCACCATGAAAGTTGATTACAGTCTCACTATAAAGACGCTTTATTGTTTTATTTATACATTATAACTTGTCTCATGGTAATTCATTGTTTTATTCTTTTTACTTTCCTGTGCTTTTGATCCTGTGATGCTTGATATCCCTAAATGATAAAATAAAATAAGTTTCACACGTTCTTCACTCGAGCTCTCTTCTCTCAAACTGTAACCCCTCTTTCAACCCTTCTCTCTCTCGAACCTTCAATGAATTCCTAGGATGAAACTCCCATCATTTTCAACTCCTAAGAAGCGCAGTTCAAAGAAGAAATTGAAAATCACGCCGAAATTAGCACCCAAAGGTATTTTGAATGTGAATATGGTGAACAGAATAGTGGTACCTGAAAAGGAGATATTCCCTAAGTGAATTATATAAAGTAATTATTTGGTATTGAATGTTCTAGAAGAACAAGGATGGCTGGATTGGTTCACAAAGGAGGATAATCCTATTTACCCGAAGCTAGTTGCACAGTTTTATCAGTATTTTCAAATATCTTTTGATTTAGAATATGGCTATATTGTGTGAAGTTGGATCAATGGCCAGATTTGTACCTTTTCTTCGACTTTATGGGATGTATGCCTTAGGATACCTCATGAGGGTATTTGTGAGGACTACCAGAGAGGTCTTCCACCTTCAAGTGAGTTCTATGTTTTGGAATAAGCATTAATAATTTTAACTGAAAATGAAACTAAGAGGAGAGTTATAGCTACCGAGCTAGATGGTGAAACCAGGCTTCCGTTTAAGTTTGTTCAGAATTTGATTATCCCCATAAAATGTGATTTTTCTATACTCAAGTATGAGGATGTATTTTTGATACATCTCATGAAAAATGGACATAATATCAACCTATGAAATTATGTTATACACTATATGTGTGAGTTGATCAAAACAACCTCCAAGTCAACCATCCTGTTCTATTCAAGGCTTATCTCAGCAATGATTCATGCAAAAGGATTGGTTGGACCATATGAAGAATCCATTACGGACAATGAGTTCTGTCTTTCAAAAGTTATAGTAAAGATAATTAAAATCAGTTGGAATCCATGGAGAAAATCATGGGTGGAAGATAATGATAGGGTTTATGAAAAAATTAATCTAGTGTAACACTCTTCAAGACCTAAGGATATTTCTGATCCTGGTTTGGATCCAGATGAACTTTTTGAGTATTCTAATGAGGAAGAAGTAGAAGAATTTTTTGTACCTCTGAGAGAAATTGTTTTGGTTGAGGAAGATTTTGAATCTTCTCCTCAAGTCTTATTTGAGAAGGAAATACCTGTTCCTAAAGAAGTTTTTGATCTGGAAGAACAACTTTCTTCCAAATAAGAATTTGTTTCTAAGGTAAGTGAAAAGGATGTTTTGGAAGAGCATATAGAAGAAGATCTTTCTATTGTTCAAGAAAATGCTCTTGAGGAACACCTATAGGAATAAGTTGTTGTTTAAGTTATTCAATATATTGAAGAGAGAATGGAGCAAGCCTTTCAGTTGGAAAGAAAGTAATGGATGAGGAAATTAGGAACAAAATCATGGAAATAGATCAAGGATCTAAATCTCTCGGTCCTAAGAAAGATACACCTTTTGAGGGGGAACAACCCCCAATCTGGAATCTGTTGAAGTCCCTAATCCGATTGATCCAAGCTCAGTGGATACATGGTATAAATTCCCCAGTTATTTTGATGTGACTGATTCCCAGGAAGTCTCAGTTAAAGGAATTGATCCGTCTACTATGTTTCATTTCAAACTGGCATCTACTCCTGAAGTTATATCTTCCAAGGAACCTGATCTTATCTTGGATTCTATTCATGAACCTTCACAAGAACCTCCAAACTTGGTGAATAAGGATGATCTGAAATCATTTGGAGCTACCCTATTGGCTGGAGTTGAAAAAACTCATGAATACCCAACTGGCTCCTATAACCAATTTAAGTGAGAGTAATGCTACCCTATTGTTGGAAAATTTCATATGGTAGATTCATCCCAAGATGCTTCATGAGATTCGAGAAGTTAGATTCGAGAACAAACAGCTCAGTGATGAAGTAAAAACTCTCAGAGGTACGGTTGAAGATATGCATAGAGTGATAACCTCAAGACCAGAATCTGTTTCTTATCCTATTGAGGATATTGTTAGTCAGACCCCAGAGGAAGTATCCTCACTGATTCAACCTAATCCAACTTCCTTAGCTGAGAAGGTAGCTGAAAGAAACAATCATATTATTCAAGATATGTGTGAGCTTTTTATTGGTCTTAACAAGTTAACTGATGAGTATAATGGTAGTCTCTAGAAAGTTCTAAATCAACTAAAATCCTTAACCTCGGCTTTTATTGCTTCTCATACTTCTGGAAAATCATCTCAACCTTCTTTAGACAGTGATCTTCTCAAAATAGTTGTCAAAGAAGCACTTCAATATATGCTCAGTGTCTTTGACAAGTAATCTCTATCTGAAGTTATTAAGAATAGTGATAGAGTTCTTGAGTTGGTGATAATTCATTCTAAGATTTCCAATGATGCTCAGCAAGAAATTTCTAAGATTGTGGAATTATACTTCAATCAGATCTTCTCGAAGAATAACATGACCAACCACTTCAAGTACCTTGTGTAGAATATGGGGATTCTTCCTACCACTAAAGCTTTCAAAAATCAAGTCCAAAAGCTCAAATATTTCACTCCTTTGTTAGATAATTTTATGGAGAATAAGGATGACTTTAAGAAATCCATGTAGTATGGTGGTGAGATCATTGCTGACTTCATAAATATTTTGAGGCCTTATTATCATGTACATAGTACAACAATTATCACTTCTACAGCTTCACCCCTGAGATTTGGTTTTCCTACCTTCTCATCCTTTTCCCTTGCCTCTACATCTATGTCTATCTCTCAGGCTCTAAGACAGATCAGACTTGTTATCCTTGATCAGCAGTTTTCTTGGACTTCCACTGCTCCTACCTTGGCCCCTTTTGTTTTTGAAAGACTCCCTTTACCTTCTTTTTCCACTAGTTCACTCCCTTCCTCCACTTCTATATTTGATTCTATGGATTCTTCTTTTGATTTTGCTACCAAGGGAAAAGAGAAGATGAGCCAATGATGAAGAACAGTTACTACTATCTTATGATAGTTATGTTTTCTGTATTCTTGTTACTTACTATTTGTAATGACACATTTTATCCATCTCATGCATTGTGCACTATTATTATCTATTTCTTATTTGATATTTTTGATAATCCCAAAAGAGGAAGAAAATATGTATTCTATACGCACACTAAGGAAGGGGCACATTCACTAAGAAGAGATATCTCACTCACATGATTTGTAATCATCAAAAGGGGGATATTGTAGGACTCCTCATGTGTTAATCATGTTTTAATGATCACAAATCCTATATATTCTGTAAATCTTGTTAATCCTATATAATCTATCTAAAATGATGTGTATAGATGATTAGTTACTTTATGCATTAAATAATTATTGTAAAATAATATGTTTATAATGAAAATCTCTTATGAATGATTAAGTTCAATTCATTCTATGAAAATCATTGCTTAATTATGTGTACAGAGATTTGGATAAGTATGAGAAACTGTGAGTCTACTACTGGTTGTGTTTTTATGGAAAAGGACCCAGACACCATGAACATTCAGACACCGTGACCATCCAGACACTATGACCATCCAGAAACTGTGACCATCCAGACACTGTGACCATCCAGACACCATGACCATCCAGACACCCTGACCAGACACCATGATCTTAACACTGCATCTGTGCTACCGGTTCCTGCTCTCTATAAAACTATGCCATCATATTTGTCTCACTGCTGAAAGAAAAATAAGTAGAAATCATTTCAAGGAGACACTTTTTCATGGAGGCACCGTTTACAGACAAACTATGACACCGTTTCTTAATCTGTTTTGTCGTTCTTCAAATTAATTTCTAATGGTCATATTTGAAGTTTTTAAATACTCTGACATAATAAATGCCTCTTTGTAGACAAGTCACCTGATAGTACGTGGTACGAGATGAAAAATACATGAATCCTTTCAGCTCCAACACATACATTCTACGAATAAGAACAGTGTTACCAGAAGAAAAGTGTGTGACAGGAGACAATAGTGGCAACAGAAAAACACGTGTGTGTGCGATAACTAAGAAGCACAAGAATTCATGAAAGAAGAACAAACTCATGAAACCCTACACTATTTAAGAACACATGAAGCATACTCAAATACTAGATTCAATAACATTTCTGCATTATCATCTCTGTGAATAACATGAGCCAGATCTGGCGGACTTACGATACTCTGTTTTCCATGAGAGGACTCAATTTCTACATCTGCTTCATCCCAGAAGTCCAGAGCTGCATAAACTAACACTCAGAGCACTTATAATCTTGTCTCATCATTTTCTACTCTATTGAGTATTATTTTTATCTTTAGAGCAGTGTGTGTGTCTGTATAAAAACATGCACTATCTCCTGCATCATACTGAAGGATACAAGATATCCTTTCTCTTACATCTTTTTACACTTGTTTATTCCCATGGATAAGTGTCGAAGAGGTCCATGTGTAACATGTTAGTTTATACCCACAAAGAACTGTGGAAGAGGTCATGTGACCTGGACAGTCTTTTGTACTGTTGTTAACCTCGAGCTAGGGTGGGGATCAAGTTTATTAATATAAACTGCTTGGTGGCAGGTGATCACCAAGTGGAGTGGATTAGGTCTCTGCCTGAGTCTGAACCACTTGTTTTATATCTTTTGTGCTGTTTATTTTAGTTTTCTCTATTTTATTGTTTAATACAGAAATATCTAAATTTACTTTGATAGTTAATCTTATAAAGAAGTTATAATTGTTTTGCCTTATTAAAAAAGTTTCAAAAGTAATGTTAATAACTAATATTAAGAATACTGAGAACTAATCAATCTTCTGAGAAGTTATTTAAATAGTCAAACTTTCATAACCATATAAATTTGATTAACTGGGCTGTATTTAAATTTATTGTGGAACCCTTTTAAGAATAATTTTTAACCAAAAAAATTTTTAGATACTCAATTCACCCTCATCTTGAGTACTCTACTCCAACCAACAAATCCATTTACCAAAAGCTTCTAAATCATGTGGTTTTCCTACCTATACTTGAGCTTATAATCCTACACGTACCTACTTTTCATGATAATATTGACTCTCTAGGGCCTCATCCTAACCCTCATGGGCCTCAACCTATGCTTACGCTTATGACACAATATCACTTCCCTCCTAATTCTCCATTGGATGTCATCTAAATGGAATCTTGATGAATACCAATATCATGGTCAGACATCCATAACAGTATATATATAAATAACTCAAATAGTAAAATCTATGACAAGAAAAGAAATCTCACTTCCCTTACACTTCCTCATTATAACCATGTCCCATAGCATCTGGCCTCATGGCCCCTAACCCACCCCTATCAGATCCAGGTATCACATATAAATCTGGACTCATGGACCCTTACTCACCTATATCAGATCTAGTTATCACATATAAATTCAGCCTCATGTCCCCTCATCTACCCACATTAGATTCAGAAAACACATATTAATATGATTTATTTGGGTAAGATTCCACCAAAGGGGATAATCATAAAAACATTGTTTAGATTATTTGTTGAAATTTTAAAGAGACCACCCCCTATCACTATCCATGTATGCTTCTATAATAGCCATTCCCACATATATATAACACATGATATACAGATCGCATTGGAACCACATTCCTGGGTTGGATGAGTAGAATTCCATCAAAGAGAGGATAAGTAAGAAAATGCTATTTAGATTCTTTTGTTGACACTTTAAACAACCCAACCCCTATTAGCACAATCCAGGTTCCCAATGAATATCACAAGTAATTTTATCATAGGAACATCCATATATATCAACCATCCATTGATTTTATCAAGAAAACAAAATAAATAATCACTTCACATATCGAGCCAAGTGTCCAAAATCCTCCCTTTCCATACCATTTCAAGGTTCACATACCATAAAAAATAAAAATCACACCCAAGTGCACGACTAGAGGATGAAATCATATCAATTGTAAAAATATCAAAGTATAACAGCAATTTCCCACCCCTGGAAACTTAGTATGTCCCCTATGAATAGGTCTACAAGCACCCAAACATGAGCTCTGAACCCATATCGGATAACATCCTAGTCTCTATTATACCCTAACCCAAATAGTAAGACCCAAAAAACAGAAAAATTAAACTCCTATGATACTATTTATAGCACCCTAACCCTTTTTTTCACCTGAACATTTCTTGGGGCTGGTTGACCACTAGGCCTTAGGCGTACCTCCCTGTATGTCAATGGTTTCCAACTAGTAGTGTGGGTGTAAAGAGGTTTAGTTGGTAGATTATACCCCTTAAGGTGAAAATAATAATGTTCTATATAAATATAAAGTATAAAAATATAAATACCATATAAAACAGAACCAATAACCTGCTGTAGTCAAAGTAATAACATGTATTAACAAAAATAATCAATGGGAATGATCAAACCATTTGTAGAATAAAAACATCAAATGATACTAGTCATAGAAATAATTACCATTTGTAGTTAAGGATGTATAAAATTCAGGTCATACATAGCAATAAGCATAAAAATTCACTAGTAGTTGACCACTCATATATACATCTAATAAGCATGATGATACCCAAAAGAAAGAAAAATTAAATTCCAACAGATGTAGGAACTTTTGAAGTCCCTTTCCATCCATCCCATACTAACATACCAACATGATCACTAAGTTCCATCTCCTGATCTTGAATCTTACCAAATATAAAGAGCATAAAGTCTACACACATCCCAAAATACTTTTTTAGAGTGTAAGAATAATCTCAATAGTCCACCAACAACATGTGTCTAACTTACATCTATGATAAAGCAGCCGCATAATAAAAATAAATAAAACAAAAAAAAATACATATTGTATAAATAAACCTACTTCCATTATTCTCAACAACCACAAGAATTCAATCACCTTGTTATATTAATGTTAGTATAATTTTAGTGTAGAGGATCCTTATAATAAAGCACAAGGCATCTTTAGACTAAAATTAACCCAAGTAAACCCTCAAGTTCCACCTCTAAAAAAATCACTCAGAACCTCATGCCCTCAATCATGTACCGGTGTCCAAAAAGGAATGCCCAAACAATAAGTTCATAGTCCCACATAAGCCTACTTGAAATCTCTCATCAACTCGAATCCCGATGTACCAAGGCATAATGATGTTTTCCTCTAAATAATAAACATCATATACTAAATAGTCAAAATCCCGAGGAATGGAAATCTCCTTCCTCCCACACAATCCTAGTTGAATGTCCTTAGTATACGGTGAGTTTCATCCCCTGACTGATAGTCTCAACACCATCAACTGATGGATCCTCACTATCCATGTGTCTTTCTATGGTAATAACCTCCAACTTCATTAATTTTCAACACCAACCTAATCTGTATCTAATAGAGACCTCTACCCACATGAGTAGTCAACACCACCTCATCATCTGAGCCTTATCTATATACACACGATTGTAATGGAACTTCGGAAAATCATGATTAGTGGAAATCACCAAACATACTACCTTAGCCACATCATCTAGACACCTCATGACCTTACAACCATGCTCCTCATCCTGATGGTGAACTCCATCCAATATCACATGATTCATGCCTATAACCTGATGACCTCGTCACCTAAAACCAATGACCTCATTTCCCAACCTGTGATCAACATCACCCATATATCTTAGGAATATTCCAACATAATGAACAACATCATCTCAAATATCTATGTGTTCATCACCACATCAATCGTTGGGCCAAACCCATCAAGTTCCCATGGAACCATCATAAGCAGTATAAACAATTTAATTTAAATAAATAAACACCCTATCCTAATATTCCAAAGGTCCAAATCCTCTCACTAGGATAATACCATTTATAGTCAAGTGGAAGCATAACCTTAGGCATTTACAATTATAAATTTATTAATTTAAAATCAAGTAATCAATTAAATAGGGTCTCACTCATATTACCCAATGGTGCGCTAAATAAAACACCCCCAAAAACTTGTGTAAAATCAAAGAGAAATCTAGGAAACAATTACTGCATATCAGTAGATATTTACTTATCTCATATTGGCCTCCAAATTAATCTAAATTGTAAGAAATTATCATTTTATACAAATTCCTTGAAAACAGGTTAAAACAGCTTGCACGGATTTAGCACATTATATAGAGAGAGAAAGGAAGGAAAGTGGCTAGTGGATCAAAGGCCTTACCAAGATGAATTCTTATCCATCAACAGATCAAAGATCAAAGCATGGATAGTGAATATATAAAGAACCCTATATGGGAGGGTTAGAGGCATGTGATCTCTTGGGTGCTCCCCCATTTTATTCGCGGTATAGGAAAAATTAAATGATGGGGTTTCCCCCTAGATCTTTAAAAAAATGTTGCAGGAAACTTACACAGTTTGTGATTTTTATATATCATGTATTAGGTACATGATGTGAAACCTAGTTACACATTGTGTATTCCATTGCTTAGACCCTCAATCCTTTAAAATTGTGAACCCACTGTTTCGGGTCGGTCTCGAAACGCCCAATGGTTCCGTATCCGATGACACGTGGACTTGCTTTCCAAAGGTAGGTGTTCGTCGGATGGTCTGACCAGAAACGCTAAAGAACTCACATTGGTCGAGAGGATGGGAATTTGGGCTCATCGCACCCTTTGGGGGGGGATTATTTCCTGTTTCGGGACTCTCTTATAGATTTAAGACGTATTCATATGTTCGTGAATCTTTGGTTTATACCCAAGAATAGTATCCACGGATTTTTCCTAGTTGGCAATGGTCAAATGAACGCAGGGATTCGGAATCATTTATGCCCGAGGTTTACCATCCCTCATTGGATTAATAACCCCGTGGAGTCGGGACTCATTAAGGCGGCACTGGGATCGGTGCGGTGAACCGATGTGAAGATAGTTGGATCGACCGGTTGTTGGGATTGAACCTTACGGATGCTTCCTACGTACCCTACCTAGGAGATAGGGATCAAAGTCTACGTAGTTCAAATGGGAGCGTCAGAGAACCGACATGAAGGTGGACCCAGGGGGTCCACTGGTGATCGGGCTTAAACCTCATGGAGGCTACCTACGTACCATGCCTTAGCACGGATCAAAGTCCACGTAGTTCGGGCATAAAGTTTAACGTCATGTGGTACAGCATACAGTTTAACGTCATGTGGGATGACTGATTGGGCTTGAACCTCTTGGAGGCTTCCTACGTACCCTGCCTAGGAGGCAGAGATCAAAGTCCCCGTAGTTCACATAGGCTTGGGGCTTACACTCTGAGGAGGCCCATAGGAGGATTGGATTGGGTCTTACACTCTGAGGAGGCCCATAGTAATGGATTGGGGATTACACTCTGAGAAGGCCCATAGGAGGATTTCATGGTCGACGCTTACTCTATGCCCACATGAGTCATGCTCGGTGTGAGAAACAAGAGGCAGCAAGGACCAGACGATCATGTCGCGAAAGGTGTGCCTGTGAGGAATGGAGTGGGGCTTATGCTTGGATCGGCCCATGGTGTCGGGACTTACTCCAGTATGGAGGCCCATAGTAATGGATTGGGTCTTACACTCTGAGGAGACCCATTGTAATTGATTGGGGATTACACATTGAGGAGGCCCATGGCAACAAAGTGCAGTGGGAGAGGGAAAGGGGTGCCCCTGTGCCCATCACCTCTCTTGTTCCCCGGGGCAGTACCTGGGGAAGCACCGAGGTGCATGGGGACGGATGTCTTCAGATGGTTATGTCGCCCCCTCTCTGGGGAGGGGAGAAGTGCCCGACCGCCGAAGCTTGCAGTCCCCCATCCTGGCGAGTAGAGGCAGAAAGGGGGCTCCCGGGCTCAGACCCCGCATTACCGTGGGAATGTGAACCCAGGAATGCTTTGGGAATCTGCCCAAGGGTTAGGGAAACCCCTTTGCCCCTGTTTACCGTGGGTATGTGAACTCAAAATGGTGCACTGATGTGCTTAAGGGTTACACCACGCAGATCCGGTGGCTCTGGCGGAGGACTTGACTCAGGTCCGATGAATGGGCCAATGAGGAGGTTGCGAAGGATCAGGCCAGATTGGAAGGATTTTATCTGGATCAGGGAATGGGAACTCTGAAGGCTCTCATGGGCCATACATGTGAAGGAGTGGTGGCGCCCTTCGCATAGGAAGGTGCTATGTGGCTAGAGAAGTCATCTGCGAACCATGGTGGTCCATGGACTAAGGGGCATCCCACGAACCAGGGTGGTTCGTGGCTTCGGGTTCGGCCCGCGTACCAGGGGGTACGCGGAGAGTTCCACGTGAGCAGCGGCTGCCAAGGTTGGCGTTGGTCAGGGGTTCATCGGTCGAGGCTTTACTCGTGTAGGAGGGTGCTACACGGTGCGGTGGATCGAAAAAGGGGCATAAACTCCCTGCTTCGCAGGGAGTGCATTCGCGGAGGGTCCATGGTTCGTGGTTTCCTTTCTTTTTGTTATTTTAGGTTCGCGGTTCACCAAGTTATTATGCATTTTCGGTTCCTTATTAATTTTTTCCCAGGTTCATACCTGCTCTGGTTCGAAAACGGGAACTTCACTGTTTGTGAAATCCTAAGCCTTCCTTCGAAATCCTTCCACCCGAATCTGATCGATCTCCCCCGAATCCTCTTCCCTCGAATCCCATTTTCCTTCCCCCTTGGTCTCCTTTTATAGAGTAGGGAAAGAGATGTATCTTTGGTCACGCAAAACCTTTTTCAAAGGACCATGACCGAAAACCCGGTTTATGGATGACTTGGTCAATCCGCGACTCGCGGTGGGTACTGAGCGCATCTCCCCTGCGAATCGAATGAGCTCGGGGAATGCTTCACGGTCGCAGAGGGTTCCACCTCTATTCCACGAATGACAGCGGATGTGGCTTGAGCCGGTTGTCACGGTCCGCAGTTGGGGCGGTTCATGACGGTGAACAGGATTGGTGCCCATCCTTCCTCGCAACCATAGAGGGTCTCTACCTCCATTCCGCGAAGGACAAGGGTTCGCGGAGGGGGTGCTTTGTGGAGCCTGTCCACATCGCGTTTTCATGGGATCGGTCCTGCTTGTGCCCTTCTTTAAATTTTCTCCATTCTTTCCCCAGTTCTTTGAGGGATTTGGGTAGAATCTCCTTTGCGGATTTTTCAGGACCCTACAAATTCCACCCATCGGAATGGGGGTCCGATCGGAACAAAGATGAGGCCATTCTAATAAAGAGTGGTCCTGAAACTTGTATGGTTTGCGGTAGAGAGGTGGACCTGGTAGGGGACCATGCCTATAAATACGGGGGGGGCTTCATTTTTCCTTTACAAGATTCTTCGCGAAACCGGAGCTCCTTCGCCTCCGCGTGCTTCTTCCCTTGTGAAACGCTTCGTCCACGAACCGGCTCCGACTTCCACGAACCATTCCTCCTTCATGGTCACCTTCACCCGCGAACCAATTTCCCAACCGCGAACCATTAGTCTTAATTAATTAAAAAAGTATGTCACGACGGGCTGCGGAGGAACTTGCTTCGCAGTTTTTATGGTCCGAGAACTGAAATCTTCTAGACTTTGAAAATTTCTTAAGTCTTCTGAACCCAACCACTTAAATTCGGGATTGAAATTCCACGAAGAAACTTGGTTCACGATTTTCTGTCCAACGCTCCATGGGCCAGAGTGTCGTGAACTACTTTCGCGAAGGGCTGGTCTGCGGGATACAGTCATCGCGAACCATCCTTTGAGGCCTCCTTGCGGATTTTTACATGAAGGCTCCTCAAATGATTCTTAGCAATATATATTTGGTATTTTTTTTCGAAAGAATTTTCTTATTCTGGACTAACCACTTGTTGGCTTTCGTTGCGCAGGGAGAAAATATGGTTCCTCCTCATTCTGCACCTAGACCTGCGGCCGAGCCTCTCCCAATTGGTTCAGGGAGACGTCCAACTATGGTTCGTAGAGAGAGGAGCATCAAAGAGGACCCTAGTTGATCCATTACTCCCGATGATGGTGTTATGAAAGACTTGCTCCCTCTTGAGCTCCTGTATTATCCGTTATCAAATTTCCTTCCACTTTATGGATTCAGTCTTCAAGATGACGTCCCTATTCCCCCTACCTTCTCAGGTCTTCCGTCTCCTTTCTTGGAGGTGTCACTAAAGCGCATTCAGGTGAACCTGACCCCATTGGGGGAGATAACTTCTGATTTTGATCTGAAATACACTTTTATTTTAAGAGGCTCTGTTTGGACCCAAAGTGATCAGTGTGCTCAAGACCTTTCTCAAGAAGTTGTCTCCAAGAATTACCCCTCCATTATCAACCTTGCTCGAGTGGATCCTGATGTGGGGTGGATTTCTAGATGGGATCTTCGATCTGGTGGGATCTTCTCAAATGACTGGGCATGGGCCTTCTGGGCCCATCATCATTGTCGGGAGTCTCCTGAGTCACTGGAAGCAGTCAATTTGTACTCCACAGTGTGGGCTTCCCAATTTGCTATTTACCCACCATCCTTGATTCTGCCTGACCTGCTCAGTCTCTAGTGTTCAAGCACTAATACCTTCCACCTCGGCCATGGTGAAGTTGGTATTAGTTTTTGGGACATCCACCAATTGGGGGGCTTCCAATCATTGGTGCGATGTATGAAGAGTTTCTACCCGTCCCTGAAGTGTGGGATGACGTCGAACAAGTGCCTTCACTGGAAAGGGATCTGCTAGTTATGGAAGAGCAGTCACTGGGTCAGGCATTGCGTGCCCACTCTCTTATTCCTTATAGCACCAGGATAGGGTTATTTCTGCACACGACTGGTCCTGTGCCAAAGATCAAGCGCCCCAGGACTCATCCTTCCCAATAGTCACGAACCATCCCAAGTTCTTACTGGGCGGTTCTGGAGGCGGGTGACTACCTTTCATGGGGTTACGAGGTGCACCCCGATGTGCCTCCCTAGTTGTGGATGGAAGGTATGTTTGCTATGTTTTTGAGTGGGTGGTTATTCCCATCTCGGGACATCAATCTAGGTGTCAGGGCTTGCACCCTGATGATGGAAGTTGAGCTGGTAGAGGGCCACCCTGTAAATTTGGTCATGCCCACATTGGCTTGTATTTATGAATTGTTGGGTCACATGCAGAAGGGCGGGTCACCCTTCCATCTGAGTGGGCCATTTCAATTTTTGTACGGCTGGGTAGTGGATCATTATCGTTGTTATGAGTATCGTCACAACATGGCCATCCTGCTTCCTACCTTTCGGCCTACCCTACTGGATATAGCTGGAGTTCGCTTGAAGTCCCTCAGTTCTGGTGAAGTCCTCGAGCTTCTGAGTGACTTCTCCCAGTTTTCCTTTACTCCCTACCCTACCCCTTCTGGCATCGTAGTTGAAAACAGTCGGGGGTTCCTGGAGGAGCGTTCTTACATGATCTCTCTGCAGGATGGATTTCTGTATGTGTGGATCGATAGGGTTTCTCTGTGCGAGATTTATGTCCCGTATCGTTTTTCTCTCAAGTTTGGGTGCATGCAAGTCCAAGTTTCCCTTCCCCCTCCTCAGGCTCAAGGACTGAACTCGTCCATACTTCGTCAATGGTGGCTGATGCTGACGCGGGAGGGATCTAACACAATCATTCCCCTGCCTGTCATGGGGGCGGCTGTCGGCCTTTCCTTGGAGTACGCAAAAACGTGGGTAAAACACTATTCCGATGGGATCCTAGGGAAGGTTGTTCGGAAGGTTCCCAAATCAGGAGATACTGTGGTGGTTGTGTACACCGCACCTTCCTCATCAGCTCTAAGGGAGGACCGACTGATGGCCCATCGATCAAAGATACTCAGGGATTTTTCTCTCCCAGCCCTGCGGTGGCCGAAGTTCAGATGGGTTCATCCTTTTTGGACGTGCATGAGGACGACCATGTGGTTTCGGGTCCCAGAGAGACAATCCTGTAAGTTTTTTCAGTCGATATCAGGCTTAGAAACATGATCCCCAAGCCTGAACCGGGGTTAGAGGCTCCAGACCTTCCAGCTTCGGAACCAACTTTTAGCAAGCACCTGTCTGTGCTGGATGCAATGCCAGACTTCGTTCCCGTGCTGCCAGGAGAGGACACCAAAGATCCTCATGCCATGGCAGACCACCGAGCAGTGCGGACGTGGGCCTGGCCTCAGATTTGAGAGATTGTTGCCGAAACTCCCCTTGCTGAGATGGCAACTAAAACTTAAGCCCTCCGACAACTCTTCCTAGGTTTGGGGATAGGTGGCTTTGATTATCGATAGTTTCACCTTCTTGGTTGTCAGGTTGTTATAGCCCGTGAGGAATCTGCCGCTAGTGAATACAAACTTTCTCATCTCGCTGCTTCTCATTGCGGGACCCGAGCTTTGGAGGAGACTATGGCGAAGCTTCATCATCTAGTAATACAGGAGGAGAGCTCTTGAGATCAGGCGGTCGACCTGTCTACTGAGCTGCATGAATGTGAGACTCGAGCAGCGATGCTGAGGAATCGGTTGTCGACTCTGACTGGTAACCTTGAAGCCACCAGAAAAGTAATCAATGATCTCCAAATGTCAGTGAATCATATTCACTTGGTGGCCGAATTTGAGGCCCAGGAGAAAGTTTTGCTGGAGCAGACTTGCGATAACCTTCGCCGCTCGGTTGCTGATCTGACGGAGAGAGTAATCCAGGCTCCTTTGTAACTGTTAGATCTATACCTGGACACTTTGTTTTATCTCTTCTATTGTTGTGAGGGAGAGGCCCCAGCTTGTGGATGCCCTCACCTTTTGTTCAACGAAATATAATCTACGTTTATTTCTTCTTTTTTTTTGAATTTGGTTATTACTGGAGCAATTTTTGCATGAGTAACAACCAACTGAATCAGAACTGGCCATAATTCAGGAAAATGATAACAAGCTCTAATTTTTTTTTTGCCTGGACTATGGGATCCAGCGAGCATAGTTTGACTATTTATGGGGTTGTAGAGAAGCCCCACAAACTTTTTGTCTTTTCTTGTTAATGCCTTGATTTTTCCTGGGCCCATTTGGTGTGGACCAAGCAGGTATATCCCGGCTTTTTCTTAGGTCGCCGTTTTTGGGTTTTCGGCCTAACAAACTTTGTGCCTCTTTTTGTGAGTAGTTTAAAGTCCCGCTGACAAGACTATCATTACTGATGTTTTAGGTCAAACAGCTTTGACCATACATGGTGGGGTGAGGGCCCCAATGGGTTTTGGTTGATTAACAGATGTCTCAATACCCTTTAGACACACATGGGGGAACATGTTTAAATTTGAATGACATGCAGGGCATGTCTCAAGGCATGGGAGTCACATCGGCGTACAGAGGTAGGAAGATCATTGCCTAAGGAGATCTTGTCTTTGGTAGACGGGCCAGGGTTGATCAATATGCAGATCCGTTGAGATCATGGTATGCATAGTCATACAAAGGTGTCCTTAAGTCAATGACTGTCCATTTTTAATGGCCCGGGGGCTTCATGGAAGTCCGGCTCATGGAAACCACCATGGATGGCTTGGAAAATTATGAAAACCACCAGGGGTGGCTCAGAAGGGAAAAGTGACATCTGAAAGGGTTTTGGGAACATCTGTACTAATCAGAAGTGTGGACAGGAGACCACTTCCCTATGCATTTAGTTAGCGTAAGGGATGGTTGAAGCTTGATGCGGTTTAAAGTCATGAAGTCGGGACATAATTTAAAATGGAATGACTTCTCCTAGTTCTTAGTAATCTTGTCAAAGACGTTCCGCCGTGTTCAGGTAGGATTGCGAAAGAGGTCGGTAAACTATAGCTCAAAGGGTTTCTAAATCTCGAGATAGACATGGGGGATCAGAGGCCAAGAGGCGTACGGAGAGAAGCATTGCCTAAGGAAATATTGCCTTTGGTAGATGGGCCAGGGGCGATCAATATGCAGAGCCGCTGGGGGCATGGAATGCATAGTCATGCAAAGGTGTCCTTAGGTCAATGATTTTATTCTCCCGAAATTCGAGAAACTTCGTGGAAGTTAAAATTCAGGACCACCAGGGGTGGTTTATGAGAGTTCGGCTTTTTTCTGAGTACAGAGTATGGTTTATTATGAGAGGGTGCCTGGATACAGGAGAAACATCTAGACTAAACTTCCCGAGAATGGGTGAAGTAATCCCTTATCATACGGGTCTGAGACGGTGGCTTGTGCAGGTCTAACCCATGCACTGAAGTACAAAAAAAGCCTTTGTTCCTTACTGAACCCATGACAGGTTTGACCGTGCAGTTTAACATCATGTGGTAAGGACGAGGAGCATTATTAAAGGATGTTGTGCAGTTTAACATCATGCAGTGAGGATGGGGGCATTTTTCGTTCCTTTTCCAATGTTGTGCAGTTTAACATCATGTAGCAAGGACAGCTTTCGTGAAGTTTAACATCATGCGGTAATGATAGGGGGCATTATTAAACCAGTGAAAATGCTTTTGATTGGAGGCATTCTCCTGGATGTTTAATGCTTGGTCTTTGCAGCCTTACGTTAGGAGGCCAAGTTGTTCTGTGCAGTTTAACGTCACGCGGTAAGGACGTAGTTGTGAAGGCCGCTCTTGATCAGAATGCAATTGGGCTTGAACATCTCGGCATGTCCAAGATGTGGAGAGAGGTTGATGGTGTAAATCGTGGTTCCGGGGCTTCTTAGATCAGGAGAAATGATACAGGGGCTCTGAGTCCGGTAAGCGTACGGAGCTAGGAGGAGTATCGCCCGAGGAAATCTTGCCTTTGATAGACAAGCCAGGGGCTATCAAAATGTAGAGCCGCTAAGGGCATGGTATTCATAGTCATGAAAAGGTGTATCCGTGTCGATAACTTTCCACATCCGATGGCCATGAATGGTTATAAAGATCCACAATTATCCGGGCCATGATGTCTGTCATCGGGTAAGGAAATATCTAGGCATGTCAAGGATATTCGTCCCTGGTTGCTGTTAAATCTTAAAGAGCTCCCTGCGCTGATTTATCTTGCTCGTAGGGGTGTACCTTCATTCCATGCAGTTTAACATCGTGCGGTAAGGACGAAGTACTCCTAGTTTATCGGTCATAGAGCTCGGACCATTAGGTGACTATTATTGCAGTCACTTGAAGGATAACTGAGTTAACATGCTCTGATATGCTCTGAACAGGGTGGGGTATAAAGGTTGTAAACTACAACTCTAAGGTTTCCCGGATCAGGAAGTATGGTATGAGGGCTCTGGGGCCGGTAAGCATACGGAGCTAGGAAGAGTACCACCCAAGTAAATCTTGCCTTTGATGGACGATCCAGGGGATATCATTATGCAGAGCCGCTGAGGGCATGGTATGCATAGTCGTACAAAGGTGTCCCCGGGTTGATAAGTTTCCACTTCTGATGGCCATGAATGATTACGAGAATACGTGATTTCTCACAGTGCAGAGTTTGGCATGTGGGGATAATGGTGTCCGAGTATACAATAAACATCTTCAGTGTAATTTTTCATTGAGTCAAAGTAGCCTAGTCTTAACTTGATGTTCGTTGACACGGGTCTCTATGTGAACCACTGGCGGACACATAGGCTAGCCAGGTAGGGTTACTCTGGCAACATTTGGATGTGAGAAGGGGAATGAACTTGTAAACCACTGCTCCATAAATTTTTGGATCAGGAGATGTGATATGGGGGCTCTGAGGCCGGTAGGCATACGGAGCTAGGAAGAGTGTCGCCCAAGGAAATCTTGCCTTTGGTAGACGGGCCAGGGGTATCAATATGCAGAGCCACTGAAGGCATGGTATGCATAGTCATGAAAATGTGTCCACGGGTTGATGACTTTCCACTTCTGATGGCCATGAGTGGTTATGAAGATCCATAATTATTCTGGTCGTGGAGTCTGATGTATGGAGAGGATGAATCCAAATGTGCAATGAGTATCTCCATCTCGTTTCGCCATGCATCTTGGGTGGGTCGCGACAAAGTCCGTGCAGTTTAACGTCATGCGGTGAGGAAGAAGTCCGTGCAGTTTAACGTCATGCGGTGAGGACGATGTCCATGCAGTTTAACGTCATGCGGTAAGGACGAGGTATACACCCCGTTGAAGTCTGGTCCCTACACGGGGGAAGGGTAATTTTTAACATTATTGTCTGTGTAGTTTAACGTCGTGTGGAAAGGATGAGAAAATAAACCTCGTGCAGGTCTATCCCATACACGGGGAAAAGGGAGCATTTTTAAATCTTTCTATCCGTGCAGTTTTACGTCGTACGGTAAGGACGAGGAGTACACCCCATGCCGGTCTGGTCCGTACACAGGGGTAAAAGGGAATTTTTATCTTTTATTCAGGGGGCTGGGCCAGGACGGCGAACCTTGGAGTCACTACGTATCCTATGAGGGCAGGAATCAAGCCACACGTAGTTCTCTGGAATAACTATACCTCGTTCAGGGCTGGTCTGTACACGGGGAAAGGATACATTTTCTAACTTTTATTTTATTTCATTTGGAGGTGGCTGGGCTAGGAAGGGGAACCCTGGCGTCGCTATGTATCCTGCGAGGGCAGGAATCAAGCCATACGTATTTCTCTGAAAGAAGTACACCTCGTGCAGGTCGGGTCCATAACGGGGGGAGAGGGGCATTGTTAAAACTTCTTGTCCGCGTAGTTTAACGTCATGCGGCGAGGAAAAGGGATACACCCCGTGCAGTTATGGTCCGTACATGGGGGAAGAAGGCCTTTTTAACTTTTATTTGGGAATGACTGGTCCAAGATAGGGGATCCTGGTGTCACTACGTATCCTGTGAGGTCAGGAATCAAGTCGTACGTGGTTCTCTGAAATCCGTGTAGTTTAACGTCATGCGGTGAGGATGAGGTATACACCCTGTTTAGGTATGTTCCATACACAGGGGGAGGGAGCATTATTAACTTTTATTTGGGAGTGTCTGGGCCAGGATAGGGGATCTCGGCGTCACTACGTATCCTGTGAGGGCAGGAATCAAGCCGTACGTAGTTCTCTGAAATCCACGCATTTTAACGTCATGCGGTGAGGATGGAAGCCATACAGTTTAACGTCATGTGGTTAGGAAGAGGGGCATTATTATATTCTGTGTAGTTTAACGTCGTGCAGTAAGGACGAACTCCATGCAGTTTAATGTCATGCGGTGAGGACGTAAGCCGTGCAGTTTAACGTCATGCAGTGAGGATGTGATACTCTTAGTTTAAGGTCATAGAGTTTGGACCGTTGGGTGCTTGGAAGTTTAATGTCATGCAACTCGGACGATCCTTCTTCTTTTTTTTCTTACCCATGCAGTTTACTGTCGTGCGGGTAGGACGAAATATTCTCGGTCTCTATGCGAAATACTTCTTCAAGAATCTTGTATTGGTCGGAGCCGTGGTGAATTTCCCGTCCATGGAGATCATGGAATATGGTCCGTTGGAGTAGACCTTGTGTACAACATACGGTCCCTCCCACTTGGGCTCCAGCTTTGGAGGCTTCTTCCCGGGTATCATTGGGGCCCGGAGTACCAACACTAATTCTCCTTCCAAGAAATACCAAAGACGAACCTTTTTGTTGAAGGCTCACGCGGTCCGGTTCTGGTAGACTTCCAGATGGTGCAAAGTGTGCAACCGCTTCTTGTCTAGCTATTCTAGTTCACCTAGCTGCTTTTCTGATTGCTCATCATATGATAATTGATCATAGATGGCAACACGGAGTGAGGGAAGTTGGATTTCAATGGGTAGGACCGCCTCTGTGTCGTACACCAATGAGTACGGGGTAGCCCGAGTAGCGGTGCAGATTGTGGTTCGATAAGACCACAATGCATGGATGAGTTTATCCGGCCATGAATTCTTGTATTCGTCCACAATTTTCTGATGAATGTTGGAAAAGGTCTTGTTGAAAGCTTCTATTTATCCGTTGGCCGTTGTATGGTAGCAGGATGAGTGGTTAGACTTGATACCATACTCGTGCTATAGTTTCTCCAATTCCGCAGAGCAGAAGTTGGTGTCGTTGTCCGTCAGTATGGTATGAGGGACACCAAATCTGGTGATGATTTTGGTCTTCACAAAGTTGACAATATTCCTTTCCCTGACTTCCTTGAGGGGTATGGATTCTGCCCACTTGGAAAAGAATCTGGTTGCTGTGAGGATATACTTCAGCTGTTTGGCCGTGGTGGGAGGGTATGGTCCCACGACGTCCATCCCTCGGATGGAAAATTTCCAAGAGTACTTGGCTTGAGGAAGTAACTTCGGGGGTTGGTGTATGAAGTTGGTATGAATTTGGCATGAGTGGCATTTTGCGGTAAAACGCTCGCAGTCTCGTGCCACTGTGGGCCAGTAGTACCCAAACCTCTGAACCTGATGGGAAAGCTTGGTCCCCAGTTGATGTGATCCACATGA
Organism: Viscum album; assembly: GCA_963277665.1. Lineage (NCBI taxonomy): Eukaryota > Viridiplantae > Streptophyta > Magnoliopsida > Santalales > Viscaceae > Viscum > Viscum album. The sequence continues at coordinate 246,390,635 of OY728129.1, forward strand.
TCCGGTATGTACTTCATTAATTATAGAAGTGGTTTCTTCTCCATCAATGCATCTGAGGAGCACTTCGTTGATGCCTCATTTGTAGAGGACCTCTTGCTGACCCACGCCGCCATATAGGACAAAGTTGATTGCCCTTCTCTGTATTTTCTCTCGTTCAGCCCTGTCTAATGAAAGTTATCCCCATTGAAGGTAGTTTGATATGGGGGTCATCCAGTTGGTGGAAGGAGCATATGGCTCTAAGAAAGGACTGAATTTGTCGATTTCTTCTGTCTTAAGTTGAACAAACGACAATACCATTCGACGATGAGCAATACTGATAACTATTTCATCCCAGTCTGGGTCAGCTAGGGTTGTGGCCGCGTTGGCTAATGCATCAGCCTGAACATTCTGAGATCGGGGAATATAGGTCAATGTTGGTTCTTTGGAGAACTTGGCCATTAACCCTCAGACATGGTCAAACAGAGGGATCAGCTCCTCCTTTTTAATAGTATAGTCACCATTTAATTTCTTGATGACCAGCTCCGAGTCACCTTTTACCTTAAGGTGTTGTACTTGTGCCTGGAGTGCGAGCTCCAGGCCTGCAATGAGAGCTTGATATTCTGCTTCATTGTTTGTGCATCCCTCTGACAGGAGGAAGGAATATGGAAAGACTCCATTTTCTGGGGACACGAGTATTATCCCCAAACCCACTTTGTTGAATTTGGGATCCTCCATTATCTTCCCGGTTGGGCTTCGGGATGCGCTGTCAAAGTATATTTCCCATGCTAGGAACTCCTCTTGAACCGAGAAGATGTCCTCATCAGGTAGCTCGGCGTCCGGTGCAGTGGTCCATGTCGAAGGGTGCTCTGCCAGAAATTCTACTAATGCCTGGCCCTTGATGGCTTTCTGAGGCATGAACCGGATGTTGAACTGTTGCAGGATGACCGCCCATCGGGATAGGCGTCCGGTTAACATTGGGTGACTGAGGATGTACTTGAGCAGGTTACTCCGCGATATTAAATGGACTTCATGATGCTGAAGATAATTTCACAGTTTTTGAACTGTGAAGACCAGGTCCAAACAGCTCTTCTCGATATTTGAGTAACGATTCTCAGCATCAATCATGGTTCGATTGAGGTAATAGAGACTGTTTTCGCTGCCGGTGTCATTCTTTTGTGTGAGGAAGGCTCCCAGTGACCATTCTAGGGCTGTCACGTATAGGATGAGAGGTCTTCCTTCAACTGGGGGCATGAGCACCGGTGGGCTTAAGAGGTACTTCTTCAAGTTGTCGAACGCCTCTTGGCAGTCATCTGTCCATTGGTACGTGACCCCCTTCTTCATTAACTTGGTAAAGGGAAAACATTTTCCTGCCAAGTTGGCTATGAACAGCCTAATGTAGGCCAGGTGTCCTTGGAATCCCATCAACTCGGTGAGATTTCAGGGAGGTGTTAATCCAAGTATAGCCTTTTTCTTCTCATGGTCGACTTCGATGCCACGATGGCGTACGACAAAGCCAAGGAATTTCCCTGAGGTAACCCCAAAGGTGCATTTCAAGGGGTTCATCTTCAAGATATGCTGTCAGAGTTCGTTGAAGACGGTCTCAAGGTCTGACAGGTGATCTGAGTGTCATCTGGACTTAACTAAAAGGACATCCACGTAACATTCAACGAATTTCCCCAAGAACGGTTTAAAGATCTGATGCATGGCAGGCTGATATGTGGCGCCAGCGTTCTTGAGACCAAAGGGCATGACCCTGTAACAAAATACCCCTTGAGGGGCCCTGAAGGTAGTGTCTTCTTCGTCTTCTTGGGCCATCCTGATTTGGTTATAGCCGGAATAGCCTTCCATGAAGGACAGAGCCTCATACCCTGCCGTTTCATCGATCAACAACTCAGTGATTGGGAGCGGGAAGTCATCTTTCGGGCAATGCCGATTGAGATCTCTGAAATCGATACAGACACGAATTTGCCCACTTTTTTCTTGAAGGAGATGATGTTGGCCAACCAAATAGGGTACTGGACCTCCCGAATAAATCCTGCTTTAATGAGCTTATCGACTTCAGCCTCTATTTGGGTAGCATGTGAGGGGTGTGTCCTTCTGGAAGCCTTTTTATAGCCTCAGTGGTCTTCTGGCAGACCTAGGTGGTGTGTTTCCACTTCGGGATCAAGTCCTGGCATTTCCATGTAATTCTAGGCAAACACATCTCGATGTTGCCTTAAGAAGGCGGTATATACCTCGTGCTCTTCGGGAGACTTGGCTTCACTAATTAGAGTGGGCCTCGGATCTTCTTCGGTACCCTAGTTTATTTCCCTGAGCTCGTCCAAAGTAGTGGAAATACCTTCCTCAAATGCAGGAGGTGCATCCCTGAGATCTTCCTTCTCTTCTTCTCCCAAATCCTCATCTTCTTGGTCCGACGAGGAGAGAGCTCCTGACATGAGCTCTTGGGAGTCCGGAGTCGAGGTTTCGTGGGCATCCTTACTCAAGTTTTCTCCCCCAGATTGAGGGTCAGTGGATGTTCCCACATTGTCACACTCGGTCGTTATGTCTGAAGTCATGAGGACATCCGAGTGTGTGTCCAGACTTGAACTCCTACTCTAAATGTGGTTGATGGGTAGGACATAATCTCCACCAAGCTGCCTGAGGGGGTCATTAGGAACCATTTCCAGGCCATTTGGAGTGGGGATCCAGTCGACACCATCGACCAAAGGCTTCTTTTTATTTTGCTCATAGAACTCGGCGTCAATGTAATGTGACTCGGAGAGCACAAAAGGGGCCTTGTCGGTGTGCAATGTTCCACTTTGTCCATTGATGCAGTACTTGACACATTGGTGGTAGGATGAAGGAACGGCCATGTGCTTATGGAGCCACAACCTTACCAGTAGGGAATTGAATTCTATTCTCTTCCGGACAACCAGGAATTCCCTGTAGGCTACCAGGTCACCAAAATGGGTCCTTATATTAATTTGTCCCATTAGCTTCTGTTCATTCTTATCATAACCCAACAGAGTTGTGGTTGAGGGGATTAGATCATCCTCACTGTATCCTAACTTGCGGAGTGTTCGTAGGGGAAGGAGGTTAACTCCATAGCCATTGTCTATAAAGACTTTCTGGATCTCAATACCATTCAGAGTGTCAGACACATATAGCAGTCTAATGTGTCCTTTCATGATGGAATCTTCATCCTGATCGGTGAAGGAAATCACCGCATTGCATTCAGTCGGGCCAGTCTCTATCCGGTAAATCTCGGCGGCAGCGACCTCGGCTTGAAACTCCTGGGGGTTGATCAAAGCTTCTATAAGTGCCTCCTTGAGGTCTTATGACAAACTCAGGGCATCCAGGATCGATAGCTTGGCTGGTACCAATTCCAGCTACATAAGGATATCGTATTTCTGCTCCAGCGGCCGATGCTTCTCCGTTAGCAGGAGAGTCTTAGAGGGTGCTTTGGGGGCTCGAACATTTGACGAGGAGGGACCGACCATGGGGTCGGATGTCAATGGATTTCCCGCATTTTGAGGGCTTATCCCGGCCGGTCTGTTTGTGAACACTAGGTGGCCAGACACTTGCTCCTCCTCTGGTGGGTATTGCAGAACAACAGGGCCATAGTGGCTACTTGTGTTGGTGGTGGGGTATTCTTTCTCCTACTGAGTCTGTTGAAGGGCTCTCCCTCGGGTTTCTGCGATATTGATGGTTTGGGCTGAGGTCCAACCGTAAGGTTGGTTTTGGCTACGGCTGCGCCTCCCCTGGTATCCCCTACCTCTGCGGTTCCTCATCCCAGTTCCTCGTGTAGGGAACTCGGGTTCGTAACCATACCCTTCGTCAGGGAATGATTCCATAATACGGATGATGTTAATGGAACCAAAGATTGGCTCTTCATCCTCTGACAGGTCAACCTGGTCGGTTGTCCCTGATGGCGCTGTTTGGTGGGTTGGTGCCCGTGGCACCAAATTCGAGGGCATATAATCTACCAGGGTCGGGACTAACTTTGGCCCCGTTGCGGACTGATCCTCTTGTGATTGTTTCCTACTTCTTCGATTACGCCCAGATGACCGGCTCGTGGAGGATTGTGAGGTCGATGCTGTCAGTTGTGCGGCGTCAGGGGCTGTTGGCGGCAACATTGGCGGTTGTAGCTGAGCTCGGAGTATGCCCTGGGATCAATTGATAGTTTTCTGAGTCATCCAGTCATCGAATTTCTACCCCTTCTTGCTGGTGACTTTCTACCACCCCTCCTCTTTGTCGGAGTCTGTGGTAGAGATACATGCCACATGTGCAAGGGGTGGTCCCAGCTCGACCTGTCCGGAGTCTACCATCCTCTGCAGGAGGTCTTTGAAGATGAAGCATTCCCGGATATTGTGCCCCAGCATTCTATGGTAGGGGTAGTAATTTGGACTGTCCTCGTGTTCGAATTCTTCAGGTTTCCTTGGCTCCGAAAGGCGGATCATATTGTAATTCATGGCGACAATGAAGTAGCCGCGGACTTGATCATCTCAGAACGAGTACACTTTTTGTCTCCATTACTCAAATTGGTTCCGCTTCGGTTCTCTCTGATCGTCCCGTTTAGGCGGAGGTGGCCGCTGATATGCAGGAGGTCCTTGATGATTTGGTGGAGTCCTGAGCGATGGAGCAGGCACAGGGGCCGGCTTGAGTGTAACAGTGGACGCTTCAGCTCTAGGGGCTCTTTTTGCAGGAGCCTGCGAGGCTATTCGGGACTTCGAATTAGTCCGCTGTAGGGAGTCCTCAATTCTATGGGCAATGGCTGAGAGATGGCGTAAGCCAGTGGTGCACTCCACTGGTATGAGCGGCGTTCATAGCTCATCTCTAATATTATCGATGCATATGTCTAGCATCTCATCTTGAGGCATTGGCCTATTCAGGTAATAGGTCAGACCTTTCCATCGGGCGATGAAATCCGAGACCCTCTCGTTCTCCCTCATCTTGTAGTTCATGTGGTCGTTGACCATTGTTTTAGGCAACGTTGAGCTGAAGTGGAACAGGAACTACTACCGAAGGTCCTCCCAGCTCTTTATTAACTGGGCTGGCAGACTCGTATACCAGATGAAGGAGGATCCTTGCAAGGTCCGTATAAAGCATCTGAGTTTCACTACTTCTTGTTGTTCTGGAGTTCCCATCATTGGGTCGCAATAAGATGTGTAGTGCATCAAATACTGCTCTAGATCACCCGATCCATTGAAAATAGGGAATACAGGGCTCCCAAAATTGGGTGGAGGTGGTGTGTTGGTCACCCAATCTGGGTAGGGTTTCCGCTATGGCTGTATCGGAGCGCATCGACCTTCCATCGCTTCCAATCAATCTATTAGTGCCTCGATGGTGTTGGCGAGACCCTGGTTTACATCCTATTGGGCTCGGTCCTAGGCAGGCGTAGCCCGAGGCAGTTCCTGAGGATCCGGATTGGCCGGCACGAAGGGTACATATTCCATTCGGGGCACCCTCGGAGGGTTCGGGTGTACTTTCTCCGGTTTCCTCCTAAGTGGAGGGAAATCTTGGTATTCATCATCCACATTTAGGTAGTTGGACGGACCAGGTGCCTCATTGGGTAGGAGCCCTGACCGTGCTTCGTTTTCCGGGGCAAGCCTTAGCCTTTGAGGTGCACTTTCTGGGAGTGCATGATGTGGCTTCTCCTGGGATGCAATTTCAATAAGGCAGTTCCTCTAGAGTAGCTCGGCGTTAAGCCGCCTCAATTCTTTCATCTCCTCTTCATGTCGATCTAATCTCTCTTTGAACGTGAGTGGCTCATTTTTGTCAAGAGAAGGAGGCGGGTTAAGGGTAACCAGTCCTTTATTTTTATCCTTATTGGAAGCTCGCTAGGTAGGCCGAGGAGGGTTAGCTGGAAGGATGGCCATATTTAGGGCGGCCCTCTGATTCCAGGTGTGCACACCTCGTGGTTCATTGTGAATCAGAGCCTGACCGGAACCGTCGTCTCCCGATCCATCCGGATTTTCATTTTTCCCGGTGTCACCCGTGGGGTTAGCCTCTATGGTGTTGATGAATGCATATCGCAGGGTGGAAGGGACTTCATCTTCCAAACAGGAAGAGGATCTCCTGTGTCTTCTGTCATCCTTCTCCTTCATGACCTGGGATTGCCTTCGGACTTCTTGACGAAGTGTGATGCGGAGAGTTCTTTGATGCGACCTTACGGTGCGCATTCCTCTCAGAGGGGATGATGATTCAAATGACGGGATAGGATGGGAACCTCCTCTTCTGACTGTCCTCCCTAGACGAGAGAATACTGATTCTCGTGGGGGAGGTTTTTGTTGAGGGGGGTAATAATACCCCCAGCCCTGAGGGTTGGGGTTGGCTCCGTTCCTTGGACGTTGAGTCTCCTCCAATTTTTATTGGTCTTATAGGGTCATTTGTTGTTAAAAATGCCCCCAGCCCTGCAGGTTGGGGCTGACCCTGGATTTCGTCTGTGGCTGCTGCTATCGCGACCTGCCTGATCTCACATTCCCCCATTCGGGGGGTGAACCGGATTTGGCACCGAATTCACCTGTGAATCAATCCCTTCTGGGGAGGTAGGAAAAGATCACTGATTGGACTCTCTTAAGTGAGAGGTATGTTGTATGCTCTCGGTGGCCTGATGCAGGAGTTCTTGAATGGATTGTTCCCACCGGGCCTAACGCTTCTGGGACTTACTCAAGGCCTGACTCTATTGGGTGTATTTCATTTCCTGAATAGGGGGAGCACTTGATTGTCGTCATGACGTGATGACGTTGCAAGACACCATGCCGAATAAGTTCTTCTGGGTGGGGAGCAGAGTGAAATGCAGAGCTCTGTGTTCCTCCCATCCCCTTATATGGACTCCTGTTGGAGCGTCACTGATGAGGCGGCGCAGCTGGTGCAGCACACGGAGGCAGGATATCTCCATGTTTCCTTTACGTTTCTCGGGGCGCTGTCGTCGCGCCGAAGGAAGGGCCTCCAGGTCGATGTGACGCAGGAGGTCTCCTATCATCTTGACATGGTATACATACCCGTCGTAGGGAAGAAATCTTGATTTCAGTCGACAAAGGGTTGTCCATATATTATGAAGGATGTCGTGCACGCACTCTTCCGATAACTCTATGGTTATGTCGAACTGAGAGGTGGTCGTGGGCCAAAACATAACTGGTATATCATTCCTAGCCAGTCGTTTCCTCAGGTGCAGCATATCGGCATAATCCTCCTCTAGTGATTCCTCTACATGGTCAGCCCAACTGAGGCGCTCACTGATAGTGTGGTCAGAGGCAGTGGGACTGGTAGGTATTGAATTGTCACGTGGGTGATTCCGAGGTGGTTCAGAGGATGAACGTGGCCCTGGACCATCTCCTGATTGAAGAAGGGTGTCGTTGGTGACTAACTGGGAATCTGACATGCTTGATCCCGTCCTTCTGAGTGCCTCGGCATATGAGGGATTTTCTGTGCTTGATTCGGCAAGGGGAGGACCTTCCTGTCGATATGATATGTCATCGCAAGGAGGACCTCTACAATGGCGACCGTAATGGCGAGGACTACCATTACTTCTTGAGGATTCACTGCATAGAGGACTTTTGCAGTGCACACCCTAGGGAGGACCTCCAAGGCGTGTCGTAGCATGGGGAGGACCTTCTGGCTGTGTAGCGTCATTACGGGGAGGGCCTTCGCAACAACTGCCATCATGGTGAGGATGACCATCATGGCTTGACGTTCAATGTGCATACTGGGGAGGACCTTCAGGACACACTGCGACAAGGGGAGGACTTTCTTGTTGCTTTGGGCCATTGCGGGGAGGACCTTCGCAATGGAAATCGTGGTGGCGAGGACTACCATCACAGCTGCGGCAATGGCGAGGACTACCATTACTGCTGCCAAAGGGAGAATATCTACAGGGCACACCCTGGGGAGGGCCTTCAGAATTTGCCGAAATGAGGGGAGGACCTTCTCGTTGCTTGACCTATCTACGGGGATGGCCTCCGTTATCAGGGTGGTGAGAACTACCACCGTGATCTGATGCCTAGATGCACGGAGTGTCGTTTCAACGTAACCCCTAGGGAGGACCATCAGGGCAGGCCACGACAAGGGGAGGGCATTCTTGTCATGAAGAGACGTCACTACGGGGAGGGCCTCTATAGTTGCGACTATGATAGTGAGGAATATTGTCATAATCTGTGTTCCCACTGCATGGAGAGTGCTTGCAGTGTATACCCTAGGGAGGACCTTCAGGGTGGACCATAGCAAGTGGAGGACCTTCTTGTTGCTCGATCTTCTGGTCATGTGGAGGGTTTCTATGACTCATATCAAAAGAGGAGCTCTCGTGATCGATCGTTATATGCCCGTGGGGGAAGTCCCCACGGTTGCTCTAGAGAGGGCCTTCAGAGCTGCTGGTAGCGACATTGTAGGGAGGACCTTCGCAACTGCTACTATCACTCCCATCATACGGTAATGGGTGGGTAGGGTTTTGAGCCTACGTTGTGTGCTTAGAGGAATTAGGAACCCCAGCTTCCAGCAGAGCGGAGTCGTGAACCCAATCTTTATTTTCCGGTTGCCTTCAGCACGTTCGGGGTGCTCTCTTGCGGGCAGCAGGGACCGTCTACTATTGACAACAGCCTTCACCTTTGGGTCCCTGTCTAATTGGGTCTCGTGATGTTGTCGGGATACACTGACGAACATCTTGACTTTTATCAGGGATATATTCCTGCTCTGGAGCATCCACCGTGATGGATGGGTGTCCCCCAGTTGGAATGAGTGAAGCTGCTCGATCTGATTGCCCTTGTGTCACGGAATGTGGTCAGCGACCCTCCTGGGTAGAAGCAGGGATGCATATCTGATCCGAGGCATCTATCTCGTCTCTTATATTAGTCGCCTCAATTAGGGAGATAGGCTCATAGGCCCGAGTCCTTGTTGTTGCCGCTGATGCAATTACATTCTGGAAAGTCTGCAAGATATGATCTGGGATCGATACCTGCTCCTCCATCATTTCCAGGATATGTAGAGAGACATATTTGGCTGGAACGGGTATGAAGGACCATTCCAGTATCGTAGTAGGAATATCTTGCTCTGGTCCTCCGGTGGTTAGTGGGTACTGACAATTCTCCTGTGTCGGGGCAGGTGAACAAATCTGCCCCTGTACCGGGATACGCCGGTTTATCTCTCCATTTTCTGCCACATCGGGGTGGCGGACTTTACTTGCATCCGCAGGGAGCTGGCCCTACATATATTGTTCTCTCATTGTATCGAGTCACTGACCTTTGTTGGCGGGGAGACGTGCCCACCTATGAGTTTTCACCACATCTTGGTGGCGGTCTTTTTTGATCGCCACCATGCCAGGATGGTAGGCATCAAGAGGTCCTGCTAGGAGCTGGTCTTGCAGACGTTGGGTCGCCACCACGTCAAGCTGGTGGTCTTCACGACCCTGGGCAGTGAGAGGTGCCTGCCGGGTAAGTGTCATCCTGTGTGAGTGATGGGCTTGATGGAGCTCAACGGAGATGCAAGTCGGCTCATATGATGTCTCCATGTCTGGATGGAAGGATCGGGAGGAGCGGACAGGTGTAGGTGCCTATTCGTGGTATGCCTCCGTGGCTGGGCAGCGGAGCTCCTCCTCAAGGACCAAGGTGATGACCGGTCCCTGATTGTATGTCTGTCGCCCTTGTCGGGCGGTCTGAGGGGCCAGAGCTCAGGGATCGTGGGCCTGAATCCTCGAAGAGACATCCCCCTCGGTGCGAGGATGTTGAGTCACGGTGTGACTGCGATGATGCCTTCCGGTGAGGGACTTGGAGCGGAACCCCCGTTTGGCAGGGATGAAGTCCTTGGCTTCGACCTCATCTGCCTCCCTAAGATAAAGGAGGTACACATTGTCCCGTTCCGGGGACAAACTCCCAAAATAGTTCGAGATGGCAACAGGGGTCATCTGGATCTGCATTTGCGGCCGCTGCTGGGCAGGAAACTGGTGAGTTTTGGCAGATTGGAGGGCATGCATTGCCGCCTCCACTGTTGGGAGAGTACCGTTCAGGTGGTACTCTCGAATCAATGCATCTGAGACCCAACGTTAAAGACGCTGGGTGGGTGATGGGGTCGTCCGTAGGTGAGGATTTCCGATCCTTGCGTTGTTGGAAGCACGCTCTTGTGAGTTCTTTTGTGATGCCATTGGATCGAAGGGAGTTATGAATGTACCTGTAAAACGTTTTAACAAATACAAACAAAAAACCCATCAAATCAGCATCTCATGATCCCGTGTGTAACTAATGACCTTTCTTGGCCCTCCTTGAGAGTATAAGGGGTCACAGGGTGAGATTAGGTTAAATTCGTCATGCTTGGTTAAAGATTCACGTCGGGTTCACCATTTTTTGTTTCGGGGCAGTCTCGAAACTCCCAATGGTTCCATATCCGATGACACGCGGACCTGCCTTCCAAAGGCAGGCGTTCGCCGGATGGTCTGACCAGCGACGCTTAAGAACTCACATTGGTCGAGAGGATGGGAAGTTGGGCTCATCACACTCTTTTGGGGGGGAATTATTGCCTACTCCATGACTCTCTTATAGATTTAAGACGTATTCACATGTTCACGAATCTTTGGTTTATACCCAAGCATAGTATCTATTTCGGTGCGGATGTGCGACGGGCTTCTGTTCCGACGCCTTCCGCCAGGACGCGTTTGCGCGTGCGCCCGTCGACCCGAGGGGATGGGAGCGCGGCTTGTGGTCCCGCAGTCCCGCTTTCCAAAGGCGGGCGGCATCCTTCCCTTGTTCAGGGGCGTCTGCTCCTTGATCGAAACCGGGATGATGGGATGTCGGCTCCTCCTTCCGTGGACGTCTCCTCGGAACTCGTCGCCTAATCCGGGTCTCCCTCATAGATTTAAGAATGTTCGTGAATCTCGTTCCCGGCGCCATATCTCTATGGGCACCGGTTAATTACGCTGCTTCCGCCCAGACGCTCCAAGGAGTCTGGTCGGGGCAGCAACCTGCGGTGAGGAGACCGGGTAGCTCCGGGTGTTGGGGGCGTTTCTTAACACTGTGGCTCTGCATGTCTGCCTTCCGTCCCTAATAGGGCTTCTCGAAGGCGTGATGGCCTGAGGCATCCCGTGCTGGGTACGGGGAACTGTGTTACCTGAGGTTTTCCTCAGCTTCCCATGTTTAACACGGGGTATGTCGCGAGTTTAACGTCCAGCGGGGACGGCATCAGACTGATCAACACGAGGAGTGGATCAGATGACAGAACCCCTTGCGGGGAACCTCCGACGCTGGGGCCAGCACATGGGTGGCTTCCCGAGTGAAGTGGAGTGGAATCAAGTGGCATGACCCCACCGGGATGTGGCGGCCCGGGTAAGGATCAGGATGGATGATGGAGTGAAGAGATTGGACCCCGTAGAGGCTTCCTACGTACCGCGCATTAGCACGGATCAAAGTCAGCGTAGTTCGGATATACAGTTTAACGTCATGCCGGACGTTGTCAAGCCGACTCACGAGGAGGTCGAGGCTGCCAGGCGGAGGATTGAACCGAACCACCTCGCACAGAGGGGGATGGAACGGCCGGGTGGATCACAGTTTCACGTCATGCTGGATGCTGAAGAGAGAAATAGAAAAAGGCAGTGGGGAAGCGCAATGGAGATACACATGTGCAGTCCCCCACAAGAGCGGATTCATAGGTGAATCGACGCGAATGTGAACCCGGTAGGGGTCCACTGATGGACGAACTGATGTGAATACGACCGGGACGACCAGGTGGTGGGCTTGAACCTCAGGGAGGCTTCCTACGTACCCTGTTTAGGAGACAGGGATCAAAGTCCACGTAGTTTATTCTGTCAGGACTTACGCACTGAGGCAGCCCGGATGCGGCAAAACTCAGTTGGAGAGGGACTCGGGCCGGAGGTGAGAGATACCTCGATCCCTGTCACGCCCTCCACTGGCTTCGGCAGTGGGGAAGCACAATGGAGATACACATGTGCAGTCCCCCACAAGAAATTAGGGGTTTGTAATACCCTACCCCCGTGGGCGAGGGCCACTCCATGAATCGTCCCTAAAGAGGGGCAATCCCGACATCCCTGCAGAGACGAGCGGGTGGGGGCCACATCCAAACCGAGGGGGACCATGCGTGCGGGGCACGAGATCGGGTGATGCGGACGGTTTAACGTTTTGCCGGACGAAGTACAGTTTAACGTCGTGTGTTGAGGACGAAGAGGACGGTTTAACGTCTTGCCGGACGAAGTACAGTTTAACGTCGTGTGTTGAGGACGATGGTTGCTTGGCAGTTTAACGTCTTGCAGCGCGGACGAATGCTGAACAGTTTAACGTCTTGTCGCGCGGATGAAGATGCTTGGCAGTTTAACGTCTTGTCGCGCGGACGAAGATGCTTGGCAGTTTAACGTCTTGTCGCGCGGACGAAGATGCTTGGCAGTTTAACGTCTTGTCGCACGGACGAAGATGTTTGGTAGTTTAACGTCTTGTCGCGCGGACGAAGATGCTTGGCAGTTTAACGTCTTGTCACGCGGACGAAGATGCTTGGCAGTTTAACGTCTTGTCGCGCGGACGAAGATGCTTGGCAGTTTAACGTCTTGTCGCACAGACGAAGATGCTTGGCAGTTTAACGTCTTGTCACGCGGACGAAGATGCTTGGCAGTTTAACGTCTTGTCGCGCGGACGAAGATGGTGCCGCCGATGGGTCCGTGTCACTTCGCGCAAGCCTAGAGGGCCGCACGGGAAGACAATGCACGGTGCGGGAACCCGGTATGAAGACCATCGGGCGCCACGCAGGCGGGTACCCTCAGGGGGTCAAAGGGGGCGACCCCGGCGGTTTGCGCGCAAAAGAGGAAGTAGGCGCGCAATACCGCGGGTCGGCTCGCAAAAGGCCGTGTTGGCGCGCAATTGGGCCAGCGCTTTGAGCGCGGAAGATAGAGATTGCGCGCACCGGGCTTCGGATAGCGCGCGGGGGCAACGGCTCGTTCTTTAACGAATGGCCACTTAGCAAAAGGGGGGGGTGCGCGCAATCAGGCTGGATTGCACGCACCCGGGGGGCAATTGCACGCAAGAGTCTTCTTTTGCGCGCGAAAGCCTTTGGGTGAAGAATTATTCAAAGGAAAGGAGCCAAAGGGATTGCGCGCGAAGGCGAAACTCGAGGCTTTCTTGCGCGAAAGAAAGGAGGTTACCTGAAGATTGGCATTGCGCGCGGAGGGGGTTGGATTGCGCGCATGAGAGACCTTTCGAATTCCGGAAACCTTCAAAACGTTGGGGGTCGCCTTATATTTATAGGCAACCCCGGGCGCGGAATCTCTCCGACGGCACGCAATTCATGGCGCGGGCGCGGAATCGGGACCCCGGCGCGTAAGGGATCGCGCGGGCAGCAGGCGCGCAAAACTGCGCGCCGGCCAGGCGCTTTGCGCGCATCCCGGGAGGATTGCGCGCTACGCTTCAACTTTGCGCGCGGGCCTCCAAAATTTCGCGCAAGGCCTCCGGGCCCTCTGAAACCTGCTTCTGACTCCAAATATGACCTCGCTTTCCTCGTCCGAAGTTTCGTTTGGGAACAACGGACTTTTCCGGCGTCTACAAAAGCCCCCCCTCGGAATCTGATCGGTGAGAGGTCGCAACGATCGGGTTCTGAAGGAGACGCCGGAATGCCGAAGTCCTGGGTGGCGCGGGACTGCGGCGCGCAAAAAAGGGCGTCGGGCGTGAAATTCGCTTCCGCGGTCGCACAAAGCACTTTACGCGCCGCGCGGACACCCGGCCTCGCCTATAAATAGGGGCCCTGGGTCCCCCATCCCGTACACCGGCCTTCCGCACGACAAGCTTCCAAGCTCTCATGCGCGAAATTTCCATTGCCGGCGCGGAATTCAGCCGTTCGTCGCGCAAACCCATCCGGATTTCGGCCTGTTTTTGCGCGAATACCCGGGGTTTTACGCGACAGACTTCCCTATTGCGCGTCGTCCGCTAGGATTGCGCGCCAGCTCTCAAACTTCTCTACCAGCCTCTTCCGATTCCGCACGCTTCATCCCTTAACCCACACGACTCCCGAAGCTTCTGAGATGGCCACGAATCAAGGGAATGAGGGGGATGCCGCCATTCGCAGAGCTGAGATGGCGGTGAACGGGGAGGTCTACGGAGCCAAGGAGATTGTTTCCAACAATCAATCCTTGTTCGACTTTCTGACGCCGGCCCAGAAGACATATCCGCTGTCGGACAACCTTCCGCTCTGGAACTATGGCATCCTGGATGAGGTTCCGGTGCCAGGGTTCGAGGTTGATGCGCCACGGACCTGGGTGACTCGGGAGGACGAGCTTCCCCGCTATAACATCACCAACAATGGGCATCCTGCCAGGGAGACCAGGCACTTAGATGTCTATGTCCTGAACCCGAGGACGCGAACCATTGACGGGAGTGAGCCTACTGCGGAGAACTCTCCAGCCCTCTACTCGAGCACATACCGCCAGAGTGTCACTGACGACACCAAGGGATGGCTGAAGGACTGGGACTTGCGGTCTGGGGGCAATTTCACCAGTGAGTGGGCCTGGGCGTTCTGGGTACGCCACACCTGCGATCACTTCGCGGAGGAGCTGCGGTACATCGGCCTGTTTGAGGCGGTGTGGACGTCGCAGTTCCACTTCTACCAGCAGTCCGAGCTCGGGCCGGAGCTGTTCACCCGCTGGTCCCCGGATACCAACACCTTCCATCTTCACCATGGGGAGGTCAGCATTGGTCTCTGGGACATCCACTGCATCGGAGGTATCCCGCTGGAGGGTTACCAATACGATGAGTTCCTGCCTCCGAGGAACACCTGGGGCAACAGGTCACGGACTCCCATCCTGACATGGCATCTACTGGACCTGGCTACGCAGCGGCTCGGGGTCAAGGACTTCCACAAGGACATAACCTACAAGGAGTGGTTCGGCCAGTTCTTGGAGCACGACCCAGTGGTCAAGATGCCAGGCAGGGGGAAGCGGTGCCCGACCGCGGCTCAGAGGAGCCGGAACGGGTCGTACTGGCGGGTCCTGGAGACGGGAGACTACCGCTCATGGGGGTACCGCGTCATCGAGGCCCGAGACCCAAATGTCCGGTACGCGGCGTTCCTGGCTGCCTTTCTGAGTGGGTGGCTCCTGCCAGTGCGGGATGTGAGAATGGGCGTCCGCCCGGTGCCACTGGCGATGGCGGGCGCCATGGCCGCTAACAAAAGATACAACCTCGGGGTCCCAGTGCTGGCTAAGCTGTACGCCATCCTGGGACGCATCTTGCGAGGGGGGTCGCCACGAAGGATCTATGGGCCCTTTCAATTCTTCCACGGCTGGGTGGCTGCTCACCTCGGTGGGTACACGTTTCCAAACGCCGTCATTCCTCCGGGCAACGGCCTGCGACCCTCCCTGCTGAACATTGCGGGGGTATCTCCGATGACCCTAAATGAGGAGGGCGTGAGGATTCGGATTGTCAATCACACCAATTTCAACTTCAGCCCGTTCCCCACTCCCGTTGGCCAGATGATTGACAATGGACAGGGTCCGCTGGAGCAGCACGAATACTTCCTGAGCATGCAGGGCGGGGTGCTCGTGACTCGGATCGACGGGAAGGTGATCTGCGAGCCCTACGTGCCAACCCGGTTTGCCAGGCAGTTCGGGTGCCTTCAACGGATGCCGAAGAGGGTATTCACTGCCGTCCGGGAGGAGACGAACCCTTGCGTCCTTCACCAGATGTGGCTAATGTTTGCCGCTTTCGGCTCTGGCGACGTCATCACTCTCCCTCATACCGGGGTCGACGCAGGCTTGGCAACTGAGTACGCCGAACACTGGGCCATCACGTACCCCGAGGGGCTTCTACGAAAGCCAGTTCGGCGGCTCGAGGTCACCCGCGCGGAGACCGGGCGTCAAGGAAGGAGGCGAGGCACCGTCACGCGGGGGAGAACGGAAGCGCGCCAAGCAGCGGAGCCGGCGCGGGCAGGGACTTCGGCGGCGGGCACATCGCAGGCTGCCGCCACGACTTCAGCGCCCAGAGAGGGGGCACATGCGGCGGTCGGGGAGCGGCCCGGGAAGCAGGTGAGGCGTCTGCTCGAACCCTCCCACGATGCAGTCTTCCCGGCGCTGTGGTCGACCTGGATGACCTTGTGGCAGTCGCTGGGGACCGAAACCATCTGGCAGAAGATAACCAGCGATGGAATCCATCTTCCAGAGGTCGGGCGCCTTCAGGTCGCTGACAGGGTGAACTTCCACCGGCGGTATGCGTATCTGACGGCCATGGACGAGTACGCGCGCCAACGTGGTCAGCGTGCGGAGCCATCCCTTCTGGTGAAGGTGATGCTCGGTCTAGAGCCTGCTCCAGAACAGATGCTGCCGGAGGAAGGTGATAGTGACGGTGACTCCGAGGAAGAGGAGGAGACAGGGGAGGATGAAGGCTCTGAGGGAAGGTCCCATCCGGGGAGCCCACGGGAGAGCGGTGAGGTGGCCGGCTCTGACAATGTTGATGTCACTGAGCTCCTCGAGGTCCGCTTCTATCCCTACTCAACCTGCTTCGTCCATTCTCTTATGCAGCTTCTAACCCATTTCTTCATCTTCCTTAGGAGTGCACAGATGTCGGTCAGGCATCCTCAGTAGGAGTAGGGGAGGCGCTAGCAGGACAAGGCGGGGGCCAGACACCCATCATTGAATTGACAAGCGCGGAAGGGTCCCCTGATGCAATTGCTCCTACGGCGGCCGGGACAGCGGAAGACGACGCTCTGGATTCCCGTAAGTCTCCTTACTTTATTGTTGGTGCTTGCCGTTGACGATCCGTGACTAACCACGGCATGCCATGCGCAGTGATCTCAATACTGGAGGCTCGTCGGGCTGCCGAACCCGGGCCATCCACAAGTGGACCAGTGGCAGACCTACCGCCTGCTCCGGAACAGACTTCCCACACCGAGCCGGCCCCACCAACTGCTGATCAGGGGGCTGCAGACGCCGGCGGTGCTGCCATCGGAGAGAGTTCGGGGGCTGACGAGGGTGTCAACGCCACTGGGGCGGGAGAAGAAGGTCGCCCAGATGTTGGGGAACCTATCCCCCGTGAGGACATCCCAGAGGTGGACCCTGCAGCAGACCTGCTGGCTGCCTTCCCTGCCTACCGGCCTGCCAACCCCGAGGAGATGGACGACTCGGACACGGAGGCGGTCGAGGAGAGCCGGATAACGCGTCGCAGGAGGTGTAAGTGCATCCAGCGCTTCCTCAAGCGACCCTCATCAGAGTGGCTGGGGCGCATGGGATCGCTTCAAACCTGGTTGCGCTTCCTGTGTGCCAAGGGAGCTGATGCTCGACGCCTTCATCTGACGGTCCGTGACTTCATGTCCGAAAAGATGCGCGAGAGCCGCCGGCGTGCCGACGTCGCACAATGTCGGGACATGTCGGAGATCACGCGGGCACTCCTCGTGGTGGAGCAAGAAGTCTGGCGCCTCGAAGGGCAGGCGGCAGAGAAGGAGGCCTTCGTCGCAGCGTGCACTGAGCTTGTGGAGAAACTAACGGCCCAGCTGGTTGACGCCCAGGTACAGCTGACGGAGGCGGGCCAACAGATGGTCACACTTCAAGTCGAGCGGGAGCGTGCACAGGCCAGGATCGGCGAGCTGTGTGCTGCGACCGCCGATGAGGAGAGGGCACACAGAGAGCGAGAAGCAACTCTGGAGGCCGCCATCCAAAGGGTAGCGGCGTTAGAAAGACTCATTCAGCACGCTAATCCCTAGGGGCTTTGTTTTTTCCATTCCCATAACATTTTGCTTCCGCTACTCAATACTTCGACCCATTTGTATGAATCACCATATTTATCTGCATCTTTTGGCTTAACATGCTCAACCACAATTCATTGTTTCGCGGGAGCGTTAACCAAGCTTCAGGCATCCATAATTGGGCCTGGATTTCTAAAGAAAAGAGGTAGGTCATTCCGAGGAAAGGAGACCTCAGACCTAATCAATGTATCATCCCCTCAACTTGTTCCGACACACGAGCGGGACAACGCTAGGGGCGTTGAGATTTTATCCGAACATAGGGAAATGAGAAAGGGTGAATCATGTGTCCCGAATTCAGAGATCCACGATGGTCGGCCTTCCAGGAAATGCCCAAGACGGAAAGTGGACAATGGATCAATCGACCATACTACTGCAATAGACGGACCGAAGGTCATCATTCATATTGCAGGAGGCGGATCACATGTCATCATCAATGCCGCTTTGGGGGTTCCTTCAGGCACAAGGGTGGGAATCCGGATCAACAGGGCATGCGAAGCGTGGGGCGAAGTGATGATTTGTTCAGACAGAATCCAACACTCCCAAAATTGTGCCACCGTGGGGAAAGTGTATTAGGCGGATGCACTAATCTGGCCGTGGATCACCCCAATTCTCAGACAGAACCTCTTTGAAGAGGAAACTGTCGCTTCCCATCATTGCAATGGGGTATCCCGAGCTGAATCGGGGAGAATATCACGACTGCACCACTCTACCAGAAGCCAGGCCAGACGGTCGGCGACGAGGAGGGGCGGGACTTAGCGATCCCTGAGGCTGGACCCGAGTCGAGATGCCCGGGCATTCCTACGTACTCCATCAGGCTGGAGACCAAGCCACACGTAGTTTTGAGAGTGCAGTTTAACGTCATGCGGGACGTAGAACCCCGTTTGGGGAGATCTTAGTTTAAGGTCGTAGAGCTTGGACCATAGGGGTAGATCTTAGTTTAAGGTCTTAGAGCTCGGACCATAAGGACCTCAAAGTACGCCACATCGTGGTCCTATCCCATGGATATGCAAAGATGCACTGAGGGATAGTGTCAAGAGTGTCGAGGTTTCGCCTGGTCAGAATGGGAGGTGGAAAACGTAATGTGAATCATGCAGCCATTCACTCAAGGACTGGGGGCACCGGCGTAACGATATGGGAGTACTGTCGACCGTGGCAGAAAAGCAGCATCAATATCGCACTGACTGTTGATGGAATGAGGCAGCAAACGAGCATCAACCGCTCAAGCGCAAGATTCATATCGATTTGCTGCCCGAGGCCCTTGGGGGCACCAGCCCGAGTCGGTGGGAGAGCACTGAGGCATTGTGTCCAGACCGCTCACGGGGGCTCCACCCAGGGCGTAGGCGATGGGTCCGAATGAAAGGGAGCACGAAGCCTGAAAAGTGGAAGGAACCTGACCAAGCTGAACCTGACCCTCCTGGCAATAAACCAGAGTACTCTTGACACCGGTGGACCACTGCAAGGGGTCGAGGGACACGCCTTGAGGGTGACCCGAAGGCGGCGGATTCCCCAGAGAAGGGGGAATCTCTAAGAGGTGGGGGGCTGGACCCAAAGTTTCAAACATCCGGGCGTTCCTATGTATCCCATAAGGATGGGAATCAATCCATACGTAGTTCTTGAAGCGCGGCGCAACACAATCGGGCACCAGCGCGGGGAGGGGTGCGGGTCTGGCCCTCGCACCCGGAAGAAGCATCATTTGATATTTCTTGTTTGTCCTTAAAGGTGGATGGTTTTTCTTTGTGCAGCGACAAGCCTGTGATTTAAGAAATCCCTAGCGTCGCCACAATAATCAAGCCATGAAAGGCATTGATAAATGGCGTGGTTATTAACCAGCGCCCAACGTGAGTGTCCCCTGAGGAGAACATCACGATGCAGTTCCATTTCTCGCCGGGCGGCCAAGACGATCACAGTTTACGGTCGTGTGGTAAGACCAGGCAACACAGTTTAAGGTCGTGTGGCTCGGACCATGGAGGAATCCGCTTATTGCGATATGGCGGACCCAGAAGAAGGATCCTGGGATAGGGGCCTGCGTATGTCCATCACCCGAGGGGCAGAGATGCTAGCCTCCAGCTATGCTGGGCCCAGAACGCGATTGTTCGGGCGACTCCTTCCTCCTTATGGGGACGAGGGTCCAGCTACACATGGCCCTTAGGGAGGACATCAACATATATCCTTGGTGCTCAGATCGTGGGAGCCTCGAAAGACACCATTACCCTGGTTGGCCTGCCTAACATGTAGAGGTGTACTGAAGGTCAGTATGAAGAGAGTGTCGAGATTCCACTACAACGCACAGAGGCGGAGTGTGATGAGGACTGCGCAACCAATGTTCAGAGCCTGAAAGAGCCGACATGGCGATCAAGGATGTCGCTGACCATATTCGCAACAAAACATCCGATCGCGTCAGCCTAGGATGAGGTAAGCAAACGAGAATCAACCGCTCAAGCGCAGGATTCATATCGATTTGCTGCCCAGGAAGGCCCGAACAAGAGGAAGCGTGAGGCCTGACAAGTAACACAGGACTTGTCGAGATTGAATCTGACACTACAGGTCATAGACCGGAGTACCCAAAACATGTTAACAGATCACCGGAAAGGGTCGGAGGACTCACCCTGAGAGCAACCAAAAGACGGCAGATCCCCGTGATCAACCAAGAGACAGGGCTGGACCTGGAACACAAACGTCCAGGCGATCCTACGTATCCCATAAGGATGGGAATCAAGCCGTACGTAGTTCTTGAGAGGCAGTTTAACGTCATGCAGGACGATGAGGGGTGTGAGGTAGTCCCACACACGGGGAAGGCGTACGGCGCGGCCGGTAGACCGACGTGAATGAGGACATAATCCCCCGCTCACGTGTTACGCCTCGCACAAAAAGGAGGGGAACTTGGGCCAGAGGCCCAACGCGGGATAGAGATTCCCGGGAAATGGGGCTGAGCCTGAAACATGAATGTTCAGGCGGTCCTACGTATCCCATAAGGATGGGAATCAAGCCACACGTAGTTATTGAAGTGCAGTTTAACGTCATGCAGGACGAAAAAGGAAAAAGGGGGGAGCGGAAGGCATCCCCAAACGTGGGGGGCGTACAGCGTGGTGAGAAAACCAACGTGAATGAGGGCATAATCCCGCGTTCACACCATACGCCGCATACCCAGAGGCACTTGGGCCAAGGGCCCGAGATGGGATGGAAATTCCCGAAGGATGGGGCTGGACCTGAAACATGAATGTTCAGGTGGTCCTACGTATCCCATAAGGATGGGAATCAAGCCGCACGTAGTTCTTTGAGGTGCAGTTTAACGTCATGCAGGACGAACGTGCAGTTTAACGTCATGCGGGACGAGGGTGCAGTTTAACGTCATGCGGGACGAAAGTGAAGTTTAACGTCATGCGGGACGATGTACAGTTTAACGTCATGTTGGACGATGTACAGTTTAACGTCATGTTGGACGTTGTACAGTTTAACGTCATGTTGGACGTTGGCAGTTAAGCAAAGTACTTCTTGAGGAACTTAGCGTTGGTGGGAGGAGTGACACGCTCACCATCCATAGTCGCTAGGGAGTGCGCGCCATTGGGATAGACCTTGTGGATGACAAAAGGTCCCTCCCACTTGGGCTCCAACTTGGGCGGCTTCCTTCCGGGGATCATTGGTGCTCTTAGGGCCAGTACCAGATCACCCTGCCGGAAGGAGCGGAGGCGAACCTTCTTATTGAAAGCTCGAGCCATTCTGCTTTGATGCCTCTCCAAGTTGTGCAAAGCGCGAAGCCTATTCTCATCCAGTGCTTCCAACTCGACTAGACGGGCTTCAGCAGCTCTGTCCGGCGCTTGCTGGTCGTAGACCACGGTGCGCAAGGACGGTAACTGGATCTCGATGGGCAGGACGGCCTCAGCTCCATACACCAGGAAATAAGGGGTCATCTAGGTGGAATTGCGAGTCATCGTCCGATAAGCCCAGAGGGCGTTGGGGAGCTTGTCCGGCCAACTCTTCTTGTTCTGACCAACCATCTTTTGCAGAATGTTAGAGAGGGTTTTGTTAAACGCCTCAATCTGTCCATTCGCCTGCGCATGATAGCGAGATGTATGGTTCGAGCGAATGTTGTACTTGGCATACAACTTCTTCAACTCGGCTGCTCGGAAATTGGCTCTGTTATCCGTAAGGATAGCGTGAGGCACCCCAAATCGATAAATGATGTTGGAGGTCATGAAGTCAGCGATAGAACAGGATTTGACCTCTCTGAGCGGAATCGCCTCCGCCCATTTGGAGAAGAAGTCTGTGGCGGTCAGAATGAACCGGCACTGGTGAGCTGTCGCTGGTAGGTAAGGTCCCACAACGTCCAGTCCCCAGACTGCAAAGGGCCAAGAATACCTGGTGGTATGGAGAGGCTCCGGCGGCCGATGCACAAAGTTCGCATGAACCTGGCACGCATGGCACCTCCTAGCATACTCGATGCAGTCACGGATCATGGAGGGCCAGAAGTATCCCAACCTTCGAATCTGGTGGGACAGCTTCGGCCCAGTCTGGTGGGCACCACATGAACCAGCATGAACCTCTTGCATCACTCGTGGGATCTCAACTCCCTGAAGGCAACGGAGGAGAACACCATCAAATCCGCGTCTATAGAGGATCTGCTCCAGGCCGGGACCGCTCTGGAGGACAAACTGCGATGCGCGGCGTCGAACCCGCTCGCGCTCGGCCCGATCCGACGGGAGAATGCCATGTTGGAGGTACTCAACCAGAGGCGTCCTCCAATCAGGGGCTGGTTCGACTGCCATATCTGGGGTACTCGGGGCTCCGGGCGCAGGGGCAACCGTGGTGAGATTACTTACCGACGGGCCGCGATCTCCTTCAGGGATAACGGGAACGATGAGCCTGCGGTGCGTCACGCGGATGATCAGGTTGTCCTGTTCAGGCTCTGCGAGTGACGCAGCAAGGCTGTCCAAAGCATCTGCTCGACCGTTCTGCGACCGGGGAATATGGACAATTTCTGGCCGAGAAGGGAACTGGGCCATCAGAAGGAGGGTGCACTCTAGCAATGGCACAAGTTCCGGCTTCCTGACAACATAGTTGCCATTGATCTGCTTAACGACCAGCTCGGAGTCCCCTTTCACACACAGATGGGGCACATCGATCTCGAGAGCTAACTCGAGGCCAGTGATGAGGGCATGGTATTCCGCCTCATTGTTGGTACAGCCCTCTGACAACAGGAAAGAGTATGGCAGCACGGCTTGCTCCGGGGTAATGAAGACGATACCCAAGCCCACTCTATTAAGCTTAGGATTATCAAGTCTTCTACCGGTGGGGCTCCGGGAGGCACCGTCAAAGTGCATCTGCCAGCATGGATCGACACGATCGACCGAGAGGACGGCCTCATCAGGAAAGCCTAGATCCAGCGGCTGATCCGCGGAGGTCGGGTGAGCAGCCAGAAAGTCTGCCAACGCTTGCCCTTTGATGGCCTTCTGAGACACATACCTGATGTCGAACTGCTGGAGAATCACAGCCCACCGCGCTAGACGGCCAGTCAACATAGGCTGGCTCAGGATATATTTCAACGGGTCTACCCGAGAAACCAACTGTACCTCATGGTGCTGCAAGTAGTGCCGTAATTTCTGTACGGAAAATACAAGCGCCAGGAAGCTCTTCTCGATGGGGGAATACCTAACTTCCGCATCGAGGAGAATGCGACTGAGGTAATAGAGGCTATTCTCCATTCCCTCGTTGTTCTTCTGGGCGAGAAGGGCACCAAGGGACCGTTCCAGGGCGGTCACATAAAGGACCAGCGGCTTCCCGGATACAGGAGGCATCAGAACCGGAGGTTGAAGTAGGTACTGCTTGATTTCCTCGAAAGCGGTCTGACACTCCTTATCCCATACATAAGTGGCACCTTTCTTCATGAGCCGGGAAAAGGGCTTACACTTGCCGGCCAGATTCGCGATGAATCGGCGTATATAGGCTAAGTGGCCTTGGAACCCTTGCAGTTCCCGGATGTTACCTGGGGGAGGCATCTGGCTAATCGCCCTAATCTTCTCTGGGTCGATCTCAATACCCCGGTATCTTACCACAAAGCCAAGAAACTTCCCGGAGGTGACCCCGAAGGCACACTTCAACGGGTTCATCTTCAGGCAGCGAGACCGGAGGAAGCCAAACACTTTCTCAAGATCTTTGAGATGGTCCTGATGCTGGCGCGATTTGACCACCAAGTCGTCGACGTAGCATTCCACCAGTGTGCCGAGGATTGTCTTGAATATGCGGTGCATCGCCCGTTGATAGGTGGCACCTGCATTCTTCAGGCCGAAGGGCATGACCCGGTAACAAAAGATACCTTGGGGGGTCCTGAAGGCAGTGAACTCCTCATCCTCAGGGGCCATCCGGATTTGGTTGTATCCGGAGTATCCATCCATGAAGGAGAGGGCTTGGAACCCTGCCGTGGCGTCAATCAACAGCTCTGTCACTGGAAGGGGAAAGTCATCCTTCGGACAGTGGCGGTTGAGATCACGGAAGTCGATACAGACTCTGATCTGCCCATTCTTCTTCCTGACCGGCACAATGTTGGCCAGCCATTTGGGGTACTGAACTTCCTTCACGAAGTTGGCTTTGATAAGCTTGTCAACTTCGGCCTCAACCATGGCACCGTGGGATGGGTGCATCTTCCTGGGAGGCTGCTTGAACTCGCGATGGTTCACTGGGAGACCAAGGCGGTGGACGGCTACCTGAGGATCTAGCCCCGACATCTCGTCATAGCCCCAAGCGAACACATCACGGTGCTGCCTGAGAAAGTCCACGTACTGCTGCCGCTCCTCAGAAGGCATGGCGGCACTGACCAATGTGGGTCTTGGATCTGCCTCGGTTCCAAGGTTCACCTGTACTAACTCATCGACCGTGGCGGAGACGCCCTCCTCAAAGGTTGGGGGTGCGTCTTCCACGTCCTCTCCACTCGGGGGGGAATCGTCCACAGGAGAGACTGCGTTGGAAACTGCATTAGGGCTACCAGATCCTGCTGGGCCGCTGGTGCTGGCACGGGCGGTCGCGGTCATCTCATCAGGAGACTCACAGGCCATCGAGACCATGGCCACGTCCAACCGTTGAATCGGGAGGACGTAGGTGTCATCCAAACTTTCCCAGGGATCACTTGCAACAGCGACAGGCTCAACCTCACCTGCCAGGATCTGCTTATCCTTGATCTTGTAATAGTCCGCGTCTAGATAGCGGGCTTCACAT
The DNA here is from genome assembly GCA_963277665.1 of Viscum album. Classification (NCBI taxonomy): domain Eukaryota; kingdom Viridiplantae; phylum Streptophyta; class Magnoliopsida; order Santalales; family Viscaceae; genus Viscum; species Viscum album. Next base: position 246,415,505 of record OY728129.1, read on the forward strand.
GAGGCAAAAGGAGAGGCGTCTCCCTGAAGCACGCCTACTCGACCATTGAGGGAGTATTTAAGGCATTGGTGGTATGACGAGGGAACCGCCGCATAGAGGTGGAGCCATGGCCTGCCCATCAATGCGTTGTACGCAGTGTCCTGAGAGACTACCATGAATTCGGTGTTGGCAACCAGGTCACCGAACTGGGTCTTCAAACGTATCTTGCCGACCGGAGTTTGCTCGGTGCGGTCGTACCCCTGGATCCTGAGGTCGGAGGGGATCAAGTCATCCTCAGACAACCCCAACCTCCGGAGCGTCCGAGTTGGAATCAGGTTAATCCCAGACCCCGTGTCGACAAGACAGCGCCAGACTTCAAGGCCATTGAACTGGCCAGTAACATACAGTGGACGAATGTGCCCCTGTATAGGAGGGTCTTCATCCTCCCCAGAGAACGAGATAACTGCCTGACACTCGGCGTCCTCAATCGAGCGGGTGGGGGCCACATCCAAACCGAGGGGGACCCTGCGTGCGGGGCATGAGATCGGGTGATGCGGACGGTTTAACGTCTTTCCGGACGAAGTACAGTTTAACGTCGTGTGTTGAGGACGAAGCAAACGGTTTAACGTCTTGTCGGACGAAGTACAGTTTAACGTCGTGTGTTGAGGACGATGGATGCTTGGCAGTTTAACGTCTTGCAGCGCAGACGAATGCTGAACAGTTTAACGTCTTGTCGCGCGGACGAAGATGCTTGGCAGTTTAACGTCTTGTCGCGCGGACGAAGATGCTTGGCAGTTTAACGTCTTGTCGCACGGACGAAGATGCTTGGCAGTTTAACGTCTTGTCGCGCGGACGAAGATGCTTGGCAGATTAACGTCTTGTCGTGCGGACGAAGATTCTTGGTAGTTTAACGTCTTGTCGCGCGGACGAAGATGCTTGGCAGTTTAACGTCTTGTCGCGCGGACAAAGATGGTGTCGCCGATGGGTCCGTGTCACTTCGCGCAAGCCTAGAGGGCCGCACGGGAAGACAATGCACGGTGCGGGCACCTGGTATGAAGACCATCGGGCGCCACGCAGGCGGGTACCCTCAGGGGGTCAAAGGGGGTGACCCCGGCGGTTTGCGCGCAAAAGAGGAAGTAGGCGCGCAATACCACGGTTCGGCGCGCAAAAGGCCGTGCTGGCACGCAATTGGGCCAGCGCTTTGCGCGCGGAAGATAGAGATTGCGCGCACCGGGCTTCGGATAGCGCGCGGGGGCAACGACTCGTTCTTTAACGAATGGCCACTTAGCAAAAAGGGGGGGGTGCACGCAATCAGGCTGGATTGCGCGCACCCGGGGGGCAATTGCGCGCAAGAGGCTTCTTTTGCGCGCGAAAGCCTTTGGGTGAAGAATTATTCAAAGGAAAGAAGCCAAAGGGATTGCGTGCGAAGGCGAACCCCGAGGCTTTCTTGCGCGAAAGAAAGGAGGTTACCTGAAGATCGGCATTGCGCGCGGAGGGGGTTGGATTGCGCGCATGAGAGACCTTTCGAATTCCGGCAACCTTCAAAACGTTGGGGGTCGCCTTATATTTATAGGCAACCCCGGGCGCGGAATCTCTCCGACGGCGCGCAATTCATGGCGCGGGTGCGGAATCGGGACCCCGGCGCGTAAGGGATCGCGCGGGCAGCGGGCGCGCAAAACTGCACGCCGGCCAGGCGCTTTGCGCGCATCCCGGGAGGATTGCGCGCTACTCTTCAACTTTGCGCGTGGGCCTCCAAAATTTCGCGCAAGGCCTCCGGGCCCTCCGAAACCTGCTTCTGACTCCAAATATGACCTCGCTTTCCTCGTCCGGAGTTTCGTTTGGGAACAACGGACTTTTCCGGCGTCTACAGTATCCACGGATTTTTCTTGGTTTGCAATGGTCACCTGAACACAGGGATTCAGAATAATTTATGCCTGAGTTTTACCATCCCTCGTTGGATTAATAACCCCATGGAGTCGGGACTCATTGAGGTGGCGCTGGGATTGGCGCGGTGAACCAATGTGAAGATAGTCGGATCGACCGGTTGTTGGGATTGAACCTTCAGAGGCTTCCCACCTACCCTTCCTAGGAGACAGGGATCAAAGTCCATGTAGTTCGGATGGGAGCATCGGAGAACCGATGTGAAGGTGGACCCAGTGGGTCTGCTGGTGATCGGACTTGAACCTCATAGAGGCTACCTATGTACCATGCCTTAGCACGGATCAAAGTCCACGTAGTTCGGGCATATAGTTTAACATCATGCGGGATGACATACAGTTTAACGTCATGCGGGACGACTGATCGGGCTTAAACCTCTTGGATGCTTCCTACGTACCCTGCCTAGGAGGCAGGGATCAAAGTCCTCGTAGTTCGCATAGGCTTGGGGCTTACACTCTGAGGAGGCCCATAGGAGGATTGAATTGGGGCTTACACACTGAGGAGGCCCATATTAATGGATTGGGGCTTACACTTTGAGAATTCCCATAGAAGGATTTCATGGTCGACACTTACTCTAAGCCCACGTGAGTCATGCTCGGTGTGAGAAACAAGAGGCAGCAAGGACCAGACGATCACGTTGCAAAAGGTGTGTCCGTGAGGAATGGAGTGGGGCTTACGCATGGAGAGGTCCATGGTGTTGGGACTTACTCTAGGATGTAGGCCAGTAGTAATGGATTGTGGCTTACACTCTGAGGTGGCCCATAGTAATGGATTGGGGCTTACACTCTGAGGAGGCCCATGGCAACAAAGTGCAGCGGGAGAGGGAAAGGGGTGCTCCTGTGCCCGTCACCTCTCTTATTCTCCGGGGAAGTACCCGGGGAAGCACCGAGGTGCATGGGGACGGCTACCTTCAGATGGGTATTCTGCCCCCTCTTAGGGGAGGGGAGAAGTGTCTGACCGCCGAAGCATGCAGTCCCCCATCCTGGTGAGTAGAGGCAGAAAGGGGGCTCTCGGGCTCAGACCCTGCATTACCATGGGAATGTGAACCCAGGCATGCTTCGGGAATCCGCCCAAGGGTCGTGGAAACACATTTTCCCCTATTTAATATGGGTATGTGAACTCAAAATGGCATGCTGATGCACCTGAGGGTTACACCACGCAGATCCGGTGGCTCTGGCGGAGGCCTCGACTCAGGGCCGATGAATGGGCCAATGAGGAGGTTGTGAAGGATCATGCTAGATTGGAAGGATTTTATCTGGCTTGGGGAATGGGAACTCTGAAGGCTCTGATGGGCCACACATGTGAAGGAGTGGTGGCGCCCTTCACATAGTAAGGTGCTACGCAACTGGAGAAGTCGTCCACGAACCAGGGTGGTCTACGGATTGAGGGGCATCCCGCAAACCAGGGTGGTTCGCGGCTTTGGGTTCGGCCCGCATACCAGGGGGTACGTGTAGGGTTCCCCACGAGCAGCGGCTGCCACGGTTGGCGCCGGTCGGGGGTTCGTCGGTCGAGTCTTCACCCGCGTAGGAGGGTGCTATGCGGTGCGGTGGATCGGAAAAGGGTCATAAACTCCCTGCTCCACAGGGAGTGCATCCGCGAAGGGGCCATGGGTCACAGTTTCTTTTTTTTTTTTTTGTTATTTTAGGTTCATGGTTCACCAAGTTATTATGCATTTTCGGTTCCTTATTAATTCGTTCCCAGGTTCATACCTGCTCTGGTTCGCGAACTAGAACTTCACTATTTGCGAAATCCTAAGCCTTCCTTCGAAATCCTTCCACCCGAATCTGATCAATCTCCGCCGAATCCTCTTCCCCCGAATCCCCTATTCCTTCTCCCCTTGGTCTCCTTTTATATAGTGGGGAAAGAGATGTATCTATGGTCACGCGACACCTTTTGCAGAGGCCCATGACCGAAAACCCGGTTTATGGATGACTTGGTCAATCTGCGACTCGCGGTGGGTACTGAGCGCATCCCCCCCCCCCCACCCCCCCGTGAACCGAACGAGCTCGGGTAATGATTCGCGGCCACGGAGGGTTCTGCATCCATTCCGCGAACGACAGCGGATGCGGCTTGAGCCATTCGTCATGGTCCGCGGTTGGGGCGGTTCATGACGGTGAACCGGATTGGCGCCTGTCCTGCCTCGCGACCGTGGAGGGTCTCCGCCTCCATTCCGCGAATGACAAGGGTTCACGGAGGGGGTGCTTCATGGAGCCTGGCCACGTCGCATTTTCATGGGACTGGTCCGCGGACCGGTCCTACTTGTGCCCTTCTTTGAATTTTCTCCATTATTTCCCCAGTTCTTTGGGGGATTTGGGTAGAATCTCCTTTTCGGATTTTTCAGGACCCTATACCCACCATGCCACACACTACGAAACCATGACCTTCAATGTAAATAATTTACACGATGTTTAAAACTTATAGCAGCTACTTTTGACAGACCAGCCCTCTGACCTTCCTCTGGTTTTCACCCTAACACCCACGACATCTTCCAAAACATATACCACACCTAAAATATTATTCCCCATGCCAAGTTTCCTAGAGTCTATGCATTATATTGGCATGATCACAAGAAATAAAATCTTAAAGGACTAATGAGTTTAGTAGTCTTCGAAAAACTAGATACAAACATAAGTTTTAAATTACATCTTGAAATAAAAACCAACATATTATCTAATTTGAAAACACTCATATCCCTCAGATTATCCCAATAGGTCATTCATAATATACTTCTTCTCATCCTGGGGAAAAATGAAATATAATAAAGGGGTGAGCTCAGATCCTCAGTAAGGATGAACAATATAGCAGAAGCTATCATAAGTAAGCATAAACATTTAAGGCAAGGTATAAAACTGAAACACAATACTTTTAAACATAATATTTAGTATAATATAGCAATAATAAATCAAAAACTATATTTAAATATTTACATTGATATTCTACTAGTTGAATAGTCACATACAATATCAATAACTAATCTCATAATTAGGGAATGCATAATTTTGTACATCATAACCACACCGTCAAGTCCTCATGACAAGACCATACATAAACAGGTAAAAACCCAATCTAGACTGTCTCATGAGACCTACTGATCCATAAAGGGGCTATAGTGGTACCCATATATCGCTTACTAAGTCCAATTCATTCCTTATATGAAAAGGGTGAAACATAACATAATCATTCGTATTAAAACTAGCATATAAAATATTAATATTTTAACCATAAACAATGAGTGGTATAAAAATAGAACATACATAGTCAAACATATCATAAAACCTTCAATACAATATAGAATATTATATCATAATAAATCAACCTCAATCAAGCATAAAATCCTATAAATAATGTTAACATAGATGAAAATAATCTAATAAATTCATTAAAACTCTTTGAGAGAAATATCCATTTTAACTTTGAAATTATTTAAAAGTCATGAAATTATAAAAGAAAACATTTATTATGAAAATAAACTTGTATACTTGTAAAGTAATCTTCAAAATATTAAGGTGTTATAATGGCGGAAAATAGATTCTTGTTCCCTATAAGTGAAAAAAACAATCTTCCCTTAATTTTTCGAAAAGGGTCATAAAGTACATCATTTGGAAAATGATGTAAATATTCTTTTAAAAAAGTTTTATAAAAATTAAAACATCAGTAAAATTAATTTAAACAATTGTAGATAATATTTTGAAATATGTTTTAAGAAACATGTACGTGTATGAGATAGATGTCTCATTAGATACTTACGTATAAACAACCTCAGATAATAATGAGATTGTGAATTTAACACTTACCTTATAATTTATTTTAGTTGAGGATGATTTAACCTCATATATAATCGTTAAAGTATGTTATTAAATTATACCATAACCATATCTATATTTATGATATCATATATGATCCTCTTATATCATTTTGTTAATAATATTTCAGTATTACTGTTATTTTGGGTGTTAACTGCTTCATTTTCCTATGCATGTTTTTTTGTGTAAGTCATGATCGTTATGAATAGGATATATTTTATTCACATGTATAATGATATAAAGTTCATAATTATTATTTTTACTAATCATATAAATTTTATAATCATTCTTGGATGGTTAACGTGGAGAATGAATCTCACTGCGTCAGGGAGACGGTAGGTCGTACGTACACACGAGTGACAGTTTGATTCCCTTGATGATTAAATGATATGTAATTAGATGGTATATCGATTTTAAAAAATAATTACCATTTTATATTCATTATTTATATCCATTATACTCATCATTATACCCATCCAAATAAAGTATTGTTGAATAAAAAATTAAACCACGGTGTGGAGACGGTATATTGTACGTACACAAGCATGGTGATATTGTTATTCGTATGATGGGTAAAAGGAGGAAACGGTAGTACCATAATCATAATAAAATATCATAAATTATATTATACTATATTTATTACTTTAGTATGGAAACAAAATAGGAGTAGGAAGTAGAAGAATAAGAAAAATTGAATGGAATTGATAAAACAATTACCTCTTCTTTGAGTGTCTCCTTTTGATTTTCACAAAAGGACTCCTTAGGATGACTTTCTGCAAAAATTATAGCCTCTAAAATTAATTGAAGGAAGTTAGGAGGATAATTGGGTAGGTTTTGGATGATTCAAAGGTATTTATAGTTGTGAATAAAATGGAAGTATAGGTTCTCTTTTAAAAGAGAGTGGACGGGCACTTTTGAAAACTCCAAAACTATTAAATTATTATAAATTGACTTTTGGATTAAAATAGATCCAAAGTAAGTTATTTAGAGGATAAGGTGAGTATGAGTCTAAATCCTCTCAACCAATTATTTTTAGACAATTTAATTTACAAAATTAACCTTATCTTTTAGATTTAACCCTTAGTTAAACAGTTTAACTCTTACCATGTTTACTTGTCTTTTTATAATATAGGGCTAATATAGTTACTATAAAATACCAAAAGAACCCCAATTGGATAATTTATGAAATATTTAACATTATAATAGTTATTTGGATAAACCTAATATTTTTATTAATTTTATAACATTTAATAAAATATTATTTATTTTAAAGTATCGTTTATATCAATTTTGATATTATTAAATATTTAAATTTTTTAAAATAACAAACCAAAATGATAAATTTGAACCAATAATTCCAATATGTCACTAACATGTCTATGTTATCTATAAAATTATTATATTTCATTAATTAATTCAAATTATATATATTTTAATATTTTTAATACCATTTAATTGATTCTTTATTTAATAATTCAATTACTGCATCATTATTGTGTCACCATTTAATTTAATTATTTATTTTCTAATATTATAAATAAATTTCCATTTTGAATATAAATATTTTATATTCCTAAATACTATTTATAGTCGACCATATCACTTATATAACCTCATATTAAAAATGATATAGTTACTAAAATTTTAATATAATATTTTTAACTCTTCTTTAAAAAAATATAATAAATGTCCTAATCTAACATAATTGGATTAAAAAGGATCATATTTTCAAAATAATATTAATTTTGGTCGAAACAAACTTATACATGGAGATTAGGACAATTATTAGGGTCATATTATATTATTATAATATTATTTTTACCTTTAATTTCCCTATTTAACTTTAACCGTGGTAAATAAAATCCAAAAAATTACTATTCAACAAAAATTATTTTGATGTTATTAGACCATATTTTTCATACTTATTAAAACCATGGATGTTATGTTTTCAAAATTCAATTCACAGAAGTGGTAAAATTACGTTTAATGAAAATCTCGTAGGTGTGGCTAGAAGGCGGGTAAAAGCAACGTTCAAAAGTTCAATAATTTTTTATATCTAATTATATTATAAAATGATTCTAATTAAATATATTGGATTAATATATGTATTATTTATCTATTATTAATTTAAAATAAATTTATAGTAAAAAATTATTTAAATGAAAAATTCAGTTTTTAACAACAATGCAGTATTTTTCACAATTCATAAAAAATTGGAACTTTTCAGAAAAATACCAAAAATTCACCCTAATATAATTTTGATGTTATGAATTCAAAAATGAAGTCTATTTTGAAGAAAAAAATTTATAAATTTCATAATTTGGTTAATACAACTCATAACCACTTTTTAAATGGCTAATTTGATAGGTCATGGTGTGCTCGAACTCGGTGTTGTGTGTTGTGCAAGCTATTGAATTATTTAAAAAGAAAAATATCATGGAAGCTTGGGTTTTTACATTATTTCCTCTTTCAAATAATTTATTCCTTAAAATTTCTAGAATATCACTTCATAAAAATATTCTAGTGGTTCTTCATCATAATTTCTTCTGGTTCTCTCATCACCTCTTCTATTATATGGTTTCTCCAAAGAAATTTTACCAGACGAGTCATCTGATTTCTCTACACTTGTTCTCTAGTATTAATAATCTTTATTGGCTCTTCAAAATAATACGTATCAGGTTTCCATTCTATTTCTTCAAAGGTGAATACATGTGTTGGGTCTGGTGTGTGTTTCCTTAATAGTGACACATGGAACTCATCATGAACTTTGGGGAGACTTGGCGTCATTGCCAAACAGTAAGCTATAGATCCAATTCATTCTAGAATTTTGAAAGGTCTGATGTACCTAGGATTTAATTTACCCTTATCACCAAATCTTATAACACCCTTCCATAGAGATACCTTCAAAAAAATGTGATCTCCTGCTTGAAATTTCAAATCCTTCTTTTGGTTATTGGCATAACTCTTTTTCCTACTTTGAGATATTTTGAAATGGGTTTGAATAATATTAACCTTTTTCATTCTTTCCTCAACAAGTTCTGGACATATGAGTTTTATTTCTCCAACATCATCCCAACAAGTTGGTGTATGAAATCTCTTTCCATATAACACTTCATTTGCTGCCATCTGAATATTTGAATGGAATATATTATTATAGGAAAATTCTACTGGAGGTAAATATTGATCTTGCATACCTTAAAATTAAAGTGAGAAATATCTCAACATGTCTTCTAAAATTTTAATTTTCTGTTCTGATTGTCTATCATTTTAAAGGTGGTAGGCAGTGCTCAAATTAAGCTTAGTATCTAGGGTCTTTTAAAGATTTTTCTAGAATCTTGGGGTAAAATGAGGATCACAGTCAGAAACAATCGAAAGGAGTACACCATGAAGTCTTACAACTTCATTAATGTAAAGTCTTTCTAAACATTCAAGTGGTAAATCTTCTTTTATAGAAAGAAAATGTGCTTATTTGGTAAGATGGTCAATAATAACCCATATCACATCATTTCTTTAGGGACTATTTGGTTTCCCCATGACAAAGTCCATTGTAATATCATCCCATTTTCACAAAGGTATAGGAAGAGGTTTCATGACTCCTATAGGATGTTGTTTTCTAGCCTTCACCTATTGAAAAACCAAACATCTTGACACATAATCAGCAATCTCTCTCTTCATGATTTCCCACCAAAAATTTTATTTCAAATATCTATACATCTTAGTGATATTAAGGTGTATAGAGAAATTATAGCTATGAGAATCATCCAATAATTCCTTTTTTAGCTCAAGTATAGTTGGAACACAAATCCTCTTCCCAAATTTCAAAATACCATCTTCAAATAATAGGTCAATCTTTCTCCCATTATTCACAGCTTTAATTTTCTTTTGAAACTCCTTATCATCAGACTAAGAATTTGTAATATTTTCCAGTAAATATTTTTTGGAAACCATTTGAATAATTAGTCATGTTTCACCTTCTATGATAATTACCATATATATTTTTACTGGATCCATGAACAAAGGATCCTTTTCAACTCTCATTCTATTTAGAACTCCATGGTCTTTCCTACATAAATCATTCTCCACCTTATTTTCCTTCCCTGGGTGGTAGTGTATTGTTCAATAATAATCCTTGAGTAGCTCAATCCTTCTCCTTTGTCTCATGTTGAGTTCTTTTTTTGAAAAAATATATTTTAAACTCTTATGATCAGTATATATCTCACATATTTCTCTGTAAAGATAATGTCTCTATATATTCATAGAAAATATTACTATTACTAACTCAAGTTCATGAGTTAGGTAGTTTTGTCCATGAATTTTTAACTACCTTGATGCATTTGAAATAACCCTAACATTTTTCATAAGAACGCAACCAAGTCCTTTCCTTGATGCATCACTATAAATCACAAACCCATCATTCCCATATGGTAAGGTCAAGATAGGATCATTGACTAATATTCTATTCAATTATTCAAAAGATTCTTCACACTCTTTTTTTACAAATTAATTTAACCCATTTACATGTGATCTTGGTTAATGGGTTTTATAATTGGGAAAAATTCTTAAAGAAACGCCAATAGTAACCTACTAAACCTATAAAATTGAATACCTCATTTATACTTTTCAGTTCTGGCCATTCTTGGATTTCCTTTGTCTTTTCAGGATAAATAAAGATTCCATATTTAGAGACAATATTTCCAAGAAAAGAAATTCCCTGAATCCAGAATTCACAATTTCTAAACATCCCATATAGTTTATTTCTTCTAAGAGTCTTCAGAAAAATTCTCAAGTGGTTCTCATGGTCATCATAACTTTTAGAGTATACCAATATATCATCAATAAATACTATGAAAAAAACATCAAGATATTACTTGAACACTATGTTCATTATATCCATGAAAAAAGAGGGTGCATTAGTTAGTCTGAATGGCATCATAGTAAACTTATAATGCCCATACCTAGTTTAAAATGTTGTCTTTGGAATAACTTCCTTCTTTTTTCATAATTGATGATATCCATAACTAAGTTGAATCATCAAAAAATATTTACCTCCATGAAGTTGATCAATCAAATCATCAATGTGAGGAAGAGGATACATGTTCTTTATTATAAAAGCGTTGATTTCTCGATAGTCAATTCACAGTCACATTGATCCATCTTTCTTCTTAACAAAAATAAATGGGGATTCCCATGGGAAAAAACTAGGTTGAATAAATCCATTATTACTAAAATACTCTATTTTTTACTTCAACTCTACTAATTCCACTGTTTCCATTCTATAGGGATCTTTTGATATTATCCTTGCATCAGGGATTAAATAAATAGAAAACTCAACCTCCCACTCTGGAGGATATCCAAGTAAAGCCTATGTAAATACCTAAATGTATTCTTTTATAATAGGTACATCCTCAATTTGAATATTTTTAGGTTTTATATTCTCCTCTTCCCCAATAATTTTATTTAGAAGAGCTACAGGAGTTGAATCTAGATAAGAATCAGATGATAAAGTTTCCACTCTAAAGATAATGGATTCTACATTTTCTTACAAAAATATAACTTCCTTCTTCTTGTAATAAAATGTTTCATCATATTTTTATATCCAGCCCATGATGAGGATTATATCAAATTCAACTATAATTATGATGATAAATTTGGTAGATGAATCACGGTTATATACCATAATGGGAACTTGCTCATGAATCACTGTTATAATGAGACTTCCCTTACTGGTTTTGACTAATAACTCCCTTATAAATGTGAATAGTAAATAACTAATTTTTAAAGAAATTTGGGAATATATAAAGGAATGTGAGGATCCAGAATCAAATAAATATTTGGAAAAAATTTAGGAAATAATTAAATTACCTTCCAGCACATCACTAGGAACTTTCACCTCAATAGTTGGGATTGCCAAAGCATAGCCTTTCCCCCTTGGCCTTTTGTGGGGAAAGTTTCCTTAATTCTTAGAACAATCATTTTCATAATGTACCAAATCTTTAAAATTGTAGCATTGATCTTTGGAAGCTTCTTTTTATCCCTTATTTCCTTTTCCAAAGTGTTCAACAACCCTCTTCTTCTATTTCTTTTCTTTAAAGTCATAAGACTTAGAGAATTAATTTTCTATCTTGATAGCACATGATACTATATCTCTGTATGATGAGAAAGATTGTGAGACCAATTACCTTCTGAGTAATGGTTTTAACCCATAAAATAATCATTCAATATTACTTATTGGGTTACGTATGCAGTATGCAGCATACCTTGTTAACCCTGTGAATTTAACTTCATACTTTGAAACATTCACAACCTCCTTCTTCCTCAGACTCAAAAATTGCCTCTTTGTATTTTCTTGTAGATCATAAGGAAAGTATTTTTCTAGGAAGAGTTCTTTAAATTCTCTCAATTCCCTATTTTATACCACTTTATCCTCCTTTATGTTTTGAATTAATGGCCACCATTGATCTGTATCTCCTGATAGATGATATTCTGCCATAAAAACTTTTTCTCTTTTTCAACTCCCCAAATCAAGAAATATTCTGTCTAAGGAACTCATACGTTTCTCAACAAAAAAATTATTTGTTTTACCATTGAATTTTGGAGGTTTTTGTCTCATTAATATGTCTAACATTAATCCTTCAGGTTGTGGATTGGGTTGCTCCATATGGGTAAGGTTATTAATCATAACTGAAGTCAGTTATCCCGGTATGGTTATAAGTTGTTCAGCACCAGTTGTATCACTAACTCCACTATCATTATCATGTATAATACATGGATTATGTGTGTTGATATGGTTTCCATTCCTTCTACTAGTCACCATTTCTAAACAATGGTATACACTATATTAGGTTATAAATCATAATTTATAATTACAAACTAGTAAAATACTCAACATAAATTGGAAAATTTATGCATATCTAATCCATAATAATAAAAATGGTTTCATTGGGGACATATTTACTCATAAATCCTTAATAATGGTTTGTAAAGAAAATTTTAATTATCCTAAGCATATACCTCGGGAGTGTCAAACCAGATGCGTAGTAAGGGTCGTTGCTGTGTACCAATTTACACCAAATCAAGCACATAACAGCTTGTCGGAGTTGTCACTCCTAGGTAAATCAATGCTAGAACCACGTCCACTTATAGTATCCAGACAATTATGTATTACCTACTGTTACTCACATAATATCTATATTAGAAAAATTTTAGGATGTTCTTATATACTAATACTTAAAGTCTATCTTAGGGTAGTATCCCTTAATTAAATTCTTTTCTAAATATAATTTCCTATGTTTGTATTAAACTTCCTTTGATACCAGCTATAATGCCCTGACCCTAGTTGCCTAGAGTTAGTACATTATTTTATTACATTGTCATTATCACAAGAAATTAAATACCAAAGGACCGGTCAGTTTAAAATCCTTGGAAAACTATCTACAAATATAAGTTTTACATTACATCTTGAAATGAAAAAAAACATAGTGTCTTCTTTGAAAACCCTAATATCACTTAGATTATCCCTATAGTTAAGTCATAATATAATTTTTTCATCCTGTGGAAAAATGAAACATAATAAATGGGTGATCTCATATGCTCAGTAAGGATAAACAATATAGAGGAAGCTATCATAAGTAAGAATAAACATTTAAGGAAAGGTATAAAACTAAAACACAAGCATTTTAAACAAAATATTCAGTATAATATAGAAAGAATAAATCAAATAATTAAATTTAAATATTCACATGGAGATTATACTAGTTTAATAATCACATGAAATATCAATAACTAATCTCATAATGAAGGAATTCATAATGTCAAACATTATAACCACACCGTCAAGGCCTCATGTCAAGACCATATATAAATGGGTAAACCCCCAAAATAGCTTGTCTCATGAGACCTACTGATGCATCAAGGGAAACTATTGGGCCCCACACTTCACTTACTAAGTCCAATGCATTCTCATATGAAACGGGTGAAACATAACATAAACATTTGTATTTAAACTAGCATACAAAATATTAATACTTTAACCATAAACCATGAATTGTATAAAAATAAAACATCCACAGTCAAACATATCATAAAACTATAAATATAATAAGGAATATTGTATCATTATAAATCAACCTCAATCAATAATAAAACCATATAAAGGATGTTGACATAGATGAAAATAATCTAATAAATTCATTAAAACCCGTTGAGATAAATATTCCTTTTTACATTTAAATTATTTATAAGTCGTACAATTATAAAAGAAAACATTTATTATCAAAATAACCTTGTAATATTTTAAAGTAAGCTTCAAAATGGTAAGGTTTAATAAGGATGAAAAATATCCAATCGCACCATATAAGTTAAAAAACATTCTTTCCTTAATTTGTCAAAAAGGGTCATAAAGTACCTCGTTTGGAAAATGAATTAAAGATTCCATTGAAAACATTTTATAAAAATTAAAACTTGGGTGAAATGAATTTAAAAAATTTTAGATAATATTTTGAAATACATTTTAAGAAACATGGACATGGGTGATAAAGATTTCCCATTAGATACTTAGGTATAAAAAACCTCACATAATAATGAGACTGTGAAATTAACCCTTACCTTGTACTTTCCTTTAGTTGAGGGTATGTTAAACTCCCGTATAATGGTTAAAGAATTTTATTAAATTGAACCAGAACCATATCCATATTTATTATATCATATATGATCCTCTTATGTTGTTTTGTTCATAATATTTCAGTATTACTATTATTTTGGGTGTTAATTGCTTCATTTTTTTATGCATATTTTGTTGTGTATGTCATGTTTTTTATGAATAGGATGTGTTTTATTAATATATATAATGATATAAAGTTCATAATTATTATTTTTACTCATCATATAAATTTTATAATCATTCTTTAATGGTTAACGTGGAAAATAAATCTCACATCGTTGTGGAGAAGGTAGGTCGTACGTACGCACGAGCGACGGTATCATTCCCTTAATGGTTAAATGGTATTGAATTGGATGGTATATTAATTTTAAAGAATAATTATCATGTTTTAATCATTATTTATATCCATTATACTCATCATAATACCCATCCAAATAAAGTACTGTTGAATAAAAAATTACACCACGGTGTGGAGACGGTTAGTCGTACGTACACACGCATGGTGATATTGTTATTCGTATGATGAATAAAATTATTAACATGGTTGTCACATAATCATAATAACATCCCATAGTGTATATGATACTTTATTTATTACTTTATTATGGAAACAACATAGGAGGAAGAAGTAGAAGAAGAAAATAAATTGAATGGAATTGGTAAATCAATTACCGCTTCTTTGAGAGTCTCCTTTTGTTTTGCACAAAAGGACTCCTTAGAATGGTTTTCTGACCAAACTATTTTCCCTAGAATGAATTTAAGGAATTTTTAGGAGAATTGGTCATATTTTGGCCGAGATAAAGGGCTTTAGAGGTGTGAATAAAATGGAAGGAGAGGGAATCTTTTATAAGAGAGGGGAGGGACACTTTTGAAAACTCCAATACTATTAAATTATTATAAATTTATTTTCAGTTTAAAATAGATAAAAAGTAATTTATTTCAAGTATAAGGTGATTATGGGTATAAATAATCTCAAAAATGATTTTTATACAATTCTATATCATGAAATTTATCTTATCTTTTTGGATTTAACCATTAGTTAAACAGTTTAACACTTACTGTGTTTACTTGTATTTTTATAATATAGGTTTAATATAGTTACAATAAAATGATAAAACAACCCAAATTGTTTCCTTTATGACATATTTAACACTATCCTAGTTATTTTTCCAAACTTTAGTTTTTTATGAACTTTATAACATTTAATAAAACATTATTTATTTTAAAGTATCATTTATGTTAATTTTGATGCTATTCAGTATTTTCATTTTTAAAAATATCAAAAAAATATGATAACTTAGGAAAAATAATTCAAATATGTCTATAATATGTCTATGTTATCTATAAAATTAGTGTATGTCATTAATTAATTCAAATTATATTTATTTTAATATTTTTAATATCATTTAATTGATTCTTCCTTTAATAATTCAATTGTTGTATCATTATTGTGTCACCATTTAATTTAATTATTCATTTACTAGAATTTTAAATAAATAACCATTATGTAGATAAACATTTTAGATTCTTAAATACTATTTATAGTCGACCATATCACTTATATAACCGCATATTAAAAATAAAATAGTTATTAAAATTTGAATATAACATTTTAAACTCTTCTTTAAATAAAATATAATAAATGTCCTAATCTAACATAAGTGGCATAAAAAGGATAATATATTATACCTAAGGTTGATTTTTTTTTTCTAAAAACACTTATCTAATGAAATCAGGACAAGTTTTAGGCTAATGTTATATTATTATAATATTATTTTTACCTTTATTTAACCTATTTACCTTTAACCATGGTAAATATAATCCAAAAGTAACTATTCACCAAAAATATTTTGATCATATTAGACCAAATTTTTTATTCTGATTAAAATCATGTATGTCCATTTTTTAAAATTCAATTCACAGAAGCGGTAAAATTACATTTAATGCAAATTCTGTAGATGTGGCTAGAATGTGGGTAAAACAGACGTTCAAAAGTTCAATAAAGTTTTATATTTAATTCTATTAAAAAATGGTTCTAGTGAACTATATTGGATTAATATATGTATTATTTATCTACTCTAACTTTAAAATAAATTTATAGTAAAATAATTATTTAAATGAAAAAGTAGGTTTTAATAATAATGCAGTATTTTTCACTTTTCATCAAAAAATGAAGTATATTTTGAAAAATAAAATTTATAAATTTCAAGTTTTTGTTAATACTATTCATAACCTCTTTTTAAACTGCTAGTTTGATAGGTGATGGTGCACTCGAACTCGGTGTTGCGTGCAACACAAGTTACTGAATTATTTAAAAAGAATCATACCGTTGAAGCTTAAGGTGTTACATAAAACAAGGTGTTGGGTCAAAAAACTCAAGAATAAGGTTTTGAAGATCAAGGAAAAATGTTTGGCCAGACCACCAAACCCAAAAGGTTTAAATTTATTAAAAAAATGACCCACTTAAAAACTTGATATATTACATAAACCATTATTTTTAATGGTTGGAACAATAAAACCACACCCTTTATTTTTAGCGGCTATAGTAAGGAAACCTGTTAAAAGATGTAGTCCCTTGGTTTTTAGTGGTTGATATTGATAAACCCAGAACTCGACTAATATTTTAGTTCTTGTGGCTAGAAACATAAATACCCTCACTTTAAAGGTAGTGATCACATATCCCCCTCACACATGTTGGCAGTGAGAACCTGAGAAAAAGAAAACAAAGAAGCTTTATATCTACAAGTCCAATGATGGAAACTCTCTACCCCACAACAATATTATAATAATAAGAGAGTTGGAAGGAGAAAGAAAAATATAAAAAATAAAGATAATTAGATAAAAGTGATGAAATTTTGGATCGAGAATGGATTTATAAGGATACTATGGCTTATAAGCACATATGAGGTCTATTTATAGCATCTCGTGGATTTAATATCATTCTTGAAGTTTTTGGGGTTGAATAGATCCTTTGTAAATAAAATTAATGTGTGTGGGGTGCACCACCAATGAATAGATTTTGAGTCTTCTTAGGTGCCACTGGATATCTGGTGGGTGTCACTATTCAACTGGTGTCACCTAGATAGAACTTATGTTCTGTCTAGGTATTATCGAGTAGTCATTGGCACCAGGTGGTGGAAGGATCTAAAAGAGGCCTCTTCTATCCTCTTCCTTACGATTGGTCTGGTACTTCCATGAAAAAATGTATAAAATATAAATATAAAAATCCATCAAAATAAATTATTATAAACACAAATGTGGGTTTGTGATCATTCAAAGCTACCTAATAGAGTGATATGTATAACAAGTTCAAAAAAAGTTTACCTGATCTTCTTAATATATTGAGGATAGCTAAGAGTCACATAGGAGGTCTATAATCAAGTGTCATAATAACAGTGTTGAAGGATAACGGAAATATTTTTGGATGGAGAATAAGAAAAGAGTTCATAGAGATTCCACAATGAAAACTGAATCGAATAAAATGAAGGAAATATATTTCTTTCATTATGAAAATTTTTCCATTGGATAAAGAATAATCCAGAATAGTTGAAGGGTTACAAAAAACCTTATAGATAGTACACCCTATGTATTAATGTTATAGAAATCAATTATTTTTTAAGGGTTTTTTATACCAAATATATGTTTTAAAAGTGTAATAAATATATATGAGTTTATAAGTGATGTAAGAGTTTAAGATAAAATCTTAAGGTTTTCATTTGACTAGTGGATAAAGGGGTTGTTGCATCATGGTTTTGGAAGCAATGGATAACTTAAATTTCATTTTTTATCCTAAAGAATTTTAGGATATGTTGTTAAAGATACATTGTAAAGAGATACAATAGTTTATATAATATTTCAAGGAAAAATTTATTGAAATTATTTCAATAATGATGATGGTGATCCTAGAAAGAGTTCTAAGTAAAAAAACAAAAGTTATTAACATTTTAACATTTGATGTTGTTGAGTTATGAAGTTTGAATATGTTCAAGGAGTTTAATATTTACAATATGTTTCCAAGGTATCACCATAATTCAAACTATATTACTTTATAGTTTTTACTTACTAAATAGTTTAGTGGGATAGTTTTACTAGGTGGTCACATAGTGATCTTCCAATAATTACAGAGAGATGTAATGAGTTCGACCAGACCCTAAAAATGTAGCAAACATAAGATTGATCTGGATTTCTATCATATATTATATGTTAGATAGACTCTTATGTATGGTTTTTCTAAATTATCATTAAATATTTTAAGAATATAAAATACATCATGTGATACTGTTTCTGATGCTTTTGCTGGGGCGTGCACGTCCATCTGCTTGAGTGAGACAGGTGTGGATTTGTTACCTCTCATTCCCACTTTTCAAAGGTGGGCGACATCTGTTCCTTGTTCGGGGACGTTTTCTCCTTGATTGAAACTGGATGATGGGATGTCGATTCTTCCTTCCTTAGATTCATCCTCAGAACTCGTCACCTAGTCCGGGTCTCCCTCATAGATTTAATATATTGTTCGTGAAACTCTTCCCGGCGCCATATCTTCATGGACACCAGTTAATTACGTTGCTTCTATCAAGACATTCTAAGGAGTCTGGTCAGGTCAGCAACCTTCGGTTAGGGGAGTAGTCACGCTGGGAATCACTGGCATGTTTGGACGGTGGGGATTGGTGTGTCCCTCTTCTGTCCCTTATTATAGAGCTTCTCGAGGGCGCGGAATCCCGAGGCATCCCACATCGTACGCGGGGAATCGTATGCCATGGGCATGTATCTGAGGTTTTCCTCAGCTTCTTGTGTTTAACACAGGGTATGCCACAAGTTAAACGTCCAGCGGAGACGGATCAGACTGATCGGAACACCGATTAGAGTGGATCATACAGAGGAACCCCCTGGAGGGAACACCGATATTGGGGCTAGCATGTGGGTGGCTTCCCAAATTGTGTGGAGGAGAATGAGGTGGTATGATCTCACTGGGATGTGGTGGCCTAGGTAAGAATCAGGATGGATGATGGTTTTGGGATTAATCCCCGAAGAGACCTCCTACGTATCCCCGTGGTAGGGAATAAAAGTCCGAGTAGTTCATCTCATGATGGATTACTGTCGAATGAGGTTGATAACGACTTTCCATTGAATGAGGTTGACAACGGCTTACCGCTGGATGGGGTCAAAATGGATTATCGTTGAATGGGGTCGAACCGACGTAAAGGAGGTCGGAACGACTGGGTGGTGGGCTTGAACCTCAAGGAGGATTCATATGTACCATGCCTTGACGTGGATCAAAGTTCTTGTAGTTTGGGTAGGGGCGTGTCGGAGAACCGACGTGAAGATGGACCTGGGGTCCGATGGGTGTTGGGCTTGAACCTCAGGAAGGCTTCCCACGTACCATGCCTTGACATGGATCAAAGTCTCGTAGTTTGGGAGGGTTTGGTGAACCAACGTGAAGGAGGTCGGAATGACCGGGTGGTGGGCTTGAACCTCAAGGAGGCTTCTTACATACCATGCCTTGACATGGATCAAAGTCCCCGTAGTTCGGGATGGGTGTGTTGAACCGAAGTGAAGGAGGTCATAACGATCGGGAGGTGGGCTTGAACCTCAGGGAGGCTTCCTACATACCATGCTTTGACATGGATCAAAGTCCTTATAGTTCGGGATGGATTGGTGAACCGACGTGAAGGAGGTCAGAACGACCGGGTAGTGGGCTTGAACCTTTGGGAGGCTTTCTACGTATCATGCCTTGACATGGATCAAAGTCCTCATAGTTCGGGAGGGATTGGTGAACCGACGTGAAGGAGGTTGGAACGACCGAGTGGTGGGCTTGAACATTAGGGAGGCTTTCTACGTACCATGCCTTGACATGGATCAAAGTCCTCATAGTTCGAGAGGGATTGGTGAACTGACGTGAAGGAGGTCGGAATGACCGGGTGGTGGGCTTGAACCTCAGGGAGGCTTCCTACGTACCATGCCTTGACATGGATCAAAGTCCTCGTAGTTCGGGAGGCATTGGTGAACCGACGTGAAGGAGGTTGGAATGACCGGGTGGTGGGATTGAACCTCAGGGAGGCTTCCTATATACCATGCCTTGACATGGATCAAATTCCCCGTAGTCTGGGAAGGATTGGTGAACCGACGTGAAGGAGGTCTGAATGATCGGGTGGTGGGCTTGAACCTCAGGGAGGCTTCCTACGTATCATGCCTTTACATGTATCAAAGTCCACGTAGTTTGGGAGAGGGTGTGTGGGGATTACACTCTAAGCTGCCCAAGGTGTTGGTGAACCGATGTGAAGGAGGTCGGAATGACCAGGTGGTGGGCTTGGACCTCAGGGAGACTTCCTACGTATAATGCCTTGACATGGATCATAGTTTACATAGTTCAGGAGGGATTGGTGTGTGGGGATTACACTCTAGTCTTCCCAAGGTGTTGGTGAACCAACGTGAAGGAGGTCGGAACGACCTGGTGGTGGGATTGAACCTCAGGGAGGCTTCCTACATACCATGCCTTGACATGGATAAAATTCATCGTAGTTCGGGTGATATATAGTTTAACGTCATGCGGGACGGGGGTAGGGGCGTGTCGGCGAACCGACGTGAAGATGGACCTGGGGTCTGATGGTTTTTGGGATTGAACCTCATGGAGGCATCATACGTACCATTAATTGACATGTATCAAAGTCTCGTAGTTCGGGAGGGATTGGTAAACCGATGTGAAGGAGGTCGGAACGACTAGGTGGTGGGGTTCAACCTCAGGAAGGCTTCCTGCATACCATGCCTTGACATGAATCAAAGTCCTCATAGTTCGGGATGGGTGTGGTGAACCGACGTGAAGGAGGTCAGAACGACCGGGTGGTGGGCTTGAACCTTAGGGAGGCTTCCTACGTACCATGCCTTGACATGGATCAAAGTCCTTGTAGTTCAAGAGGTATTGGTGAACCGATGTGAAGGAGGTCGGAACGACTGGGTGGTGGGCTTGAACCTCAGGGAGGCTTCCTACGTACCATGCCTTAACATCTATCAAAGTCCTCGTAGTTCGGGAGAGGGTGTGTGGGGATTACACTCTCGACTTCCCAAGGTGTTGGTGAACCGATGTGAAGGAGATCAAAACGACCAGGTGGTGGGATTGGACCTCAGGGAGGCTTCCTACGTACCATGACATGACATGGATCAAATTCCACGTAGTTTAGGAGATATTTGTGTGTGGGGATTACACTCTAGGGTGCCCAAGGTGTTGGTGAATCGACGTGAAGGAGGTCGGAACGACCAGGTGGTGGGCTTGAACCTTAGGGAGGCTTCCTACGTACCATGCCTTGACATGGATCAAAGTCCTCATAGTTCGGGTGAGATACAGTTTAACTTCATGCGGGACGGGGGTGTTGTCATGGTCGATGATTACTCTAAGCCCATGTGAGTCATGCTCAGTGTGAGAAACAAGAGGCAGTAAAGGCCTGATGACCATGTCGCGAAAGGTGCGTCTGTGGGAAGCAGAGTGGGGCTTACGCATTGAGCGGCCCAAAAAGTCGGGGCATACTCTAGGATGGAGGCCCGGGGGCGACAAAGCAAAGCGGGAGAGGGATTTAGGACAGAGGAAAGGAGAAGCACCGTTCCCCATCACGCCCTTGGCTAGCCTGGTCGCCGAGGGAGTGAGGAAGAACCGGGGTGCTGCCTCCTACAAGAAAGGTTAGGGGCTTACACCAAGCTGGCCTCCCTTCCCCGCGGACAAACTCCACTCCAATAAGGAAGATATAATCCCCTGTGAGGGATGTTACCATCCCCGTGGAGACGAGTGGGCATGGATAATGTCTGAGGCGGGGTGACCCTGCATTTGAGGCGCATGTCCAGGTCATAGTTTAACGTCATGTGTTGAGGATGAAGGTGCTTGACAGTTTAACGTCCTACAGCTCGGACGAGGCAGGTGCACTCCACACCCCTAGGACTTACATAACTGGTACCCTCTGCTCCTTTGGGAGGGAATTCATTGGAAATGCCGTACTAAGGGGGTTTCGCAGAGCAAACCATCGAGGGGTCCACGTTAGCGTGGCTATGCGAAGAAGCAATAGCCATAAGCATCCCTTTGTGAAGAAGCATTAGGCGAAGCAACGAAATGGGCGGTATCCTCCGGGGGACTTTGAAGTCACGTCATGCAAACCTGGAGGGTCTCATGGGAAAATGATTTTCCAAGAAGAGGGGTCCATAGGCAGGGGCCTTTTAGATCTCTGTTGCTCCGCGTGGCAGAGGGCACTTGAGAAGGGGTGTGCTTCGCGAAGTGGGGTGCCTTAGCCTTAACATGGGGAAGAGGTGAAAATAGGAGGTGCTTTGCGAAGTGGAAGGGAATTCACGGAGCACGGCCTCGCGGAGCCAAGGTGCCTCATGAAGAAAGGTGTCAAGAAGCAATGTGCTTCACTAAGTACAGTGACCTTGCCTTAGCATGTGAATCATGTGCACATGAAGGGTGTTTCACGAAGAATAAATGCTTCGCGATGACCCGGGTCCCCTTGGGGATCCCCTTCTTTCGCGAAGACCTTAGGATTCGCGAAAGGCATCCCTCTCGGAAGAGGGGATCAAAACGGGACCAAGGGGAGGCACTTCGTGGAGCATAAGTACCTTTCATAGCTCATGGTTCACAGAGAAGAAGGATGCTTCGCGATTTGGGAGCTAGGAAGCTGAAAGGTAGGATTGTCCATCATTTGGGATCAGGGGGAGCCCGGTATTTATAGTCAAGGGTCGCCGCAGAGTGGAGCTCACGCGGCCCGAAGAGGGGCTGGGTGGCTTCGCGGTGGGCTCGTGAACGTCAAATGTGATCACGGAGTGTCCCACCACCTTGCTTCGTGGCGGGTGCGCGAACGTACAGTGCGGTCACCAAGCGTCCCACCTCCTTGCTTCGCGGTGGGTGTGTGAATTTCAAGTGTGGTCACGGACCATCCCTCCTCCTTGCTTCGCGGTAGCTGCGGTGCAAGAGGATCTCCGCGAAGGGGATTCACGAGGCAGTCCTTTGGGGCCTTCTTCGGGCCTCTTCTTTGTCCCAAATTTTGGCGCCCACAAATTCCCTCCCTCAGACTTGGATCCGCTGAGAGATCAAGGGTTGAAGTCTGAGGGAAATCGCCAAAATATTTGGTCATTCGCGGCACTGACTCATGAAGATGACTCATGAGGCGGATAGGGGATGCGCGGGCTAAGCGCGCCTCGAAGCTCCACACAAACTGGACGTTCTGCGAAGCTCGAAAGGTCATCGCCTATAAATAGGGGTGTTCCCTCTCTTTTTTCCTTTCCCTTCTCCGCACATTTTTCTTCTTGCGCTCTCGATTTGCGAAGCTCGGAGTACTCCGCGAGTGGTCTCTGCGAATCGAGTATTCGTGGCGCACAGCGAGTCCTCGACTCCACATTTGCGCTCCGAGATCCGGATTTGAACGCCGAGACAGTGCCCTATGAATAGTATTCGTGAACGGGCTTCGCGAATGAACTTTGAGAATGATCTTTGCGAACAAGCCAAAAGAAACATCACAGCTCAACAACGAATGGCCCACCAAGAAGCTGCCCAGGGGGTCCTTGTGGATGCCACCTGGAGGGACGAAATGGCGAACAGTCTGGGGCTAAGAGTGCTAGTCTGGAGCCACTCGGATCATAGTTCACTGGTGTAGCTGCTGTCAGAGAGCCAGAAGAACTACCCACTGTGTAGGATGTTTCCCATGTATGGCTTTGGGCTGAGGGATGACGTCTTCATCCCTGAAGTAGGTAGGTATGAGCCAACTTACTGGTTCCAAAGCACACTGTGTCAGCACCGATGGTTCAGAGCACCTGATGGTCATGCCTGGGAGGACTCCACACCTGTAATTGTCGACTGTTTATACAATCAGCTGAACAATGTCGACGGGAAGGCATTGTAGCCAGAGACGTCCCCTCCTTTTTATCGAACCATCCTCAAGGCGGCGCAGGGGAACCCGAAGAAGGGGTGGTCCGAGGAATGGGACCTACTCCA
This sequence comes from Viscum album, assembly GCA_963277665.1. Lineage (NCBI taxonomy): Eukaryota > Viridiplantae > Streptophyta > Magnoliopsida > Santalales > Viscaceae > Viscum > Viscum album. Next base: position 246,439,845 of record OY728129.1, read on the forward strand.
GGGCAACAACATTATGGACGATTGGGCTTGGGCCTACTGGGTAGGTGCCTCGTGTGAGGATTTTAGAGCGAAGATGAGAAGAGTGGGGTTGTATGAGGCAGCTTGGGCTTCCTAGTTTCATATCAACCAGTCGAAGCAATTAATGCCAGAGTTGTTGAGTCGGTGGTCACTGGGGACCAATACCTTCCACCTGTATCATGGGGAGGTCAGAATCAGCCTATGGGAAATGCATCAGATCTCGGGGGTCCCGATACTGGGGGCGATGTACGACAAATTCCTCCCTGATATGGGTGCGTGGGAGGATCTGGAGCAGATTTCGCGTCTGGCAATGGCATTGATGGAGCTTCTTCCCGGAGAGGATAAGGAGGCGGTGAGGGATGTCCACTTTAATCATTGGTTCAAGAAGTTTCTAAACGTCCCAGAGAATAGGCAGTTCCCAGTGAGGCCTCGAAATTTCCCAAAGGGAGCCCGAAGTAAGGAAAACTCATACTGGCGGCTTTTGGAGAATAGCCAGTGGAAGACCTGGGTGTTCAGTGTCAGCACTGAACAACAACCAATAGTTAGGATGGCGGCATTCATCACGGCTCTCATCTGTGGTTGGATCCTTACGGTGAGGGATACAAACATGGGAGTGCGGCCAAGAACTTTCATCATGGTGTCCATATTGGCGACATGTGGGCGGTTCAACCTAGGGATCTCGATGCTCGCCAAGTTGTACAAAATTATGTGGCACATCAGTGAGGGGAAGAGGCCACAGAGGGTATGTGGGTCATTCCACCTCTTGTATGGATGGATGGTGGCACACATCAGGGGGATTTATGAGTATCTAAACCCCATCTCTCCACCAGGGTCGAACTTCCATCCCTCAATCTTGAATGTTGCGGGGATCTTTTCAACTAAGCTGACCGCACCATCGGTTCTAAACCGGGAGTGGAGGGTGGAGGAATTCAATTTCCACCCGTTCCTCCTATCGACGAGGGCCTTCCCGGATGATGTCCAGGGAATGAAAGAGCACTAAGCCTACCTCCTGGCCTTTCGAGGTGGGGTATTGGTGGCCAGGGTGGACCGCGAGTGTCTCTGCAAGCCATACACCCCACACCGGTTTGCCAGGTAATTTCGGTGCCTGCAGCGGCTGACCCCGCAGGTCTACCTGGGGGTGCACTATGAGGATCACCCATGTATGATGAGGTAGATGTGGCTCATGTTCACACAGGAAGATAGGAAGATGCGGAATGTATTTCCTCCGCCAACTGTCATCCTTGGGATGATAAAATAATATTCCCAGAGCTGTAAGGCGGCCTATCCAGGGGAGATGCTGAAGCGGCCAACCGTCCTGGTCGGTGAGGGTGAGCTTCCCTGATATCGGGGTCGAGGCCAGAAGGTGACAAGGGCATCCCGTAGTGTCGGGGTTGTTGTAGCGGCGATGCCTGCACCAGTTGAGGGGGGGAGCAGCGGTAGTAGATCCGGCAGCGGTAGGGGAGCCGGTGGTACCAAGAGAACAGAGTCATCCAGAGGGGCGGTCACCGAGGGGATTCCGCAGGATTTCTACTCAGGCCCCAGTGAAATGGTTTTTCCAAATTAACATGATGAAGAATGATGTCTTCTCGGAGGCCAGGGACATCTGGGAAGTCAACCGGCAATTCCCCAGCCCATCCGAGTTATGGCAGCACCTCAACCACCTCGGGATGGACTTGCTGGGAATTGGCCCTATTAGGGCCGGTTTGGCAGTATCCCAAGCAGAGGCAGAGAAATACATAGCCAAGTTTGAAGACTTCATCCACTCCTAGGGTGCCCTGCACTCGATGAAAGACCAAGTCAGGGTGTTGCTGGGTCATACGGTCCCTCTACAACTGTCATCCGCTGAACTGAGGGAGCGCTTCCCTCTGCTGGAAGAATCGGACAAGTCCTCCTGGGGAGACGAGGCTAGTTGAGAAAGTCTGCCGGAGGAGGGTGAAGTCGGCGATCATTCCTCGGATCTTGAATATTTTTCAGAGGCCCTCGAGGTAAAATCCCAAGTTCCTTATTTAGATTCTACCCTTAGGTTACTCTGGATTCCTTATCAGCATCTGAACTGTGCAGGAGGACCTTGTGCATAGACCCCATTTTCGCCCCTCAGTGGGTGTCGTCATGGGGCCTTCAGGATCCACGCCTATGGCTGCATCAACTTCCATGTCTGGCAGGGCTGGGACAGTCGAGTCAGCTCCCCCAGAGTCTTCATACCTGCCAACCATATATGGGGAGCCGCATCTCAGGGTTCTTACGACATCAGCCCAAGAGCGAGACCAGGGATTTGACCTCTATAAGTATTCTCTACTGAATTCACAACTTCCATCCCTTGACCATGTTAAATAATATTCACATCCTCTTTTTGGCGTGTCCAGTCCTTCAATTGGCCTGGGCTGCTGCGGTGAAGTTGTTCGGGGCTTCTGGTAGCACCCTTCCCAGGGGCATGCCAATGGTCGTGGAGGTGGACATCTAGCCAGATCGAACTGCAGCACTCCCGATCACTGGAGAGGGAGCCAGTGGTACTACGCCTGAGATTATTGAGGTGGGATCCGATGATGAGGATCAACCAGACGATTCAGTCCCCACCACGCCCGATCCGACGCCAGACGTGGACTCGGCTGAAGAGTTCTTGGGGGAACTCACTGCATACGAGCCAGCCAATCACGCCGACTGGGATGAGACGGCCTCTGACGAGGAGGACAACAAAATAGTTCATCACCAATCGTGGAAGCTGATCACATGCTTCATAAATTACACCCCCCAAGCGCTATGGTTGGTTGAGATGGACAGACTTCGTTCGCGACTACGCGAACTGTGCACTGGGGGAGTGGATGCCCAGAGTCATCACATGCTCGTCTGAGATCTTATGGTGGAAAATATTTGGGTGTATGACTGTGGCCTTAGCGTGGGATGGCAGTGGAGGAAGGCGATAAACGTCAAGGGGCTCCAGAAGGCTGAAGGTGAGGTCCATCGATTGTAGAATCGGGAAGATGAGCACTTGACCTCCCTCAATACACAATCTGATCTAATATTACGATTGAAGGTCCAGCTGGTAGAAGCCAAAGAGGGCCTGAAGTGAGCTTCTGGGGAGATTATTTCCATCTGGGCTGACATGGAGCGGGACCAGATTGTGGACAAATAATTGCATCCTCTCACCACCAAGGAGGAGCGGGAGATTAAGAAGTGGCAGCAACTCTTAGACGCCACCATCCAGAGGGTGGCGGAGCTTCTACGCTCCTTTGACGAGGTCAATCTGTCCATGGGGGAAGTCGAACCCCGGGTACTGTAATGATTACAAACCCTTAAACGTACTTTCATTCTTTGATTGTCTAAATGTCGTAGCACGCATGAGTTCCGTTGTTTTACATTGGTTTATTACATCCTTATGATGTTTGCGGAGAATCCAGTGATCATTCCCTAAGGTCACGTGGGTCGGGCCCAATGTGATAAATAAGGGGTGACCACTTTACCACCTTCTCCAAACGTAGGAGTGAAAACCAAGCTTCAGGCATTCGGGGTCTGAACAACCGGTCCAGATTTCCCGGAGGAAATACGAGAGACCTGGCTGGAGAATGAAGCTCTCAGAACAGCCGAATTACCATTTTCCTAGCGTGCCCTCATGCACGAATGGGGTAACGCCAGGGGTGCTGAATCGATCCGAACAGATGGGAATGGGAGGTGTGAATCACGATACCCAAGATTCAGAACGTTGTGGGGGTGGCATGACAATAAAGAATGGATGTTGACAGAATTCGAAACACAGTATTCTTATTGCATTATCCTGGAGTGGGGATAGAAAATGATGGTTGACCATTGACCATGTTCGAGACACGGGACCAGACTCAAAATGTCACCCATTTGTCTTCGGGAACGTTGGCCCAGGACAATAGGTAGTCCATAGGCCGAGCATCCATACTGTTAGGGGGTTCCTCCAAATGTGAAAAAGGATGAGGGTCCGAATAAGGGGCACACAAAGCATGGAATGTGGAGTGAGGGTTAGTTTGAACAGAATCCAACACTCTTGAAATTACGCCACCATGGTAGAAGCACACTGGATGGATGCATTAGTTTGACTGTGGATCATTTATTATTTCAGACAGAGCCTCTCTTTTGAGGGAGTCGTCGCTTCCCAATGTCATTGTGGGGCATCCCGAACTTGTTCAGGGTAGAGTTGTAGTTACACGGTTCCCCACAAGGGGTCAGGCCATAGGGCTGGAAATGGGGAGGAACGGGACTTTACGATTCCTAGGGCTGGACCCTGGGTGAAATATCGAGGTGTCTCTACATATCCCATAAGGATGGAAATCAAGCCATACATAGTCCTATAAGCATAGTTTAACATCGTGCGGGATGATGAGAAGCCTGGCTGCGCCGGTGTACATCCTACCAAAACTACTAAGACCATGTGAGTCATGATCGATGTGGGAAATAAGAAGTAGTGGTGGGAGTTTCCTGACATAGGAAGGAACATGTTAGGGAGAAGGGACACTCAGTGAATACCGGACCAATGATTCAAACTCGTCCATGTAGCGCACTTAGACGTGCGAAGAGACAAAGCTGAGTATGTCGAGATTCCACTTGAACATGAAGAAGTGGAAATGTGTGAATCATGATGCTCGAAATATAGACCATAATGATGTCAGTGTGAAAATGGAGGATAATTGTTGACCGTGACGGAAATGTAGTATCCACGTCACGTTATCCTGGAATGGGGACATACAAATGAGGGTCGATTGTTGACCATGTTCGAAACACAGGACCTGTCACAAATGTCGTCAAAGATCCTTAGGGGTGTTGGCCCAGGATGGTAGGTGAGCTGATATGCCATGGGACCAGGCTGTTAGGGGGTCCCTTCGGATATGGAAGAGGATGAGGATCCAAATAGCGAGCTCATGAAGCTTGGACATGGAACGGGGGGAATGTCCCCATGAAAATTCCACACTTCGGGCTCTTTGTCAAAACGCATCGGAATACGGCAACGAGACGTATTAGATAGAGGGAGTAGAGTCACTTCCCATAGGGAGATCTTAGTTTAGGGTCATATAACTTAGACCATAGATGGTAGGAAACACGAGAGACACATGGTGGGGTAACTACAAAAAAACCCCGATGTGAATGGGAACCGAGAGTTCCGACCACCACGTGTTCCTTGGAGAGGTTTTAGGTCGAGGGACCGAAAACAAGATTTGAGTTGGGCCTGAGGCAAAGTTCACAGGCGTTCCTACGTACCCCATGAGGATAGGGATCAAGTTGCACATAGTTATTGAGGTGGCACAGTAAGGTACCAGTGTCAGGGGAAAAGGGGCGTGCGGGCGTGGCCCTCGTGCCCAAAAGAGGCAGTATTTGATAAATCTTGTTTGTCATTTAAGGTGAGTAGTTTTTTTTTGTGAAGCGATAGGCCTAGGGTAGCAGGCCCGGGCATCACCACAAGAATCAATCCATAGAAGGAATTGACAAATGGTATGGCGTGTGCCCAATACCAAACATGGTGTCCCCTTGAGTGGGAACATCATGATGCAGTGCTGTTTTTTTCATCGTGTGGCCAGGAAGATAATGTCACAGTTTAGGGTCATGTGATAGGACCAGACATGCATTTTAACATCATGCAGTGTAGATGTAGTAGAGACGATGCCACGTTGGGAATGTGTACGGTGCAATAAAACATACCCAGCGTGAATGGGGGAATGATCCCATATCACACCGTACGCAATTCTGAGAGGAGAACCTCAAGCCAAGGGGCCCAAATAGGGGTAAGAGGGAAAGGGGCAGGAGAAACTAACTCCCAACTGAGCTGGACCCAAAAATGAGGTGTCTGGGTGGTCCTACATATCCCATAAGGATGGAAATCAATCCACATGTAGTTCTGAAAAAGGGGAAATACCAAAGGATCTTAGTTTAAGGTCTTAGAACTCGGACCCGGGAGAAGCAGGACTATCCCAAGTAAAGGCGGACCCTAACCCAATGACTAAGCCTACTTGATTTGAACTCGATGTAGGAAACAAGGGCAGATATAGTATTCACAATACATGAGATGCATGCAAGGGGAAAATCAGTGAATCCCGGAACGATCGCCCTGTTGCTGCTTTTTTCCTCCTAAAGTGTGGATGCGCACTGAGGAATAGTACCAAGTGTTTCGAAGTTCTACTTGGACATGGTGAGGTGGAGGAGGATGTGAATCATGTAACTGAAATTTTGGGATTAATGGGGTTGGCGTGGCGATAGAGGATAACCGTTGACCATGTTTGAAACACAATATCCATGTCGCATTATCCTGAAGTGGGACAAAAAATGATCATCGACCACTAACCATATTCGCAACGTGGGATTTGTATCGGCTTGTTGTTCGCGACCCTCGGGGGCGTTGGTCCATAATGGTAGAAGAGCCCTTAGGCAGAGCATCCATGCCACTCGGGGGTCCCTTAGGGTGTGAAAGGTGATGAAAGCCCTAATGAAGAGGAACAGAAAGCCTCAAAAGCAGGTGGAAGCATGTCTGAGAAGAGTCTTACATTCCATGTACTAAACCAGAGTACCCTTAGGCACGTTGACGAACCACCAAAGAGGGTCGAAGAGGGTGATCAGGAGGGAGAGGCACATGGAGTGGTCGTTACAAGATCGACGTGAACAAGGGCCTGGTCCCATGCCACGCCATATACTCCCCTCCCCGGGGAAGGGTAGGCCAAGGGGCCAAGGTGAAATTGAGATTTTCGGGATATGGGGATGGACCTAAAGTCTAGACATTCGGGCGGTCCTACGTATCCCATAGGGGTGGTAATAAAGCCACACATATTTCTTAAAGTCACCCTGAGGTAAGATACCCCAACGAGGGGGTGTACGGCACGGTGACTAACCTGACGTGAATGAGGACATAATCCCACACCAAACCATACACTCTAGGTAAGAACTTGGACTGGGGCCCAAGAAGGACAAGGGGCCTGAGGCTGGGCCTCGGTCAAGAAGGCCTGACTAGTTTGCAGTTTAATTCCTTACAGTGATGAAGAGGGCTGGGGGCCCGAGAAGGCCAAGGTGCCTGAGGCTGGGCCTCGGTCAGGGAGCCCCGACCAGTTTGCAGTTTAACATCTTGCAGTGAGTATGAGGTTTGGGGATAAGGTGTCTCATCCGGGGATGTGAATGTCATGGTGAGTAACCCGACATGAATGAGGAAATAATCCAATACCACACCGCACAATCCCATAAGAGAGAACCTAGGTCGGGGGCCCAAAAAGCCAAGGGGCCTGATGGTTGGCATTGCCCGGAGGGATTTCGTCGCTTGGAGATACAACGGGGGATAATGAACCACTACACTGGATGTTTGGGACATCTTGGGGTGGCCCTACCGGTCCAGTATAGCTGTTGACCATGTTCGGAACACAGCGTCCCTATAGTGAACTGAAATGGGAGCAACAAAGGAGCATCGACTACTGACCCTATTCGAAACGCGGGACTTGTATCGGCTTGTTGCTCGACATCCGAAGTGTTAAGAGGGCCCTTAGGCTTGGAATACATACCATTCAGGGGCCCTTCCGGATGGGGAAGGTGATGGAGTCACAGTCAAGGAGTGGGCGAAGCATAGATATACCCATCTTATGAAAGAGGTGAATGTATCCAGATAGAGGGACATATGTCCGAATCGAGGTTATCTTGACATTAATTGGGGTAAGATCCTACACCCCACCGTGTTTCTTGGCCTAAGGGGAAGATTCCAGCCTTCGGGTGGGGCCAACAGACAAAATGTCTGGGTGTTCCTACATATCCCATGTGGATGGGAATCAAACCATACATAGTTCTTGAAGGCCATGTAGTTTAACGTCGTGCGGTGAAGACGTGGGAGGATAGAAGAATGGTAGTGGGTACATGATGCGACCATTACAATCCTGGTATGAGTGGGGATGAGGAAGCCTATATCATATCACGCGAGGATCCTCTGAGAGAACTATACCCAGGGGGGATAGTCGAGAAGAAGAGTTTGGGGATGGGCTCAAGATGAGGCATCTGAGCGTTCCTACATATCCCATGTGGATGGTAATCAAGTCATACGTAGTTCTCTAAATGCAGTTTAACATCATGTTGGATGATGCGCGGTTTAAATTCATGCAATAATAGATATTTTAAGGTCATGCAGGACCGACGTGCAGTTTAGGGACATGCGGGACGGTCCAGTTTAAGGTCGCGCAGGACCATTATGCAGTTTAGGTTCATTCAGGACCATCATGCAGTTTAGGGTCGTGAAGGACCTATCGTTCAGTTTAGGGTAGAGGCTGGTGGCTGGAGGTAGGGTACACGGCCACCCAGACGTGTCGGATGGGCAAGCGGTGAAGATCCGTGATCCGCAGACTGTGGAAGTAGGCTGGACCCACAGTAGAATAGATCCATGTGAGCATACTGACATAGGAGGGGGCACCGCTCAAGTGATGCTTTGGAGGAGTGGCCCACCTATTGTGGGACGTGGAATGCATCTCGGACGATGTCCCCGTGGGACTACCTGTAGAGGGGAGGCGGTCCGCCTCAACCGGAAATGTGGGAACAACCGGATGCCTAGCAGGCATCCCTGTAGAAGAAGAACTGGGCCGCAATGCGGGCCAGACCGATGGCACAAATTGGGCCACTGGTTAGCCTAGGATGGAGAAGAGTTAGCCCGCTGATGTAGGCCAAGCTAGCAGGGAACATTGGTCCACTGGGCAGCTCAGGTTGGGAAAGAACCGGCCCGCCATTGAGGGCTGGTCTGGATGAAATAGGGTCTCCAAGTGATCCGTTGGGCTGGTCCCATGGCCCACCGGGCCTGACCCTATGTCCAGGTTGGACCAGGATGGCCTTGAACGAACTAGGTTGGGTCGGGTCGGGCAAACCGGCTCGGGTCATACGGGACCCCCAAGCTTGGTTGGCTGGGTCGGTTCGACGGGGTCGGACCGGGACCAGACACAACCGGTCCATGTTTGCTAAAACAAAAATATCATTCAGATCGGGTGTTAGATTGAGGCGCCATTTGTGTAATTTGAACTTTGAGAAGAGGCGGTTCTTTTGGAATGCATTAATATGGCTTTCATGGAAGTGGAAATTAGATGAGTGGCTTAAGGAGTAGATTCTCTCAGAATCAAGTGCACTACATACGGGAATCCTGTAGCTAGATTTGACCCAAAGACAATGTAAAAGCAAGTATATGTGGCCCTACAGGCCTAGATTCTAAGCATACTTGGGTGGACCAGCTATGAATGACTATGTGTGAACTAGCTACAAGCAGTCCTATGTGAACTATCTCCTTGCTGGGATTAAAGGGGGAAACGGACATGCCTTTCTGGCCTATTATAGGCCTTCCTCAAGGCCTTGGTCCTTGTAGGAGAAGTCTCGGAACACTCCGGGATAGTTCTGGGTGATCAAGGAGGGAACCAGATCTGTCTTGACATTCCCTACACACATCGTCAATAATTTCTCCTGAGTCAGTGGCATGTCAAGGGAGTATGTGAGCCCCTTCCACCGGGCGATAAAGTTCGTGACCTGATCATCAGGCCTTTTTTTCACTTGAAGAGGTCTGTGATGCTAGTCTTCTGGGTGGTAGAGCTGAACTGGTAGAGGAACTGCCTATGAAGGTCCTCCTAACTGGTCACGGATCTGACGGGGAGCTGGCTGTACCAGATGAATGTCGGCCCCTCCAGTGTCTGAATGAAATAGCGGAGCTTGTCAGCCTCCTGTTGCGTTGGAGTCCCCAACATGGGCCCACACCTTGAGTTTAAGTGGGCTAGATGTTGTGGCAGGTCCCCTGTCCCGTTAAAGGGGGAGAAGGTGGGATTCCCGAAACCCGAAGGCACCGGCATATCATCCACCCATGTCGGGTATGGCTTGCCATCTGGTGGGATTGCCATCTTTTGTGTTTCCAATGCCTCAAGGTGGGCTATGAGTGCCACCATAGGATCATCCGAGCGGGATTCCCTTTATTGACGGGGATCCCTAACCACGAGTGCGTTGACGGAATCTTCGACATGGTAGATGGGTTCAGTGGCTCGTGGAGCGAATGGTGGAGTGGCCTGCGGCGCAGCTAGGGGGACCCAGGCCAGATTCCTCATATTGTCATGCCGTTCAAGAGGTTTTGGTGATACATACCGCACCCTATTTCTGTGAGCTTCAGATTCAACCCTATCAGCGGGAGCGTCATGATCAGTGTTGCCCGGAGGCATCTCTTTGAGGTTTAGTTGTTCCTGCCCCTGCTGCCCCGGCCTAGGATCACCATAGTCGGGTCTTTGTTCTACAACGTGTTCCTCCAGGAGTTCGTCAACCAACCTCTTCTTCTCAACAAGTTGCTGTCACAACGCAGCCTTCTCGGGGTCCTCCTCTGTCTTCTACACTGAGGCAGATGAGTCGGAGTTCTTGACAGCTCAGACATGCTCTTTTCCCTTACTGAAATTCCATTTGAGCACCAATGACTCGGTGGGAACAGGGAGACCTAGGAGGTTTTTCTTTTGACGAGTAATCCTCCCTGATGGGTCCAGCAGTGGTGTCACACCTTCAGGGGGTAAATCTCCATCGAGAAACTCCAACTTTTCCTCCTTGTCCACGACGTCGGCCATGTGGACCGTGACCCTTCCCGGGGGCATGTCCTCAATATCGCATAGCGAGTCGGGCTGCCGTCAGATAGGGTTGAAGAGGAAGGAAGCATACTGCCCCCAACCATGGACTTGAACATGGGGGGTAGCCTCTCCAATAATTTTGTTGAGTACATTGATACTCTGAATGCATTGTTGCTGGAGGGCCTCACGACGGCCTGGTGACTCGGGGCACTGGGCCACTAGGAGTGCAGCCATATCGACTAGATTGAACTACTCACTAATGTCTTCGAAATGTGTTTGGCTCCTTGGAAAAACCACGCGTTGATGACGGAGACTGAAATGCATTTACCAGAGGGTATAGCAGAGACACTCAACTTCCTCTGGGGTGAGGGACTCGGGTATGCAGAAATCTCACACTACTGCGGGCCAGAACTTCTCAGGGAAGTGGTCCACTGTAAAGATGCTCTAGAAGCTCCTCGGCTCAAATTCAGGGTCTGGCCCTTGATTTCCCCACTCACCAACTAGGGGTGGTTGTGGAAATGACAACGGTACTAAGGCAGACTACTAGGACTGCAGGTTGGCTGGTGTAGAATACGGTGAACTGGCTGACTGGCCACCGATTCTTGGGATGTCCTCCGAGGAGTGTAGTGACCTAGATGCTATGTTACAATAGGTTGTGCTAATGGCCACTGTTCCTGGCTCAGGGGATAGGGCTGCTCGTGGTGGGTCGCGCTGCTGCTCGCCCACCATTGGTCCCCAGAATATCTCTCTGTGATCTCTTGTGGAGGTAGAAAGCATTTCCAGCGATGATGGTGGTGACTACACGACTATAAACTGCGGGGTCACCATATTTTCATCCTCCTAGATAAACCTACGGAAGGAGTTGGGAATCCTGTGGACCACGCATTCTGGGAGTACCAGGATGATGCACCTCATTCCTGCCCCAGACCTTGACTCGGATGAGCGAGGGGAGGGTTCCTGAGCTGAGTCGCACTCTACTTCATAGTCTGAGAAGCGGAACGGTTTGATCTCCGTCTAGGCCTTCCCAGGATTTTTCTTGTGGTGACAACAACCCGCCTTCCTGCCCCTGGGTGCTCCTCGGGACTGGGCCGATTTCCGACATGTGGTCCTTCGGCCACACTGGTTCCAGGGCGAATAGGGTTTCCACTTGAGATAGCTGGGATGCGAGGAGCACCAGGACAAATGTAGAAGGGGACATGGGGAGGACCTCCATGAACAGCACCTGATCGGGAAAAACCTCCGCCGAAACCAACGGGAGCATGAGGAGGACTTCCATGCTTGGTGCAGGTGGAGCGAGGTCGGCCTTCCCCCCTCTGGTTTCTGGGGCGAGGAGGAACTTCTCCAGCTGCGAATAGGATGTAGGGAGGATCCCCACATTGGAGAGAGATCGTATGGGTAACATCTCCATGTCGACGGTCGGGGGTAGGAGGAAGGGCTCCATACATGGTGTGATGGGAACAGGAGAGGATTCTGTACCGAACATCACCATCGCGGGGTGGACCTTCATTTGGATTGGGGGTAGCATGGGGCAGACCTCCATGTCGAGCCTCAAAGCGGGGAAGACCCACGCTCTCGGTGGTGGTGTTATGGGGAGGACCTTCGTATGGGGTGGAATCATTACGGGTTGGTTCACGACGACCCTCGCTCATGCCTGTGACCAGGAGAGTCGACCCAGCCTGCCCATGGGGTGGTTGGGGTCTCGATCTCGGTTGGGCGTAGGAGAACCCATGCTCAGTGTGTGTAGGGACTTGATGATATGTGTCGGAAGTGGCGCGGGCCACAGTAGTCATCGACATTGACGCCCCTTGGCGGGCGTCCTCAGCTCATGCCTGATGCTGGCGTCGGGTCGGGCGAGCTGGTGCTGGTGGTGCAGGTGCATAGCTTACCTGCTCGTCCAGCAAGGTCGGGCAGTGGCGCTGACGCAGCCGGGTGGGGACCCCTGCTGGGAGCCCCTAGATTGAGACTCTGACCGAGCTGGGCTGGACGTCGTCCACATCATCTTTGTAAGGCAGCGAGTCGTCAAAGCGCTCTGGGGACAGGCTCCCAAAACGATTGAATGTTGGGGTGGGGAGCAACGGCTCCCTACGCGGCCCTCAGGGGCGGCGTTGACGGAGGGGAATGGACGCCTCCAAGTCTAGGCGGGCCATATCCCGAGTTGGGATTATGCCCTCCTCCTCGTAAAGACGTACAAGGGTGTTAATCACCCTTAGTTGGATAACTTCCGATGGGGAGATAGGGCATGGGAACCCCACGGTCGAGGACACAGAATCCATTGTGAAAGCGGTGAAGCTACGCAGAGCGGCTGTGCTAGCATTGCCCCTTCCCCTGCATAGGCGGGCGGGCGGTGATCGTGTTCCTGTGGTAGCAACCTGATTCCTGAGAAGCAGAGAGATGAACTCATCAGTGCTGAAAGGAAAATAGAATCGATGACCAATTCCCCAGTGTCATCCCATCTTCTGTGACTGGTAAGATGGATCCACGCTGACAAAGTCGCAGAACGGGATGTCCAACGTTCTACTGCCCCAACTTCTGGTGAGTTTCACGCCAGGCCCGCTATTTTCTTGGTGGGACCCGATGTTGGATAATTGGATCTAGTGACACGTCAATCCATGGATGCCCCGAGCATTACTAATCCCCATTTTGAGGAGAAGATCTTCACGTCGGTTTCACCATTTCTGTTTCCAACGCTTTCGTTAGGGCGCGCACATCCGTCTACTTGAGTGCGACAATCATGAATTTGTTACCCCACATTCCCACTTTCCAAAGGCGGGCGACATTCGTTCCTTGTTCAGGGACGTTTTCTCCTTGATCAAAACAGGATTATGGGATGTCGGTTCTTCCTTCTGTGGATTCCTCCTCGGAACTCGTCACCTAGTCTGGGTCTCCCTCATAGATTTAATACATTGTTCTTGAAACTCTTCCCAGTTCCATATCTTCATGGACACCAGTTAATTACGCTGCTTCAATCAAGACATTCCAAGGGGTCCGGTCAGGGAAGAAACCTTAAATTAGGGGAGTAGTCACGCTGGCAATCACTAGCGTGTATGAACATTGGGGATTGGTGTGTCTCTCTTTTTTCCCTTATTATAGGGCGTCTCGAGTGCGCGGAAGACCAAGGTATCCCACATCGGATGCGGGGAATCGTATGCCATGGGCATGTATCTGAGGTTTTCCTTAGCTTCTTACATTTAACATCGGGTATGCCGCAAGTTTAACGTCCAGCGGAGATGGATCGGACTGATTGGAACACCGATTAGAGTGGATCAGACAGAGGAACCCCCTGGAGGAAACACCGATATTGGGGCCATCACGTGGTCGGATATCCGAATGTTGTGGAGTGGAATGAGGTGGCATGATCTCACCGGGATGTGGCGGCCCGAGTAAGAATCAGGATGGACGATAGTTTTGGGCTTGAGCCGCGAAGAGACCTCCTACGTATCCCTATGGCAGGGAATCAAAGTCCGCGTAGTTCATCTGACGACGGCTTACCATCGAATGATGTTGACAACGTCTTTCCGTCGAATGAGGTTGACAACGGCTTTCTGCTGGATGGGGTCACAACGGCTTACAGATGAATAGGGTTGAACCGACGTGAAGGAGGTTGGAAGGACCAGGTGGTGGGCTTAAACCTCAGGGAGGCTTCCTACGTACCATGCCTTGACATGGATCAAATTCCCCGTAGTTCGGATAGGGGCGTGTCGGAGAACCGATGTGAAGATGGACCTGGGGTCCAATGGGTGTTGGGCTTGAACCTCAGGGAGGCTTCCTACGTACCATGGCTTGACAAGGATCAAAGTCCCGTAGTTCGGGAGGGTTTGTTGAATCGACGTAAGGTAGGTCAGAATGACCGGGTGGGGGTCTTGAACCTCAGGGAGGCTTCCTATGTACCATGCCTTGACATGGATCAAAGTCCGCATAGTTCGGGATGGGTGTGGTGAATCGATGTGAAGGAGGTCGGAATGACCGGGTGGTGGGTTTGAACCTCAGGGAGGCTTCTTACGTACCATGCCTTGACATGGATCAAAGTCCTTGTAGTTCGGGAGGGATTGGTGAACCGACGTGAAGGAGGTCAGAATGACCGGGTGGTGGGCTTGAACTTCAGGGAGGCTTCCTACGTACCATGCCTTGACATGGATCAAAGTCCTCGTAGTTCGGGAGGGATTGGTGAACCGATGTGAAGGAGGTCGGAACGACCGAGTGGTGGGCTTGAACCTCAGGGAGGCTTCCTACGTACCATGCCTTGACATGGATCAAAGTCCTCGTAGTTTGGGAGGGATTGGTGAATCGACGTGAAGGAGGTCGGAATGACCGGGTGGTGGGCTTAAACCTCAGGGAGGCTTCCTACGTACCATGCCTTGACATGGATCAAAGTCCTCATTGTTCGGGCGGGATTGGTGAACCGACATGAAGGAGGTCGGGATGACTGAGTGGTGGGCTTGAACCTCAGGGAGGCCTCCTACGTACTATGCCTTGACATTGATCAAAGTCCTCATAGTTCAGGAGGGAATGGTGAACCGACGTGAAGGAGGTCGGAACTACCGCGTGGTGGGATTGAACCTCAGGGAGACTTCCTACGTATCATGCCTTGACATGGATCAAAGTCCACGTAGTTCGGGAGAGGGTGTGTTGGGCTTACACTCTAGGTTGCCCAAGGTGTTGGTGAATCGACATGAAGGAGGTCGGAATGACCAAGTGGTGGGCTTGGACCTCAGGGAGGCTTCCTACGTACCATGCCTTGACATGGATCAAAGTCCACGTAGTTCAGGAGGGATTGGTGTGTGGGGATTACACTCTAGGTTGCCCAAGGTGTTGGTGAACCAACGTGAAGGAGTTCGGAACAACCAGGTGGTGGGATTGAACCTTAGGGAGGCTTCCTACATACCATGCCTTGACATGGATCAAAGTCCTCGTAATTCGGGTGAGATATAGTTTAACGTCATGCAGGATGGGGGTAGGGGTGTGTTGGCGAACCGACGTGAAGATGGAAATGGGGTTCGATGGGTGTTGGGATTGAACCTCAGGGAGGCTTCCTACATACCATGCCTTGACATTTAATCAAAGTCTTGTAGTTTTGAAGGGATTAGTGAACCGACATGAAGGAGGTCAGAACGACCGGGTGGTGGGCTTGAACCTCAGGGAGGCTTCCTACGTACCATGCCTTGACATGGATCAAAGTCCTCGTAGTTCGAGATGGGTGTGGTGAACCGAGGTGAAGGAGGTCGGAACAATCGGGTGGTGGGATTGAACCTCAGGGAGGCTTCCAACGTACCATGCCTTGACATGGATCAAAGTCCTCGTAGTTCGGGAGGGGTTGGTGAACCGACGTGAAGGAGGTCGGAACGACCGGGTGGTGGGATTGAACCTAGGGGAGGCTCCCTACATACCATGCCTTGACATGGATCAAAGTCCTCATAGTTCAGGAGAGGGTGTGTGGGGATTACACTCTAGGCTGCCCAAGGTGTTGGTGAACTGACGTGAAGGTGGTCGGAATGACCAGGTTGTGGGCTTGGACCTCAGGGAGACTTCCTACGTACCATGCCTTGACATGGATCAATGTCCATGTAGTTCAGGAGGGATTGGAGTGTGGGGCATACACTCTAGGTTGCCCAAGGTGTTGGTGAACTGACGTGAAGGAGGTTGGAAGGACCAGGTGGTGGGCTTGAACCTCAGGGAGGCTTCCTACGTACCATGCCTTGACATGGATCAAATTCCTCGTAGTTCGGGTGAGATATAGTTTAACGTCATGCGGGACGGGGGGTTTTTCATGGTCGATGCTTACTCTAAGCCCACGTGAGTCATGCTCGGTGTGAGAAACAAAAGGTATCAATGACCTAACGACCACGTCACGAAAGGTGCGTCTGTGGGAAGCGGAGTGGGGCTTACGCGTTGAGCGGCCCCAGAAGTCGGGGCTTACTCCAGGATGGAGGCCCGGGGGCAACAAATCGCAGCGGGAGAGGGATTTGGGGTGGAAGAAAGGAGAAGCACCATTCCCCATCATGCCCTTGGCTGGCCTTAGCACCGAGGGAGTGAGGAGGAATAGGGGTGCTGCCTCCTGCAAGAAAGTTTTGGGGCTTACACCAAGGTGGCCACCCTTCCCCACGGACAAACGCCACTCCAATAAGGAAGATATCATCCCCTGTGAGGGATGATCCCATCCCCATGGAGACAAGTGGGCATGGAGAATTTCTGAGGCAGGGGGACCCTACGTGCGAGGCATAGGTCCAGGTCACAGTTTAACGTCATGTGTTGTGGACGAAGGTGCTTGGCAGTTTAAATTTCTGCAAGTCGGACGATGCGGGTGCGCTCCGCACCCCTAGTACTTACATAACTGGTACCCTATGCTTCTTGTGGGAGGGAAGGCATTAGAAATGTCGTACTGAGGGGGTGTCGCAGAGCAAACCATCGGGGGTTCCACATTAGTGTGGCTATGCGAAGAAGCAATAGCCATTAGCGTTCCTATGCGAAGAATCATTAGGCGAAGCAACGCAACGAGCGGTATCGTCCAGGGGACTTTGAAGTCGCATTGTGAAACCTGGAGGGTCACACGAGAAAAGGATTTTCCAAGTAGAGGGGTCCATAGGCAGGGGCCTTGTAGAGCTCTGTTGCTCCACGTGGTGGAGGGAACTTGTGAATGGGTGTGCTTCGCGAAGTGGATTGCCTTAGCCTTATCATGGGGCGGAGGTGCAAATGGGAGGTGTTTCGCGAAGTGGAAGGTAATTCACTGAGCAGAGCCTCGCGGAGCAAAGGTGCCTCATGAAGCAAGGTGTCGAGAAGAAATGTGCTTCACGAAGTACAGTGACCATTCCTTGTCATGTGGATCTTGTGCACATGAAGGGTGTTTCGCGAATCATAAACGCTCCGCAATGACCCGGGTCCCCTTGGGGATCCTCTTCCTTCGTGAAGACCATTAGGCTTCACGAAAGGCATCCCTCTCGGAAGAGGGAATCAAAACGGGACTAAGGGGAGGCACTTCGCAGAGCATAAGTACCTCGCACAGCTCATGGTTCACAGAGCAGAAGGATGATTCGCAATTCGGGAGCTGGGAAGCCGAAAGGTCAGATTGTCTATCGTTTGGTCTTAGGGGAATCCTGTTATTTATAGGCAAGGGTCGCCGCATAGCAGAGCTCACTCGGCGCGAAGAGGGACTGGGCGGCTTCATGGAAGGCTCACGAACGTCAAATGCGGTCGCAGAGCGTCCTGCCTCCTTGCTTCACGGTGGGTGCGCGGACGTCAAGTGTGGTCACAGAGCGTCTCACCTCCTTGATTCGCGGTGGGTGCGCGAACCCCAAGTGCGGTTGCGGAGCATCCCGCCTCCTTGCTTCACGGTGGCCACGGTGCTAGCGGATCTCCGCGAAGGGGCTTCCTGAGGCAGTCCTTTGGGGCCTTCTTTGGGCCTCTTCTTTGTCCCGAATTTTGGCACCAATAGATACATAAGTGAACTTACACTTTATCATTCGTTTATGTTTAAATATATATATTGATATACATTTCATAAAGTGTAATGATAATTGACCTCTAAATGTATAACTTTGATTTATGCATAACTGATGTTCATTATAGAGTATTGTAGGTTGTAAAAAATGTTAATTTTATCATGAATATTATTCGTGTATAAGGATAAAAAATATTCTCAAGAGGCATAAAATGGGTTTTGTACACTAGATGACCCATGGAGTATACCACATGGAGTGTCGTACATTATGTCATTGGTATACTATGGGTGTATGGTCTGATTTGGCCTTTAATTTTTATTTTTCCCACATCATTTATTATATTAATTTTTTATTTTAATGTTTAAGTTAAATAATTAATGATTATTTATAGCTTTATGATTAAATTATAATGGTTTTGGTAAATTAATTAAATTTATAATTATTTTTTATTTTTATTTTTTATCATTTTTTTCAATATTTGATTTATTTAATTAATAAATTATTTATTTTATTTTTAAATATTAATTATTTATTTCAATGAATCATTTTTGGGTTTTTTAATTAAATGATGTTTTAGTTTAAGTTATTCATTTTGAAGGATAATTTATAATTTTTATTCTGGTTTTATTTTTTTGTTCTGTTAAGGTGCTAATACTAGTGTTCCTGGCTACCACCACCTGCTACTATCAGGAGGCAAGGTGGTGATATATTCAGTTCCATATACTACTAGTAATTCAATTTTCTACCACTAGATGATATTACTACCTTCATAAGGATATTTTTTTATGTTGCCAACTTTTTGGAACTACCACTACCATTAAGTGGCCAATTTCCCTATCGTCATCCCACCATGCTACCGTTCCCCCATATCCCTTCTACTATGCCTTATCCAACCTCCATATTCCACCATACAATATTAAAGAAACCAAATCCTAGATGAATAAAACCTCCCCAATTATAATCCTAAATGGATGAGTCATTTTCACCATGGAAGTCAGCTAAGACTTTGTGTCCTAAAGAAGGCAACACGATCCAAAATCCAACTGAAGAAGGCACTAAGGCTAATGGGGAAACTAAGTTCTCTGAATTAGATAAAGATAATCCAGGATCCAATTCCATTAATGTAATACTTTGAGTTATTTTTAAATAAAACTATGTTATATAGTGTATATGACATGGAACATCAAGCTTAAACGAATCATGAAATATTATTATTCAAATATGACTGTTATAACCTAGCCGTTAAATTGGAGTGTATGAATAATATTAAACAATTTAATAAATATATATAAAGGTCCTAATCAATATAAATGTATTGATAAATTCTTATTAAATAATCACTCAATTTTTAATAAAGTCATTTTATTCTTCAAAAATACATTTTCTTCAAAAATGGCTCTTATTTCCTTTTATGAGAAAATATTATAATTGATGTCACAAACCAAATCTGGTCGACATTAAAACCAGGACTCAAACCATCCCATATCAAGTCTTGAAGGTAATTCCCTATCCCCACAGTCTGGAAGAAGTGCCTGGGAATCATGTATTATGGTTTGGGAACGATTTACCCGAGTTTAGAATCATTTAATGACAAAAAACAATCAATAAACCAAATCTGAAAATTTATGCCAAAATGACTTAAATAAAATCCAGAACTGAACACATATTTTTAAACATGAAACAAGAGGTACAAATATAAATAAAAGTACCAGAAAAACATCCCAATGGACTCCACATGACAAGGGGTTATCACCCACAAGCCGTCTCTACAACACTGCACCAAGGGAAGAAACTAGCAACCTGAACCGTCATCACCCAAGGCCTTGTCTTTACCTGCATCAAACATGATCAATTATACTTACACACAATGGGTTTAAGTGGTGTTTTATCCTAATCCCAATATGATACCACCCAAAGGATTCCATATAGTAAGCAATATAAGATTAAAATCATGCAAGTTTTTGATAAACAAGAAATGGTGGCAACAAATTCTAAAGAATGAAACTTTTAAAGGTAAAATTTTTTATAAGGAAATTTTCAAAGAGTGAACACATTTAATTAAAACATGTAAGATACTTAATTTTTTCAGACAAACACACCCTAATTCAAAGATAAATACAAAAGATCCAATGATCACTAATCTCGGGAATACCCCTAGGCACTAGTTAGTTTTGGACCCCATGTACCTCGTATCTCGGGGTAATGTAACCATAGTAAAATCCATTCCTGTGCACGAGACACTAGTAGGGAACATAACAATAACCTATTGGTCCCCAATAATCATCAATATATTCTTTTAGTGTTTTCAATGTCCAACTTGCTAAGTGAAGCAGAGATAAAACCGCTCCAGATCACTAGCATACTAGTACATGTCTGCCCACCTAGATACCCAAGTTTCCCCCTTGTTCTCAAACAATTTAAACATGTTTACAAAATCCATTTTCACATAAAATCCAAATTTTTTGTAATATACACTCAAAATAGTAGATACACATGCTTTTCACCATTTACACAACTCACTAAACAATGAAATGTTTTCATAAAAGAGCTTCAAGGTATACCACCACACTTTGCACATGAAATCTATTTAAAATTCCTATTTGAAAACAAATTTCACTCCAATATTACCTCAAAATATAATTTTCATCACTAAATTTTTTTAATAAAACCATTAAATGAGTTATAAAACAACCCCAATTGGTATAACATTGAATGGATAAGTAAAACATCCATTTTCACACAAAATTGGCACTTAAAAATCAATTGCTTAAAAAATGCCACCAAAAACAATTTTTTCAAAAAGAAAAATGAAAAATGATTATGCTAAAAATAGAAATCAAGAAAGGATAACCCATCTAGTAGTGCTTACATAGGTAACCACCTACCATAAGTGTCAAAACCCTCAAATCCTTGTGTGAAAGTTCCATCGTACCACTATCGCACCGAAAGGAAGATAAATAAAACCTAAAACCACAATATTAGACCAATAAACTCAAGATCAAATCCTAGGTTATAATCCATACTTTCTGTACATTAGTAAATTTAAGAAAAGTGGAAGAAACCCTAAGCAAATGGGAGGAACATGAGAGGAAACTCACTTAATTGAGAAACCTTGAAGAAATATCCCCCAATACACAAGCAGTTGAATATCCAAACAGAAAAAATGAAAGTGAGGTTTGAATAAGGATTAGTAGGTCATATAGAAACTTAAATGGGGGGAAAGAGTGAAAAATTAAGAATTTATTAAGGAAAAATTACCTTTTCAAATCTGTATGATTTGAGAAAGATTGAGAAAATTTTCCCTAATCCGTGATGAAGATGATATCCAAAGAGGGATAAATGAACCTGTGGGTTCTACTAGGTTAATTGGGATCGGTGAGAGGTGTAATCACTAAAAAAGAGTAAAACATTAATAAGATATCAAATAATTAAAAAAATTAAAATAGGAAATGCGATTATGGGTTGGCCCAATGCCTAAATAAATCACCCAAATCCAAAAGGATAATGAGTTCCTAAGGGGTCCAAATGGATATGGTGGTTTTCATAGGTCAGTGGAGGATAAGTGGAAGTGGAATGGGTGAAAAAAATTTAAACATGAAGAATTAAAGAAATAAAAATTGTTTTTAAATATGGAAATGGGCTCACAGTTTAGCCCAAATCTTGAAAACTCTCCATTTCCTCAAAAATGCATGGGAAACCCCCGAAACGAATAAATAATCAAAATTAAATAAAAATACCTTTAAAATAAGTCATGTATGTGACAATTCTCCCCACCATGAAAGACTTTCCACCCCGAAAAATTAACCCAAAGCTTGATCGGAAAATAGGAACGGGTACTCTTCCTCAACACATGACTTCTGCTCCCATATATCATGTGTATTATTCCCATGCTACCAAAGAATCTGAACTAGTATAATTGAATTTCCCTAAATCACCTTCTATGGGGAGTCAACTATTCACATTGACCACTCAGAAACAGACAAATTGGGCTCTATCTCTAGTTCTTCCTAATTTAGCACATGGGATGAATCCAGGTTGTACTTTTTCAACTGGGAGACATAGAAGACATCATGAATGGAAGTCAACTAATAATAAAAGGCCAACCTGTATGACACCCTACCAATATGCTCAGTGATCTCAAAAGGACTGACATACTGTGGCCTCATCTTCCCTTACTTTCCCAATCGACGATGGCCCAGATGAGGGTCACTTTCAATAATACCCTGTCACCCACAGAAGAATCTAGGTCTCAACACCTATGGCCAACAAAAGATTTATGAATAATCTGAGCTATCAGCAAGAGCTTCCAGATCAACTTGACCTTCTCAAATGTCTCCTTCACAAGGCTCATCTCCAATAGTGAAGTCTCACCTACCTCAGACCAATATAGGGGGGACTGAAAAGGCCAACCATAGAGCGCCTCAAAAGGAGCCATTCGAATCGAGGATTGGTAATTATTATTATAGGAAAATTAAACCAATCCAAAATGGCTATCACATGAACCTCAAAAGTCCAAAACACATGCACAGAGCATGTCCTCTGGGATCTAATTCACCAGCTCTGTCTGACCATCCATTTTAGGATGGTAAGCAGTGATCATCTTAATTTGTGACCCCAAGGCCTTCTGAAGTCCTTCTCAAAACCGAGAAGTGAAACGGTGATCTCTATATAAGACAAATATTGATGGAACACCCTGAATCCTTACCACCTCTAGGAGATACAAACGGCCCAACTCATATACTTTACCAGAATCTTTTATCAGAATGAAGTGGGATTATTTGGTCATATGATCAATCACCACCCAAATGGTATTCTTACCCCAAGGTTTACAAGGTAAGCTTGCAATGAATTCCATGGTGACCTTTTCCCACTTACAAGTATGAATGGGTAATGGATGGGGCAAACTGGAGGACCCTTGGTGATTTTATTTCACCTGCTGACATGTGTCGCATCTCGACACGAAGTCAGCTATGTATCATATCATATTTGGCCACCAGAACTGTCGTCACATGTCATAATACATCTTGGCAGCACCTGGATGGATATCCCATTGAGACTGGTGACTATCTTGCTCCACCACCTTCCATAGAGACGATGGAACTATTGAATGGCCCTTAAAGCACAAGATTCCCTCAGGATATGATGACCAATCAGAAGACATCTCCCCACCATGAAGAAACAACCTTGACCACTGAAAAAAAAATCACTGGGATGTTCTCACTAAATCAACTCCAAGAGAGAAGGAGTCAAATGAATGCTCGCTAAGAACACACCTCCACTATGCTCCTTTTTCTTCACATGCATCTGAGCAAATAGCCCCATCAAAGTCCACTCATCACTGGACTTTCTCAAGGCTTTCACTGGTACTTTTCAACTCAAAGAATCTGCTACCACATTACCCTTGCATGAGGTATAGACAATTTCAATGTCGAACCCCTGCAAGTACTCAATCTAGCACCGCTATCTTAGATTGAGATCCTTCTATGAGATGATGTAGGCCAACATTTTGTGATTAGAGTAGACGACAAACTTCTCCTCAAAGAGGTAGTGATTCCAAGTCTTCAAAGCATGCATCACAGCTGCTAACTCCTAGTCATGGTCGGATAATTCTTTTCATGTGGTCAGAGTTACAGAGAACCACATGCCACAACGTGATCACCCTGTATAAGCACACACCAAATATTCATACTTGAAGCGTTGCAATACACCACATACCCCTTTCCAGCCTTTGGAAAAACAGAACGAGGGTATTAGTCAACCGCTGCTTCATCTCCTCTAACGATGCCTGAAATTCTGGGCCCTATACAAACTTCACCCCTTTCTGGGTGAGCGTGGTCATAGATGAAACAAGCTAAGAGAAATCCCAAAAAAAACTGCCTATAGTAACCATCCAGGCCGAGGAAACTCTTGATCTTGAATGCGTTCTTTATATGCTCCCATGACATAACCACACTAATATTTTTGGGGTCCACTAAAACCCCCTACTCTGAGATCACATGCCCCAGAAACTTTATATCCCTGATCTAGAAAGTGAAATTGGATAGATTTTCATAAAGGTGATGATCTCGCAAAGTGCCCAACACTATCATCAAATAATGATAATGCTCCTCCTCGGATCCAGAGTAAACCAGGATGTCATCCACAAATACCATGATAAAATAGTCATGATACTGGTGGGAAACCCCATTCATGAGTTCCATAAAGACCACTGGAGAATTTTTCAATCTTAATGGCATGAACAAGTACTCAAAGTGGTTTTACCTGCTTTGGAAGGCTGTATTTGGGATATCTGCCTCTTTCACCCTAAGTTGGTGGTAACCTAAATGCAAGTCTATTTAAGAAAACCAATTTTCCTCCCTAAACTGATTAAACAAGTCATCTATTTGGGGAAAATGATATTTTTTCTTGATGGTTACCTTGTTCATCTTTTGGTAATCAATACACAACTGAAGGGATCTGACAACCCACTTTGCAAATAAAATAGGAGTGTCCCAAAGAGAGACACCTGGGTGAACGAATACTTTAGATTTTAAATCGTCCAACCATATATTTAATTCCCCTAGCTCGGTGGGGGACATATGATATGAGGGAAGATATATTGGTTGTGTTCTCGGTGCCAAATCAATTGAGAACTCCACATCCCACTATGGAGGTAATCTTAAAAAATCATCTGGGAATACCTCTGGAAACTCATCCACTATGCGAGTTAGTCCACCTTCAGGAGCAAAACCATTGTACTCTAGCATGAGTGATGATAACTGGAAGAAAAGATTCCCAAACTCTAGGAGTGGAGCTCATGTGCGACCTGACCAAGGATCCCAATCCCCAAGGAAAACCTGACGGCTCCCATCTGGTGCCGTGAAACTGACCTGTCGCCTATAGAAATAAATGTGCGCTTGAAAGTGTACCATCCAATCCATTCAAAGTATCAGGTCAAATAGATCCATATCTAGGAATAGGAGGTCCCTCTCCATCTCAACCCCTGACATGGAAAGCACACACGACGGGAACTTCAAACCCTTCTCCTTCTTCTTTCCCAGTGGTGTCACCAACTCCATCACAAAAGACAAAAACACAGTTGGAAAATTCAGAATGTTCACAAAATGGGATGAGATGAATGAAACAGAGGTATCGGTATAAAAAAGAGTAGCAGTTATAGAAGATGCAACCAAAATGGTTCCTCGAACTATCGATGGTCCCACCTCTAATCATGCTGGTGCCTGATCCACCACATGAAGATGCCTAGTCTCTTCCTGAGAATGACCACTAGTTTTTGGTTGTGCCCTAAACTGTTTCTACCCAAAAGATGATCTGGACCTACTTCTATAGCCACCAAACTGAGATCCCCCTGCCCTCGACAGCTCTGACTGAGCTGGAACTCCCCTAGAATCCACTGATCCTTCCCCACCTTAGAGTTATGTTCCATCCTGCAAAAGTGTTGCAAGTTTACCATACCACCACACTGATAAAAATTATTCTGAGGAAAAGTTCATGTAGGTCATATGTTCCCTAGACTCTCTCACTGGTGGCACATGAAGGACCTTGCATCAGAATCCACTAAAGAAAACTATCTGGAAGGTTGGCATGAGCTGCTACCCTCCTTCTTTCCTTGATCCTACTACTTCCTTTTCTTCTTAGAATATCTGATGCTTCCCAAACCTGATATTGTCTCAAAAAAACACCCCTCCCCTTACTATCAATCTCCACCATACAGGCCCAGTCAATCACCTCTGCATAGGTTTTCAAATTGAAGAGGAAGACCTGAGAATAGACCTCTAGCAGAAGACCCCTCTCGAACTTTTGGGCCTTCATCTGCTCATTGGAGACCATTTATGGAGTATACCAGACCAACTCAGCAAAGCGGTTGGCATACTCCATCACAGAAAGATCCACTTGAACAAGATCCATAAACTCTTGAGATCGAGCATATTTCAAAACTTCATAGTGGTATTGGTCATTGAAGATAACCTTGAAGTCCTTCCAGCTCATCTTCTCATACTTCCCAGCTTAAAGCATTGATTCCCACCACCTTCGTCGGGGACCCTCTAACAGGAAATAGGCACATTTCACCCTAACCTCATCAAGTGTGTCCAGGAACTAAAACATGTGCTCGATATTTTTTATCCACTCCTTCGCTTCCTGGGGTTATGTGCTACCTCAGAAAGTAGGAGGCTTGTTTTTCAGAAACACCTAGGATTTTTCCTTCCTAGGTTCAGTCTCATATTCCCTAACTAGGGCTAGAATAGGAGCCGGTACCTATCCCAGATCTTGGACAGCCCGAACCACACCCTCTACTAGCCTCTGATCAAGCGGTGAGGGAGAACTCTCTTCGGCTTCCTCCTGCGAGTGCATGAGAGCTTTCTGGGGAGGCATGTTTCTACAAAAGACAATAGTCACAAAAACAAAAATCAGTACAAAAATTCTGAAAATTACATCAATAAAATCAAATATATATAATACAAACACATTACAACAATAAAATAAACAACTACTTCAACCCCACATGATGTCCACGTGTAGTCTGCAGCCCACACGTCTCACTTGGAAGTGAATCTAAACAAAAAATTCCAACATCCCATGGTTACTTGAGGTCTGTCACGAGAGGTGTGATCTAGGAACCCTACTCACAACCAATATTCTGATCCTCTATATTCCTAGCTCTTGTTTATCCTGACTCATCCCAAAATAATAATATAACCCAAAAACATTAAACTGCTCTAATACCATTTTGTCATTAACCAAATCTGGTCGCAAATAAAACTGACACCCAAACTAGCCCATGGAAAGTCCCGAAGGGAGTTCTATCTCCCCACAGGCTGGAACAAGTACCCAGGTATCATGTATTATGGTTTAGTAATTATTTACCCATGTTTAGAATCATTTAACAACAAAAAACAATCAATAAACCAAAACTAAAAATTTATGCTAAACAAGCCTTAAATAAAATCTAGAACTGAACACATAAGTTTAAGCATGACACAATAGGTAAAAATATACATAAAATTAGTATAAAAACAGCCCAAGGGACTTTACATGACAAGGGGTTCTCACTCACAAGTCGTCTCCACAACACCGCACCAAGGGAAGAAACTAGCAACCCGAACTGCCATCACCCAAGGCCTTGCCATTACCTACGTCAAACGTGATCAAGTCTACTTATACTCAAGGGGTTTAAGTAGGGTGTGATCTTAATTCTAATAGGATACCACCAAAAATATTTCATATAGTAAGCAATACCAGATGAAAAGCATGCGAGTTTTTGATAAATAATAAATGGTGGTCATAAATTCTAAAGAATGAAGCTTTTAAAGATAAACAATTTTAAAAGGTAAATTTCAAAGAGTGGACACATTTAATCAAAGAATGTAAGATAATGCATTTTTACATCCAAAAACACCCTAATTCAAAGATAAATACAAAATATCCAATGAGCACTAATCTCGGGAACACCCCTAGGCACTAGTTAGTTTTGGGCCCCATGTACCTCGTATCTCGGTGTAAAGTAACCATAGTAAAATGTGTTCCCATACGCGAGACACTAGTAAAGAACAATCCCATAACCTAGTGGTCCCCAATAACCATCAATATAGTTTTGTTAGTGTGATCAATGTACAACTTGCTAAGTGAAATGGGGATAAAACCATTCTAGATCACTAGCGTACCAGTACACGTCCGCCAACCTAGATACCCAGATTTCCCCCTTGTGATCAAACAATTTTCACATGTCTCAAAAATCAATATTCACATAAAAACCACATTTTTGGTCATACACACTCAAAATAGTATCTACACATTCTTTTCACCATTTACACAACTCAATAAATAATGAAATGTTTTCATAAAACAGCTTCAAGGTATACCACCAAACATTTCACATGAAATCTATTTAAAATTGATCATCGAAAAAAAATTCATGCCAATATTACCCCAAAATAGAATTGGAATCACTAAAACATTTTAATAAAACCATTACATGAGTTACAAAACAACCCCAATTGGTATAACATTGAATGGACATGTAAAACACCTATTTTCACACAAAATTGGAACTTAAAAATAAATTACTTAACAAATGCCACCAAAACTAATTTTTGCAGAAATAAAATGAAAAATTATTATTATAAAAATAGAAATCAAGAGAGGATAACTCATCTAGTAGTGCTAACATATGGAACCACCTACCACGAGTGTCAAAACCCTCAAATCCTTGTACGAAAGTTACACCGCACCACCACCACACCAAAAGAAAGTTAAATCCAACCTAAAACTACAATATTAGACCAAGAAACCCAAGATCAAACCCTAGGTTAGAATCCTTACTTCCTGAACATTAGGAAATTTAAGAAAAGTGGAAGAAACCCTAAGATAATGGGAGGAACATGAGAGGAAACTCACTTAATTGAGAAACTTTGAAGAAATGTCCCCAAATACATAAGTATTTGAATCTCCAAACAGCTAAAAATGAAATTGAGGTTCGAATATGGCTGATGAGGTCATGTAGGAACTGAAAAGGGTGGAAAATAGTGACCAATGAAGAAGTTGTGAAGGAAACAAATTATCTTTGCAAATATGGATGATTTGAGAAATTTTGAGAAGTTTTTCCCTAATTCATGATAAATATCAGATCCAAATAGGGATAAACGAACAAGGGGGTGCGCCTAGGTTCAGTGGGATTAGGTGAGAGGTGAAATCGCTGAAAATGAGTAAAAAATAAATACGATATTAAAGAATTAAAAAACATGAAATGGGATTACGGGTTGGCACAATGCCAAAATAAATCACCCAAATCCAAAATGATAATGACTACCTAAGGGGTCCAAATGTCCATGGTGGTTTTCATAGGTCAGGGGAGGCCAAGTGGGAAGTGTAATTTGTGAAAATGTTGAAAAAAGAAGGAATTATTAAATAAATAATTTTTTTTAATCTGGAAATGGGCTCACGATTTGGCTTAAATCTTGAAAACTCACCATTTCCTCCAAAAATGCATGGGAAACCCCCGCAACGAAGAAATAATGGAAATTAAATAAAAAATACCTTTAAAATAAGACAGGAATGTGAAAATTGATTTAGGAAAATTCTAGAAAAATTAATTCATAAAACAAAATTAATTTTTTAAATCAATATATTAAAATTAGCTTAGGGGAAATTTTTGTGATTATTCTGAAATAATTTATTTTTCAATGAATAGTGAAAAATACTGATTTTTATTGAAAATTATATTTTACCTTCAAGTATTTACATAGTCAAAATATATTTTAGATTAGTTTTAAAATTTAATTAGTTCATTTTGATTAAACATAATCCTATTATAGTCTTTAGAATGAATTCTATACTTTAATTTGGTATAAAATCATTTTTATACTTGAAAAGGTATTTTTATAAAGAAAACTATTTTTTTTGTTCTTTCTATTTTAATATTAAATTAATTTATTCCAATTCTATAAATTGAATCCTGAAAAATAGATTCTATTTTTTGAGTCAGGAGGTCCAAATTTGGAAAATATATCCCTTTTATTTTTATTCATTATGAATAGTAACTATAGTAAATAATTGTCACTATGGTAAGGGTAAATCCAATATTTATATTTAAAAATAATATTATAAAGACTAAAAAATTACCCTAAAACTTTCCTTTATCCTATTTTCTGAGTGAATTTTGGCCATTTACATCTAAGTTTTGAAAATATAGTGACTTGGTGTCATATTTATTTTATTTTTACCTTGATATAATTTTATATAAGGAAAAGTAAAAAATGTTATTCTCTGTGTTTTATTATCTTTAAATGTTTGAAATAGGGATAAGCAGAGGACATGTTAGATTATGAAATAATTATTAAGAAGATAAATAATTTTTTTATCATGATAATTTATTTATAATTTTTAGTGATGAAATAATTACATTTAATGACTATGCAATGCTGATACAGTATATATTCAATTAATAGAAAAATAAAATAAATGATTTTAAAAATAACTAAAGTAATATAATTTTAATGAATTATTGTGTTACATTAATTTTTTAAGTAAATATAACATGTTAGTGATGTGTAAAATTATTATATTTTAATTCATTTTCTTCCATGTTGTTTTCAAAGTCAGATTAAATGAATAGTGTCAAAATGACATTAATGATATTTTATGTTAAACAATATTTTATTAAATGTTTAAGAATTCATAAAAAACCTATATTTAACCAATTTATTGGGATATAGTTTCAATTATTAACCATTTTCCATTTATGGGACAATTTTCATTTTATAATAAATATCTTGACCCCTAAACATTAAAAACATTGTTATAACAATAATTTTCAAAAAGGGTTCACATGGGTTAAAACAAAGGGATAAGGATAAAAAACTAATCTAAAATTTAAAAAAATTTATTGGATGATATTATTTATTCCCATCATCATAATATATTATAATTATATCAGTTTTTATTCTTTTTTATGAAAATTAATTTATATTAATTCAATATTTTAAGTAATTCCAAGAGTGCATCTCCCCACACTTATAAAAGGATTCCTCATCTCCTATTTAATTCACACTTAAAAATCATTTTAGTTCATCCAATACCTACCCAAATCCCTTAATAAAATCCCTCACCACATTATAGAGGTCCTATTTTGGGTATAATACCAACCTTAGAGGGTTTATGGTGTGAAGCAAAAAAAGTTTCTCAAAGAAGAGGCATAGTTTTTAACCAAATGTTTTACTTTTATTTCTTATTGTACCTCATTAAAATATTCTTCAAATGTAATGAAATAATAAAATTGATATCTTTAATATAATAATATGTTATTATAGTAATGCAATCACTTACATATGTCTCATTTTCCATCAAATGAGAAATGAAATTGTCGTTTGTGTGTACGGTGGACTACCAACTCACGAACCGATGTAATTAATTTTCAATCACTACCAATCGCAGATTCTTATCATGAAGGATTTAATTAATATATCTATCTTTTAAGATATTATTAAGATTCTGTAAAGGTTAATTATTATTTGTCTTTCTTTTGTGTCATCCATCAAAAATGGAAACAGTGTTCATGCGTATATACGGCCTATTGTCTCCATTAATAGTGTAATTTATTTTTCTATCTTTATATCAGTGTAATATATGCATCATTAATTTATATTTTATATGATTTTAGTTTCAAAGGAATGTTTTTTTGGGTTATATGGTTTCTAAATATGTCCACTACTTAAATCCACTAGTTTCATGACATAATGCTTGATCCACAAGTTTCATGTTACGATGAAACTATTCACGTTATAGCAAATGCTCATAGATACCTTTACCATGCCACAACCTTACATACACATAGTATCTTACACCTTCATAACTTATCTATAATTTTCATTCCACAACATAGCTTCCATAGTATTAAATTAGAATGTGTGGCCTCAATGTTGGAATAACTCCAAGCCCTTTATAGAATGACCATTTTGATCATACATACTACTAAAAAGGGGTGGCCATGGCATATCATTGAGAGATTTTGAATTATCTTCTTTATAACATTGGGGAAAAATCATGATCCCCTACATTGTGGCACGACATGCCCTATCACAGCATAATGTGACACTACATAGCCCAAGATTAATTCTATCATAATTTATATCTAGTTCTATCATCTTCAAATCGTGCCTCAACTATCTTACACCATTACCAAAATCCAACATTGTAAGTAACAGTGAATTTTTCTCAATCAAACCATAAGAAATAATTGTGTATTTGAGAGAAATATTTATCAAGTTAATATCAAATATGGGAAATTGATAAAAAAAAGTTAATTTTCAAGAAGATAATTTCTCAAAGATGTCAATAGGTCTTCACAGTAGTGATATAATAAAGAAATGATAAAGTGGAAATATATATATTCACAATTACATCATGTGATAATAGATAATTAGATGATAAAATTTTCCTTCCCTAGATCGCATTCATCAATTATGCATGAATATATACTATAAAAGTGCTAAGGATTCGCCAAACATTCTTCATCGGTTAGAGGATCATCCAAGATGACTAGTTTTCCAAAAATGCACCACCAAAATATAAGAGGTTAAGGGAGGGAAATAAAAATTCTAATGAGAGAGGGTTACACAACTATTTATAATAATTACCTAGAAATCTCAATCATGACGTGGCGCTAATGGTTGTGGAATAATTCATCGACATTAGACCAAAACCATGGTGAACGTATTCCTATAACGCCATAATGACCCACAATCAATACAAGATCCAAAAACTATACTAAGATAAAATCCATTTATAGATCCCTAGAAAACTTGGTCAATTCTCATAACTTCATATATCTCGACCAAATTATATCATGACATGAGGTATAAGGGAACAATATTTAAACCTATGAAAAGCATGGATTGAATCCCATCATCACAGCTCATTGACCCTTAGATAGGATAAAATTTTGGGTGACACACATCTGATAACTCTTCCATGAGATTAACCCAATGTTATATTGTCCCGAGAGTTATTGAAATAAGACTAAAGAGGGCGGTGAATTTAGTTTTTTGAAATTTTATTCTCTTAGAAAACCACTCACTTTAAAATATGAAAAACATTTGATCATTTAATTAACATAAGTAGTAGTATAAATAAAAGAAAAAACAAAATAGATTAGACACAAATATCTATAGTGGTTTGGGGGGAAAATCCCATATTACACTCTACTAACACTTTTCCCCATTAGTTTTGTGATTTTAACTAACCATCCCTTTTCTGAGGACTTTTAGTCCTTTTTCCAAGGAGTTCATGACTGAGTGTAAGTAGCCAACACTTGGTACAACAGCATGAGGAGTTTTCAAATTTTCTCCATCAAGGCTTTACAAACAATATACATCAAGGTTATTTTATCTAGAATCTTTACAATGAAATATATAATAAATAGAGTGTTTACAAATTGATCTCAAAGTTGTGAAATACAACTAATAGAAGATAATAAATCTCAATTAGAGATGATAGGAATAAAATATATCTTGAGGATAGTATTATGAATACAAAAAGATGATTGAGATAACACAGCTGTATATTTTTAAGCTTCTTGTTTTTATCATTTAAAATAGAGCAGCGCAGCTAAGCTTCAAGAGAGTGTTATTAGATAATAATGAAAGAACTTCATTTCTTCCCAATATATCACTTTCTCAAATCTAGAAACACCAATGAAATAAATTAAATACTTCACTTTTAATTTCACAACAATAGATCCTTAAAATATAGAATTTTTTAGTTAAATCTACACATCCTTTTCTGAAAAATACCTCGATAATATTACTATACAATAAATTATTCATGTGCCTGTTTCCATTATTGGTACTTACTTCATGTAATTTTTTATACTATAAGGAGGTCATACACCTTTTAAATATTTCATATACATTTTTCAACTCACTAAAATAACTCTGATGGTAATAAATACCAAGTTTCAGAATGATAGCTGATTTTAGATCACCATATATATCTGAATTCTACACATTTGAATTCACATAGCTGAATCGATCTATGTAGTAATTTTTCATGTAGCTGAATTCTCTATGTATCCAAATTTTTATAGGACTTATTCATTTATTTTATTTACTTCAAATAACAAAATGTTTATAGGACTTCTTTATATAGATTATTTCACCATGTATATCATTCACATAACTGATTACTCTACATAACTGATTTACATAACCGATTGAACTACATAATCAATTGATCACATAGAATATTTAATCAACATAGAAAATTTCTAGATATATAATTCCACAATATATATGTTTCAGGTAGATGAATCCTTCATGTAAGCGATTTACATAGTTTAATGCTCATTTATCTATTTCTTCATATAGCTAAATTTTTCACATAGCCAATTTTCTAGACTTAAGAAAATTTCATCCAAAACATCCAAAATTATAGAATTAAAGGTTTTAACAACTAAAACACTAAAAATTATGATAAAACTTGATGAACACACTTAAAAAATCATCAGTAATATATGAAGGGTATTTTTTATCATAATAACATAAAGAAAATGGAAAATATTCAAACAACATAAGTAGTCCAACAATATCCCCTTTTTTATGATCACAAAACCCATGATATTAAACACAAATATTTTAAAAGGTTTTCATAAAAATTTGTCATAAAACTAAATGAATATATATAATTTTGTTTAAATTTCTTGATTATCCATTTCATATCCCCCTTAACTAGACACTTTTCCCCTTTGTATTACTTGAAAAATTCTCCAACTTCTCCAATTTCTCTACTATTATGTCAATAAAAATGAAGGTTAAAGATTAGAAAAATACTTTTAATTTAGAACTGACAGGTAATAAATGATGAAGTATAGTGTTGAAACTAAATTTGGAATTATGGAAATAATGGAATGTAGTGATGAAAATAATGATATTAAACACATTAAATGAAAAAAAAATCTATAAAAAACATAATAAATGAATTAATTGAAAATAGTAAACAATAAGAAACATGAGAAATTAATTAAATGTTAACAATAGAAAATAAAATTAATAATAAATGAATTAAATGAAGAAAACACTAAGAAAAAACATGAGAAATAAATTAAATAAATAAATATCTAATAAAAAAATAAGAAATGAATTAAAGAGTAATTTCATTAATTTTAAATATTTTTACATAATAAATCTACTAAACACCCACAAAAATAAATATGTAATAGTCAATTTAAAATATATAGGATTATGAATAGGGTCAAACTGAGAAGGTGGTTTGTGTGGAGGTAACTTGAAGGTTGGTATAGTTCTGGAAGTAGTTTGGAAGTCCACTGGTGATAGTGGCACAACTCTTCCAAGATATACATTAGTTAACTCTTTACTACCAACAGTTATCTTGTCTTGTAGCCTATAATGAACCAGAATTAAACATTACATCAGATTGAGTTTCAAGATAATAATTAATTTTATTACATTTGGGGATCTTTTCAGGTTTAGAGTTTTATAAAATTAGGCCATAAATTATATAAAACAAAACCATAAAATATTAAGTGGACACATCTGATTAGTATCCATTTTTTCAATAATATAAAACTTATAAAATAAAGCATGGTTTATTTTTAATGTAAAATCTCCATGACTTTCAACATCAATTCTTAATTTCCCTTACCCATACTTAAATCATGATAAAATCAATTAAAAATGTGGGATGAGAACAGAAATCTCATTAATGGATACAAAGAGGATAAAAACTGTTAGTCCAGTGAATACATGAAAACTCATATAATATTTACCTTAATATTCAAATTTATTTGAGCATGTGAAATAAAACATTTTCACATGAAAAAAACACACATTTTTCTCAAATAAAATCATTAAAACCCCTAGCAAGCAACTAAAACTCTTTTTCGGTGACTTAGAGAATCATATTCATAAAACCATTTCAAAACCATTTTAATTGGAATAACCTTATGGATGACTTCTAATATAATCATTACCTAATGAATTGGAGAACTATTTGGGTGAAACCATTATTTGAGCTATAATAGGATCACCCAACACTATTTGGGCCACCCCATATTAAGCTATAACGGGCTTACCCAAAGCTATCTTGACTACCCCATGTTAGGTAGTGATGGGCTTACCCATTTTTTATATAGGCCACCCCATGTCAATCTATTATGGGCTTACCTGACGCTATCTAGGTGCATCCATTTCTCATGTATAATTATCAAGTACCTTATAATAAATAAAACATATTTATGCTTACAATTTTCAATTATAAAAAAATTAAAAACTATTTTAAACTCGTGAACAAATCACTTTTGGATATCAAAATACTCTTCTCTTGTGAAAACCAATTTTCAAAACAAAATACCCTTTTTAATTTGAAATTCATATTCAATACAAAAATACCCCCAAAAAATAAAAAAGTTTTTTCATTAAAGAAAACATGAAATCTTTAAATGTAATCTAGAAATAAAATATCAGTTACGATGGAAGAAAATTCATTATCACCGATCTCATTTAACAATTTTCAAAGTGTTCTGTATAAAACAAGTAAAAGTATTACTTTTAAAATAATTTTTTTAGTAAAGTAAAAAAAGATATAAAATATAATTTATAAATATTTTATTTCCACTAAAATCTTTGTGAAATCACTGTATAAATATAGACATGGAAAAGGAAGATCTGTAAGAAAAACATTAAAAGGTAGATTTTCTTAAAATAAAAGTCCCTTATCACATTGGAAATATTTGAATCATAAGACCCGTAAAAATATAACATTAAAAAAAACTTTAAATACCATTATAATAGATAAATACATGATATAACATGTCAAAGGGTCTGTATATATTCTTTATAAAAGAATAAAGGTGCACAATATAAATATATGCCTTAATGAAAAGAGATTTAGACAAAGTCCCTTACCTTGAGTCTGATTCATCATGTGTGTATTTATATTCCTGAATAATAAACTTATCTTAATTATTTAATTTCTTAATAACATTATTCAATTTTATTATTAATTTTATTTCACTTATTACCATGTTATATACAAATACTTAATCAATTACGTTTACATCAAATGTTTTGACCATATTTATCTTATGTGTCAAAAACGACTTTGGTATGTCGACAATAGTCAAAATGGTTATTATTTAAACATATATAGAATAATAATCATGAAATAATAATTATATTTATAAATAAATTATTCTCTTAAAACCAATTGTTGAATTTTTTTATGAGAAATGAGATAACATTACGATCATTGAGATGGTAGGTCATACGTACTTATGAGTAACGTTTCCATTTTTCAATGATCATTATGGAAAGAAGGTAAGTAATATTTTATATTTAAAAATGAAAATTATATCATAAATACCATTATATTTAATTATATATACTCATATATATCATTATTATGATACAGTGATGAAAAAATAAGAATCGCATCACTTTGATGAGGCGGTAGTCCACACATCCGTGAACGACGTTATCACTTTTATAGTGTGTGAAATGGTAATAATAAAATGATATATTATATTTATATTCATAAAATTATCTTATTAATATCATAATTATTTCATTTATATCATATATATTCATTACAGTTTCCCATATTACCTTCCATGTAACATGTTAGTGAAAAACGCTTCACATCGCTTTGCGAGGTGGTAGTCCACCATACACATGAGTGACGTTATCATATCACCTATGGTATGAAATATAAAAAGGTTGTATATGGTATAATTAATAAATATGTATAATTATGCTATAACATAAATATCATATATAAATAGTATTTCCATCGTTATTCGTAACCATGAGATGTGGTAATGGAAAGACGAACGACATAATTTCACGAGGTGGTAGTCCTCCGTACACATGAAGGGTGATTTAATAATCCATTTGATGGAATTGTGTGTGTTCATACGTCATAAACTTAGAATAAAAACAAATAAATATCCATAGGATACTTATGTTATTATATAATCATGGTATAAGAATAATTGGATGGGGTGGATAAATAAATAAAACAAAGAACTCATGTTGATAAAAGTTACCTCTTCTTCAGGTGACTCCTTTTGGTTTGCACCAAAGGACTTCCTTGGTTGGACTTCTTCCCAAATTAAGGATTCTAGGATGATATGAGGTAATTTGGGATACAATTTTGGAAATCTTGGTTGAACCAGTTAGTTTTTAAGGTGCGAAGAGCAAAGGAGAGGTGGTGACCTTTTATAAGTGGGGGATAGGACACACATGGTATTTTTTAAAATAAAGTTACTTAAACCAACGTTTTTACCAACAAAAAGGCTCCAATAATGCACAAAACTAGATAATAGAATGTATGAGGTCTAAATATGTTAATAAAATGGGTTATTGAAAACTTTATAATTTATTTGGGCCCTTAAGTTTAAAGTTTAGTCATTTGGTAAACTCATTATTTACCTTAATCTTTGTGATTAATTTTAATTATTTTCACTAATCGCCTAAGAAAAAAATTAAGTCTATATTATTAGAAATTATAAATTATTATGATTATAAAAATAGAATCAATTTTTACAAATTAAATTCACATAATGGGAAAATTTTAATTTAATATTAATCTCATAGACACGGCGAGACGATAAGTTTTTAAGAATAGTGTTTTTTTAGAAAAATATGATTCTATATTAACTCTATGACTAATAATAATAATTGTATGAAAATAAATTAATATTTAATTATATATATTATATAAATTTAAATTAAAACATTCATAATTATTTATTATTTAAATTAATTAAAAAGGTGAAATTTTATTCATTTTAAAACAGTTCATTAAAAAAACACATCTTTAAACCCAAATTTTTTTTTTATTAAAAACCAATATAAATCTGATTCAAAATTAATTAAGTATATTAAATGATAAATAATACTTTTTTTACTTATAAACATATTTTTACTTTTAAATTACTTAATTTATTAAAAATAAATGGCTTTTTTATAAAAAATGGTATTTTTCACTATTCACTGAAAAATCTATATTTTCCAACAAATTATCCGAAAATTTCACCCAAAGTAAATTTTTATATTATTATTTCAAAAATTATATTCATTTTATCATATTAAAATTAAAAAATTTTAAAATTAATCTTTTAAATAAAACCTTATAAGAAAGGTGTTTAATTAAAACAATTTCCTTTTTGATTAAGAATTACTTAATATTTTTATAACTAATATAACTATAGAATTCATATTAATAAATATTTAAATGATTTATTCTATCATTAAGTTTGTTGTTACATCCTTTCACCCTTTTATAAATTGTGTCCTCGTAATTTTATTCACTTATTAAACTAGAAGGGATGCCTTTCCCCCGTAGCATTTTCAAATTCCCTTGTTGCCTCTTCAACCATATGATTTTTCCATAAAAACTTAACTTGGTGAATCAAATTTTTCCAAAACTATAAATCCCCAATATTTTATGGTATGTCTCTTTTTAAATTTAACTTCTTCAATATCTTATGTTACACATAACACCGAGCATAACCAAAAAAATAAATATTATAATTTAATTATGATAGTAATCACCCAACCGTCGGAATAGAGGGAATGAATAAGATTCACTAAATTATGAAAATATAGTTTATACATGTTTATAAAATGAATTCATTAGTTACCAATTAATTTAAAATGAAAATAAAAACCAATTGAACATAAAGGATGTGTTTTTTATAAAAAACTATTTTTATTCCCCCAACGGCATTTTATCTTAACAAATTAAATTAATCACTATTAATAAAATACATAAATAAAATCTATATATTATATATTCAATCAAATTTTCTGACATTGATCCAATATATTTTATAAACATAAGATAAGAACAAATCCAATTGTATGCATAAAAATCTATATTTTTCTAAATACAGTTTTGCTACCTTTTAATGAAGTACTTGTTTTAAAAATAAACTTAGACACTTTTATAATTTTTATTTGAAAAAATAAAATTAATTTTTGAAATCATTATTTCAAAATTATCTTAGGGAGAATTTTTGGTATTTTTATGAAAATATTTATTTTCCAGTGAATAGTGAAAAACACCGATTTTTGTAACTATTAATTTTGTTATATTAAAAGTCTATTTATGATTTTAATTTGATCTAAATGAAAATTAAATACTATTTAGTTATAAATAATATAATTTATTTAATTTTAATTATAATTATATCTTATTTTGGAATAAGTACATTTTTTGTCTTAAAATACATTTTTCAATAAAACTGTTTTTCATTGATTTTTGCGGGATTAATTTTAAATTAAGTTATTAAACTTATTTGTTTTTAATATTAAAAAATGCATTAAATATTTTGATTCAGAAGTTAAAGATTTTTTAAATAATTTACTTTTAATTTTGACCCATATGAATAGTAACCTTGGTAATTTTTTGTTACCATGGTAAAGGGTAAATTGAGAGATTTGAGGTAAAAATAATATGATAAGGATTAGAAAATTTCCCTAAATCTTCCCCAATTATTATTGGATATCATTAACACCTAAGTTTTTAATTTGAGTTATTTAATGGTTACTTTTCCATGAAAATGACTGTGATATTATTTAAATTAATGAAAATCACGAAATGTCACTTTTTTATCTTAAATGTCTCTTATGTGTCCACATGGAGAAAAATTTAGGTTTTGAAGTAATATAATTTTACATTTTAAAATTAATAAAATTATTTTCATGATATAAATTTATTTATGATTTTTTGGACTATTTGGATGAGGTTATGATATTTATAAGATTTTATTTAAAGAAAAGACAAAGATGTCACATTCATATTTTAATAACAGTATTATTTTTAATATAGTGTTATTCAGATGATATATTAAAATATAGATATTATTTTTAAAACTAAAATATTTATATACATCATGGTATTTTATTTTTAATTCTTAGTAGATAAATATTTGCCTTATATAATTATACAATGATGACGTAGTAATTAAATTATTAATGAAACAATCCAATAAATGATATTAAAAATATTAAAATAAATATAATTTGAATTAATTAAGGTAATCCATGAATTTTATGTATTATTATGACATATTTATGGTCTATTGAATGTTTTTTTTTGAATTTATCTATTTTTATTGATTTTCTTAAGGAAAAAGTAATGAATAGTGTCAAAATTGACACAAATGATATTTTATCAAAATAATATTTTATTAAATTATTTAAAAATCATAAAATAAATATTCAAAAATAAAATGTGAATATTATTTGGTCTAAAATTTTATTAATGTTTCATTTATGTTAATTTTGAAATTTTATAAGTAAAAAATTATCACCTTTTAATATTAAATAAATTATTACCAAAATTAAAATTAAAATAAGTTAACTAAGGTCAATCGAAATGATAAGGTTCAAAATAAAACCAAAACGTGTAAAAAATTTATTTTATGATTAGATTATAACCTTATATCATCTTATATTTGAATCCATAGACATTTTTGGGTATTTTTATAGAAAATGAATTTATTATAATTTAATATTTAGAGAATTTCCAAGGGTTCCCCTCACCTCAATAATTAAAGGGCATTGATTCCTTCATTTCATTTAAACACCTTGAGCCTTCTATCTCAACCAAACTCTATCCTTTTATCTTATAAAAATAATTATCTAAGTTATTGAGGTTATTTTCCTTCCAAAATATCAACCCTAGATCCCTTCAGAATAGATTAAATAAAGTTCTTTAAAGAAGAAGGTAATCGTCTTTATCGACTCTTTCAATATTATTTCTTCATCCAATTACTCTTCATGAATTGTTTCCATTATAAAGTAATAACTCTAGTATCATATATATACTTATATGTTATTATGATTATGTTACAACCTTATTATACCTTTTATCTGTCCTATGAAAAACAAAAGCACCACCCGTGCGTACATACGGCTTACTGTCTCCACATCGTGGTGTAATTTGTTTTTAATCACCACATTACTTGGATGGATATAAAGATAGATATAATAGATATATATATTATAATTATGAAATTATATTGATTCTTAAAAAATTAATATACCATATAATCTCTTACCCTTTCACCATTAAAGGAATGATGCAGTCGTTTGTGCGTATGGATGGTCTACTATCTCCATGACGCGATGCGATTAATTTTCCATATTCACCATTCAAGAATGATTATAAAAATGTATATAATGAAAACTATGATACCTATGAAATTAATATAATTTTATATATTATGGAACTATATCTTATGTACAAGAACCAGGACTTATGTAACAAAACATGCATAGAAAAATAAAGTAGTTAACGCCCAAAATAAGGGAAATAACAAAATATTATTAACAAATGGGTGATAAGATGATATAAGAGAATCATATATGATGTCATAAATATAAAAATGGTTCTTTTATAATTTAATGGAATTCTTAAAACCATTATATATAATTTTAAAGTGCATTAAACTAAATGAACGTGCAAGGTAAGGGTTTTTCATATCGCTTTAATTTTTGTGGGACATATGTCATATTCATCACTTATTTCTTTTGTTTGATGTATGTAATATCCCTTTTATTTATGATAATAAATAATTTAATATTTCATTAAATATCCATATTTCTTGTTTCATGGATATTATTATTTTCTAATTCATATACCATTTTTACATATAGAGTTTACTTTGAAAGTTATTTTATTAACTAGGGAAATTTTGATAAAACTGTATCATTTATTAGAAATGTATATTTGATGATAAGTCACATTTTTCATGAATTAAATTGATTATTTGATATATGAGGAATTATTTTGACTTGAAGTGATGGTTGGGGCCTAGTATTATATAGCCCCTTGATGTAGCAATAGGTCTCATGAAACAAATTAGTTGGTAACAAACCCTTCGCATTTGTTTCTAAGAAGAATCATATGGGTTTCTACCCACAAACTTAAACTGTCTTGTGAAAGGTCTTGATGGTATATTGGTTTATGTTCCAAATACATGACATCTAATAATTAATCATTTCTTTCTTTTAAAATTCATTTATTATTATCCAGAATATTTTCACTATGAAAAAATATATGGATGCATATCATTCTAAATTTATTGATTAAATGGAATGTGTGCTCTGTTATTTACCTGTACGTATTTATTATTCTTATTTATAAAATTATCTTTCATTTTACTTAACCCTTAATGAGAATTTGATCTCACCCATTTCTTATGTTTGTTTTTTTCCATGTTTCCAAGAAGTTTATTGTAATTGATATGTAGGGTTATGATAAGAAGGATAATGGAATTCTCAAATAATTTTTTTTTTATTTTATGTATAAAATTCAATTTTAATTTCAAATATGTATCTAGTTTACCAAAACTAAGAAACTATTCGGTCCTTTGGGATGGGATTTCTTATTTATATGCCATTATAATAAAATAACCACTAGATCAGGGCTACTAGGGTAGGGGTTTATATAGTTGGTATCGAATCAAGTTTAGTAGAAACCTTGGGAACCAGATTTAGGAATATGTAGATTATGGAACATAACCCTATGATAGTTTTGAGAATAGGTATAGAATTACTTCCCAAAGAAACCATGTTTATGATTATGAAATTATCTATGCATAAATTTTTCAATTTATGTTAAGTATTATTCCATATTTAAAATTATAAAAAGTTCATGATTTTATGAGCTAATATAGTATATTTCATTATTTATAAATGGAACCTAGAAGAAAGAAGGGTATCAATACTCGTGACCAATGTAGATATTTTCCAATTGAGGAATATAATATAGATTTTATTGGAATTGATTAAGTTATAGATATATTAGGGTATCGTAATCAAGTTATAATAAATAACCTTGCCTGGATGGAGAAACCTTCTCCATATAAATATTCTAGAATACTAGATTTATTTATGTGATAGAGGCCCCCATTATTTAGCGGGACTACTGATCCAATGGAATCTGAGCAATGGATTAATTCTTTGGAGAAAATATCTATGGCATTAAGATGTGCTTAAAATGAAAAATTTACACTTTTCGTGTATTATATCAATAAAGATACTAATAAATTGCGGTCATAGGTCTAGAATATTAAAGAGGAATAGGAAATAGAACTCATGGAATGGGAATATTTTAAGGATGCATTCTTTGATAAATATTTCCCTTGTGAGTAAAAAACAAGATAAAGATAAAGTTCCTTAGTTTAA
Organism: Viscum album; assembly: GCA_963277665.1. NCBI lineage: Eukaryota > Viridiplantae > Streptophyta > Magnoliopsida > Santalales > Viscaceae > Viscum > Viscum album. The sequence continues at coordinate 246,483,549 of OY728129.1, forward strand.
ATCTAAGGGAGAAAGAAAGTTTTGTGGAGTATGAAACTACCTTTTTAAGGTTATCAAGGAATTATATGGATTACAAATTCAATATAGAATTAAATATTGACTATTTCTTTGAAGGTATTAAGCCAAGTATTTGAAGGGAACTGGTCTCCCAAACTTTTTCTTCATACAATTAAATAGTTTTATATGCTATCAAGATAGAGAAATAATTCTCCAATTCTAATTAATTAAATGGGAAGAAATAGAAGAATAGGGAGGAATATCAAATCATGAATAAAGGGAAAAGGAGAAAGAAGTATTTTCCCAAATATGATAATTATGGAAAGAAACACCCTGGTACTTTCTTAAAAGGAATGTGAGTTTTATATAAGTATGGAGATAAATTCTACTGTTCTTATGATTCAAGGGTAAGAAAAAGGTTACCAATGTGAAATGCTTCAACTGAAAGGAGATAGGACACTATGAAAATTAATGTCTTGAGAATACACCCCAAAAGATGATAATGGATCATGGTCAAGATTATGCTACCACTACAGATGAAGAGGAATGATTAATATTCTTGTGTTTGGATTCAAGATTTATATTATTTGAGTATTTTATCAATGATTTTATAGATATAATAATAATTATATGTATAAGGATTTTACTACAATACCTCTTCTTTAAGGAATTGGAATCATGTGTTGAATAACACCAGTAACTAAGAGACGTAATTCTATTGTAAATTGATCTTTTATAAAACACAAGACTTGGGAAAGAGAACCCTAAATATGATCTTAATGTCGAGATAATAATAAATAGATGTTTGTGGGATAGTATTTGTGGCCATGAAGTTGGTTAGTGATTTTATGGTTTATTTTATGTTTTTTAGAATTATTAAATGTTTGGATTTAAGGAATATATTCAACAACTTGAGATTTTACATTTTGAATCATTCATGTTTTAATTAAGGTTTAACTGCGATCAAGGTATTAATATATTTGGTATGTGATAATAAGAGCTACATTATTTTTTTTTTGAGGAAATTTTGATGTTAAGTGACCTTTATTCTAATTCATTGGTCTTTGAATTTGGACAGACATATTTTGGATGATTCTTAAGGTGAACTACTTATGGAATTGATTAAGGATGTTATTAATTAAGATTAGATTATGATTTAACATGTTGGATAACATGTGATAATCATTTTGGTTTCAGTAAAAATTTAAATTCCTAAGTAATGACTTATTCATCATTTGATAAAAGTGCTTCAGGCATAAAAAAACATCTTGAATATCCATATCTTGGTTTAATAAATGAATTGGAGATAGATAAAATCACATATAAATGACGATATTATGCTTATGACATGGAAATAAATCAAGCAATTTTATTTTCTCAAGTGATTATATGGATAGTAAAATAATCCATAAACTCTAGGAAAATGATTTTAGAATAAAAACCTTATTTTTTACTTTTATTTATAAGAAATCAATGGTCTTTTAGTCAATCATATATTTATAGTTTTGTGAATGTTAACTTTATAATTACCATGTTTTCTATCACTCTTCATCAGAAGTTGATAGGTATATTTTTATTCCATGTCCATATTTTCACTTCACACTAATTTTACCCAATTCAAATGCCTAATTTTTTTGTGACCTTTCATTTCTCTTTCTCTCTTATTATGAGGATGTTTTATTAACCCAATTTATGATGTGGGTTTCCCACAAATGAAATTTAAAGTATAAATATTTGATTTTAAAAGTGAAATTAATAAATTTTTAGGATGAAATTTATTGAAGTAGGGGAGGATTTAACACCCTAAGATTTTATGGTATGTCTCTTTTTAAATTAAACTTCTTTGATATCTTACGTTACACAGAACATCAAGCTTAAAAAATAATTAAATATTAGTATTTAATTATGATAGTTATCACCTAGCCATTATAATGGTGGGAATTAATTATATTAAATAAATTATAAAAATATATTTTACACATGTCAATAAAATTAATTCATTGGTTACTAATTAATAAAAAATTAAAATAAAAACCAATTGAACGTGAAGGATGTGTTTTTTTATAAAAAAACTATTTTTATGCCCACAATGGCATTTTATGCTAATAAATTAAATTAATCACTATTAGTGAAAGATATTAATAAAATTTATATATTATATATTCAATAAAATATTTTTACATTCATCCAAATTATTTTATAGGTATAAGATAAGAACAAATCTAATTTATGCATAAAAGCTATATTTTTCTAAATATAGTTTTGAAACCTTTTAATGGTGCACTTATTTTAAAAATAAATTTTCAAAATTTTATAATTTTTATTTTAAAAAATAAAATTCATTTTCAAAATTGGGATTCTATAATTATATTAGGGTGATTTTTGGTATTTTTTGAAAAATATTATTATTCCAGTGAATAGTGAAAATACCGATTTTTAAAAAAACTGTCAATTCCATTATATTAAAAATATATTTATGATTTAAATTTGATATCAATTTAAATTAAATAATATTTATTTATAAATAAACTAATATATTTCATTTTAATCATCATTGTACCTTATTTCGGTATAATTATATTTTTTGGCTTAAAAATACATTTTTCAATGAAACTATTTTTTATTGTGTTTTGCAGGATTAATTTTAAATTAGATTCTAAAAATTATGTGTTTTGAATATTTAAAAATTTATATCATATTTTTATTAATAATTTAAAAATTTATTAAATTTTTCACTTTTAATTTTTACCAATACAAATATTAACCTTGGTAATTTTTGTTAACACAATAAAGGGTGAATTAGGTAATTTAGGGTAAAAAAAATATGATAATGATTAGAAAATTACACTAAAACTTTACCAAATATTATTTAATGATTTCTATTCAACACTTAACACCTAATATTCTCATTTCAGTTATTTAATGTAAACTTTTCCCTGAAAATGACTTTGATATTATTTAAATTAAAGAAAATAACAAAATGTCACTTTCTTTATATTAAACATATCTTATGTGACCACGTGAAGAAAAATGGAGGTTATGAATGAAAATAAGTATCCATTTTGAACTTAATAAACTTATTTTTATGATATAAATTTATTTATGTTTTTTTGGGACCATTTGGATGAGCTTATGATATTTATAATATTTTGTTTAAAGAAAATACAAAGATGTCACATTCATATTTTAATAACTATATTATTTTTAATATGGTGTTATTAAAATTATATATTCGACTATATATATTATTTTGAAATATAAAATATTTATCTACATCATGGTATTTTATTTTTAATTTTTAGTGAATATATATTTACCTTAAATAATTATCCAACGATGATGGAGTAATTATTTTATTGATGAAAAAAATCAAACAAATGATATTAAAAATATTAAAATAAATATAATTTGAATTGATTAAGGTGATCCACAAATATTTTGGATTATTATGAAATATTATGAGTGTATTAAATTTTTTGGTTTAGTTTTATCTAGTTTCATTGATTTTATAAAGGAAAAAGTAATGAATATTGTCAAAATTGATACTAAAGATATTTAATAAAAATAATATTTTATTAAATTATTTAAAAAACATGAAAAAATATTTAAAAATAAAATTTAATTATTATTTGGTCTAATTTTTTTAAATTATTCATTTATGATCCAATTTATATTTTATAAGTAAAAAATTATCACCTTTTAATATTAAATGAGTTGTTACCATAATTAAAATTAAAATAAGTTGACTAAGGTCAATCAAAATGGTAAGGTTCAAAATAAAACTAAACAATGTAAAAAATTTGTTATATGATTATTTTAAAACCTTATATCATATTATATTCTAATTCATGTCCATTTGGTGGTATTTAGATAGAAAAATAATTTATTATAATTTAATATTTTGCGCATTTCAAAGGGTACCCCTCACCTCAATTATAAAAGGACACTCCTTCCTTATTTTCATTTCACCATGTTGAGCCTTATAGATCAACCAAACTCTATCCATTTCTCTTATCAATATCCTTAGATAAGTTTTTTAGGTTTTATTCCTTCCAAAATACCAACCCTAGATCTCTTAAGAAGAGATTAAAGGAAGTTTTCTAAAGAAGAAGGTAATCGTCTTTATCAACTCTTTCAAGATTATTTATTCTTACACTTAATATTAATGAGTTGTTTTCATGATAAAGTAATAAATACAGTATAATATATATATTGAGATTTTATTATGATTATGGAACAACCATATTCCACATTTCATCCAACCTATGAAAAACAAAGTCACCATGTGTGCGTATGTATGGCTTACGATCTCTACGTCGTGGGGTAATTTGTTTTTCATCACTACCTTACATGGATGGATATAATGATGAATATAATAGATATATATGATAATTATGAAATTATATTTATTCTTTAAAAATCAATATATGATCCACTCCCTTACCCTTTCACCATTAAGGTAATGATATTCATGCTCGTGCGTATATACGGTCTACCGTCTACATGACGCGACGAGATTAATTTTCTATGTTCTCCATTCAAGAATTATTATTTAAATATATATATATATATATATATATATATATATATATATATATATAATGAATGAATATGATATATATGACCTTAATATCATTCTATATATAATTTAACTATATCTTATGTATAATAATTAGGACTTACACGATAAAAAATGCAAAGGAAAATGAAGCATTTAACACCCAAAACAAGGGTAATAACGAAATATTATTAACAAAAGGGTTATAAGATGATATAAGAGGATCATATATGATATAATAAAAATGGAAATGGTTTTGGTATAATTTAATAACATCCATTAAACTATTATAAATGGGGTTAAAGCATGTTCAACTAAAGTAAAGTTCAAGGTAAGGGTTTTTCGTCTCACTTTAATTTTTGTAGGACATATACCGTATTCCTCAGTTATTTATTTTGTGTGATGTATATAATACCCCTTTTATTTATGATCATCAATCATTAAATATCTCATTAAATATCCATATTTCTTATATAATTGATATTATTATTGTTTAATCCATATTTTATTTTTACATATGGTGTTTACTTTGAAATTTATTTTATTAACTGGATAAATTTTGATAAATCTATATCTTTTATTCAAAATGGATATTTGATGATAAGGAACATTGTTTATGAATTAAATTAATTATTTTTTATATGAGGAATGATTTGGACTTACAGTGATGGGGGGCCTTGTAACATCCCAGATAAATAAGGAATAAGACACTTTTCATGTTTATTAATATTTGTGAATTAATTATTAATTTTATATTAAAGGGGACTCTATGTTCGATGGCATACCCGATACGCAACCACGAGTTTCTTTGAAATCTTACGTTGCACGCTAATAATATAATATTATTATTTTAAATGGTAGTTAATGCCTAGTCGTTGTATTGGCTGGAATGAATAGAACTAACTAAAATATGATTATATATGTTTGTTAAATGTTTTTACAATTATCGAAAAAAAGTTAGGGGCTTAAAATATGAATGAATCTAATTTTAAGCATGAATACTCTAATATTCAGTAAAAGATCGATTTACCACCTTTTGATGGAAAACACTCTTTAAATCTAGTTTTGGTCATTTTTATATGTTTTGTTTGAAAAAATAAAATTCTACTTCAGATTCGGGACATAAAAATTTACTTTGGGTAAATTTTTGGTATTTTTCTGATAAAGTTCATTTTTTAATAAATAGTGAAAATACTGTATTTTAATTCAAAAGTTCATTTTAATCTAATTTATTTATATGGTTATATTATCTTTTTAATTGGTTTTAAAGTGTAATTAGGATATATTTTTACCGTTTAATCTAATTTTGGTCATTGTAAATAATTTCATTTTGAAATTGGACATAAACAAGTGTCAATCTTTTGATAGTTATTATTTCTTAAAAACACGCTATTTGTTTTAACAACGGGAATTAATTTTAAATTAATTAATGAAACTTCTATGTTTTGAATTTTTTAAAATATACATCATTTTTGAATTCGTAATATCAAATATTGCTTAGGCTGAATTTTTGGTATTTTTCTGAAAAACTTCAATTTTTGATGAATAGTGAAACCACTTAGTAGTAGTTAAAAAAACTGACTTTTTCATTTAAATGAAATTTTACCGCTTCTGTGAATTTTATTTTGAAAATATAACATACATGGTTATTATTATTAAGTAAAATTTGGTTCAATAATATGAAAATAATTTTTGGTGAATAGTAACTTTTGACTTTTATTTACCACGGTTATAGGTAAATAGGGTAATTTAAGGTAAAAAGAATATTGTAATAATTCAAAATTATCTTAACACGTGTACTAACCTTATTATATGAGTAATGGAGACTATGGAAATCCTTGGGTCTCTTTTGGGACCTCATGGATCCACTTATGAATGATAATGACACTTTAGATTAATTAATTTAATGAAAGGCAAAAATGACATAAACAAAAATCTTTTAGTAAATTAAATTTTATATGGTGTTATATAGGTAGTATTTTTGACTATAAATATTAATTGGAAATATAAACATATTTTATACATCATGGTATTTTTTTATAATTTTTAGATATCAAATAAATTAAATTATTTATGATACAATAATGATGCAGTGTTTACCTCATTAATAAATCATTTAAATAAATAAGATTATAAATATTAAAATAACATCCAAACTTGCCCAATTATTATTTTATGATTTTAATTCCACCATGAGTCATCTTATCTTCGACTCTAATGATTTTTTGGAGCTTTAGAAACTGAATATCTTTATATAATAAAATAATATTATCACACTTTCCTAAAGAGCCCCTCCTCCCCCTTATAAAAATCCCTCACTTCTAACCAATTACACACACCTCTCAAGACTTTAGGCTCATCCAAACTCTACACAATTAAGCTCCCTACATCCCTCTCCTCCTCCTAGAAGCCTTACCTTAGTCATAAGGCACTTCAAGAAGTCTTTTTGAATCAAACCAAAGGAAGTTACCCAAATTAAAGGTAATGGTTCCTCTTAACTTCTTTTCTTTTATTTTACTTCTCCAACCCATAAACTCTTTTTATTCCTTTCTTTTATAACAAAAACAGTATGCTAAATATACTATTATGTTTTTATGAGAATTATTTTAACTACACTTACACACACCTCCATCTAATGGGTGAATAACATAGTGTTTCTGTGGATGAAAAACTAACGCCTCACAAAACGATGACTGTTCGATTATCTCCTACCACCTCTCATGGTGGCCATTAATATGGAACTTTATTTATATATGATATATATTATGTTTATATTTTCTTTATTCTTCTGTATTTTACATTTATATCCTAACTTTATGGTTTCCATAATGGGTAAACACGATAATTTCATTTGAGGAAGTGCGGACTACCGCCCCCTCAAAGTGATATGACTTGTGAATGCGATATGTTGGACGTATAAAGGATGGATTTAATGATATTATTTAAGATGTTATACTATAATTATAATATACCTAAGTATCATTATGTTTTAATTCCATTAAAATAATAAATATAAATGAATGTAGCATTCATGCGTACGTACGGCTTACCGTCTCCATGAACGGTGCATTTCATATCTTACCTCAAAATGTTATGTACTATTATAAATACATGTATTTACTGAATATATATATGATATCTAAATCATTAATATAATTCTGGATATAATGAAATTTTGACTATGTGAACAACTTTTAATTATAAGAAGTCTATTTTTGACTCAAGTACTAAATATCGACAAAACGACCATTATTAACTTAAATGATTTGCATAATATCTATAACATGGTAATAAGTGATATAAAAAGAATAATAAACTTGAAAAATTTTCTTAAGCAAGTAGAAATTAACTTTAGTTTATTATTCATAAATATCAAGGAACAAACAAGTCAAGTCGGACACGAGGTAAGGGATTTTCTTATCTCACTTTTAATTTCGTGAGATTTCCATTGTTTGCCACTTATTCATTTAATGTGGTGTATTGTGTACTTACATTTGAAATATATTATCAGTATTCTCATTATATTCATGGTATTCTTTGATTCATTTTGTGGTTATTAACTTTTGTTCATACGACTCAGTTTATTACACTGCGGTAAAGGGTTTCATCTCACTTTTAATTCCCGTTAGATTCATGTTATATTTGCCACTATTTCCTTTTGTGTGGTGTATTTACTGCCCATGATTGTACTCTTTGTGTAATATAATTTCATTTATGAGTATTTACATATTCATTGTATGATCCTTTTTTCATGTGGCGTATGTTTTGTAAGTTACCAAATCGGTAAGGGAACCTTTCACTCTCCTCTTTTTAAAAGACTTATTTTTGTTATGTCTTTTAATTTACATCTTATTATGTTGGGATATGTTCTACTATATCCTTATTGATTTAAAATTTATGTAAAATTTATGAGATACCCATTTTATCTCATCAACTCATTTTCTGAATTTTAACGTGACGCCGTTAGGCTGTCGAATTTTTTACAAGGGAACATTTTAACCTAATTTCAATTATTTGGGTTCAACTTGTACTTCTTGAATATGCCGTCCTATGAATATGTTTGAATGACCTATGATTGTTTTACACTTAATATCCACTTATATTGGGTGTATTTATATTTTTCACACATAATTATGTGATTGATTTATCTTTAATTTAAAGATATTATCTTTATAAGGGATTTCATCTCAATTTACATTTCCATTGAGACTTCATTGTTGTTATGCACCAATTCACTCTTATATAGTGTATATACTGTCCTTTGACATATTATATCATGAATATTTGTATTATCATGATATTATAAAGTTCTAATTTAATGATATTCCTCAATTATATTTATTGAAGCGTCTCTCTTTTTGTTAAAAAAACTCTTTAACTAAGATATCATTTTAAATGTTTTAAAGATTTATTCTTCTAAATATTTATCATTAATGTCCATGTTTTAAAAATTGGAATTAGGATTTATTTATATGTAAATTAATGTTTTCAAATGATAATTTATTTAAAATATTCAAAGTGGTATGGGACACTTTGATTCAAAGATCTCTTTTTAAATGGTTTTGAAAATGATTTGATAAAGCATTGTTTATTTAAATATCTTGATTTGATATATTATAATGTGGAAATGTTATCTTTCCTTTATACTAGTGATATGTTTTATGATTATGTTATGGTTATTTTGAATTTTTTTACGTATACGGGTGGTTTTGTGATAAACCTAGGGTGGGTGAGCCCGAGATAGCTCTACAATGCATTGGGCGATGTGATGGAGGTAAACATGATGTTTCTCCTAAGAGATTTAGGGAATATACTCTGATGGGTATTCCAAGTTTAAATCCCTATGTAGCTGTGATAGATACATTGTAATTTTGATATGGATGTCATAAGTAACCTTTATGATTTATGATTTGTGTGTGTTATTCATAAATCTTATGATTTCTTAAGGTATGTTATGATTGAAAAATATAGTTTCATTGATTTGTATTTATTGATGGGATAATTTTTTCCTTCCTTATTTTATAACCCTTACTGAGCTTTTTATGCCCATCCCAAGTTTTTGAAATTTTTTCCACAGGACTTAAAGATGAATAGGGTCAAGGATGGTATCAAGGAAAAGTCATTCTGTCTAAAATATGGAACTAGACATGTTTCTTTTTAAGAGTTTTTATTTCATGAAAAAATAGATATTGATTAGTAGTGTCTGCTTATAATATTTGAGTTGTTATGTAATAGTTATGGCCTAATTATCTAAAACTCTAAACCTGAAAAAAAAATCCTCAATGTGAATTATTCATTTAATTCAATATTATGTAATGTTATATGGTTGGGTCCTTATAGTTGGTATCAGAGGTCGGTTTAGACAACTTTAGGGATTATGAGTTTTAGTTAGACACATGATTAGTCCCTATGTCTATTATTTCAGTTAAATCCTTGTTTTATAACTTTTTCAAATCAAGGAAATTCAGTTACAAATGGAAGGAGGAGTATCTCAAATGACATTCTTATCTCTTCATGATGACATGCTTGCAATAATTATTATAAAGTCATGTCCGGATGATTGTGAAACTTTTTCTAGCATATAACTCACTTGCAAGCAGTTGTTTGAAATATCAAACACCTCCACTATACCTTGTTATCATCGTGGATCATGGGTTGTGTTTAGACAAATCCTATTTTTACAATATTATCATATTCTCAAGAAAGGTAAATATTATCAAGGAATTTTCAAATATTTTACCTTATCACAAGATTTTGAAGCATATTATGATTTTAAAAAAGGTTCTGAAGAATGAGACCCTTGCGTAACCTATTTATATTTGCTTTTACAATATATTCTCTCAGCACATACCTACGGTATTTTAAAAGGAACATTAATTGAAAGTTTCAACTCAAATTCGGTCCGACTATTTTATAGAAATCATGTTTTATCAGATGTTTTGAAATTATATTTCATACATGATTATTTTCCAAAAAACAATTCTGTGAACACCCATATGACCCATATTGTACAAGGTGTATTTGGATGGAGGAAGCAAATGATTTTGAAGGATCTCTAAATCATTGTTGCAATGCATGGACCTTCTACCTACGTGAACAAAATGATGATGAAACCAAATGGACACCATGATCAAGGTATGATGTTCTTCATTTTGGGGATCATTTTATTTTATCATATGGTGATGAAATAAGACTTCAAGAATTAAGATGTTGAGATCATAATGAATTTGGATGAAAATGATAGGTATAAGGAAACCATTGAGGTTAAAACATGTTAGGGTTATTTTTGAGTTTTATAAAAAGGAAAACCCATAGGATGGGTGACAACCCATCGCATCTGGTAAGGCTGCAGGAATCAAACCCATAACTGAAGGGCGAAAAGGGCGCATCACCTACCACTAGCCTACTTGAAGTCCCATGTTAGTATGACTTATTATTTTAGTAAAATGTTTTTATGGAACAAGAATAAGTTGATTTTTGGAACTTATGTTTTATCAAATGGATATAATTGGTATCGAAAAATAATTTAGTGATTAAGTGATAAAGGTTGTTGTGTAAGACATTCTCTATTTTAAGTAAACACTATATGCCTAAGGAAGATAGAATACTATGGATTTCAATTTTGGAATAATGGTTGAAATTTTAGTTTGGAAGAATCTATGTTTTTATTGTGGACATATGATTATTTGGTTTATTTATGAAACTCACACTACTAGAAAAGGGGGCATTGAAGCCCCCCAGACTCGGGCGACCGCCATTGGCGGTCGCTATAGCTAACCAATAGCGACCGCCAATGGCGGTCGCTAACCTACATAAAAAAAACGGGGGGCTTCTGCCCCCCCCCCCCCCCCCCGCGCCCCCTCGACCTCGATCCCCCTCGCCGCCCTAACCCCCTCCCTCCCTCGCCGCCCTCCCTCGCCGCCGCCCGGCCTCCCCCGCCGCCCGCCCTCCCCCGCCGCCCGCCCTCCCCCGCCGCCCGCCCTCCCCCGCCGCCCGCCCTCCCCCGCCGCCCGCCCTCCCTCGCCGCCTGCCCTCCGGCCGCCGCCCTCCGCCCTCGGGCCTCCGGCCGCCGCCCTCCAGCCTCCGGCCGCCGCCCCCACCCCGGAAGGCACCCGCACCCCGGACAGCCCACCCCCCGCGCAATCCGGACCGCCCCCCGCACCCCGGACGCCTCCCCGCACCCCAGACAGCCCCCCCCCCCCCCCGCGCACTCCGGACCGCCCCCCGCACCTCGGACGCCTCCCCGCACCCCAGACACCCCCCCCCCCTCGCGCACTCTGGACCGCCCCCCGCACCCCGGACGCCTCCCCGCACCCCGGACAGCCCCCCCCCCCCCGCACCCCGTACGCCTCCCCGCACCCCGGACAGCCCCCCCCCCCCCCTGCACTCGGACACCCCCCTCCGAACCCGGACAGCCCCCCCGCACCCCGGACAGCCCCCCCCCCCCCCCCCCCCCCCGCACCCCGGACACCCCCGCACCCCGAACACCCATGCCCGCAACCCTGACAGGCCCCCGACACCCCTCCCCGCACCTCGGACAGCCCCCCCCCCCCGACCCCGGACACCCCCCCCCCCCCCTCGATGCCCGTCCCCCATCCCCTCACCGCCTCCTCTCCTCCAGCTCCCCGCCGCCGTCGCCGCCCATCCCCTCCCTTGCCGCACCGCCTTTGGCTCCGGCTCCCCTTCGCTGCCTCCTCTCCCTTGCAGCACCGCCTTCGGCTCCTCTCCCCCGTACCCCCGTACAGCCCCCCCGCACCCCCGTACAGCCCCCCCCCCCCCCCGCACCCCCGTACAACCCCCCGCACCCCGGTACTGCTCCCCGCCACCCCCGTACAGCCCCCCGCACCCCCGTACAGCCCCCCCCCCCCCCCCCCCCGTACCCTCGTACAGCCCCCGGCACCCCCGTACAGCCCCCCCGCACCCCCGTACACCCCCCGCACCCCCGTACTGCCCCCCGCCACCCCCGTACAGCCCCCCGCACCCCCGTACATCCCCCCGCCACCCCCGTACAGCCCCCCGAACCCCCGTACAGCCCCCCGACACCACCGTACAGCCCCCCCCCCCCCCCCCCCCGCACCCCCGTACAGCCCCCCGCACCCCCGTACAGCCCCCCCACACCCCCGTACAGCCCCCCCGCGCGGCACGTCCGATTTTGTCCTTTTCAGCAGCGCGACGCGCGCTGAAATGGCGCGTTGGGGGGTCAAAACCACCCGAATGACCTCCGAATGCCACGAAACCGTACGACAACATCCGGGGCGTGAATTGTGAAATGGTCGGCTAGACGGCACCTCATTCGGAGGTGTCGTGTGACCGCGGCGGCCGGAAACGCGTTTCCGGCGCCATAAAACACCAAAACGGCGTGCGGCAGTCCAATTCGGAGCAAACGTGCTCCGAACGACCTGAAACCGCACGAGAACGATAGAAATATTATTCCTGAGATGCAGGAGGAGGCCGCACGTCCATCGGACGTGCGGTGCGCGCGGCACGTCCGATTGTGTCCTTTTCAGCAGCGCGGCGCGCGCTGAAATGGCGCGTTGGGGGGTCAAAACCACCCGAACGACCTCCGAATGCCACGAAACCGTACGACAACATCCGGGGCGTAAATTGTGAAATGGTCGTCTAGATAGCACCTCATTCGGAGGTGTCGTGTGACCGCGGAGGCCGGAAACGCGTTTCGGGCGCCATAAAACACCAAAACGGCGTGCGGCGGTCCCATTCGGATAAAACGTGCTCCGAAATACCTGAAACCGCACGGTAATGATAGAAATATTATTCCTGAGATGCAGGAGGAGGCAGCACGTCCAGCGGACGTGCGGTGCGCGTGGCACGTTCGATTGTGTCCTTTTCAGCAGCGCGGCGCGCGCTGAAATGGCGCGTTGGGGGGTCAAAACCACTCGAACGACCTCCGAATGCCACGAAACCGTACGACAACATCCGGGGCATGAATTGTGAAATGGTCGGCCAGACGGCACCTCATTCGGAGGTTCCGTTTGACCGCGGTGGCCGGAAACGCGTTTCCGGCGCCATAAAACACCAAAACGGCGTGCGGCGGTCCCATTTGGAGAAAACGTGCTTCGAAAGACCTGAAATCGCACGGGAATGATAGAAATATTATTCCTGAGATGCAGGAGGAGACAGCACGTCCAGCGGACGTGCGGTGCGCGCGGCACGTCCGATTGTGTCCTTTTCAGAAGCGCGGCGCGCGCTGAAATGGCGCGTTGGGGGGTCAAAACCACCCGAACGACCTCCGAATTCCACGAAACCGTACGACAACATCCGGGGCATGAATTGTGAAATGGTCGGCCAGACGGCACCTCATTCGGAGGTGCCGTGTGACCGCGGCGGCCGGAAACGCGTTTCCAGCGCCATAAAACACCAAAACGGCGTGCGGCGGTCCAATTCGGAGCAAACGTGCTCTGAACAACCTGAAACCGCACGGGAACGATAGAAATATTATTCCTGAGATGCAGGAGGAGGCCGCACGTCCATCGGACGTGCGGTGCGCGCGGCACGTCAAATTGTGTCCTTTTCAGCAGCGCGGCGCGCGCTGAAATGGCGCGTTGGGGGGTCAAAACCACCCGAACGAACTCCGAATGCCACGAAACCGTACGACAACATCCGGGGCGTGAATTGTGAAATTGTCGGCCAGAAGGCACCTCATTCGGAGGTGCCTTGTGACTGCGGCGGCCAGAAACGCGTTTCGGGCGCCAAAAAACACCAAAACGGCGTGCGGCGGTCCCATTCGGAGCAAACGTGCTCCGAAATACCTGAAACCGCACGGGAATGATAGAAATATTATTCCTGAGATGCAGGAGGAGGCAGCACGTCTAGCGGACGTGCGGTGCGCGTGGCATGTCCGATTGTGTCCTTTTAAGCAGCGCGGCGCGCGCTGAAATGGCGCGTTGGGGGGTCAAAACCCCCCGAACGACCTTCGAATGCCACGAAACCATACGACAACATCCGGGGTGTGAATTGTGAAATTTTCGGCCAGACGGCATCTCATTCGGAGGTGTCGTTTGACCGCGGCGGCCGGAAACGCGTTTCCGGCGCCATAAAACACCAAAACGGCATGCGGCGGTCCCATTCGGAGCAAACGTGCTCCGAAAGACCTAAAACCACACGGGAACGATAGAAATATTATTCCTGAGATGCAGGAGGAGGCGGCACATCCAGCGGACGTGCGGTGCGCGCGGCACGTCCGATTGTGTCCTTTTCAGCAGCGCGGCGCGCACTGAAATGGCGCGTTGGGGGTCAAAACCACCCGAACGACCTCCGAATGCCACGAAACCGTACGAAAATATCCGGGGCGTGAATTGTGAAATGGTCGGCCAGACGGCACCTCATTCGGAGGTGCCGTGTGACCGCGGCGGCCGGAAACGCGTTTCCGGCGCCATAAAACACCAAAACGGCGTGCGGCGGTCCCATTCGGAGCAAACGTGCTCCGAACGACCTGAAACCGCTCGGGAACGATAGAAATATTATTCCTGAGATGCAGGAGGAGGCCGCACGTCCATCGGACGTGCGGTGCGCGCGGCACGTCCGATTGTGTCCTTTTCAGCAGCGCGGCGCGCGCTGAAATGGCGCGTTGGGGGGTCAAAACCACCCGAACGACCTCCGAATGCCACAAAACCGTACGACAATATCCGGGGCGTGAATTGTGAAATGGTCGGCCAGACGTTACCTCATTCGGAGGTGTCGTGTGACCGCGGTGGCCGGAAACGCGTTTCCGGCGCCATTAAACACCAAAACGGCGTGCGGCGGTCCCATTCGGAGCAAACGTGCTTAGAAAGACCTGAAACCGCACGGGAACGATAGAAATATTATTCCTGAGATGCAGGAGGAGGCAGAACGTCCAGCGGACGTGCGGTGCGCGAGGCACGTCCGATTGTGTCCTTTTCAGCAGCGCGGCGCGCGCTGAAATGGCGCGTTGGGGGGTCAAAACCACCCGAACGACCTCCGAATGCCACGAAACCGTACGACAATATCAGGGGCGTGAATTGTGAAATGGTCGGCCAGACGGCACCTCATTCAGAGGTGCCTTGTGATCGCGGCGGCCGGAAACGCGTTTCCGGCGCCATAAAACACCAAAACGGCGTGCGACGATCCAATTCGGAGCAAACGTGCTCCGAACGACCTGAAACCGCATGGGAACGATAGAAATATTATTCCTGAGATGCAGGAGAAGGTCGCACGTCCATCAGACGTGCGGTGCGCGCGGAACGTCCGATTGTGTCCTTTTCAGCAGCGCGGCGCGCGCTGAAATGTCGTGTTGGGGGGTCAAAACCACCCGAACGACCTCCGAATGCCACGAAACTGTACGAAAACATCCGGGGTGTGAATTGTGAAATGGTCGGCCAGACGGCACCTCATTCGGAGGTGTCGTGTGACCGCGGCAGCCGGAAACGCGTTTCGGGCGCCATTAAACACCAAAACGGTGTGCGGCGGTCCCATTCGGAGCAAACGTGCTCCGAAATACCTGAAACCGCATGGGAACGATAGAAATATTATTCCTGAGATGCAAGAGGAGGCAGCACGTCCAGCGGACGTGCGGTGCGCGTGACACGTCCGATTGTGTCCTTTTCAGCAGCGCGGCGCGCGCTGAAATGGCGCGTTGGGGTGTCAAAACCACCCGAACGACCTCCGAATGCCACGAAACCGTACAAAAATATCCGGGGCGTGAATTGTGAAATGGTCGGCCAGACGGCACCTCATTCGGAGGTGCCGTGTGACCGCGGCGGCCGGAAACGCGTTTCCGGCGCCATAAAACACCAAAACGGCGTGCGACAGTTCAATTCGGATCAAACGTGCTCCGAACGACCTAAAACCGCACGAGAACGATAGAAATATTATTCCTGAGATGCAGGAGGAGGCCGCACGTCCATCGGACGTGCGGTGCGCGCGGCACGTCCAATTGTGTCCTTTTCAGCAGCGCGGCGCGCACTGAAATGGCGCGTTGGGGGGTCAAAACCACCCGAACGACCTCCGAATGCCACGAAACCGTATGACAACATCCGGGGCGTGAATTGTGAAATGGTGGGCCATACGGCACCTCATTCGGAGGTGCCGTGTGACCGCGGCGGCCGGAAACGCGTTTCGGGCGCCATAAAACACCAAAACGGCGTGCGGCGGTCCCATTCGGAGCAAACGTGCTCCGAAATACCTGAAACCGCACGGGAACGATAGAAATATTATTCCTGAGATGCAGGAGGAGGCAGCACGTCCAGCGGACGTGCGGTGCGCGTGGCACGTCCGATTGTGTCCTTTTCAGCAGCGCGGCGCGCGCTGAAATGACGCGTTGGGGGGTCAAAACCACCCGAACGACCTCCAAATGCCACGAAACCGTACGACTACATCCGGGGCGTGAATTGTGAAATGGTCGGCCAGACGGCACCACATTCGGAGGTGCCGTTTGACCGCGGCGGCCAGAAACGCGTTTCTGGCGCCATAAAACACCAAAACGGCGTGCGGCGGTCCCATTCGGAGCAAACGTGCTCCGAAAGACCTGAAACCGCACGGGAACGATAGAAATATTATTCCTGAGATGCAGGAGGAGGCAGCATGTCCAGCGGATGTGCGGTGCGCGCGGCACGTCCGATTGTGTCCTTTTCAGCAGCGCGGCGCGCGCTGAAATGGCGCGTTGGGGGGTCAAAACCACCCGAACGACCTCCGAATGCCACGAAACCGTACGACAACATCCGGGGAGTGAATTTTGAAATGGTCGGCCAGACGGTACCTCATTCGGAGGTGCCGTGTGACCACGGCGGCCGAAAACGCGTTTCCGGCGCCCTAAAACACCAAAACGGCGTGCGGCGGTCCAATTCGAAACAAACTTGCTCCGAACGACCTGAAACCGCATGGGAACGATAGAAATATTATTCCTAAGATGCAGGAGGATGCCACATGTCCGTAGGACATGCGGTGCGCGTGGCACGTCCGATTGTGTCCTTTTCAGCAGCGCGGCGCACTCTGAAATGGCGCGTTGGGGGGTCAAAACCACCCGAACGACCTCCGAATGCCACGAAATCGTACGAAAACATCCGGGGCGTGAATTGTGAAATGGTCGGCCAGACGGCACCTCATTCGTAGGTGCCGTGTGACCGCGGCAGCCGGAAACGCGTTTCGGGCGCCATAAAACACCAAAACGGCGTGCGGTGGTCCCATTCGAAGCAAACATGCTCCGAAATACCTGAAACCGCACGGGACAATAGAAATATTATTCCTGAGATGCAGAAGGAGACAGCATGTCCAGCGGACGTGCGGTGCGCGTGGCACGTCCGATTGTGTCCTTTTCAGCAGCGCGGCGCGCTCTGAAATGGCGCGTTGGGGGGTCAAAACCACCCGAACAACCTCTGAATGCCACGAAACCATACGACAACATACGGGGCGTGAATTGTGAAATGGTCGGCCAGACGGCACCTCATTCGGAGGTGCCGTTTGACCGCGGCGGCCGGAAACGCGTTTCCGGCGCCATAAAACACCAAAACGGCGTGCGGCAGTCCCATTCAGAGCAAACGTGCTCCGAAAGACCTGAAACCGCACGGGAACGATAGAAATATTATTCCTGAGATGCAGGAGGAGGCAGCACGTCCATCGGACGTGCGGTGCGCGCGGCACGTCCGATTGTGTCTTTTTCAGCAGCGCGGCGCGCACTGAAATGGCGTGTTGGGGGGTCAAAACCACCCGAACGACCTCTGAATGCCACGAAACCGTACGACAATATCCGGGGCGTGAATTGTGAAATGTTCGGCCAGACAGCACCTTATTCGGAGGTGCCGTGTGACCGAGGCGGCCGGAAACGCGTTTCCGGCGCCATAAAACACCAAAACGGCGTGCGGCGGTCCCATTCGGAGAAAACGTGCTCCGAACGACCTGAAACCGGACGGGAACGATAGAAATATTATTCCTGAGATTCAAAAGGAGGCCGCACGTCCATCGGACGTGCGGTGCGCGCGGCACGTCCGATTGTGTCTTTTTCAGCAGCGCGGCGCGCGCTGAAATGGCGCGTTGGGGGGTCAAAACCACCCGAACGACCTCCGAATGACAGGAAACCGTACGAAAATATCCGGGGCGTGAATTGTGAAATGGTCGGCCAGACGGCACCTCATTCGGAGGTACCGTGTGACCGAGGCGGCCGGAAACGCGTTTCCGGCGCCATTAAACACCAAAACGGCGTGCGGCGGTCCCATTCGGAGCAAACGTGCTTCGAAAGACCTGAAACTGCACGGGAACGATAGAAATATTATTCCTGAGATGCAGGAGGAGGCAGAACGTCCAGCGGACGTGCGGTACGCGCGGCACGTCCGATTGTGTCCTTTTCAGCAGCGCGGCGCGCGCTGAAATGGCGCGTTGGGGGGTCAAAACCACCCGAACGACCTCCGAATGCCATGAAACCGTACGACAATATCCGAGGCGTGAATTGTGAAATGGTCGGCCAGACGGCACCTCATTCGGAGGTGCCGTGTGACCGCGGCGGCTGGAAACGCGTTTCCGGCGCCATAAAACACCAAAACGGCGTGCGGCGGTCCAATTCGGAGCAAACGTGCTCCGAACGACCTGAAACCGCACGGTAACGATAGAAATATTATTCCTGATATGCAAGAGAAGGCCGCACGTCCATCGGAAGTGCGGTGCGCGCGGCACGTCCGATTGTGTCCTTTTCAGCAGCACGGCGCGCGCTGAAATGGCGCGTTGGGGGGTCAAAACCACCCGAACGACCTCCGAATGCCAAGAAACCGTACGACAACATCCGGGGCGTGAATTGTGAAATGGTCGGCCAGACGGCACCTCATTCGGAGGTGTCGTGTGACCGCGGCGGCCGGAAACGCGTTTCGGGCGCCATTAAACACCAAAACGGCGTGCGGCGGTCCCATTCGGAGCAAACGTGCTCCGAAATACCTGAAACCGCATGGGAACGATAGAAATATTATTCCTGAGATGCAGGAGGAGGCAGCACGTCCAGCGGACATGCGGTGCGCATGGCACGTCCGATTGTGTCCTTTTCAGCAGCGCGGCGCGCGCTGAAATGGCGCGTTGGGGGGTCAAAACCACCCGAGCGACCTCCGAATGCCACGAAACCGTACGACAACATCCGGGGCGTGAATTGTGAAATGGTCGGCCAGACGGAACCTCATTCGGAGGTTCCGTTTGACCGCGGCGGCCGGAAACGCGTTTCCGGCGCCATAAAACACCAAAACGGCGTGCGGCGGTCCAATTCGGAGCAAACGTGCTCCAAACGACCTGAAACCGCACGAGAACGATAGAAATACTATTCCTGAGATGCAGGAGGAGTCTGCACATCCATCGGACATGCGGTGCACGCGGCACGTCCGATTGTGTCCTTTTCAGCAGCGCGGCGCGCGCTGAAATGGCGCGTTGGGGGGTCAAAACCACCCGAACGGCCTCTGAATGCCACGAAACCGTACGACAACATCCGGGGCATGAATTTTGAAATGGTCGGCCAGAGGGAACCTCATTCGGAGGTGTCGTTTGACCGCGGCGGCCGGAAACGCGTTTCCGGCGCCATAAAACACCAAAACGGCGTGCGGCGGTCCCATTCGGAGCAAACATGCTCCGAAAGACCTGAAATGAGATTATTTCTTGAATCGAAGTTTTTAAATTATTATAGCACAATGATTTGATATTATATATATATATTATATATATATTAAAACATTTAAAATATTATATATATATATATATATATATATATTTAAAATATTGTATTTAATAGTATATATATGAATATTTATATATATATATATATATTTATATATTCAATTCAATAAAAAAATTTAAATTTTTTTTTTTTAGACTAGCGACCGCTTGGCGGTCGCTGAAGGCCGATCTGCCGGCCTTCTATTGCGACCGCCATTGGCGGTCGCTGAAAGCCTCTAGCGACGAGGGGCTGCAGCGACCGCTTGTTCTTCCCATGCATCTGAGCAAATAGCCCCATCAAAGTCCACTCATCACTGGACTTTCTCAAGGCTTGCACTGGTACTTTTCTACTCAAATAATCTGCTACCACATTACCCTTGCATGAGGTATAGACAATTTCAATGTCGAACCCCTACAAGTACTCAATCTAGCACCGCTATCTTAGATTGAGATCCTTCTATGAGATGATGTAGGCCAACATTTTGTGATCAGAGTAGACAACAAACTTCTCCTCAAAGAGGTAGTGATGCCAAGTCTTCAAAGCATGCATCACAACTGCTAACTCCTAGTCATGGTCGGATAATTCTTTTCATGTGGTCAGAGTTAGCGAGAACCACATGCCACCACGTGATCACCCTGTATAAGCACACACCAAATATTCATACTTGAAGCGTTGCAATACACCACATACCCCTTTCCAGCCTTTGGAAAAACAGAACGAGGGTATTAGTCAACCGCTGATTCATCTCCTCTAACGATGCCTGAAATTCTGGGCCCTATACAAACTTCACCCCTTTCTGGGTGAGCGTGGTCATAGATGAAACAAGCTAAGAGAAATCCCAAAAAAAACTACCTATAGTAACCATCCAGGCCGAGGAAACTCTTGATCTTGAATGCGTTCTTTATATGCTCCCATGACATAACCACACTAATATTTTTGGGGTCCACTAAAACCCCCTACTCTGAGATCACATGCCCCAGAAACTTTATATCCCTGATCTAGAAAGTGAAATTGGATAGATTTTTATAAAGGTGATGATCTCGCAAAGTGCCCAACACTATCATCAAATAATGATAATGCTCCTCCTCGGATCCAGAGTAAACCAAGATGTCATCCACAAATACCATGATAAAATAGTCATGATACTGGTGGGAAACCCCATTCATGAGTTCCATAAAGACCACTGGAGAATTTTTCAATCTTAATGGCATGAACAAGTACTCAAAGTGGTTTTACCTGCTTTGGAAGGCTGTATTTGGGATATCTGCCTCTTTCACCCTAAGTTGGTGGTAACCTAAATGCAAGTCTATTTAAGAAAACCAATTTTCTTCCCTAAACTGATTAAACAAGTCATCTATTTGGGGAAAATGATATTTTTTCTTGATGGTTACCTTGTTCATCTTTTGGTAATCAATACACAACTGAAGGGATCTGACAACCCTCTTTGCAAATAAAATAGGAGTGTCCCAAAGAGAGACACCTGGGTGAACGAATACTTTGGATTTTAAATCCTCCAACCATATATTTAATTCCCCTAGCTCGGTGGGGGACATATGATATGAGGGAAGATATATTGGTTGTGTTCCCGGTGCCAAATCAATTGAGAACTCCACATCCCACTATGGAGGTAATCTTAAAAAATCATCTGGGAATACCTCTGGAAACTCATCCACTATGCGAGTTAGTCCACCTTCAAAAGCAAAACCATTGTACTCTAGCATGAGTGATGATAACTGGAAGACAAGATTCCCAAACTCTAGGAGTGGAGCTCATGTGCGACCTGACCAAGGATCCCAATCCCCAAGGAAAACCTGGCGGCTCCCATCTGGTGTCGTGAAACTGACCTATCGCCTATAGAAATAAATGTGCACTTGAAAGTGTACCATCCAATCCATTCAAAGTATCAGGTCAAATAGATCCATATCTAGGAATAGGAGGTCCCTCTCCATCTCAACCCCTGACATGGAAAGCACACACGACGGGAACTTCAAACCCTTCTCCTTCTTCTTTCCCAGTGGTGTCACCAACTCCATCACAAAAGACAAAAACACAGTTGGAAAATTCAGCATGTTCACAAAATGGGAAGAGATGAATGAAACAGAGGAACCGGTATCAAAAAGAGTAGCAGCTATAGAAGATACAACCAAAATGGTTCCTCGAACTATCGATGGTCCCACCTCTAATCATGCTGGTGCCTGATCCACCACATGAAGATGCCTAGTCTCTTCCTGAGAATGACCACTAGTTTGTGGTTGTGCCCTAAACTGGTTCTACCCAAAAGATGATCTGGACCTACTTCTATAGCCACCAAACTGAGATCCCCCTGCCCTCGACGGCTCTGACCGAGCTGGAACTCCCCTAGAATCCACTGATCCCGCCCCACCTTAGAGTTATGTTCCATCCTGCAAAAGTGTTGCAAGTTTACCATACCACCACACTGATAAAAATTATTCTGAGGAAAAGTTCATATAGGTCATATGTTCCCTAGACTCTCTCACTGGTGGAACATGAAGGACCTTGCATTAGAATCCACTAAAGAAAACTATCTGGAAGGTTGGCATGAGCTGCTACCCTCCTTCTTTCCTTGATCCTACTACTTCCTTTTCTTCTTAGAATATCTGATGCTTCCCAAACCTGATATTGTCTCAAAAAAACACCCCTCCCCTTACTATCAATCTCCACCATATAGGCCCAGTCAATCACCTCTGCATAGGTTTTCAAATTGAAGAGGAAGACCTGAGAATAGACCTCTAGCGGAAGACCCCTCTCGAACTTTTCGGCCTTCATATGCTCATTGGAGACCATTTATGGAGTATACCAGACCAACTCAGCAAAGCGGTTGGCATACTCCATCACATAATGATCCACTTGAACAAGATCCATAAACTCTTGAGATCGAGCATATTTCAAAACTTCATAGTGGTATTGGTCATTGAAGATAACCTTGAAGTCCTTCCAGCTCATCTTCTCATACTTCCCAGCTTAAAGCATTGATTCCCACCACCTTCGTCGGGGACCCTCTAACAGGAAATAGGCACATTTCACCCTAACCTCATCAAGTGTGTCCAGGAACTAAAACATGTGCTCGATATTTTTGATCCACTCCTTCGCTTCCTGGGGTTATGTGCTACCTCAGAAAGTAGGAGGCTTGTTTTTCAGAAACACCTAGGATTTTTCCTTCCTAGGTTCAGTCTCATATTCCCTAACTAGAGCTAGAATAGGAGCCGGTACCTATCCCAGATCTTGGACAGCCTGAACCACACCCTCTACTAGCCTCTGATCAAGCGGTGAGGGAGAACTCTCTTCGGCTTCCTCCTGCGAGTGCATGAGAGCTTTCTGGGGAGGCATGTTTCTACAAAAGACAATAGTCACAAAAACAAAAATCAGTACAAAAATTCTGAAAATTACATCAATAAAATCAAATATATATAATACAAACACATTACAACAATAAAATAAACAACTACTTCAACCCCACATGATGTCCACGTGTAGTCTGCAGCCCACACGTCTCACTTGGAAGTGAATCTAAACAAACAATTCCAACATCCCATGGTTACTTGAGGTCTGTCACGAGAGGTGTGATCTAGGAACCCTACTCACAACCAATACTCTGATCCTCGATATTCCTAGCTCTTGTTTATCCTGACTCATCCCAAAATAATAATATAACCCAAACAAATTAAACTGCTCTAATACCATTTTGTCATTAACCAAATCTGGTCGCAAATAAAACTGACACCCAAACTAGACCATGGAAAGTCCCGAAGGGAGTTCTCTCTCCCCACAGGCTGGCACAAGTACCCAGGTATCATGTATTATGGTTTAGTAATGATTTACCCAAGTTTAGAATCATTTAACAACAAAAAACAATCAATAAACCAAAACTGAAAATTTATGACAAACAAGCCTTAAATAAAATCTAGAACTGAACACATAAGTTTAATCATGACACAATAGGTAAAAAGATACATAAAATTAGTATAAAAACATCCCAAGGGACTTTACATGACAAGGGGTTCTCACTCACAAGTCGTCTCCACAACACCGCACCAAGGGAAGAAACTAGCAACCCGAACTGCCATCACCCAAGGCCTTGCCATTACCTACGTCAAACGTGATCAAGTATACTTATACTCAAGGGGTTTAAGTAGGGTGTGATCTTAATTCTAATAGGATACCACCAAAAATATTTCATATAGTAAGCAATACCAGATGAAAAGCATGCGAGTTTTTGATAAATAATAAATGGTGGTCATAAATTCTAAAGAATGAAGCTTTTAAAGATAAACAATTTTAAAAGGTAAATTTCAAAGAGTGGACACATTTAATCAAAGAATGTAAGATAATACATTTTTATATCCAAAAACCCCTAATTCAAAGATAAATACAAAATATCCAATGAGCACTAATCTCGGGAACACCCCTAGGCACTAGTTAGTTTTGGGCCCCATGTACCTCGTATCTCGGTGTAAAGTAACCATAGTAAAATGTGTTCCCATACGCGAGACACTAGTAAAGAACATACCCATAACCTAGTGGTCCCTAATAACCATCAATATAATTTTTTTAGTGTGATCAATGTACAACTTGCTAAGTGAAATGGGGATAAAACCATTCTAGATCACTAGCGTACCAGTACACGTCCGCCAACCTAGATACCCAGATTTCCCCCTTGTGATCAAACAATTTTCACATGTCTCAAAAATCAATTTTCACATAAAAACCACATTTTTGGTCACACACACTCAAAATAGTATCTACACATTCTTTTCACCATTTACACAACTCAATAAACAATGAAATGTTTTCATAAAACAGCTTCAAGGTATACCACCAAACATTTCACATGAAATCTATTTAAAATTGATCATCGAAAAAAAATTCATGCCAATATTACCCCAAAATAGAATTGGAATCACTAAAACATTTTAATAAAACCATTACATGAGTTACAAAACAACCCCAATTGGTATAACATTGAATGGACATGTAAAACACCTATTTTCACACAAAATTGGCACTTAAAAATAAATTGCTTAACAAATGCCACCAAAACTAATTTTTGCAGAAATAAAATGAAAAATTATTATTATAAAAATAGAAATCAAGAGAGGATAACTCATCTAGTAGTGCTAACATATGGAACCACCTACCACGAGTGTCAAAACCCTCAAATCCTTGTACGAAAGTTACACCGCACCACCACCACACCAAAAGAAAGTTAAATCCAACCTAAAACTACAATATTAGACCAAGAAACCCAAGATCAAACCCTAGGTTAGAATCCTTACTTCCTGAACATTAGGAAATTTAAGAAAAGTGGAAGAAACCCTAAGATAATGGGAGGAACATGAGAGGAAACTCACTTAATTGAGAAACTTTTAAGAAATGTCCCCAAATACATAAGTATTTGAATCTCCAAACAGCTAAAAATGAAATTGAGGTTTGAATATGGCTGATGAGGTCATGTAGGAACTGAAAAGGGTGGAAAAGAGTGACCAATGAAGAAGTTGTGAAGGAAACAAATTATCTTTGCAAATATGGATGATTTGAGAAATTTTGAGAAGTTTTTCCCTAATTCATGATAAATATCAGATCCAAATAGGGATAAACGAACAAGGGGGTGCGCCTAGGTTCAGTGGGATTAGGTGAGAGGTGAAATCGCTGAAAATGAGTAAAAAATAAATACGATATTAAAGAATTAAAAAACATGAAATCGGATTACGGGTTGGCACAATGCCAAAATAAATCACCCAAATCCAAAATGATAATGACTACCTAAGGGGTCCAAATGTCCATGGTGGTTTTCATAGGTCAGGGGAGGCCAAGTGGGAAGTGTAATGGGTGAAAATGTTGAAAAAAGAAGGAATTATTAAATAAATAATTTTTTTTAGTCTGGAAATGGGCTCATGATTTGGCTTAAATCTTGAAAACTCACCATTTCCTCCAAAAATGCATGGGAAACCCCCGCAACAAAAAAATAATGGAAATTAAATAAAAAATACCTTTAAAATAAGACAGGAATGTGAAAATTGATTTAGGAAAATTCTAGAAAAATTAATTCATAAAACAAAATTAATTTTTTAAATCAATATATTAAAATTAGCTTAGGGGAAATTTTTGTGATTATTCTGAAATAATTTATTTTTCAATGAATAGTGAAAAATACTGATTTTTATTGAAAATTATATTTTACCTTCAAGTATTTACATAGTCAAAATATATTTTAGATTAGTTTTAAAATTTAATTAGTTCATTTTGATTAAACATAATCCTATTATAGTCTTTAGAATGAATTCTATACTTTAATTTGGTATAAAATCATTTTTATACTTGAAAAGGTATTTTTATAAAGAAAACTATTTTTTTTGTTCTTTCTATTTTAATATTAAATTAATTTATTCCAATTCTATAAATTGAATCCTGAAAAATAGATTCTATTTTTTGAGTCAGGAGGTCCAAATTTGGAAAATATATCCCTTTTATTTTTATTCATTATGAATAGTAACTATAGTAAATAATTGTCACTATGGTAAGGGTAAATCCAATATTTATATTTAAAAATAATATTATAAAGACTAAAAAATTACCCTAAAACTTTCCTTTATCCTATTTTCTGAGTGAATTTTGGCCATTTACATCCAAGTTTTGAAAATATAGTGACTTGGTGTCATATTTATTTTATTTTTACCTTGATATAATTTTATATAAGGAAAAGTAAAAAATGTCATTCTCTGTGTTTTATTATCTTTAAATGTTTGAAATAGGGATAAGCAGAGGACATGTTAGATTATGAAATAATTATTAAGAAGATAAATAATTTTTTTATCATGATAATTTATTTATAATTTTTAGTGATGAAATAATTACATTTAATGACTATGCAATGCTGATACAGTATATATTCAATTAATAGAAAAATAAAATAAATGATTTTAAAAATAACTAAAGTAATATAATTTTAATGAATTATTGTGTTACATGAATTTTTTAAGTAAATATAACATGTTAGTGATGTGTTAAATTATTATATTTTAATTCATTTTCTTCCATGTTGTTTTCAAAGTCAGATTAAATGAATAGTGTCAAAATGACATTAATGATATTTTATGTTAAACAATATTTTATTAAATGTTTAAGAATTCATAAAAAACCTATATTTAACCAATTTATTGGGATATAGTTTCAATTATTAACCATTTTCCATTTATGGGACAATTTTCATTTTATAATAAATATCTTGACCCCTAAACATTAAAAACATTGTTATAACAATAATTTTCAAAAAGGGTTCACATGGGTTAAAACAAAGGGATAAGGATAAAAAACTAATCTAAAATTTAAAAAAATTTATTGGATGATATTATTTATTCCCATAATCATAATATATTATAATTATATCAGTTTTTATTCTTTTTTATGAAAATTAATTTATATTAATTCAATATTTTAAGTAATTCCAAGAGTGCATCTCCCCACACTTATAAAAGGATTCCTCATCTCCTATTTAATTCACACTTAAAAATCATTTTAGTTCATCCAATACCTACCCAAATCCCTTAATAAAATCCCTCACCACATTATAGAGGTCCTATTTTGGGTATAATACCAACCTTAGAGGGTTTATGGTGTGAAGCAAAAAAAGTTTCTCAAAGAAGAGGCATAGTTTTTAACCAAATGTTTTACTTTTATTTCTTATTGTACCTCATTAAAATATTCTTCAAATGTAATGAAATAATAAAATTGATATCTTTAATATAATAATATGTTATTATAGTAATGCAATCACTTACATATGTCTCATTTTCCATCAAATGAGAAATGAAATTGTCGTTTGTGTGTACGGTGGACTACCAACTCACGAACCGATGTAATTAATTTTCAATCACTACCAATCGCAGATTCTTATCATGAAGGATTTAATTAATATATCTATCTTTTAAGATATTATTAAGATTCTGTAAAGGTTAATTATTATTTGTCTTTCTTTTGTGCCATCCATCAAAAATGGAAACAGTGTTCATGCGTATATACGGCCTATTGTCTCCATTAATAGTGTAATTTATTTTTCTATCTTTATATCAGTGTAATATATGCATCATTAATTTATATTTTATATGATTCTAGTTTCAAAGGAATGTTTTTTTGGGTTATATGGTTTCTAAATATGTCCACTACTTAAATCCACTAGTTTCATGACATAATGCTTGATCCACTAGTTTCATGTTACGATGAAACTATTCACGTTATAGAAAATGCTCATAGATACCTTTACCATGCCACAACCTTACATACACATAGTATCTTACACCTTCATAACTTATCTATAATTTTCATTCCACAACATAGCTTCCATAGTATTAAATTAGAATGTGTGGCCTCAATGTTGGAATAACTCCAAGCCCTTTATAGAATGACCATTTTGATCATACATACTACTAAAAAGGGGTGGCCATGGCATATCATTGAGAGATTTTGAATTATCTTCTTTATAACATTGGGGAAAAATCATGATCCCCTACATTGTGGCACTACATGCCCTATCACAGCATAATGTGACACTACATAGCCCAAGATTAATTCTATCATAATTTATATCTAGTTCTATCATCTTCAAATCGTGCCTCAACTATCTTACACCATTACCAAAATATAACATTGTAAGTAACAGTGAATTTTTCTCAATCAAACCATAGGAAATAATTGTGTATTTGAGAGAAATATTTATCAAGTTAATATCAAATATGGGAAATTGATAAAAAAAAGTTAATTTTCAAGAAGATAATTTCTCAAAGATGTCAATAGGTCTTCACAGTAGTGATATAATAAAGAAATGATAAAGTGGAAATATATATATTCACAATTACATCATGTGATAATAGATAATTAGATGATAAAATTTTCCTTCCCTAGATCGCATTCATCAATTATGCATGAATATATACTATAAAAGTGCTAAGGATTCGCCAAACATTCTTCATCGGTTAGAGGATCATCCAAGATGACTAGTTTTCCAAAAATGCACCACCAAAATATAAGAGGTTAAGGGAGGGAAATAAAAATTCTAATGAGAGAGGGTTACACAACTATTTATAATAATTACCTAGAAATCTCAATCATGACGTGGCGCTAATGGTTGTGGAATAATTCATCGACATTAGACCAAAACCATGGTGAACGTATTCCTATAACGCCATAATGACCCACAATCAATACAAGATCCAAAAACTATACTAAGATAAAATCCATTTATAGATCCCTAGAAAACTTGGTCAATTCTCATAACTTCATATATCTCGACCAAATTATATCATGACATGAGGTATAAGGGAACAATATTTAAACCTATGAAAAGCATGGATTGAATCCCATCATCACAGCTCATTGACCCTTAGATAGGATAAAATTTTGGGTGACACACATCTGATAACTCTTCCATGAGATTAACCCAATGTTATATTGTCCCGAGAGTTATTGAAATAAGACTAAAGAGGGCGGTGAATTTAGTTTTTTGAAATTTTATTCTCTTAGAAAACCACTCACTTTAAAATATGAAAAACATTTGATCATTTAATTAACATAAGTAGTAGTATAAATAAAAGAAAAAACAAAATAGATTAGACACAAATATCTATAGTGGTTTGGGGGGAAAATCCCATATTACACTCTACTAACACTTTTCCCCATTAGTTTTGTGATTTTAACTAACCATCCCTTTTCTGAGGACTTTTAGTCCTTTTTCCAAGGATTTCATGACTGAGTGTAAGTAGCCAACACTTGGTACAACAGCATGAGGAGTTTTCAAATTTTCTCCATCAAGGCTTTACAAACAATATACATCAAGGTTATTTTATCTAGAATCTTTACAATGAAATATATAATAAATAGAGTGTTTACAAATTGATCTCAAAGTTGTGA
The DNA here is from genome assembly GCA_963277665.1 of Viscum album. Lineage (NCBI taxonomy): Eukaryota > Viridiplantae > Streptophyta > Magnoliopsida > Santalales > Viscaceae > Viscum > Viscum album. The sequence continues at coordinate 246,513,680 of OY728129.1, forward strand.
AATACAACTAATAGAAGATAATAAATCTCAATTAGAGATGATAGGAATAAAATATATCTTGAGGATAGTATTATGAATACAAAAAGATGATTGAGATAACACAGCTGTATATTTTTAAGCTTCTTGTTTTTATCATTTAAAATAGAGCAGCGCAGCTAAGCTTCAAGAGAGTGTTATTAGATAATAATGAAAGAACTTCATTTCTTCCCAATATATCACTTTCTCAAATATAGAAACACCAATGAAATAAATTAAATACTTCACTTTTAATTTCACAACAATAGATCCTTAAAATATAGAATTTTTTAGTTAAATCTACACATCCTTTTCTGAAAAATACCTCGATAATATTACTATACAATAAATTATTCATGTGCCTGTTTCCATTATTGGTACTTACTTCATGTAATTTTTTATACTATAAGGAGGTCATACACCTTTTAAATATTTCATATACATTTTTCAACTCACTAAAATAACTCTGATGGTAATAAATACCAAGTTTCAGAATGATAGCTGATTTTAGATCACCATATATATCTGAATTCTACACATTTGAATTCACATAGCTGAATCGATCTATGTAGTAATTTTTCATGTAGCTGAATTCTCTATGTATCCAAATTTTTATAGGACTTATTCATTTATTTTATTTACTTCAAATAACAAAATGTTTATAGGACTTCTTTATATAGATTATTTCACCATGTATATCATTCACATAACTGATTACTCTACATAACTGATTTACATAACCGATTGAACTACATAATCAATTGATCACATAGAATATTTAATCAACATAGAAAATTTCTAGATATAAAATTCCACAATATATATGTTTCAGGTAGATGAATCCTTCATGTAAGCGATTTACATAGTTTAATGCTCATTTATCTATTTCTTCATATAGCTAAATTTTTCACATAGCCAATTTTCTAGACTTAAGAAAATTTCATCCAAAACATCCAAAATTATAGAATTAAAGGTTTTAACAACTAAAACACTAAAAATTATGATAAAACTTGATGAACACACTTAAAAAATCATCAGTAATATATGAAGGGTATTTTTTATCATAATAACATAAAGAAAATGGAAAATATTCAAACAACATAAGTAGTCCAACAATATCCCCTTTTTTATGATCACAAAACCCATGATATTAAACACAAATATTTTAAAAGGTTTTCATAAAAATTTGTCATAAAACTAAATGAATATATATAATTTTGTTTAAATTTCTTGATTATCCATTTCATATCCCCCTTAACTAGACACTTTTCCCCTTTGTATTACTTGAAAAATTCTCCAACTTCTCTAATTTCTCTACTATTATGTCAATAAAAATGAAGGTTAAAGATTAGAAAAATACTTTTAATTTAGAACTGACAGGTAATAAATGATGAAGTATAGTGTTGAAACTAAATTTGGAATTATGGAAATAATGGAATGTAGTGATGAAAATAATGATATTAAACACATTAAATGAAAAAAAAATCTATGAAAAACATAATAAATGAATTAATTGAAAATAGTAAACAATAAGAAACATGAGAAATTAATTAAATGTTAACAATAGAAAATAAAATTAATAATAAATGAATTAAATGAAGAAAACACTAAGAAAAAACATGAGAAATAAATTAAATAAATAAATATCTAATAAAAAAATAAGAAATGAATTAAAGAGTAATTTCATTAATTTTAAATATTTTTACATAATAAATCTACTAAACACCCACAAAAATAAATATGTAATAGTCAATTTAAAATATATAGGATTATGAATAGGGTCAAACTGAGAAGGTGGTTTGTGTGGAGGTAACTTGAAGGTTGGTATAGTTCTGGAAGTAGTTTGGAAGTCCACTGGTGATAGTGGCACAACTCTTCCAAGATATACATTAGTTAACTCTTTACTACCAACAGTTATCTTGTCTTGTAGCCTATAATGAACCAGAATTAAACATTACATCAGATTGAGTTTCAAGATAATAATTAATTTTATTACATTTGGGGATCTTTTCAGGTTTAGAGTTTTATAAAATTAGGCCATAAATTATATAAAACAAAACCATAAAATATTAAGTGGACACATCTGATTAGTATCCATTTTTTCAATAATATAAAACTTATAAAATAAAGCATGGTTTATTTTTAATGTAAAATCTCCATGACTTTCAACATCAATTCTTAATTTCCCTTACCCATACTTAAATCATGATAAAATCAATTAAAAATGTGGGATGAGAACACAAATCTCATTAATGGATACAAAGAGGATAAAAACTGTTAGTCCAGTGAATACATGAAAACTCATATAATATTTACCTTAATATTCAAATTTATTTGAGCATGTGAAATAAAACATTTTCACATGAAAAAAACACACATTTTTCTCAAATAAAATCATTAAAACCCCTAGCAAGCAACTAAAACTCTTTTTCGGTGACTTAGAGAATCATATTCATAAAACCATTTCAAAACCATTTTAATTGGAATAACCTTATGGATGACTTCTAATATAATCATTACCTAATGAATTGGAGAACTATTTGGGTGAAACCATTATTTGAGCTATAATAGGATCACCCAACACTATTTGGGCCACCCCATATTAAGCTATAACGGGCTTACCCAAAGCTATCTTGACTACCCCATGTTAGGTAGTGATGGGCTTACCCATTTTTTATATAGGCCACCCCATGTCAATCTATTATGGGCTTACCTGACGCTATCTAGGTGCATCCATTTCTCATGTATAATTATCAAGTACCTTATAATAAATAAAACATATTTATGCTTACAATTTTCAATTATAAAAAAATTAAAAACTATTTTAAACTCGTGAACAAATCACTTTTGGATATCAAAATACTCTTCTCTTGTGAAAACCAATTTTCAAAACAAAATACCCTTTTTAATTTGAAATTCATATTCAATACAAAAATACCACCAAAAAATAAAAAAGTTTTTTCATTAAAGAAAACATGAAATCTTTAAATGTAATCTAGAAATAAAATATCAGTTACGATGGAAGAAAATTCATTATCACCGATCTCATTTAACAATTTTCAAAGTGTTCTGTATAAAACAAGTAAAAGTATTACTTTTAAAATAATTTTTTTAGTAAAGTAAAAAAAGATATAAAATATAATTTATAAATATTTTATTTCCACTAAAATCTTTGTGAAATCACTGTATAAATATAGACATGGAAAAGGAAGATCTGTAAGAAAAACATTAAAAGGTAGATTTTCTTAAAATAAAAGTCCCTTATCACATTGGAAATATTTGAATCATAAGACCCGTAAAAATATAACATTAAAAAAAACTTTAAATACCATTATAATAGATAAATACATGATATAACATGTCAAAGGGTCTGTATATATTCCTTATAAAAGAATAAAGGTGCACAATATAAATATATGCCTTAATGAAAAGAGATTTAGACAAAGTCCCTTACCTTGAGTCTGATTCATCATGTGTGTATTTATATTCCTGAATAATAAACTTATCTTAATTATTTAATTTCTTAATAACATTATTCAATTTTATTATTAATTTTATTTCACTTATTACCATGTTATATAAAAATACTTAATCAATTACGTTTACATCAAATGTTTTGACCATATTTATCTTATGTGTCAAAAACGACTTTGGTATGTCGACAATAGTCAAAATGGTTATTATTTAAACATATATAGAATAATAATCATGAAATAATAATTATATTTATAAATAAATTATTCTCTTAAAACCAATTTTGGAATTTTTTTATGAGAAATGAGATAACATTACGATCATTGAGATGGTAGGTCATACGTACTTATGAGTAACGTTTCCATTTTTCAATGATCATTATGGAAAGAAGGTAAGTAATATTTTATATTTAAAAATGAAAATTATATCATAAATACCATTATATTTAATTATATATACTCATATATATCATTATTATGATACAGTGATGAAAAAATAAGAATCGCATCACTTTGATGAGGCGGTAGTCCACACATCCGTGAACGACGTTATCACTTTTATAGTGTGTGAAATGGTAATAATAAAATGATATATTATATTTATATTCATAAAATTATCTTATTAATATCATAATTATTTCATTTATATCATATATATTCATTACAGTTTCCCATATTACCTTCCATGTAACATGTTAGTGAAAAACGCTTCACATCGCTTTGCGAGGTGGTAGTCCACCATACACATGAGTGACGTTATCATATCACCTATGGTATGAAATATAAAAAGGTTGTATATGGTATAATTAATAAATATGTATAATTATGCTATAACATAAATATCATATATAAATAGTATTTCCATCGTTATTCGTAACCATGAGATGTGGTAATGGAAAGACGAACGACATAATTTCACGAGGTGGTAGTCCTCCGTACACATGAAGGGTGATTTAATAATCCATTTTATGGAATTGTGTGTGTTCATACGTCATAAACTTAGAATAAAAACAAATAAATATCCATAGGATACTTATGTTATTATATAATCATGGTATAAGAATAATTGGATGGGGTGGATAAATAAATAAAACAAAGAACTCATGTTGATAAAAGTTACCTCTTCTTCAGGTGACTCCTTTTGGTTTGCACCAAAGGACTTCCTTGGTTGGACTTCTTCCCAAATTAAGGATTCTAGGATGATATGAGGTAATTTGGGATACAATTTTGGAAATCTTGGTTGAACCAGTTAGTTTTTAAGGTGTGAAGAGCAAAGGAGAGGTGGTGACCTTTTATAAGTGGGGGATAGGACACACATGGTATTTTTTAAAATAAAGTTACTTAAACCAACGTTTTTACCAACAAAAAGGCTCCATAATGCACAAAACTAGATAATAGAATGTATGAGGTCTAAATATGTTAATAAAATGGGTTATTGAAAACTTTATAATTTATTTGGGCCCTTAAGTTTAAAGTTTAGTCATTTGGTAAACTCATTATTTACCTTAATCTTTGTGATTAATTTTAATTATTTTCACTAATCTCCTAAGAAAAAAATTAAGTCTATATTATTAGAAATTATAAATTATTATGATTATAAAAATAGAATCAATTTTTACAAATTAAATTCACATAATGGGAAAATTTTAATTTAATATTAATCTCATAGACATGGCGAGACGATAAGTTTTTAAGAATAGTGTTTTTTTAGAAAAATATGATTCTATATTAACTCTATGACTAATAATAATAATTGTATGAAAATAAATTAATATTTAATTATATATATTATATAAATTTAAATTAAAACATTCATAATTATTTATTATTTAAATTAATTAAAAAGGTGAAATTTTATTCATTTTAAAACAGTTCATTAAAAAAACACATCTTTAAACCCAAATTTTTTTTATTAAAAACCAATATAAATCTGATTCAAAATTAATTAAGTATATTAAATAATAAATAATACTTTTTTTACTTATAAACATATTTTTACTTTTAAATTACTTAATTTATTAAAAATAAATGGCTTTTTTATAAAAAATGGTATTTTTCACTATTCACTGAAAAATCTATATTTTCCAACAAATTATCCCAAAATTTCACCCAAAGTAAATTTTTATATTATTATTTCAAAAATTATATTCATTTTATCATATTAAAATTAAAAAATTTTAAAATTAATCTTTTAAATAAAACCTTATAAGAAAGGTGTTTAATTAAAACAATTTCCTTTTTGATTAAGAATTACTTAATATTTTTATAACTAATATAACTATAGAATTCATATTAATAAATATTTAAATGATTTATTCTATCATTAAGTTTGTTGTTACATCCTTTCACCCTTTTATAAATTGTGTCCTCGTAATTTTATTCACTTATTAAACTAGAAGGGATGCCTTTCCCCCGTAGCATTTTCAAATTCCCTTGTTGCCTCTTCAACCATATGATTTTTCCATAAAAACTTAACTTGGTGAATCAAATTTTTCCAAAACTATAAATCCCCAATATTTTATGGTATGTCTCTTTTTAAATTTAACTTCTTCAATATCTTATGTTACACATAACACCGAGCATAACCAAAAAAATAAATATTATAATTTAATTATGATAGTAATCACCCAACCGTCGGAATAGAGGGAATGAATAAGATTCACTAAATTATGAAAATATAGTTTATACATGTTTATAAAATGAATTCATTAGTTACCAATTAATTTAAAATGAAAATAAAAACCAATTGAACATAAAGGATGTGTTTTTTATAAAAAACTATTTTTATTCCCCCAACGGCATTTTATCTTAACAAATTAAATTAATCACTATTAATAAAATACATAAATAAAATCTATATATTATATATTCAATCAAATTTTCTGACATTGATCCAATATATTTTATAAACATAAGATAAGAACAAATCCAATTGTATGCATAAAAATCTATATTTTTCTAAATACAGTTTTGCTACCTTTTAATGAAGTACTTGTTTTAAAAATAAACTTAGACACTTTTATAATTTTTATTTGAAAAAATAAAATTAATTTTTAAAATCATTATTTCAAAATTATCTTAGGGAGAATTTTTGGTATTTTTATGAAAATATTTATTTTCCAGTGAATAGTGAAAAACACCGATTTTTGTAACTATTAATTTTGTTATATTAAAAGTCTATTTATGATTTTAATTTGATCTAAATGAAAATTAAATACTATTTAGTTATAAATAATATAATTTATTTAATTTTAATCATAATTATATCTTATTTTGGAATAAGTACATTTTTTGTCTTAAAATACATTTTTCAATAAAACTGTTTTTCATTGATTTTTGCAGGATTAATTTTAAATTAAGTTATTAAAATTATTTGTTTTTAATATTAAAAAATGGATTAAATATTTTGATTCAGAAGTTAAAGATTTTTTAAATAATTTACTTTTAATTTTGACCCATATGAATAATAACCTTGGTAATTTTTTGTTACCATGGTAAAGGGTAAATTGAGAGATTTGAGGTAAAAATAATATGATAAGGATTAGAAAATTTCCCTAAATCTTCCCCAATTATTATTGGATATCATTAACACCTAAGTTTTTAATTTGAGTTATTTAATGGTTACTTTTCCATGAAAATGACTGTGATATTATTTAAATTAACGAAAATCACGAAATGTCACTTTTTTATCGTAAATGTATCTTATGTGTCCACATGGAGAAAAATTTAGGTTTTGAAGTAATATAATTTTACATTTTAAAATTAATAAAATTATTTTCATGATATAAATTTATTTATGATTTTTTGGACTATTTGGATGAGGTTATGATATTTATAAGATTTTATTTAAAGAAAAGACAAAGATGTCACATTCATATTTTAATAACTGTATTATTTTTAATATAGTGTTATTCAGATGATATATTAAAATATAGATATTATTTTTAAAACTAAAATATTTATATACATCATGGTATTTTATTTTTAATTCTTAGTAGATAAATATTTGCCTTATATAATTATACAATGATGACGTAGTAATTAAATTATTAATGAAACAATCCAATAAATGATATTAAAAATATTAAAATAAATATAATTTGAATTAATTAAGGTAATCCATGAATTTTATGTATTATTATGACATATTTATGGTCTATTGAATGTTTTTTTTTGAATTTATCTATTTTTATTGATTTTCTTAAGGAAAAAGTAATGAATAGTGTCAAAATTGACACAAATGATATTTTATCAAAATAATATTTTATTAAATTATTTAAAAATCATAAAATAAATATTCAAAAATAAAATGTGAATATTATTTGGTCTAAAATTTTATTAATGTTTCATTTATGTTAATTTTGAAATTTTATAAGTAAAAAATTATCACCTTTTAATATTAAATAAATTATTACCAAAATTAAAATTAAAATAATTTAACTAAGGTCAATCGAAATGATAAGGTTCAAAATAAAACCAAAACGTGTAAAAATTTTATTTTATGATTAGATTATAACCTTATATCATCTTAAATTTGAATCCATAGACATTTTTGGGTATTTTTATAGAAAATGAATTTATTATAATTTAATATTTAGAGAATTTACAAGGGTTCCCCTCACCTCAATAATTAAAGGGCATTGATTCCTTCATTTCATTTAAACACCTTGAGCCTTCTATCTCAACCAAACTCTATCCTTTTATCTTATAAAAATACTTATCAAAATTATTGAGGTTATTTTCCTTCCAAAATATTAACCCTAGATCCCTTCAGAATAGATTAAATAAAGTTCTTTAAAGAAGAAGGTAATCGCCTTTATCGACTCTTTCAATATTATTTCTTCGTCCACTTACTCTTCATGAATTGTTTCCATTATAAAGTAATAACTCTAGTATCATATATATACTTAGAAGTTATTATGATTATGTTACAACCTTATTATACCTTTTATCCGTCCTATGAAAAACAAAAGCACCGCGCGTGCGTACATACGGCTTACTGTCTCCACATCGTGGTGTAATTTGTTTTTAATCACCACATTACTTGGATGGATATAATGATAGATATAATAGATATATATATTATAATTATGAAATTATATTGATTCTTAAAAAATTAATATACCATATAATCTCTTACCCTTTCACCATTAAAGGAATGATGCAGTTGTTTGTGCGTATGGATGGTCTACCATCTCCATGACGCGATGCGATTAATTTTCCATATTCACCATTCAAGAATGATTATAAAAATGTATATAATGAAAAATATGATACCTATGAAATTAATATAATTTTATATATTATGGAACTATATCTTATGTAAGAGAACCAGGACTTATGTAACAAAACATGCATAGAAAAATAAAGTAGTTAACGCCCAAAATAAGGGAAATAACAAAATATTATTAACAAATGGGTGATAAGATGATATAAGAGAATCATATATGATGTCATAAATATAAAAATGGTTCTTTTATAATTTAATGTAATTCTTAAAACCATTATATATAATTTTAAAGTGCATTAAACTAAATGAAAGTGAAAGGTAAGGGTTTTTCATATCGCTTTAATTTTTGTAGGACATATGTCATATTCATCACTTATTTCTTTTGTTTGATGTATGTAATATCCCTTTTATTTATGATAATAAATAATTTAATATTTCATTAAATATACATATTTCTTGTTTCATGGATATTATTATTTTCTAATTCATATACCATTTTTACATATAGAGTTTACTTTGAAAGTTATTTTATTAACTGGGGAAATTTTGATAAAACTGTATCATTTATTAGAAATGTATATTTGATGATAAGTCACATTTTTCATGAATTAAATTGATTATTTGATATATGAGGAATTATTTTGACTTGAAGTGATGGGTGGGTCCTAGTATTATATAGCCCCTTGATGTAGCAATAGGTCTCATGAAACAAATTAGTTGGTAACAAACCCTTCGCATTTGTTTCTAAGAAGAATCATATAGGTTTCTACCCACAAACTTAAACTGTCTTGTGAAAGGTCTTGATGGTATATTGGTTTATGTTCCAAATACATGACATCTAATAATTAATCATTTCTTTATTTTAAAATTCATTTATTATTATCCAGAATATTTTCACTATGAAAAAATCTATGGATGCATATCATTCTAAATTTATTGATTAAATGGAATGTGTGCTCTGTTATTTACCTGTACGTATTTATTATTCTTATTTATAAAATTATCTTTCATTTTACTTAACCCTTAATGAGAATTTGATCTCACCCATTTCTTATGTTTATTTTTTTCCATGTTTCCAAGAAGTTTATTATAATTGATATGTAGGGTTATGATAAGAAGGATAATGGAATTCTCAAATAATTTTTTTTTATTTTATGTATAAAATTCAATTTTAATTTCAAATATGTATCTAGTTTACCAAAACTAAGAAACTATTCGGTCCTTTGGGATGGGATTTCTTATTTATATGCCACTATAATAAAATAACCACTAGATCAGGGCTACTAGGGTAGGGGTTTATATAGTTGGTATCGAATCAAGTTTAGTAGAAACCTTGGGAACCAGATTTAGGAATATGTAGATTATGGAACATAACCCTATGATAGTTTTGAGAATAGGTATAGAATTAATTCCCAAAGAAACCATGTTTATGATTATGAAATTATCTATTCATAAATTCTTCAATTTATGTTAAGTATTATTCCATATTTAAAATTATAAAAAGTTCACGATTTTATGAGCTAATATAGTATATTTCATTATTTATAAATGGAACCTAGAAGAAAGAAGGGTATCAATACTCGTGACCAATGTAGATATTTTCCAATTGAGGAATATAATATAGATTTTATTGGAATTGATTAAGTTATAGATATATTAGGGGATCTTAATCAAGTTATAATAAATAACCTTTCCTGGATGGAGAAACCTTCTCCATATAAATATTCTAGAATACTAGATTTATTTATGTGATAGAGGCCCCCATTATTTAGTGGGACTACTGATCCAATGGCATCTGAGCAATGGATTAATTCTTTGGAGAAAATATCTATGGCATTAAGATGTGCTTAAAATGAAAATTTTACACTTTTCGTGTATTATATCAATAAAGATACTAATAAATTGCGGTCATAGATATAGAATATTAAAGAGGAATAGGAAATAGAACTCATGGAATGGGAATATTTTAAGGATGCATTCTTTGATAAATATTTCCCTTGTGAGTAAAAAACAAGATAAATATAAAGTTCCTTAGTTTAAATCTAAGGGAGAAAGAAAGTTTTGTGGAGTATGAAACTACCTTTTTAAGGTTATCAAGGAATTATATGGATTAAAAATTCAATATAGAATTAAATATTGACTATTTCTTTGAAGGTATTAAGCCAAGTATTTGAAGGGAACTGGTCTCCCAAACTTTTTCTTCATACAATTAAATAGTTTTATATGCTATCAAGATAGAGAAATAATTCTCCAATTCTAATTAATTAAATGGGAAGAAATAGAAGAATAGGGAGGAATATCAAATCATGAATAAAGGAAAAAGGAGAAAGAAGTATTTTCCCAAATATGATAATTATGGAAAGAAACACCCTGGTACTTTCTTAAAAGGAATGTGAGTTTTATATAAGTATGGAGATAAATTCTACTGTTCTTATGATTCAAGGGTAAGAAAAAGGTTACCAATGTGAAATGCTTCAACTGAAAGGAGATAGGACACTATGAAAATTAATGTCTTGAGAATACACCCCAAAAGATGATAATGGATCATGGTCAAGATTATGCTACCACTACAGATGAAGAGGAATGATTAATATTCTTGTGTTTGGATTCAAGATTTATATTATTTGAGTATTTTATCAATGATTTTATAGATATAATAATAATTATATGTATAAGGATTTTACTACAATACCTCTTCTTTAAGGAATTGGAATCATGTGTTGAATAACACCAGTAACTAAGAGACGTAATTCTATTGTAAATTGATCTTTTATAAAACACAAGAATTGGGAAAGAGAACCCTAAATATGATCTTTATGTCGAGATAATAATAAATAGATGTTTGTGGGATAGTATTTGTGGCCATGAAGTTGGTTAGTGATTTTATGGTTTATTTTATGTTTTTTAGAATTATTAAATGTTTGGATTTAAGGAATATATTCAACAACTTGAGATTTTACATTTTGAATCATTCATGTTTTAATTAAGGTTTAACTGCGATCAAGGTATTAATATATTTGGTATGTGATAATAAGAGCTACATTATTTTTTTTGGGGAAATTTTGATGTTAAGTGACCTTTATTCTAATTCATTGGTCTTTGAATTTGGACAGACATATTTTGAATGATTCTTATGGTGAACTACTTATGGAATTGATTAAGGATATTATTAATTAAGATTAGATTATGATTTAACATATTGGATAACATGTGATAATCATTTTGGTTTCAGTAAAAATTTAAATTCCTAAGTAATGACTTATTCATCATTTGATATAAGTGCTTCAGGCATAAAAAAACATCTTGAATATCCATATCTTGGTTTAATAAATGAATTGGAGATAGATCAAATCACATATAAATGACGATATTATGCTTATGACATGGAAATAAATAAAGTAATTTTATTTTCTCAAGTGATTATATGGATAGTAAAATAATCCATCAACTCTAGGAAAATGATTTTAGAATAAAAACCTTATTTTTTACTTTTATTTATAAGAAATCAATGGTCTTTTAGTCAATCATATATTTATAGTTTTGTGATGGTTAACTTTATAATTACCATGTTTTCTATCACTCTTCATCAGAACTTGATAGGTATATTTTTATTTCATGTCCATATTTTCACTTCACACTAATTTTACCCAATTCAAATGCCTAATTTTTTTGTGACCTTTTTATTTCTCTTTCTCTCTTATTATGAGGATGTTTTATTAACCCAATTTATGATGTGGGTTTCCCACAAATAAAATTTAAAGTATAAATATTTGATTTTAAAAGTGAAATTAATAAATTTTTAGGATGAAATTTATTGAAGTAGGGGAGGATTTAACACCCTAAGATTTTATGGTATGTCTCTTTTTAAATTAAACTTCTTTGATATCTTACATTACACAGAACATCAAGCTTAAAAAATAATTAAATATTAGTATTTAATTATGATAGTTATCACCTAGCCATTAGAATGGTGGGAATTAATTATATTAAATAAATTATAAAAATATATTTTACACATGTCAATAAAATTAATTCATTGGTTACTAATTAATAAAAAATTAAAATAAAAACCAATTGAACGTGAAGGATGTGTTTTTTTATAAAAAAACTATTTTTATGCCCACAATGGCATTTTATGCTAATAAATTAAATTAATCACTATTAGTGAAAGATATTAATAAAATTTATATATTATATATTCAATAAAATATTTTTACATTCATCCAAATTATTTTATAGGTATAAGATAAGAACAAATCTAATTTATGCATAAAAACTATATTTTTCTAAATATAGTTTTGAAACCTTTTAATGGTGCACTTATTTTAAAACTAAATTTTGAAAATTTTATAATTTTTATTTTAAAAAATAAAATTCATTTTCAAAATTGGGATTCTATAATTATATTAGGGTGGTTTTGGTATTTTTTAAAAAATATTATTATTCCAGTGAATAGTGAAAATACCGATTTTTAAAAAAACTGTCAATTCCATTATATTAAAAATATATTTATGATTTAAATTTGATATCAATGTAAATTAAATAATATTTATTTATAAATAAACTAATATATTTCATTTTAATCATCATTGTACCTTATTTCGGTATAATTATATTTTTTGGCTTAAAAATACATTTTTCAATGAAACTATTTTTTATTGTGTTTTGCAGGATTAATTTTAAATTAGATTCTAAAAGTTATGTGTTTTGAATATTTAAAAATTTATATCATATTTTTATTAATAATTTAAAAATTTATTAAATTTTTCACTTTTAATTTTTACCAATACAAATATTAACCTTGGTAATTTTTGTTAACACAATAAAGGGTGAATTAGGTAATTTAGGGTAAAAAAATATGATAATGATTAGAAAATTACACTAAAACTTTACCAAATATTATTTAATGATTTCTATTCAACACTTAACACCTAATATTCTCATTTTAGTTATTTTATGTAAACTTTTCCATGAAAATGACTTTGATATTATTTAAATTAAAGAAAATAACAAAATGTCACTTTCTTTATCTTAAACATATCTTATGTGACCACGTGAAGAAAAATGGAGGTTATGAATGAAAATAAGTATCCATTTTGAACTTAATAAACTTATTTTTATGATATAAATTTATTTATGTTTTTTTGGGACCATTTGGATGAGCTTATGATATTTATAATATTTTGTTTAAAGAAAATACAAAGATGTCACATTCATATTTTAATAACTATATTATTTTTAATATGGTGTTATTAAAATTATATATTCGACTATATATATTATTTTGAAATATAAAATATTTATCTACATCATGGTATTTTATTTTTAATTTTTAGTGAATATATATTTACCTTAAATAATTATCCAACGATGATGGAGTAATTATTTTATTGATGGAAAAAATCAAACAAATGATATTAAAAATATTAAAATAAATATAATTTGAATTGATTAAGGTGATCCACAAATATTTTGGATTATTATGACATATTATGAGTGTATTAAATTTTTTGGTTTAGTTTTATCTAGTTTCATTGATTTTATAAAGGAAAAAGTAATGAATATTGTCAAAATTGATACTAAAGATATTTAATAAAAATAATATTTTATTAAATTATTTAAAAAACATGAAAAAATATTTAAAAATAAAATTTAATTATTATTTGGTCGAATTTTTTAAAATTATTCATTTATGATCCAATTTATATTTTATAAGTAAAAAATTATCACCTTTTAATATTAAATGAGTTGTTACCATAATTAAAATTAAAATAAGTTGACTAAGGTCAATCAAAATGGTAAGGTTCAAAATAAAACTAAAAAATGTAAAAAATTTATTATATGATTATTTTAAAACCTTATATCATATTATATTCTAATTCATGTCCATTTGGTGGTATTTAGATAGAAAAATAATTTACTATAATTTAATATTTTGCGCATTTCAAAGGGTACCCCTCACCTCAATTATAAAAGGGCACTCCTTCCTTATTTTCATTTCACCATGTTGAGCCTTATAGATCAACCAAACTCTATCCATTTCTCTTATCAATATCCTTAGATAAGTTTTTTAGGTTTTATTCCTTCCAAAATACCAACCCTAGATCTCTTAAGAAGAGATTAAAGGAAGTTTTCTAAAGAAGAAGGTAATCGTCTTTATCAACTCTTTCAAGATTATTTTTTCTTACACTTAATATTAATGAGTTGCTTTCATGATAAAGTAATAAATCCAGTATAATATATATATTGAGATTTTATTATGATTATGGAACAACCATATTCCACATTTCATCCAACCTATGAAAAACAAAGTCACCATGTGTGCGTATGTATGGCTTACGATCTCTACGTCGTGGGGTAATTTGTTTTTCATCACTACCTTACATGGATGGATATAATGATGAATATAATAGATATATATGATAATTATGAAATTATATTTATTATTTAAAAATCAATATATGATCCACTCCCTTACCCTTTCACCATTAAGGTAATGATATTCATGCTCGTGCGTATATACGGTCTACCATCTACATGACGCGACGAGATTAATTTTCCATGTTCTCCATTCAAGAATTATTATTTAAATATATATATATATAATGAATGAATATGATATATATGACCTTAATATCATTCTATATATAATTTAACTATATCTTATGTATAATAATTAGGACTTACATG
This sequence comes from Viscum album, assembly GCA_963277665.1. Taxonomy (NCBI): domain Eukaryota; kingdom Viridiplantae; phylum Streptophyta; class Magnoliopsida; order Santalales; family Viscaceae; genus Viscum; species Viscum album. The sequence continues at coordinate 246,529,088 of OY728129.1, forward strand.
ATAAAACATGCAAAGGAAAATGAAGCATTTAACACCCAAAACAAGGGTAATAACGAAATATTATTAACAAAAGGGTTATAAGATGATATAAGAGGATCATATATGATATAATAAATATGGAAATGGTTTTGGTATAATTTAATAACATCCATTAAACTATTATAAATGGGGTTAAAGCATGTTCAACTAAAGTAAAGTTCAAGGTAAGGGTTTTTCGTCTCACTTTAATTTTTGTAGGACATATACCGTATTCCTCAGTTATTTATTTTGTGTGATGTATATAATACCCCTTTTATTTATGATCATCAATCATTAAATATCTCATTAAATATCCATATTTCTTATATAATTGATATTATTATTGTTTAATCCATATTTCATTTTTACATATGGTGTTTACTTTGAAATTTATTTTATTAACTGGATAAATTTTGATAAATCTATATCTTTTATTCAAAATGGATATTTGATGATAAGGAAAATTGTTTATGAATTAAATTAATTATTTTTTATATGAGGAATGATTTGGACTTGCAGTGATGGGGGGCCTTGTAACATCCCAGATAAATAAGGAATAAGACACTTTTCATGTTTATTAATATTTGTGAATTAATTATTAATTTTATATTAAAGGGGACTCTATGTTCGATGGCATACCCGATACGCAACCACAAGTTTCTTTGAAATCTTACGTTGCACGCTAATAATATAATATTATTATTTTAAATGGTAGTTAATGCCTAGACGTTGTATTGGCTGGAATGAATAGAACTAACTAAAATATGATTATATATGTTTGTTAAATGTTTTTACAATTATCGAAAAAATGTTAGGGACTTAAAATATGAATGAATCTAATTTTAAGCATGAATACTCTAATATTCAGTAAAAGATCGATTTACCACCTTTTGATGGAAAACACTCTTTAAATCTAGTTTTGGTCATTTTTATATGTTTTGTTTGAAAAAATAAAATTCTACTTCAGATTCGGGACATAAAAATTTACTTTGGGTAAATTTTTGGTATTTTTCTGATAAAGTTCATTTTTTAATGAATAGTGAAAATACTGTATTTTAATTCAAAAGTTCATTTTAATCTAATTTATTTATATGGTTATATTATCTTTTTAATTGGTTTTAAAGTATAATTAGGATATATTTTTACCGTTTAATCTAATTTTGGTCATTGTAAATAATTTCATTTTGAAATTGGACATAAACAAGTGTCAATCTTTTGATAGTTATTATTTCTTAAAAACACGCTATTTGTTTTAACAACGGGAATTAATTTTAAATTAATTAATGAAACGTCTATGTTTTGAATTTTTTAAAATATACATCGTTTTTGAATTCGTAATATCAAATATTTCTTAGGCTGAATTTTTGGTATTTTTCTGAAAAACTTCAATTTTTGATGAATAGTGAAACCACTTAGTAGTAGTTAAAAAAACTGACTTTTTCATTTAAATGAAATTTTACCGCTTCTGTGAATTTTATTTCGAAAATATAACATACATGGTTGTTATTATTAAGTAAAATTTGGTTCAATAATATGAAAATAATTTTTGGTGAATAGTAACTTTTGACTTTTATTTACCACGGTTATAGGTAAATAGGGTAATTTAAGGTAAAAAGAATATTGTAATAATTCAAAATTATCTTAACACGTGTACTAACCTTATTATATGTGTAATGGAGACTATGGGAATCCTTGGGTCTCTTTTGGGACCTCATGGATCCACTTATGAATGATAATGACACTTTAGATTAATTAATTTAATGAAAGGCAAAAATGACATAAACAAAAATCTTTTAGTAAATTAAATTTTATATGGTGTTATATAGGTAGTATTTTTGACTATAAATATTAATTGGAAATATAAACATATTTTATACATCATGGTATTTTTTTATAATTTTTAGATATCAAATAAATTAAATTATTTATGATACAATAATGATGCAGTGTTTACCTCATTAATAAATCATTTAAATAAATAAGATTATAAATATTAAAATAACATCCAAACTTTCCCAATTATTATTTTATGATTTTAATTCCACCATGAGTCATCTTATCTTCGACTCTAATGATTTTTTGGAGCTTTAGAAACCGAATATCTTTATATAATAAAATAATATTATCACACTTTCCTAAAGAGCCCCTCCTCCCCCTTATAAAAATCCCTCACTTCTAACCAATTACACACACCTCTCAAGACTTTAGGCTCATCCAAACTCTACACAATTAAGCTCCCTACATCCCTATCCTCCTCCTAGAAGCCTTACCTTAGTCATAAGGCACTTCAAGAAGTCTTTTTGGATCAAACCAAAGGAAGTTACCCAAATTAAAGGTAATGGTTCCTCTTAACTTCTTTTCTTTTATTTTACTTCTCCAACCCATAAACTCTTTTTATTCCTTTCTTTTATAACAAAAACAGTATTCTAAATATACTATTATGTTTTTATGAGAAGTATTTTAACTACACTTACACACACCTCCATCTAATGGGTGAATAACATAGTGTTTCTGTGGTTGAAAAACTAACGCCTCACAAAACGATGACTGTTCGATTATCTCCTACCACCTCTCATGGTGGCCATTAATATGGAACTTTATTTATATATGATATATATTATGTTTATATTTTCTTTATTCTTCTGTATTTTACATTTATATCGTAACTTTATGGTTTCCATAATGGGTAAACATGATAATTTCATTTGAGGAAGTGCGGACTACCGCCCCCTCAAAGTGATATGACTTGTGAATGCGATATGTTGGACGTATAAAGGATGGATTTAATGATATTATTTATGATATTATACTGTAATTATAATATACCTAAGTATCATTATGTTTTAATTCCATTAAAATAATAAATATAAATGAATGTAGCATTCATGCGTACGTACGGCTTACCGTCTCCATGAACGGTGCATTTCATATCTTACCTCAAAATGTTATGTACTATTATAAATACATGTATTTACTGAATATATATATGATATATATGATATCTAAATCATTAATATAATTCTGGATATAATGAAATTTTGACTATGTGAACAAATTTTAATTATAAGAAGTCTATTTTTGACTCAAGTACTAAATATCGACAAAACGACCATTATTAACTTAAATGATTTGCATAATATCTATAACATGGTAATAAGTTATATAAAAAGAATAATAAACTTGAAAAATTTTCTTAAGCAAGTAGAAATTAACTTTAGTTTATTATTCATAAATATCAAGGAACAAACAAGTCAAGTCGGACACGAGGTAAGGGATTTTCTTATCTCACTTTTAATTTCGTGAGATTTCCATTGTTTGCCACTTATTCATTTAATGTGGTGTATTGTGTACTTACATTTGAAATATATTATCAGTATTCTCATTATATTCATGGTATTCTTTGATTCATTTTGTGGTTATTAACTTTTGTTCATACGACTCAGTTTATTACACTGCGGTAAAGGGTTTCATCTCACTTTTAATTCCCGTTAGATTCATGTTATATTTGCCACTATTTCCTTTTGTGTGGTGTATTTACTGCCCATGATTGTACTCTTTGTGTAATATAATTTCATTTATGAGTATTTACATATTCATTGTATGATCCTTTTTTCATGTGGCGTATGTTTTGTAAGTTACCAAATCGGTAAGGGAACCTTTCACTCTCCTCTTTTTAAAAGACTTATTTTTGTTATGTCTTTTAATTTACATCTTATTATGTTGGGATATGTTCTACTATATCCTTATTGATTTAAAATTTATGTAAAATTGATTAGATACCCTTTTTATCTCATCAACTCATTTCCTGAATTTTAACGTGACGCCGTTAGGCTGTCGAATTTTTTACAAGGGAACATTTTAACCTAATTTCAATTATTTGGGTTCAACTTGTACTTCTTGAATATATCGTACTATGAATATGTGTGAATGACCTATGATTGTTTTACACTTAATATCCACTTATATTGGGTGTATTTATATTTTTCACACATAATTATGTGATTGATTTATCTTTAATTTAAATATATTATCTTTATAACGGATTTCATCTCAATTTACATTTCCATTGAGACTTCATTGTTGTTATGCACCAATTCACTCTTATATAGTGTATATACTGTCCTTTGACATATTATATCATGAATATTTTTATTATCATGATATTATAAAGTTCTAATTTAATGTTATTCCTCAATTATATTTATTGAAGCGTCTCTCTTTTTGTTAAAAAAACTCTTTAACTAAGATATCATTTTAAATGTTTTAAAGATTTATTCTTCTAAATATTTATCATTAATGTCCATGTTTTAAAAATTGGAATTAGGATTTATTTATATGTAAATTAATGTTTTCAAATGATAATTTATTTAAAATATTCAAAGTGGTATGGGACACTTTGATTCAAAGATCTCTTTTTAAATGGTTTTGAAAATGATTTGATAAAGCATTGTTTATTTAAATATCTTGATTTGATATATTAGAATGTGGAAATGTTATCTTTCCTTTATACTAGTGATATGTTTTATGATTATGTTATGGTTATTGGGAATTTTTTTACGTATACGGGTGGTTTTGTGATAAACCTAGGGTGGGTGAGCCCGAGATAGCTCTACAATGCATTGGGCGATGTGATGGAGGTAAACATGATGTTTCTCCTAAGAGATTTAGGGAATATACTGTGATGGGTATTCCAAGTGTAAATCCCTATGTAGCTATGATAGATACATTGTAATTTTGATATGGATGTCATAAGTAACCTTTATGATTTATGATTTGTGTGTGTTATTCATAAATCTTATGATTTCTTAAGGTATGTTATGATTGAAAAACATAGTTTCATTGATTTGTATTTATTGATGGGATAATTTTTTCCTTCCTTATTTTATAACCCTTACTGAGCTTTTATGCCCATCCCAAGTTTTTGAAATTTTTTCCACAGGACTTAAAGATGAATAGGGTCAAGGATGGTATCAAGGAAAAGTCATTCTGTCTAAAATATGGAACTAGACATGTTTCTTTTTAAGAGTTTTTATTTCATGAAAAAATAGATATTGATTAGTAGTGTCTGCTTATAATATTTGAGTTGTTATGTAATAGTTATGGCCTAATTATCTAAAACTCTAAACCTGAAAAAAAATCCTCAATGTGAATTATTCATTTAATTCAATATTATGTAATGTTATATGATTGGGTCCTTATAGTTGGTATCAGAGGTCGGTTTAGACAACTTTAGGGATTATGAGTTTTAGTTAGACACATGATTAGTCCCTATGTCTATTATTTCAGTTAAATCCTTGTTTTATAACTTTTTCAAATCAAGGAAAGTCAGTTACAAATGGAAGGAGGAGTATCTCAAACGACATTCTTATCTCTTCGTGATGACATGCGTGCAATAATTATTATAAAGTCATGTCCGGATGATTGTGAAACTTTTTCTAGCATATAACTCACTTGCAAGCAGTTGTTTGAAATATCAAACACCTCCACTATACCTTGTTATCATCGTGGATCATGGGTTGTGTTTAGACAAATCCTATTTTTACAATATTATCATATTCTCAAGAAAGGTAAATATTATCAAGGAATTTTCAAATATTTTACCTTATCACAAGATTTTGAAGCATATTATGATTTTAAAAAAGGTTCTGAATAATGAGACCCTTGCGTAACCTATTTATATTTACTTTTACAATATATTCTCTCAGCACATACCTACGGTATTTTAAAAGAACCATTAATTGAAAGTTTCAACTCAAATTCGGTCCGACTATTTTATAGAAATAATGTTTTATCAGATGTTTTGAAATTATATTTCATACATGATTATTTTCCAAAAAACAATTCTGTGAACACCCATATGACCCATATTGTACAAGGTGTATTTGGATGGAGGAAGAAAATGATTTTGAAGGATCTCTAAATCATTGTTGCAATGCATGGACCTTCTACCTACGTGAACAAGATGATGATGAAACCAAATGGACACCATGATCAAGGTATGATGTTCTTCATTTTGGGGATCATTTTATTTTATCATATGGTGATGAAATAAGACTTCAAGAATTAAGATGTTGAGATCATAATGAATTTCGATGAAAATGATAGGTATAAGGAAACCATTGAGGTTAAAACATGTTAGGGTTATTTTTGAGTTTTATAAAAAGGAAAACCCATAGGATGGGTGACAACCCATCGCATCTGGTAAGGCTGCAGGAATCAAACCCATAACTGAAGGGCGAAAAGGGCGCATCACCTACCACTAGCCTACTTGAAGTCCCATGTTAGTATGACTTATTATTTTAGTAAAATGTTTTTATGGAACAAGAATAAGTTGATTTTTGGAACTTATGTTTTATCAAATGGATATAATTGGTATCGAAAAATGATTTAGTGATTAAGTGATAAAGGTTGTTGTGTAAGACATTCTCTATTTTGAGGAAACACTATATGCCTAAGGAAGATAGAATACTATGGATTTCAATTTTTGAATAATGGTTGAAATTTTAGTTTGGAAGAATCTATGTTTTTATTGTGGACATATGATTATTTGGTTTATTTATGAAACTGATTAACCTATCAATGAGAATATGTGATTAGGTTAATTACTTTTCAATATGAGATTTTATGAGTAACTGATGTTATTTGGTGATAAATGATAAGATTTATCTTGGAAGACTATGAAATTAAATCCTTATGAGATTTGGGTTGCAATCTTAGTTTGGATTACTTTTGAAGAATTTTATGGACAGTTGTTTATTTAATGGTCTTGGTTGAACTTTGGGTATTGTTTTACAAATTTTGGAGATTAATAGTAGTTTTTCTTTTTTGTAAAAGATTATCCTTTTTGGGTATTATCTGATCTCGCACTAACAATTTTGGTTTTAGTTGATGTCTAAAGACAAGGGAAATATATTGTTCTTATTTTGTGGATTATTTGATTCTCAAGAAGATGATTCTTGTGATTTTTATGTGACCAATTCTTTTTGAATTCTCTTTGTTTGGAGAAAAGGTTATTTTTTGGTAGAAACTTATTAAAGGTTGAAACTCTACTTGAAGGTAAGTATATTTCATTATGTTCTTATTCTATGTAGTAAATTAATTCCTCCAAATTATGAAGAGGAATGTAAAACAAAAACGTTGTTGGTTTATGTTTCCTACTGGGTAATCAAACACCGTTTAACACATCATAATTTTGTGATTTTCTGGTGGTAAACTTTATCCTAATCATGTTTTCTATCACTCTCCATCAGAACTTGACTGTTTATTCTTTACTCCATATCCATGTTTTCATACATGGAATCCTAGTAGGAGTTATCTCAGGTGACCATTGTACTTTTCTTTCTTTCTTTTAAAGTGATATTTTTACTTACTCTTTTCCGATGTGGGACTTTTAATAAAGTTTCCAAGCCTAGTTTTAAAATTGCGAGGACACAATTCCCAAAATGGGGGAAGGATGTAACATCCTAGATAAATAAGGAATAAGACACTTTTCATGTTTATTAATATTTTTGAATTAAATATTAATTTTACATTAAAGGGGACTCTATGTTCGATGGCGTACCAAATATGCAACCACGGGTTTCCTTGAAATCTTATGTTGCACACTAATAATATAATATTATTATATTAAATGGTAGTAAATTCCTAATCGTTGTATTGTCGGGAATTAATAGAACTAAATTAAATATGATTATATATGTTTTTTAAATTTTTTTACAATTATCCAATAAAATTTAGGGGCTTAAAATATAAATGAATCTAATTTTAAGCATGAATACTCTAATATTCAGTAAAAGGTCGATTAATCGCCTTTTGATGGAGAAAACTCTTTAAATCTAGTTTTGGTCATTTTTATATGTTCTATTTGACAAAATAAAATTCTTCTTTAAATTAGGGATATCAAAATTTACTTTGGGTAAATTTTTGGTATTTTTCTGATAAAGTTCATTTTTTAATGAATAGTGAAAAATACTGTATTTTAATTCAAAAGTGACTTTTAATATAATTTATTTATATGGTTAGATTATCTTTTTAATTGATATTAAATTGTAATTAGAATATATTTTTACCATTTAATATAATTTTGATCATTGGAAATAATTTCATTTTGAAATTGGACATAAACAAGTGTCAATCTTTTGATAGTTATTATTTCTTAAAAACACGCTATTTGTTTTGACAACGGGAATTAATTTTTAATTAATTAATGAAACTTCTATGTTTTGAATTTTTTAAAATAGACATAATTTTTGAATTTGTAATATCAAATATATCTAAGGCTGAATTTTTGGTATTTTTCTGAAAAACTTCAATTTTTGATGAATAATGAAACCACTTAGTAGTAGTTAAAAAAACTGACTTTTTCATTTAAATGAAATTTTAATGCTTCTGTGAATTAAATTTTGAAAATATGACATACATGGTTTTTATTAGTAAGTAAAATTTGGTTCAATAAGATGAAAATAATTTTTGGTGAATAGTACCTTTTGAATTTTATTTACCGCGGTTAAAGGTAAATATGGTAATTCAAGGTAAAAAGAATATTGTAATAATTAAAAATTTCCTTAACATTTGTCCTAACCTTATTTTATGAGTAATGGTCGACCATGGGCATCCTTGGGTATATTTTGGGACCACATGGATCCACTTATGAATGATAATAACACTTTAGATTAATTAATTTAATGAAAGTCAAAAATGACATAACCAAAACTCTTTTAGTAAATTAAATTTTATATGGTGTTATACAGGTAATATTTTTTACTATAAATATTCATTGGAAATATAAAAATATTTACTACATCATGGTATTTTTTTATAATTTTTAGATATCTAATAAATTAAATTATTTATGACACAATAATGATGCAGTGCTTAGCTCATTAATAAATCATTTAAATAAATAAGATTATAAATATTAAAATAACATCCAAAAATTATCCAATTCTTATTGGATGATTTTATTTCGACCTTGAGTCATATTATATTTGACTCTATTAATTTTTGGACCTTTAGAAACCAAATATATTTATATAATAAAATAATATTATCTCACTTTCCTAAAGATCCCCTCCTCCCCCTTATAAAAATATCTCACTTCTAACCAATTCCAAACCCCTATCAAGACTTTATAATCAACCAAAATCTTCCCAATTAATCTCCCTACATCCCTATCCTCCTCCTAGAAGCCTTACCTTAGGCATAAGACACTTCAAGAAGTCCTTTTGGATCAAACCTACGGAAGTTACCCAAATTAAAGGTAAGGGTTCCTCTTAACTTCTTTTCTTTTATTTTACTTCTCCAACCCCTAAACTCTTTTTATTATATTATTTTATAACAAAACCAGTATCCTAAATATACTAGGATATTTTTATGAGAATTATTTTAACTACAGTTACACACACCTCCATATAATGGGTGAAGAACATACTATTTCAGTGGATAGAAAACTAACGCCTCACGAAATGATGATTGTTTGATTATCTCCTACCGCCTCTCATGATTGCCATTAAGATGGAAATGTATTTATATATGATATTTATTATGTTTATATTTTCTTTATGCTTCTGTTTTTTACATTTATATCCTACCTTTATGGTTTCCATTATGGGTAAACACTATAATTTCATTTGAGGAAGTGCGGACTACTGCCCCTCAAAGTGATATGACTCGTTAATGCCATATGTGGGATGTATAAAGGATGGATTTAATGATATTATTTATGATATTATACTGGAATTAGAATATAATTATATATAATTATGTTTTAATTCCATTAAAATAATAAATATAAATGAATGTATCGTTCATGCGTATGTACGGCTTACCGTCTCCATGAACGGTGCATTTCAATTATTACCTCCAAATGTTATGTACTATTATAAATACATGTATATACTTGATATATATTATATATATGATATATATGATATCTAAATAATGAATATCATTCTGTATATAATGAACTTTTGACTACGTGAACAACTTGTAATTATAAGAAGTCTATTTTTGAATCAAGTACCAAATATCGACAAAACGACCATTATTAACTTAAATGATTTGAATAATATCTATAACATGGTAATAAGTGATATAAAAATAATAATAAACTTGAAAAATGTTCTTAAGAAATTATAAATTAACTTTAGTTTATTATTCAGGAATAACAAGGAACAAACAAGTCAAGTCGGACACGAGGTAAGGGATTTTCTTATCTTACCTTTAATTCCGTGAGATTCCCATTGTTCGCCACTTATTCATTTAATGTGGTGTATTGTGTACTTAAATTTGAAATATATTATCAGGACTCTCATTATAATCATGGTATTCTATGATTCATTTGGTGGTTATTAACTTTTGTTCATACGACTCAGTTGATTACACCACGGTAAAGGGTTTCATCTCACTTTTTATTCTCATGAGATTCATGTTATATTTTCCACTATTTCCTTTTGTGTGGTGTATGTACTGACCATGATTATACTCTTTGTGTAATATAAGTTAATTTATAAGTATTTACATATTCATTTTATGATCCTTCTTTCATGTGGTGTATGTTTTTTAAGTTACCAAATCAGTAAGGGAACCTTTCACCCTCCTCTTTTTAAAAAACTTATTTTTGTTATGTATTTTAATTTACATCTTATTATGTTGGGATATGTTTTACTATATCCTTATTGATTTAAAATTTATGTCCAAGTCATGAGATACCCTTTTTATCTCATCAACTCATTTTTTGAATTTTAACGTGACGTTGTTAGGCTGTCGAATTTTTACAAGGGAAATTTTTAACCCAATTTCAATTATTTGGGTTCAACTTGTACTTCTTGAATATGTCATCCTATGAATATGTGAGAATGAACTCTGATTGTTTTACACTTAATATCCACTTATATTGGGTGTATTTCTTTTTTTCATGCATAATTATTTGATTGATTTATCCTTAATTTAAGGATACCATCTTTATAAGGTATTTCATCTCAATTTACATTTCCATTGAGACTTCATTGTTGTTATGCAAAAATTCACTCTTATATAGTGTATATTTTGTCCCTTGAAATATTATATCATGAATATTTTTATTCTCATTATATTATAAAGTTCTGATTAAATGTTATTCCTCAATTATATTTATTCAAGCGTCTCTCTTTTTGTTAAAAAAACTCTTTAACTAAAATATCATTTTAAATATTTTAAAGATTTATTCTTATAAATATTTATCATTAATGTCCATGTTTTCAAAATGGGTTTTAGGATTTATTTATATGGACATTAATGTTTTCAAATGATAGTTCATTTAAAAGATTCAAATTGTTATGGGACACTTTGATTCAAAAATCTCTTTTTAAATGGTTTTGAAAATTATTTGATAAAGCATTATTTATTTCAATATATTGATTTGATATATTAGAATATGGAAATGTTATATTTCCTTTATACTAGTGATATGTGTTATGATTATGTTATGGTTATTGGGAATTTTTTTACGTCTATAGGTGGTTCCGTGATAAACCTAGGGTGGGTGAGCCCGAGATAGCTCTCCAATGCATTGGATGACGTGATGGAGGTAAACGTGATATTTATCCTAAGATATTTAGGGAATATACTATGATGGATATTCCAAGTTTAACTCCCTATATAGTTGTGATAGCTACAATGTAAGTTTGATATGGATGTCATAAGTAACCTTTATGATTTATGATTTGTGTGTGTTATTCATAAATCTTATGATTTCATAAGGTATGTCATGATTGAAAAATAAAGTTTTATTGATTTGTATTTATTGATGGGCTAATGTTTTCCTTCCTTATTTTATCACCCTTACTGAGCTTTTTATGCTCATCCCAAGTTTTTGAAATTTTTTCCACAGGACTTAAAGATGAATAGGGTCAATGATGGGATCAAGGAAAAGTCATGTTGTCTAAAATATGGAACTAGATATGTTTCTTTTAAAGAATTTTTTTTCATGAAAAAAATGGATACTGAGTAGTAGTGTCTACTTGTAATATTCAAGTTGTTATGTAATAGTTATGGCCTAATTATCTAAAACTCTAAACCTAAAAAGATTCTCAATGTGAATTATTCATTTAATTCAATATTATGTAATGTTATAAGGTTGTGTCCTTATAGACCTGGTATTGTATAACTCATCGATGCATCGACAGGTCTTATGAGACAAATTAGTTGGTGACGAACCCTTCACATTTGTTTCCAAGAATAATCTGATGGGTTTATACCCATGGACTTAAAACGTATGTGAAAGGTATTTATGGTATAGTGGTTCTTGTTTTAGATACATGACGTCTAATAATTAATCATTTCCTACATTCATAATTCAGTTATTATTATCTAGAGGATTTTCACTGTGAAAAAATCTATATATTCATTTCATTATTAGTTTATTTATTAAATGGAATGTGTGCTCAGTTATTTTCCTTTCCATGTTGATTATTCTTATTTATACAAGTCATATTTCATTTTACTTAACCCTTAATGATCATTTTATCTCACCCATTTCTTTTGTTTAATTTTTCTTAAGTTTCTAAGAAGTTTATTGTAATTTATATTCAGGGTTATGCTAAGGATAATAATTGTGTTATCAAAGAAAATAATTTTTCTATTTTATGTATAAAATTTAATTTGAATTTAAAATATGTATCTAGTTTACCAATACTAATAAACTATTCGGACTTTTGGGATGTGATTTATTTTATCTATGTCATTTTTTTTATAAAGGTTGGGGTCGAAGCCTTATTTATTATTAAATCAAAGCAAAGACCTCTTTTAACTGGGTAGAGGGAGACCCATTACATAGCCCAAAGGCCCAGTGGACATTTAGCCCATTATATGACCCTTAGGCCCAAATTTATGGCCCAAAGCCCATTCTGTGAATAGTACTGCTACAGTACCTGCGCTGCTACAGTACCCTGCCACCACTACAGGGGCCGTCATTGCTACAGTACCCGCCACTGCTACAGTGCCCATCATTGCTACAGTACCCTCCACTACTACAGTACGCTACAGTACTGCTACAGGATTTGGGGTATTTATAGCCACACTTTCTCTCTGCGGTTAAGAACATTAACTGGATAATCCTCATCAGAAAAATTATCTTCCAATTGAACTACTTTAGGGATCAAAATATGTGATGAATTCAGCACATATTTCCTTAACATTAAAACATGTAATATGTTGTGTGCCTAAGATAAACTCAGAGGTAAAGTCACTCGGTAGGAAAATGATCCAAATTTCTTTAGGATTCCATAAGGTCCAATAAACTATGGATTCAACTTCCTCTTCTTACCAAAACATATCACACTTTTTCATATAGAATCTTTTAGAAAGACATGATCACCTACCTCAAAAGAAAGATCTTTCTTCTGGTTATCTGCATAACTTTTCTACCTGATCTGAGTTTTCCTCATGTGTCGCTGAATAAACTACACCTTCTCATCCATTTACTCTACCAAATCTTGCCCCATCAACTTTTTTTCTTCTACTTCATCCCAAAAAATTTGGTGCCCAACACTATTTTACATATAATGCCTCAAACGGTTCCATCTATATACTGGAATGAAAAATATAATTATAAGAAAAATCAAGCAATGAAAAATATTGGTCCCAAATTATTTGGGAATCCATTGAGAAAGAATGAAGAATATATTCTAAGGTCTGAACCATCTTCTCAGAATGCCCATCAGATTGAGTATGAAAAGTTGTACTGAAATTTAATTCTGTTCCCAATTACTTATGAGTACTCTCCAAAAATTAGATGTGAACATGGGATCATGGTCTAATAAAATTGATATAGGTAGTCCATATAACATGAAAATCACATTATTACCTTGATAATTATTTGGAAATCCTACCATAAAATACATTGATATATTCTCTTATTTCCACTTCGACACTGGAAAAGGTTGAAGAATTCCCTTCAAAAACTATCACTCTGATTTAACCTGCTTACAAGTATAACACTTTATGGTAAATTCAGCAATGTCAATTTTCATTCCATCCCACCAGTAATACTCTCAAAGGTATCTATGTATCTTAGTGCTACCCAGATTAATGGAAAATGGATAACTATGAGCTTAAGTCAACAAATATTTTCTCAATTGGAAATCACAAGGCACACATAATCATTTTCAAAATTATAAAACACATTCTTAATCAATATTAAAATCAGGAAAAATACCCTTCTTAGTAAATTCTACCTTTTCTTGTAAGGATTGATCCTAATTCTAATATCTCTTAATTCTTTTTAAAAAAGTTGATGGGATAAGATTTGGATCAAAGCATCATCCCCATTGTTTTATTTTCCAGGGTAGTAATGAATCATGAACTCATAATCCTTGATTATTTCTATTCATCTTCTTTTCCTCTTGTTCAGTTCTTTCTAAGTGAATATATACTTCATACTTTTTTTATCAGTATATATTTCAAAATTTATTCCATACAAATTATACCTATAAATTTTTAAAGAAAAACTCATAGTAGTTAATTCTAAACCATGAGAAGGGTAATTTAACTCATGAGGTTTCAACTAACGTGAAGCACAATCAATTACCTATTCATTATACATTAGGACAAAACTGAGTCCTTTCAATGAAGAATCACTATTGATGAAAAATTCATCATTTCTAGAAGGCAGGGCTAAAAATAGAGAATTCACTAATATTATTTTTAGTTTTTGAAAACAATATTCACATTTTTCTATCTAGATAAACTTAACTTCTTTTTGAGTTAACTTAGTTTTTGGGATAGAAAACTGAGCAAATTTTTCAAAAAACTACTAGTATTAACCCATTAATCCAAGAAAACTATGAATATATATCATATTTGTGGTTCTTTTCCATTATTCATCAACTTTTTCTGTATTAGGTTCAATAGTTATTCTATATTTAAAAACAATATTTCTCGGGAAATAAATTTTTTTCAATCAGAATTCACACTTTATAAATTTCCCATACATTTTATTTTCTTTTAAGGTTTTGAAAACAAGGTTTCCTTCATGTTCTAATTGAATTTTAGAATATAACAAAATTATATCAATAAACACAACCAAAAAAAAATTCCAAGAACTCATGAAAAATTCTATTGATAAGTTACATAAACATATCAAGTGCATTAGATAACCAAAATGGAATAAATAAAAACTCATTGTGCCCATATCTAATCTAAAATGCAGTCTTCTGAATATCTTCTTCATTCACTTTCAACTGATCTTACCCCAAACTTAGGTCAAACTTCAAAAAATATTGATCTCCTTGGCTCTGATCAAATAAACCATCGATATGAGGAAAATTATACTTTTTATTTATAGTGATGTTACTCAAGGATATATAATCAATGAAAAGTCTCATTGAACTATATTTATTTTTAACAAACAAGATAGGATCACCCTATGGTGAAGTGTTTGGTTAAATAAAACCTTTATCTAATAACCCCTACAATTTATTTTTCAATTATAAATGTTCCAATTAATTCATTCGATACGGCGGTTTAGAAATAGTATTATCATTAGGTACTAAGTCAATAATAAACTCAACCTATCTATTAGGAATAATACTAGGTAAATCATCCATAAAAACATCTCAGTATTCATTTATTACTAGAATATCACAAATTTTAGTTGTTTATTTATTTTAAACAACATGATATGGGTAAATTTCACTGTCATCTCTAATCAATTTCTCGGCTTCTTGGTAAGTTATCAAAGGCATGAAGTCATTGAACACGACTTTATTAGCACCGAAATCAATCTTATCATGATAAATTGAATTCCAATCTATACCAAGAATTATATCAAACTCTACTATGGAAAGTTCAATAATATTTTCTAGAAATATCAACCCAATGATAATAATATAAATATTCCTATAAATCTTTATTTCTTTAATACTTTTACCTGAATTTTTCACCAAAATTTTATATCTTAATTTCATGAAGTGATATTCCTAATTTACAAGAAAATTTATCAGAAATTAAAGAATGTGAAGATCCAATGTCAAACAAAGTATTGGAATAATTTGAATACGTGAGTATCACATCTGTCACCACTTCACTTAATAGCCCAAAATCAACTGTGGTGGTATCAAATTAATTTGATACACCTTTCTATTTCTAATCAGGATGATTTATATCCTGTGAAACTAACTTCAGACATTGTTTTGACCCAAGCTGACGCGTTTGGGGCGATAAAAAATAGTCTGATAGGTGACAATCATTTGTCTATTATTATAGAGACTTTCATGTCGCCATTTTCATTTCAGCCTGATCCACATTGTTATCCTTTTGGGGGAATTGGAGTGGCCCCACAGGGACTGGGTAATTTATCCCCTTTTGCATTATGAAGGAGGTGGCACAATCGAATGGTCTCAGCAGGCAATTACAGAGGGTTAAGTATTTGTTTAATCAGTCCTCCTAGGATATGATTTCCTTGGATGGTCTCCAACGGGTTTATTCATGGAGCCAGAAACACCCAACGTACTTGGTATCCATTATTTATGGACCTGATTTTCAAAGGTAGGTGCTCATTGGATGATGATCTTTCCAATGACACTTAAGGACTCCATTGGTCGAGAGTATGGGAGATCGGACTCATTACACCCTTTGGGGGGGATTATTGCCTACTCCAGGACTCTATTATATATTTAAGTCATGTTCATATGTTCATGAATACTTGGTTCATTCACAAAGAGTTTATCCATGGGTTACCCTTGGGTTGTAGGATCATCATGGATATACATGGATTTGATTCTATGAAGACAGTGCTAACTTAGGCCACGCAATGAGGCACTCTGGAGTTTATCATCATCTAGTAGGGATGAATTATGGTTTGATGTTGGGTTCAAAACCATAAGACGGGATTCATACATATCCTTGGGAGAGGAATCAGAGCCCACATAGTTCAGTTATTGGGACTTACACCTAAGAGGGAGCCCTTTTGAATTTGGGGGAACATTTTATTGGGATTGACTTCTGAGGAGAACATCCCTTGAGCTTAGGCCTTGGAAAAACATCCTATGTATCACAATTATGGTGGGAATCAGAGTTCTTATAGTTCATTTTTCTTGGGGATTACACTTGGGAGGAGGCCCATTTTTTTGGGGCATAATTGGGTTAACCTTTGGGAAGGGAGCCCCTTTGATCTCGAGCCTTCAAGTAGGTGTCCTATGTATCCTGTTTGGAACAGGAATCAGAGTTATCATAGTTTATTTTTCTTGGGGTTTAAACCTAGGAGGAGGCCCATTTTATGGGGGGGCATAATTGGGTTAACCTTTGGGAAGGGAACCCCTTTAAGCTCATTCCTTCAAGAAGGCATCCTATGTATCTTGGTTGGAAGAGGAATTAGAGTTCTCATAGTTTGTTTTTCTTAGGGATTACACCTGGTAGGAGGCCCATTTTTTGGGGTATAATTGGGTTTACCTTTTGAAAAAGGGTGCCTCTTTGAGATCATACCTTCAAGAAGGAATCCTATATATCCTGGTTATAAGAGGAATTAGAGTTCTCATAATTCATCTATAAGTGGGTGAGTGATGTATTATCACAAACCCTTAAGCCCACGTGAGTCATGATCAGTGTGAGAAACAAGAGGATATGAAATATTCAACAAAGGAACACACTCTCTTCTTTACTAATGAAAAAGGAGGATGGTAGCAGCGGAAGAGGTTATGGATACAATCCCAAAGGGAAAGAAAAATGTGAGATTTAAGCATGAAACCCTCACCCATGTTGATATCCAGGATTTTCATACCATGGTGATTTATCTAAACATGTCATGAGCTAAGGTGAAGAGGGTGAAGAGTGACACCTCATGAAAAAGGATAGGGTCTTACCTCAGGAGGAGTTCCCTTGAGATGTCATATGGGGTATACTACAATTTAATGTCATACAACTTGGATGATGGCATCACTATTTAATGTCGTGTTGCAAGGATGAGTTCCATAAAGTTTAACATCATGTGGATAGGACTATTTTGGGTCTTTTAGTTTAAGATCATATGGTGGGGACCACTTATTATAGAATCCATGATTAACTGGAGGAAAATCATGTTTGGATGTTCCGATGTTCCTCGAACAGGAAAGGGGAAGAATGTTTAAAACAGGATTATAGAGGATTTTGGGTCAAGAGAAATGATATGAGGCATGGAATCCATTGAGGTGTACATAGGTAGGAGAGGCATTTCTTGAAGATGAATTTTTCTCTGGTTGATAGGTTGTTTTTTGTAGACAACATATGCAGATCCACCGAGGCATGATGTTCATAGTCAAACAAAGGTTCTCAAAGGACATTGTCCATCCATTTCTAAAGGTCGGGGATGTATATGAAGATCCAAAATCACCCAGTATACTCCAGTTTAAAGTCATATATCTTGGATGATGGCATCATAGTTTAATGTTATGGTTCATTGACTAATACCATACAATTTGATGTCATGTAGTCATGATGATAACTCATAGTCTAAGGTCATAGAGTTTGTACTAATTGATATTGAATCCATGATTAGTGGGAATATAATCGGGTTGGGATATTCTAAAATTCCTAGAACATGAGAGGGAAGGAAATTTTAAACCATGACTCTGGGGATTATCGGATCAGGAGAAATGATATGGGGCTTGGAAGCCATTGGTCATACGAAAGTAAGAAAATCCTATCCTGAGGAATAATTTTCCTTTGGTTGATCAGTCATTTTTTTTAGGCAACATAGGCAGAGCCACCGGGACATGATGTGCATAGTTAAGAAAAGGTGTATGCAGGACACTAACTTTCCATTTTCGATGGACATGGAGATTTATGAAGATCTAGAATCTCCCAATTCATAGAGTTTGATAGATGGAAAGGATGTGTTCGGGCGTTTAAGAAACATTTATGATGTGATTGCCTATGGAGTTTTGGTTTATCCTGGCATAAGATGATGGTGATAGGGTTTTCTATATGTGTATGAGGAATTTCTCTTCTCATGGTATTTAAGGGACGGATATTTGGGAGGCATAAAGATGCAATAGAAAATGCCTTCAACCTGGACCAAAAAGTTTGTGGTGTGACCCTCCTTTTTTCATGGTGGTCAGCGACTGTGGTGAAGGGATCGGCTCGGAGGGTCAGGATCGTAGCCTGGCACTGATCCCGAGTGGGGGTGTGGGGGTGTAAACCCTACTGTATGGATCAGTGGGTACGAATAGTTTTCTGCATAGGGATGTCTGCGTAGGAGCTGGATGTGCAAGAGCACATGCGTAAGAGCTGGCCACGAACTGTCTGTCCACGAAGGATATTGTTTGTAAAGGAGCTGGCTATGTAAGATGGTATGTAGACTATTTTCAACATAGTATCTTTCTCGAACCATTGGTCAGATAAGATCTAGCCATGAACTATTTTCCATAAATGGGTGTTTGTGTACTGAATTCTTCATAGGGATTTCGCGTATCGTCTTCTAAATAGGGAGTCTGTGTACTGAGTTGCCTACATAGGAGAATCCCTGAACCATTTTTGTTATATTTTGTATTTGTTTTCTGGTTTTCTGTGGAGGTTCTTCCGAATATAGTTTGTGGGGAGGAATTCTATGAAATTATTTCTTTATATGTTTCATGGGATGGAGTCTGTGAACTGCTTCAGGTTAGGGATGGAGTCACGTGAACTGCTTCATGTGTGGGAGAAATTTCTCCCGCACCTTGTTTGTTCTTCATCACGTTTTCACCCATCCCAGAGCTTTTCTCTGTTCAGGATCTCTTTCTACTCCTCTTCATCCATCATTTTTTTAGTTCCCCTGGTGGTCCTTTTATAGAGTGTTGGGGAAGCTATATCTAAAATTCATGTTGAACCTTTTGTGGAATCCCATGGAGGAAATTTGGTCTATGGATAACTTGGTCAACCGGGGTTTGCAGAGGTTGTGGTTCATGAGATGTGGTTCGTGGAACACTCTATCTTGCTTCACCCATGAACTTCTTAGTTCATTGGATGGTATGGGGATGGTATTTCTTTGTTCGATTCTACCAAAGACATGGTTTACGGCGGCCTAGGTTTTCTGGCCATCTCCATATGGGCCAATGCCTTGCGGGTCCTTCTGTATACCAATGGTTCGTGGTTTATTCAATCTGCGAACCTTTCCTGGTGATGGTATGTGGTACACTAAAAAACCTTTGAAATTTTGGATTTCTTCAAGTTTTTTCTCAAATTTGAAATCCAATTTTCACCAACTTGCCTTGTTGGACTTGTGGGGGTATTTACTTTCTATTTAATAAATTTTATGGACCGTACAAATGCCTCACATTGGAATGGACTCTGATTGGGATGAAGATGTGGCTATTTTGATGTAGAAGTAGTCCTGATATTAATGATCAGATAATGCTCTAGTTTTTTCTTGATCCAAGGGACTCAGCGAGTGTAGTATGACTATTGTTGGGGTCACATAGATAACCCCAAAAACTTTTTTTCTTTTTTTTTGTTTTCACCCTAATTTTTTCCTAAGCCTATTTGGTATGATCTTAGTGGGTATAACTTGACTTTTTATTAGGCCTCCCTTTGTGGTTTTTTGACCCAGAAAGCTTTGTGCCTCTTTTGAATATTTTATTTCTTGATATTTTTTCCTAAACCATACATAATATAGGTTTAGTGAGCTGATACTCGACTTTTATCTAGGGGTTCCCTTCATAGGTTTTTACTCTGGTGAATATTCCATCTTTTCCATTGATAATTAATAGTCTTACCAATCATACTTATTACTGATATTTTAGGTCAAACATCTTTGACCAAAATTGACAGGGCAGGGGCCCCAATTTGGCATTCATCATCTAAGAGTGTTCTAATAACTCTTAGACATGAATGAGGAATTTTTATTGACCCTTAATTTTCAGGTTTTGAATTTATATGGGGCTTGGAAGCCATTTTAGGTGTACGAAGGTAGGAAAGGACTCTCTTGAGGATGAATTTGCCTTTGGTCGATGGTAGTTTTGTAAGAGACATATGTAGAGCCACTGGGGTATGATGTTCATAGTCAGACAAAAGTTTCCACAGGACATTGGCCTTCTATTTCTGATAGCTTGGAAGATTTATAGGAATTTTGGATTTTTATTGTGGCTTGAAGACCACAGTGGGTGGCCTATCTGGGAAATGATGTCTAAAAGTATTAGGGACATTTGTAACATCTTTGAGTGATAAACCACTCCCATGTGAATTTCTCTTTTGTAAGGGAGGGATGATGAATGGTAAAGTTTAATGCCATAAAACCAGGACACTTGAAACTTATTATGGGGGGTTATTTTCTATAACCAAGAGGGAGTAAATGATTCATCAGTTAAACTAGAAATTCTTTTCATATTTGGTCATTTGAAAGGGGAAAATTATGTAAACTGTAATCTAAGAGGTTTCCAAATTCAAGGATTGAGATGGGACATAAATTTCATTTGGGTGTACAGAAATAGTAAAGGACTCTCCCAGGGATGACTTTGCCTTTGGTTGATAGTCGTTTTGTAGGCAGCATATGTAGATCCATTGGGGAATGATGTGCATAGTCAAACAAAGGTGTCTGCAGGACACTGGGCTTCCATCTCCGATGGCCATGAAGGATTATGGGGATTGGGAACTTTCTAGACATGGCATATGGATTATGAAAGGGGGTGAATCTAAGCATGAAAGGGGCATTTCTTTGGCTGAAATTTACCGAGAAAACTGGAAATAAGTTGGGGCATTTTATTTTTCGTACGCGGATCAACTTTATGCATATGGATGGAAAATCTTTATTTTGTATAATTCTTGAGAGACCGGAAGTGAATCGGGCCAGGATGTTCTGATATATCTAGGACATGGATAGGAAAGAGAATGTAAAACATGACTTTGAGGGTTCTTAAATCATGAGGGATGTCATAGGGTTAGGGATCCATTAGTCATACTAAGGTAGGAGAGGACTCTACTGAGGATGAATTTTCCATTTATCGATGGCAGTTTTATAGGAAACATATACAAAGTCACCATGGAATAATGTGCGTAGTCAAACAAAGGTGTCTGCGGGACACTGGCCTTCCATCTCTAATGGTCGTGGAGGATTATGGGGATCCAATATTATTCAAATCACAAAGTTTTATTTGTGGTAGGGATATGTCTAGATATATTATAAATGTATGGGATGTGATTCACTCATGGGGCCAAGTAATACCCTACATAGATCTGGCTCATACTTATTATGAGACATCCATTCCATATTTAGATTACCCTATAGTTTAACATCGTATGGCCAAAACTTGGGGTTTCTCATGGGTAAGGGAACCATAAAAAGCCTTTTAGGGTTGTGATTCTAGGACCAAAATCTTAGAATGATTTTTCCATGATGTCATGGTGGATCTTCTACTGAGGTCCCTAAGCTCACGTGAGCTATGCTCGGTGTGAGAAAAAAGGGATTGAATAGAATTCAGGTCACTGCTCAAGAATGGAATAATCGATGGAAGGGAGAATTTTATGATTAGACAAACATTGTACAGTTTAACATTATGAAGTAAGGGTGAATTCCAAACAATTTATCATCATGTGTGGTGGAAATAGGGTAATCCTGACTTGAAATAATGAAAATATGATTACCCTTAAGAATCCCTATAAATAGGACTTTTCTAGGGATTCTCTTCTTTGATTCAATTCGTTCACAGAGAATGGGAAATTTCAATACTTTCTGTGGCTGAGTTTGGATCGTAGGATTCGAGTCTACCACACATCTATCAGGGGGAAATTGAGTCATATAAGATTCCCAAAGAACATTCCTTACGAAGGTATATCTCATACGCAGTAAGAAAATGCATTTTGTTTGAGGAGTCCAAGCCAAGATAATAATCTAAGCATTTTCATTGTATGGTGCAGTTTAATATCACACAGCTGGGACACTTTTGGCCTTTCAGTTTAGCATCGTGTGGTAAGAACGTTGGCAGCATAGTTTACCATAGTGTTGTGGATAAAACTTTTCACAAAGACCATAAATATATTTGAGTTAATTGTGGTCAGGATATTCTTATATTCCTTAGACATGAGTGATGATAGAAGTTGTAAACCATAGTCCTGGGGGGCTTGGATCAAGAGGAATGACAAGGGTCTTGGAATCCATTGAACATGTAGAAATAGGAAAATCCTCTCCTGAGGAAGAATTTTCCTTTGATTCACAATCATTTTGTAGGAAACATATGTAGATCCACTGGGGAATGATGTGAATATTCAAAAAAAGGTTTCCATAGGACACTGGCCTTCCATCTCCGATGGTCATAAATGTTTATGGGGACCCAAGATTTTCCATAGTATAGAGTTTGACGAGCGTTAAATATGTGTCTGGGAATGTAATAAATATCCAGACCATTATTAGTCATGAACTACACAAGATTCTACATATATCTGACTCATATATAGGGGGAAGCATGATATTTTGACTCCTTCTAGGTGTCTAAATTAAGACTTGGAATTTCCATCATCTCTTTGAATTTGTTTTGTAGGGAATTAGAGACATGTTTGGGATCTCGTAATGCCGATAATCAGGCCACACATGACTCTTGAGGAACCTTGCAGTTTAATGTCATATAGTTAGGACCTTTCATGGATTCCCCTATGCAAGTATGAACTATACATAGAGGAAGTGGTATTTTTTTCTTTGTTTTAAATGGCGGATGGACCAGGATGGAGGATCTGGGCATCACTACATATCCTTTAAGGGTGGGAATCAATCCACACATAGTTCTGGAAACGAATTACCTATATAGGTCTCGCTCATACGTGGGGAAAAGGGGCATTTTTATTTCCTGGTGGTTAGACCAAGATTTGGGTCCAAGGTGTCACTATGTATCCTATAAGGGCAGGAATCAAGCCAGACATTGTTTCGGAAATATCCTCCCTGTAAAGGTTTGGTCCATGCATGGTGGGGAGGCATTTTGAATGATGTATTAAAAGGGATATAATATCTGGGCATCACTGTGTATCCTACTGAGATAGTAATCAATCCATATGTAGTTCTAGTATATTCCATGCAGTTTAACATTATATGGTATGGACGAATGAAAACTAACATGAATTATAACCATATTACGGATGGGCCCAAGACATGGGATTCGGGAATCACTACATATCTCACTGAGATAGGGATCAATCCATATGTAGTTCTATAAATTCCCTCCCTATATAGGTCCAGTACATACACTGGGAGGGGGGAATTTTTATCTGGTACAGATAGCTGGGATAGGATAGATGATCCCAGCATTACTATGTATCCTGCAAGGGAAGGAATCAAGCCATACGTAGTTCTGGAAGTTCTCTATAGAGGTCTGGTCCATGTGTAGGTAAATGAGAGGGAATTTTTCTTTGATTGGTGGCTAGGATAGGATGTTAATCTTGGTGTCATTACATATCCTACAAGGGAAGGAATCATTCCATACATAGTTTTGTATACAATATGCTCCTTGTACCAATCTGACTCAGGCTTAGGAGTAGGGGCATTTTGGTTTCATCCTCTACGGGTGTCACGTATATCATATTCATATATGGTTTTTCTACACAAGGGAGCCCTTATCACCGATCCTAAGCTCACATTAGTTATACTCAATGTCAGAAACAAGGAGTGACAAGGATTTCCCTCGTAGTATGGGTTGATAGAGGATATAATAGGGGCATTCTGTTTCATTTGATGGTTGGTCCATGATCAAGGTTTGAGGCGTCACTATGTATCCCACTGATGAATGGTAATCAAGTCATATTTATTTATTAGGAAACTATGCATTTTAACGTCTTATGTTATGGATGGACTTCATATAGTTTAATTTAATGTGGTTATGAAGAACTTGTATAGTTTAATGTCATTCACTTAAGAAGAATCTATCATGCAGTTTATCATCGTGTTATTAAGACGATTTATGTTTCTATGTAGTTTAACGTCTTTCAACTAAGACGAATGTATCGCTATTATGAGAAGTGTTTCTTTTGAAACCTTTCATTGGTGGGAGCTATGATGAGTTGTTCATATATTGATATTAAGGAATATGCTCCATTGGAGTAGTCCTTATATATGACATATAGCCCCTCCCACTTTGGCTCAAGATTTGGGGGTTTCTTATCAAGTATCATCGGGATTCTAAGTACCAACATCATCTCTCCTTTGAGGAAAAACCAAAGGCGAACCTTTTTTTGAAGGCTCGTGCGATTTGATTTTGGTAGTTTTACAAATGGTGAAAAGTGTGAAACCTTTCCTCATCCAGTCACTCCAACTCATCAAATCATTTCTAAGATTGATCATCAATGGAAAATTGATCACAAATGGCAATGCGGAGTGATGGCACTTGAACTTCAGTGGGAAAAACTGCCTATGTCTCATATACCAATGAGTACGGGGTTGCTTGGGTGGCAGTGCAGGTCACGGTCCGGTAAGCCCATAAAGCATGGGGGAGATTTTTTTACCACTATTTCTTTCCATTCTCTACTATCTTATGGAGTATGTTGGAAAAAGACTTGTTTAAAGCCTCTAATTTCCCGTTAGCCGCTACATGGTAGCAGGATGAATGGTTGTCTTTGATTCCATATTCCTGGTATAACTTTTCCAACTCATCATAGCAGAATTTGGTTCCATTGTCCATTAGTATTGTATGAGGGACACAAAATCTGGTAATGATGTTGGATTTCACAAATCTAACAACGCTTCTTTCCCCAACCTCTTTAGGGGTTATGAATTCATCCTATTTTGAGAAGAAATAGGTTGTTGTGTGAATGAAATTAAATTGTTAGGCTATGGAAGGAGGATATGGTCCCATAACATCCATCCCCCATACAGAAAATGACCTAGATTACTTAGCTGTGTGAAGTAGTTATGGGGGTTGGTGAATGAAATTTTCATGAAATTGGCAAGGATGGGACTTCTTGGCGAATGTGAAACAATCTTATACCATAGTGGGCCAACAGTATCCAAGCCTTTGAATTTTATGGGATAGATTTACTACTGATTAGTGTGCTCCACAAGTTCTGGCATGCACTTATTTCATGATGGCAGGAGTCTCTTCTCCATTGATGCACCTAAGAAGGAATCTATCAAGGCCTCATTTGTAGAGAACCTTTTCTTGGTTTGAACCATCGTAAAAAACAAAATTGATTGTGTGCCTCTAGATCTATTCTCTTCCATCCCTATCTAGTGGGAGTTCCCCCCTCCGGAGGTAATTTTTAATGGGAGTCATCCAGTCGGTGGTATAACCATAAGGCTCGGGAACAAGGCTAATATCGTCGATTTATTCTATGTTATTATGAATGAACGTCAAGACCATCCGATGGTGGGTAATGTTGCGGACTGTTTTATCCTAGTCCAAATCAGCTAGGTTTGTGGCTACATTTTCCAATGCATTGGATAGATCATTTTGTGACCATGGGCATAATTTAGTGTTGGTTATGATGGGAATTATACCATCAGTTCTCGGACATGGTTCATCAAAGGAACCAGTATCTATTTATTGATTGCATGATCACCATTAAACTCCTTGATGACCAGCTCTGAATTTCCTTTTATCTTTAGGCGTTCAACCAGTGCATGAAGTGCCAGCTCTAGGCCTGTAATGAGGGCCTGGTATTCTACCTCATTATTTGTGCACCCCTCTTAAAGTAGGAAGGAGTAAGGCAAGATGGTCTTTTTTAGAGACATGAGTATAAATCTCAGCCACACTTTATTAAGCATGGGTTCCTCTATTATTTTCCCTATTAGGCATCTAGAGGCACCATTTAAGTACATTTCCCATGTCCAGGGGCCTTTTTGGGTGGAGAATACTTCTTCATCGAGAAGTTCAGTATCCAATAGGGCCACTTCTACCGAGGGGTGCTCCGCCAGGAAATCTTCTAACAATGATCCTTTTATGTATTTCTGGGGCACGTACCGTATGTCAAACTATTATAGGATGAATTACCACCATGATAGACATTCAGTTATCATAGGACGGCTGAGGATATACTTGAACGAGTTGTAGCGGGAGACTAGATGGACCTCGTGGTGCTTCAGGTAATGCCTTAGTTTCTGAACTACAAAGATTAGGGATAAGCAGTTCTTTTCGATTCTTGAATATCGAGTCTCATCATCGATCATTGTTTGGCTGAGGTAATAGAAACTATTCTCATTGTAGACATCATTCTTCGGTGTGAGTAAAGCACCTAGAGACCGTTCCAAGGTGGTTACATACAAAATGAGTGGTCTTCCCTCAACTGGTGGCATCAGCGCATGTGGTCTTAGGAGATACCTTTTAAGATTATTTAATTATTCTTGAAAATCATTAACCCACTAGTACGTGACCCATTTCTTCATCAACCTGGTGAAAGGAAAACACTTACCTATAAGGTTGGCTATAAAGCGCCGAATGTAGGCTAGGTTCCCCTAGAGACCCCTCAACTCAGTGAGGTTGCGATGTAGTGACATGCCACGGATGGATTTTGTCTTCTCAGGGTCAAATTTAATGTCGTGATGGCATACAATGAAGTAGAAGAATTTCCTAGAGGTAATAGAGAAAGCACAATTTAGGGGATTCATTTTTAGACTATGTTGTCACAGTTTATTGAAGACTATTTCAAGATCTGTTAGGTGGTTTGGGAGATTTCGTGATTTAACAAACAGGTCTTTGACGTTGAACTCGATGAATTTTCCCACAAAGGGCTTTAAAATAAAATGTATGGCGTGCAGATACATGGCGCCGACATTTTTTAGACCGAATGGCATCACCTTTTAGAAAAATACTCCCTAGGGGGGATGAAAGCAGTGGATTGTTCATCTTCTCAGGCTATTTGGATCTGGTTGTATCCATAGTATCCATCCATGAAAAAAATGGCCTCATATCCAATGGTCACATCGATTATAAATTCCATGATTGGGACTGGGAAATCATCTTTCGGGCAGTGCTGATTGAGGTCCCTAAAGTCAATGCAGACTCTAATATGTTCATTCTTTTTTTGATAGGGACAATGTTTTCCAGCAAGATCAGATATTGGACTTCTTGAATGAAGTTATATTTGATTATCTTTTCAACTTTGGTCTCTATTTTGGCAGTATGTGTCGGTTGGGTTCTTCTGGCAGCCTGCTTGTAACTATTATGGTCTTCCGGCAGACCCAAGTGATGAGTGGCGACCTCCAGATTGAGGCCTAGAATTTCTGTGTAGTTCTAAGAAAAAACATATCTATTCTTCTTTAATAAGTAGTTATATGCCAATTTCTCCTTGAAAGGCATAGCCACACTAATCAGAGTGGGTTGTGTGTCATCTTTGATGCCCAAGTTTATCTCCCTAAGTTCATCGATCATGGTAGAGATGCCTTCTTCGAAAGCAGAAGGGGAATCTTTGAGATCTTTTTCTTCTTCTTCATCACCAAATTCCTCTTTTGATGGGGAGAAAATTATTGATATGAACTCTCTAGTATTGGGAGAGGAATCAAAACTCTGATTTTTAGAAACTAAATCATCTCCTTTTACCCCAGCTGACTATAGGGAATTTTCTGAAGAGTATGGAATTGGGTGGAGGAGTTTCCTCACTTTATTTTAGTGGCAGGACATCATCTTATTCCTTAGTGAGTAAGAAAGGAACTTTATGGGGCCCTGAGGATGGGATGGGAGCTTTTTTCTTATCCCTCACCACCATCAATGGGGTTAGCGTGCTTTTCAGTGTCCTTAGACTTGGAGTCTGTAACAGAAATCATGCAGACGGTCGAGTCCGTATCTGAGCTTGAACTTATGAACTCAACCTGATTGATGGGTAATACATACTCTTCCCCAATATATTTAAGGGGATCAATTGGATTCATTTCTAATCCATTTGGGGAGGTTATCCAATCAATGTCATCAGCCAAAGACTATTTGTCTTTTGGTTCATAGAACTCTGCATCAATGTAATGAGACTCGTAGGATTCAAATAGGGATTTATCAGCATGAAATATCCCATTTTCCCCATTAGTGAACAATTTGATGCACTAATGGTATGATGAGGGATTTATAGCGTGTTGATGCAGCCAGGGCCTCCCCAGTAGGATGTTGAAGGTCATACTTCGCTTCACTAGAAGAAACTCATAATCATACATGAGATCACCAAGCCAAGTTTCAAGCTTGATTCGTCCTAACGACTTCTACTCACTTTTATCATATCCCAGCAAAGTTAAGGTGTAGGGTGTCAGATTTTCCTCATCATAGCCCAACCGATGAAGTGTTCTAAGTGCGATGAGGTTATCTCCAGTTCCATTGTCAATGAAAATTTTCGAAACATCAATGCCATTTATATTTCCAGACACATATAAGGTTTTGATGTGTCCCTGCATAATGGCTTCTTCATCCAAATATATGAATGAGATTACATCATGGAATTATGTAGGATTGGTCTCCATATAATATACTTCAGCAGCTACTAATTTGGCCTCAAATTCCTAGGGACTTAGTAAAGCTTCTATGTGCACCTCCCTAAGGTCTACTGACAAATTAAAGGCATCCAAGATCGATATATTTTTTGATACTGAGGCTATATGCCTCAGAATATCATATTTCTGATCTAAAGGTTAGTGATTTATATCTTGGGGATGCTCTTTCGTGGGAACTTTAGGGGATTGATCTTTAGATGTAGATGGTACGGCCTCTGTGATAAGGAGATGACGGTGTTGTTGTGCTATCCGAGTTTGGTCGAACTAGTCTGACTACACTCCTTGGGTGATTAGACATCTGTTTTTCCTCCAATAGATAATCAAAGATTATTGGGATTATATTTCTTCTGGAAGGGGTAGATAAACACTCTAGTTCTTGTTGTGTCTTCTAGAGGGTTCTTTTATGAGTTTCCACAACATTAATAATTTAAATAAAGGTGTGGCCATAAATTTGACTTATGCCACAATCATGCCTTCCTAGAAACCCTTGGACACTACAGCCTCTTCTTTCGACACTCTATTTGGATGTGGGGAATTCAGTTTCATGACAATAGTCTAGATTAGAGAAGGTTTACATTGAGTGAATGACATTAATAGAGCTGAAGATGAGTTCTTTATCTGACAATTATTCTGTCTGACTATCTTCTTTTGATGGTCCTGTTTGGCGGGGTGGTGCCTATTATCATGTTTTGTGGGGTGGTGCCTGTTGTCCCATTTGGCATGGTGGTACCCGTGCTTTCAAGTCTACTATCATGAAGTCTAAAAGTGTTACAACCAGTTTTGGATTTGGTGAAAGATCATCTTCTTACTCTTGTTTTCTGCCTTTTCGGCCCTCAGAGGATTATGGGACTGAGGAAGATGGTTTTTTTGCATCAGGAGCTATTGGGGCATGTTTGGTAACTTCAATTATGCTTAGAGGATGCAATGACCTTGGTTGATTTTTTTTCTAAGTCATCCAACTATCAAATTTTTGTTCCTTTTTTTCGGTAATTTTTTTCTACTCCTCTACATCTCTTCGGTCTAAGGTGGAGAGATATTCCACTTGTTTTGGAGGCAGACTGAACTTGACTTGTCTGGAATCCACTATCTTCTGTAGGAGATCCTTGAAGACTAATCATTCCCGGATGGTGTGTCCCAGTACCCAGTAGTAGGGACAATAATTCGGATGGTCATCATGATCCACTTCATCAGCTTGCTTTGGATATGGTAGCTGGAGAAAGTTGCAATTCATGGAGGCTATGAAGTAGCCATGGAATTGTTCATCTCATAATGAGTATACTTTATTTCTTCATTCCTCAAACAGATTTATTTTAGCACCTCTTCACTCATCTTGCTGGGGTGGGGGTAGATGTTGGTATCCAGGGGGTCCTGCACGGTTTGGTAGAGGCCTCTGAATTGGAGCTAGTACTGGATATGGATTAAGCGTGATAGAAGTTGCTTCATCTCTTCCTGTTCTTTTTCCTATGGCTGATGGGGCCACTTGGGACTTGATATTGGTCCACTGCAATGAGCCTTCTATACTTTGGTCAATGGAGGAGAAATCTTATAACCCACTTGTGTACTTCACTGGGATGAGTGGCGTCCACAATTCATCACGGAGATTATCGATGCACATAGAGATCATTTCATCCTAGGGGAGTGGCCAGTTCAGGGAGTAAATCAGGAATTTCCATTAGGTGATGAAGTATAAAACTCTTTAATTCTCTCGTTGCTTATAGTTCATGACATCACTGACTGTTGTCTTAGTCAATTTCGAACTAAACTGGAAGAGAAACTATCACAGGAGTTCCTCACGACTTGTGATTGAGTTAGTTAGAAAACTAGTATACCATACAAAGGATGAACCCTATAGATTTCGCACAAAGAACCTGAGTTTCACTACTTCTTATTGCGCTGGGGTTCCCATCATGGGGTCACAGTAAGATGCATAGTTCATTATATGTTGTTCTAGGTCTCCTGAACCATTGAACACTGGGAATATGGGGTTCTCGAAGTTTAGCAGTGGTGGAACATAGCTCACCCAATCAGGGTAAGGTTTTTGTTATGTTTGTATTGGAGTGCACTTCCCTTTCATGGCTTCTAGTCAATCTGTCAATTGATCGACATTATTCAATATCCCTTTATGCATATCCTTCCAGACTTGAGCTTGGGTGGGTGAAAAAGGGGGGAAAACTAGATGTGTCGGCACTACTGTAATTTTCAATGGATACCCAGATAGGGGTATCCTTTCTGGGTTCACTTGAATATATTATGGTTTCTTCCCCATTGGAGGGAAGTCTTAATATCCTTCTGGTGCCGGATTCAAGTAGAATGATGGTCCCGGTGCTGGAATGGATGGGCATCCTAGCTTAGTTTCATTTAGTGGGATAAGTGCCTATGGAAGAGGTATCTCTTCTAGGAACACCTATTGATGTTCCACTTAAGGAACACATCTGGAAAGATAGCTTCCCCAACACAACTCAGCATTGATTCTCTTGATCTATTTCATTTCTTCCTCCTACTTGGTGAATATTTCCTTGAGCGTGAGGTACACATTCTCTGGGGGAGGAGGTGGTGGGTTATATACAACCTTGGGATTTATTCTTCTCCTTGTTGGGGATTCAAAAGGGAGGTAGTAATGGGTTTGTTGAGGGTTCACCCAAATTTAAGGCAGCTCTCTAGTTCTAGGTATGCACACCCTCAGGCTCGGTGTGGACCAACTCTGGGAGGGAACCATATTCTCTTGAATTCTATCCATTTGTATCATTTCCTATGTGGTTCTTAGGACTGACGTCCACCATATTCATTGATTTATACCTCACTGGGGGTGGTGTACCCAATTCTAAATGGTAGGAGAGACTTGTGTTTCCTTTGTTGGACTTTATCCTTCCATTTTGTGCTATTCTTTGGATTTCTTGGTGAAGAGAGGCCCAAAGGGACACCTTATCTAACCTTTCCATATGCCTCTATCCATGGGGGAATGAACCACGAGGCGAGACTAAATGGGTGACCTCTCTTCTCATATTTCTTCCCAAAAAGGAGAAGACAGACATTCGATATGTGGGAATTTGAGGTAAAAATGCCCCCAGCCTTGTGGGCTAGGGTTGCTCCCATTCTTCCATTGATGTGTTGTGGCCATAATTCATTGGTCTTATGGGGGAATTTTGAGTTAAAAATGGCCCCAACCCTCTGGTATGGGGTTGTTTTTATATTGTAGCGATAGCTGCTACTATTTCCACCTTCTTGATTTCACACACTCCTATGTGGGTGTGATCCGGGTATAGAACTGTTTTTTCATGGGATTTATTTGCTATCGAGGACATGAGAATTTCTTTTTGGTTGTAATCCCTTAGGATGGAATCTTATTGGATGTTCTTGGTTTCCTGGCTTAGAAGTTTCTCGATGGATTGATCTCGTCAGGCCTGATGCTTTTGAGACTTACACAAGGCCAGTTCTTGTTGAGCATTCCACCTTTCCTGAGAAAGGATTTCATTTGATTGTTATATTTGAGTAATGACATTTCAAGATGTCATTTATGATGAGGTCCACTGGACGGGATGTGGGGTGATGTGTAGAG
Source organism: Viscum album (assembly GCA_963277665.1). Lineage (NCBI taxonomy): Eukaryota > Viridiplantae > Streptophyta > Magnoliopsida > Santalales > Viscaceae > Viscum > Viscum album. The sequence goes on from OY728129.1 coordinate 246,562,030, forward strand.
CTCCATTTTCTCCCTACCCTCGGATATGAACTCTATATGGGGCGTTGTCGATGAGGCAATGCAACTTGTGTTGTGTGTGGAGGTAGGCCAGTTCAAGGTCTTTCTTTCACCTTTCTGATTGTAGCCTCCATTCATATGGGAGGGCTTTCAAGTTGATTAGATGTAGAAGATCTCCCAATATGTTGACATGGTATGTATACCCTTTATAAGGAAATAAATTTTCTTTTATTTGGTGGATATTTGTCTAGATATTGAGGCAAATGTTATGTATACATTCCTCTAACAAATCCCTTGGTATGTTGAAGTGAGAAGTGTTCATGGTCCAATAAATCAGTGATATATCATCCCTAGCTAGTTTTCTTATCATGAGAAATATACCATGTTTTTGTTCTTCCTAGGAATCCTCTACTCGATATGTCCAACTTGACTACTTCTTAATTATTTTGTTCCAAGCAACGGGGCTGGTAGGAGCCTCATTGATATGTGAACGATGTGGGGGTGACTCAGAAGATGAAAGTGGACCTGAACAGTCTTCGGGTTAAGAACATATATCACTCCTCATAGATAGAGTTTTTTACATGTTTGACTCCATATTTCTGAGCACCTCATCATAGTAGGGCTTTCTCACATTTACTCCGACAACGGTAGGGCCTTCTTACTAGTGTGAATTTTGACTATGGGGAGGACCTTCGCAATCTGTGCTAAAATGGTGACGACTACCATTGTAACTTAATTCTTGACCATGGGAAATGTACCTTTGGCGTATACCTTAGGGAGGACCTTCAGGGTGGGCTGCAGTGAGAGGAGGACCTTCTTGTTGCTTGATTTCACTGAGGGTAGGACCTCCTTGTTGACTTCTATTATAGTGAGGACTGATATAATAGCTTGATGTTTGGCTTCAGGGAGAATTTATGCAATGTACATTCTAGGGAGGGCCTTCAGGATTTATTACAATGAGGGGAGGAACTTCTCGTTGCTTGATGTTTCTGAGGGTAGGGCCTTCACAACAAGTTCCATTATGGGGAGGGCCTTCGCAAAGGTTGTCATCATGTCAAGGACTACCATCATGACTTGAATTCCAACTAAAAAGAGAAGTATATCTATAGTGTATACCCTGGGGAGGACCATCAAGTTAGACGACAGTAAGGGGATGGTGTTCTTACTATCTAATCTTATAATTAAGGGGATGTCTACCCTAACATGCATCAAGATATAGGCTCTCATGATCAATTGTTCATGTCCTATGGAGTAATCCACCATGGGTTCTCTAGGGAGGACCTTCAGATCTACTAGTAGCAACATTGCAAGGAGGTCCTTCACAACTGGTACTTCCACTTCCATAATTTAATAATGGACTAATAGGATCTTGGGACTCTATTGATATAAGCTTGAGGGTGTCAAGAACTCCAGCTTCCAACAGAGCATAATCATATATATGCTCTTCATTTTACAGTTGCCTTTGGTGAATTTCATTTTTTTCGCTCTTTTGTAGGTAATCGGGGCCGTCTGTAGTTAGTAAAGGCCTTCAAATATGGGTCCCCATTTTTTTTATGTTATGCCTTCGGGATATGCCGATGGACATCTTGAGTTTTGGTGGGGATATATACCTGCCCTGGAGCAGCCACCACATTGTACCAGCATCCCCTAGTTGGAACGGGTATTTGTTCTTAATCTGATTGTCCATGTATCATGGGATATTGATGTAAACCATCTTGGACAAGATTAGGGATTCATAAATTCTCCATAGTGACCATGGGTAAGTCATTATGTTCAAGGAAACCAGGTCATGGGCTTGGTTCCTTGCCTTTTCCATCGATTCAAAGATGTCTTGACATGTCTGGAGGATATGGTCTGGAATCGACATCTGATCTTCTATCGTTTCCCAGATGTGTTGAAATAAATCATTGGTTGGAAAGTGCATAAAGTCTCATTTTGATGTCAGAGAAGAATTTTCTTCCTGCTCTAGTCTTCCATAGGTTGTTATTGGATACTGGAAGTTATCCTATGTCGGGATAGAGGAACAAATCTGCTTCCAGTTTTCTTCTCTAGTTTCCACTATATTTGACTGGTGGGATTCATATTTACGAGAAGGAATTTACATCTTCCCACTTTCTATTTTATTTGTCTCATGGGAATTGTATGAATCTATAGGAATTTGACTCTTATCATATTCGTTTACACCCTATTTGGATGGAGGTCTTGGTATGCATCAGTAGGTGTTTGTGCTTGCTTGTAGCTAGTTTTCATCCTATTTGGATGACGGGATTCTTGTGCATCGAAAAATATTTGCATCAACCAGTAATTTTACACTATATCTACATGGCGAGATCAGTGATCACTGGTAGGGATGTGCACGTGCTCGTATTGTGCCACCATATTTCTACAGTGGGCTTGAGTGGAGGGGGAAGAGTTGTGTGTCTTCTCATTGAATGTAGTTGTGTCTATACAATGGAGTTCCTCCTCCTGAATTAGAGTGATGGACTATTCATGATTGTATATTTTCCACCCTCAGCAGGTGGCCTAAAGGGACCATGTTATTTGGACTTCACACTACTGAAAAAAAGGCCTATACCCACGGTTCAAAACCGTGGGTATAGCCCCCAAAACCGTGGGTATAGGCTATACCCACGGTTTTGGGAAGCGTGGGCTGGAACGGCGTCGGGATAGGTCCCCAGCCTATACCCACGGTTTTCCAAAACCGTGGGTATAGGTGTTCTGCCACCGTGTCAACAAAACATTCCCAATTGCCACGGTGTCAATGGCTTTTACCCACGGTTTCAAAACCGTGGGTATAGATCCTAAAATAAAGCTGTAGGCGGGTTTCGATCCCACGACCTCTTCGCTGCAAAGTACCGCGTCTAACCACTACCCTACTATCAATTATGTGTATATATATTTATATTTAGTTAAATATATTTATATAAACCGTGGGTATAGAGGGAAGAACCGTAGGTATAGGACTCCCGCCAAAAAAAAAATCATTCCCGCGGAAAAAAAAAATTCCCGCGCACACATGGGAAACCTATACCCACGGTTTTTCAAAACCGTGGGTATAGGTTTTTTATCCTAGACCTATCCCCACGGTTTTCCTCAAAACCGTGGGGATAAGTACCCCTATACCCACGGTTCTTGAAAACCGTGGGTATAGGTCAATTTTCAAGACCTATCCCCACGGTTTTGGAAAACCGTGGGGATAGACCCCCCTATACCCACGGTTTTTGAAAACCGTGGGTATAGGTCTTGAAAATTGACCTATACCCACGGTTTTCAAAAACCGTGGGTATAGGGGGTACCTATCCCCACGGTTTTGAGGAAAACCGTGGGGATAGGTTCATTTTCCAGTAGTGTCAGTAGGTTCCCTCAGCATAAGATCCTCTTCAGAGTGAGGATACTTGGTCGCTCGATGTTGGCGGTGACACTCTCTGGCAGGGGCCCGTGAGTAAGACTCGTGTGTAGTTGGGATGAAGTCATCATCATCGACTTCATCTACCTCCATGAGATAAGGGAGGTACTTGTTGTCATGTTCCAGGGATAAGATCCCAAAACAGTTCGAGACGACCACAGGGGCCACCTTATGGTGGGTTTTTTATCACGACTGAGGAGGCGGCTGATGATATTTTATAGATTGGAGGGATTTTCTTAATGCCTCCAGTGTGGGGAGAGTACCGTTTTGGTGGTACTCTCTAATCAGTGTGTTGGATACCCAGCGTTGAAGACACTGGGTAGGAAAGGGGTCCTTCTCTTCATCAGCGCCCCGTCCACTTGTGTAATTGCTGAGGTTTTTGTCTGAGATGGTTTCTGAGATTCCATTTGAATCGAAGGTTGCTCTGGAAACCTTAAATATGTGTATATGGAATATATAGATGACAAAACCCCATCAAAGTATAATCTCTTGATCATATGCATAATTGACTAATAGGCTTATCCCCCTTCCTTTTTATGAGGTGAAGGGGTTTGAGTGGGGTGATACCGCCACCTTGGTTGAGGATTCATGTTAGGTTCGCCATTTTTGTTTTGACCTGAGGTGAAACATTTGGGGCAATGAAAAATGGTCAGACGAGTGACAAGAATTTTTCTTTTATTATAGAGACGTTCACATCACTATTTTCATTTCATCCCAATCCACATTGTTATCCTTTAAGGGGAATTATAGTGTCCCCATAGGGACTGGGCAGTTTATCCCCTTTTGCATTATGAAGGAGGTTCCATAGTCGAATAGTCCAAGCGGGCGATTACAGGGGGATAAGTATTTGTGCTATTGGTCCTACTAGGATATGATTTCCTCAGATGGTCTCCATTAGGTTTATTTGTAGAGATACAAACACCCAATGGCCCTGGTATCCATGATTCATGGACCTTATTTCCAAAGGCAGGTGCTCATTGGATGACGATCTGGCCAACGACTCTTAAGGACTCTATTGGTAGAGAGGATGGGAGGTTAGGCTCATCACACCCTTTTAGGGGGAATTATTTTCTAATATGGGATTCTCTTATAGATTTAATCCATGTTTATATGTTCCTGAATCCTTAGTTCCTTCCCAAAGAGTGTATCCATGGGTTACCCCTGGGTTGTAGGATCATCATGGATATACATGGATTTGATTCTATGGAGACAATGCAAACTTAGGCCATGCAATGAGGCACTATGGAGTTTATTGTCATCCAAGAGGGATGGAAAATGGTTTTATTTTGGGGTCAGACCCATAATATGGGCTTCCTACATATCCTCAAAAGAGGAATCAGAACCCACATAGTTTTGTTATTGGGACTTACACCTAGAAGGTATCCCTTTTGAATTTGGGGGAACATTTTATTAGGACAGACTTCTGAGGAGAACGTCCCTTGAGCTTGATCCTTGGATAGTCATCCAACGTATCCCAGTTATAGTGGAAAATAGAGTTCTTGTAGTTCATTTTTCTTGGGGCTTACACCTGGGAGGAGGCCCATTTGTTGGGGGCATAATTGGGTTAACCTTTGGAAAGAGAACTCCTTTTAGCTTGGGCCTTTAAGCAGGCATCCTACGTATCTTGGTTGGAATAGGAATTAGAGTTCTCATAGTTTTTTTTCTTGGGTTTTACACCTTGGAGGAGGCCCATTTTGGGGGCATAATTGGGTTAACCTTTGGGAAGGGCACCCCTTTGATCTCGGTCCTTTAAGAAGACATCCTACGTATCCTATTTGGAATAGGAATCATAGTTCTCATAGTTAGTTTTTCTTGGGGCTTACACCTGGGAGGAGGCCCATTTTTTGGGAGAATAATTGGGTTAACCTTTTGAAAAAGGGTACCTCTTTGAGCTCGGGCATTTAAGTAGGAATTTTACATATCCTGGTTGGAAGAGGAATTAGAGTTCTCATATTTCATCTATAAGAGGGTGAATATTGTATCGTCCCAAACCCCTAAGCCCACATGATTCATGATTGATGTGAGAAACAATAGGATGTGAAAGATTAAACAAAGGCACACATTTTTTCTCTGTTGATGGAAAAGGAGGATGATGATGGTAGAAGAGGCTATGGCTACAAGCCCAACAGGAGAGGTAAAGGGGAGCTTTAAGCATGCATACCTCACCTGTGTTGATATCCAGGATAGTCATATCTTAGTGATCTATCCAAAAACATCCTGAGATGAGGAGAATAGGGTGAAGAGTGAAACCTCTCACAAAAATATAGGGACTTACCTTAAGAGAAGTACCCTTGAGATGTCATATGGTGTATACTATAGTTTAAAGTCATACAGCTTGGATAATGGCATCACTTTTTAATGTCGTGTTGCAAGGACGAGTTCCATACAGTTTAACATCATGTGGATAGGACTATTTTGGATATTTCAGTTTAGGGTCATACAAAGAGGACCACTTGTTATAGAATCCATGATTAAATGGAGGAAAATAATGTATGGATGTTCCAACATGCCTCGAACATGAGAGGGGCGGAATGTGTAAACCATGAATATAAAGGATTTCAGGTTAGGAGAAATAATATGAGGTATAGAATCCATTAAGTCATACATTGGTAGAAGAGGCCTCTTCTAAGGATGATTTTTTCTCTGGTTGATAGGCTATTTTTGTAGGCAACATATACAGAGCCACTAGTACATGATGTGCACAGTCAAACAAAGGTGCTCGTAGGACATTGGCCATCCATTTCTAATGGATAATGATGTTTATGAGGATCCAAAATTTCCATGTATACTACAGTAGTCATATAGATTGGATGATGGCATCACAGTTTAATGTCGTGTTTCATGGACTAATACTGTACAGTTTAATGTCATGTGGTTAAGATGATAACTCATAGTTTGAGGTCATGGAGTTTGAACCAACTATTATTGAATCCCTGATTAGTTGGTAGATAATCGGGTTGGTATGTTCTAAAATGCCTCAAACATGAGAAGGAAGTAAAGTATAAACCGTGACTCTGGGGATTCTTGGATCAAGAGAAATGATATGGGGCTTGGAAGCCATTGGGAGTATAAAAGTAGGAAAAGCCTCTCCTAAGGATGAATTTTCTTTTGGTTGATCGGCTGTTTTTTGTAGGAAACATATGCAAAGCTGCGGGGTCATGATGTGCATAGTCAATCAAAGGTGTCCGAAGGACATTGAATGTCCATTTCCGATGTCCATGGAGGTTTATGAAGATCCAGAATCTTCCGGGATATAGAGTTTGATAGATGGAAAGGATGTGTTTAGGAATTTAAGAAATATTTAGGCTGCGATTGTCCATGGAGTTATGGGTCAACCTAGCATAGTAGGCAGGTGATAGGGTTTTACATAGGTGCATGAGGAATGTCTCTTCTCATGGTATTTATGGGACAGATGTTTGGAAAGCATAAGGTTGAAATTGAAAATGTCATCGACCCAACCCAAAAATTTCACAATGCGACCCTACATTTTTCATTGGGGTCACTGGCGGTATTGAATGGACTGGCCCGAAGGGTCGGGACCATAGATCGACACTGATCTCAAATGGGGGTGTGGGGGCACAGCCCCCATAGTATAGACTGGTGGGCATGAACGGTTTTACATATAGGGTTGTCCGTGTAGGAGTGTCTTCATAGGAGATGGTTGTGAACTCTCTGTCTGTGAAGGATGTTGTTCGTGAAGGAGTTCGCCGCATAGGATGGTATACAGACTATTTTTGGCATAGAATATTCCACGAACCATTGGCCAAATAAAAGATGGCTATGAACTGTTTTCCACAAAGGGGTGTCTACGTACTGCATTTTGCATTGGGAGTCTTCATACCATCTTCTACATAGGGAGTTTGGGTACTGAATCACCCTTATATGAGCATATAAAAACCATTTTTATTATATATTTTTATTTTTTTTCTGGTTGGATGTGGAGGTTCTTCCGAATACGGTTTGTGGAGAGAAATTCCAAGAACTTATTTTTGTATATGGTTTATGGGATGGAGTCCTTTAACTGCTTCAGGTGCGGTATTGAGTCCCACAAACTGCTTCATGTGCGGGAGAAATTTATCCTGCACCCTATATGTTCTTCATCCCTTTTACACATGTCCCAAAGCTCTTCTCCATTCGGGATCTCTTTCTCCTCCACTTCAACCATCCTTTTTTCTGTTCCCCTAGTGGTCCTTTTATAGAGTGTCAGGGAAGCAGTATCTACGATTCACTCGACACCTTTTGTGGAAGCCCATGAAGTAAATCTAACTGGTGTATGACTCGATCAACCAGGGTTTGTGAAGGTTGTGGTTCACAAGACGTGGTTCATGGAACCCTCCGGATTTCTTTACGTATGAATTTATTATTTCACGAGATGGTGTGCGGATATAATTTCTCCATTCGATTCTTACAATGACACGGTTCATGGTGGCCTGGGTTTTCTGGCCATCTCCCCATAGGTCAGTGCCTCACAAGTCCTTCCACGTACTGATGGTTAGCAGTTTATTTATTCCATGAACCTTTCCCGGTGATGGTACACGGTACACTAAAAATCTTTTCAAAATTTGATTTCATTAAGTTTCTTCCCAAATTTTCAATCCAATTTGCATCCATTTTCCTTGTTGGACTTGTGGGAGTATTTACTTTCCCTTTAATAAATTTTTGGGACCCTACAGACATGAATTAGAATAATGACCCAAATCATTGTGACTAAAACATCTCACTATTGGATTGCTATTGGTTTCCCCATTCTTTGGTTGTTCAAGGCTCTATTATCTATAGTCAATAATCATATGACCAAACTAACCATACCGTAAACACTTCCCAGATTCTATCAAGCATTCTTCAAAATGTCTTTTTCCATACTTGAAACATTTTGGGGGCTTACCTAAGGATCTCTTAGCTGGTTGTTTCTCCGTTGGCTGTCATCTAGAACTTTTCTTACTATTTTCATCTCAAGGAACATATGTGTCAGAAAACTCTATCTCAACTTTCTCAGTACAATGAAACACTTTCTCATAAATATTAAATTATCATGTAGTTAATACTATTTATAAACTTGGTTTCAACCCTAAGAAAAACCTGTTTACCTTTCTATCAGTGTCTCGAATAAAATATGGCACATACCTGGAAAATATTATAATTTTTTCTTCATATACAGCTTTAGAATATTCATCTTTCTACCATAATTATAGGAATTGTTTTCCATTTGAATTCAAAAAAAATTAAGGAAATATTTATCAAGGAAAATATCCTTCAATTTTTACCATTACATAGAATAAATATCATCTTTCTCTCTAGTATTCTTAACCAAATACCATCATCAATCAGCTTAACCTTCAAAATGATAAATGGAAAGGGTTTCCTTTTGATGTTTCGAACATCCCATGAAAAAAATATATTTTTTAGAGAATTGATTCATCCTTTGGCTTCCAAAGGGTTATATGATCCACTAAATTATGGGGAATTTTACCTTATGAAATGCTCCATGAAATACATGTTTCTTAACAATAGATTGGGTTCCTCTCTAGTATGAATACCACCACTATTTATATCTTGTTTCAACTGATCCATCACTACAAAAAACTAATTTGTTTCAATTCTAACCATCTCGGGATGCTAATTTGGAAGAAAATTCTCCTCTCGATTCCTTCAAACTGCAGTTTCCCTGTTCTCTTTGTGGAAACCCATTCTGAATCAAAATATTTTAGTCGAAGAAACATGGTAATCTTAAAATGCTATATCAGTTCAACTTATCCATAAGGTAAAATCTTTCAAGGGCATGTTATTATCATTATCCTAACCTAAAATTTTATCTAAACCTTTCCTTTGATACCAACTATAAGGACCCATCCTTAAACATTGAATAATATTGATTTTTATGCCAAGAACTCATTTTATTACATTTTAGGATATTTTCAGGTTTATATTTTTAGAGAATTAGGCTATAACTCATACATAATAAAAATATAAAATACAAAGTGGACATTTTTTATTATTATCCATTTTTTCCATAATATAAAACTTTTAAAATAAATCATTATTTCTTTCCATGAAAAATATCCATGAGTTTCCACTAGAATTATTCATTCCCCTTACCCATTCTTAAATCCTAATAAAATCAATTAAATGGGTGGGATGAGCACAAAAAGAACAGTAAGGGATACAAAAAAGAGAAAACACATTAGTCTAGTGAACACATGAAAACTCATATAATGTTTACCTTTATCTTAAAAGTTATTTTATCATATGAAATAAAAAAATCACATGAAAAACACACATTTTTCTTAAATAAAATAATTAAAATATATAGAAAGCGATTCAAACTCTTTTTCGATGACTTAGAGAATCATATTCATAAAACCCTTATAAAACACATTTAATTGGAATAACCATATGGCCTACTCCTAATATAATAATTACCCAATACATTGGAGTGTTATCTGGGTGAAACCATTGTTTGAGCTATAATGGGCTCACCTAGTGTTGTCTAGGCCACCCCATGTTAAGTTGTAATGGGCTTACCCATAATTTTTTGAGCCACCCCATGCCAAGTTGTAATGGGATTATGTGGTGTTATCTGGGCCACCCCATGTTAAGATGTAACAGGCTTACCTGGTGCTATATGGGTACACATATTTATCATGTATAATGATAAAGTACCATATAATGAATAAAAAAATATTTTTTTTCATTTAAATTATAAAACATTTTAAAATATTTTTAAAACTCATGAAAAAATAACTTTTAGATATCAAAATACCCTTTTCTTTTAAACCCCCATTTTTAAAACAAAATACCCATTTTATTTTGAAAACAATTTTTAATACCAAAATAACCCAAAAAATAAAAACGTTATTTTATTAAATAAATAATTAAATCTTGAAAAGGATGCTAGAAATCAAATAATAGTCATGGGGGTGAAAATTCATTTTTCCATGTACGTTAAGAATAGAACATCTCTTTTGTCGTTTGTCAAAACATTCCATATAAAACATGTAAAAGGATTACTTATGAAAAACTTTAAAAGTAAAGTAAAAATATATAAAATATAATTTATAAATATTTTATGTCCATTAAAACCTTCATGTAATAATTTTATAAACATAGACATGGAAAAGGAATATTTTTAAGGGAAATATTAAAATATAATTTTTCTTAAAAGAAAAGTCCCTTATCACATTGGAAATATTTGAATCATATGCCATGTGAAAGGATAACATTCAACAAAACTTTAAATACTTTGATCATAGATAAATTCATTATATAACATTTCAAAGTGTCTATATATACACCTTATAAAATAATAAATGTGCATAACATCTAGATATGCCTCAATAAAAGGAGATTGAGATGAAGTTTAATACCTTAAGTCGGATTCATCATGTGTGTCTTTATCTTCATGAATAATAAAATTATGTTAATTATTTGCTTTATTTAGAAACTTTTTAAAGTTTATTATTACTTTTATTTTACTTATTAACTATATTATATACAATTACTTAATCAATTAAGTTTACATCATATGTTTTGACCATATTCGGCTTATGTGTCAAAAACAACTTTGGTAGGTCGAATATGGAAAAAGGGATCATTATTTAAACATATAAAGAATAATTATCATAAAATAATTATCATATTTATACAAAAATTATTCTTTTAAACCCAATTATGGAATATATTTATAAAAAATGAGCTAACATTATGATCCTAGATACGGTAGGTCGTACGTACGCATGAGTAACATTTCTATTTTTCAATGATCATTATGGAAATAAGGTATGTAATATTTTGTCTTTAAATAATGATATTTATATCAAAAATATCATTATATTTAATTATATATACTTATATATATCATTATTATGATGCAGTGACGAAAAAATAAGAATCACATCGCTTCAAGGAGGTAGCAGTCCACAAGTCCATGAACGACGTTGTCACTTCTTCAGTGTGTGAAATACTAAGAAGAAAATGATATATTATATTTAAAATAATAAAATTATATCATTAATATCATAATTATTTAATTTATATCATATATTTTCATAATATTTTCCCTTATTACCTTCCATGTAACACGTTAGTGAAAAGCGCTTCACATCACTTCATGAGGTGGTAGTCCACCGTAAACACAAGCGAGGTTATAATATCCCATATGGTATGAAATTTAAAAAGGTTTTACATGATATAATGACTCCATGGGAATAATTATGTTATAAATATAAAAAAAATTAAAATATAAATAGTATGTTCATCATTATTCCCAACCATGATATGTGGTAATGGAAAAATGAACGACATCGTTTCGCGAGGCGGTAATCCTCTATACACACAAATGATGATTTTGTAAAACATTTGAAGGAAGTTTGTATGTTTTTAGGTAATACCCTTAATATAAAAACATCTCATTATATTTTTAATATTTATTTTATTATATAATAATGATATAATAATAATGGAAGTGGGTGGAGAAAGAAATAAAACAAAAATGCATGTTGATGAACGTTATCTCTTCTTCGGGTAACTCCTTTTAGTTTGCACCAAAGGCCTTAATTGGATGGATTTATGCCCAAATTAAGGCTTATATGATGATATTATGTAATTTTATATGTTATTTTGGAATTTAATGTCTAAACCAATTGGTCTTCAAGGTGTGAAGATAGAAGGAGAAGTGGTGGCCTTTTATAAGTGGGGGAGAGGATACACTTGGTATTTTTCAAACAAAAGTTAGATGAAACCACATTTTTACCTACAAAAAGGCTAAAATAATGAACTAAAATATATAATATAATTTATTAGTTATAATTATTTCCATCCAATAAATTCTTTACAAGTTTTTAGGTCATTTGGACCCTTAATTTTAAAGTTTAGTCACTTGGTAGACTCATATTTTACCTTAATTGTTGTGGTTAATTTTAATTGTTTTCACTAATCAATTTGGTCAAAAATTAATTTGAACTTATTATACATTATATATTATTATGATTGAAAATATGGAATCCATTTTTATAAATTCAATTCACATAATTTGAAATTTTTAATTTAATATTAATCTCACAGACATGGTGAGACAGTGAGTTTTTAAGAAGAGTAATTTTCAGAAAAATATAATTCTATATTAAATCTATGACAAATAATAATAATTATATTAAAATAAATTAATATTTTATAATATATATTCTATACATTTCATTTAAAATATTCCCCATTATGTATTATTTTAGTTAATTTAAAAGTTTAAACATTATGCATTTTAAAACAATTTTTAGAAAAACTCGTCTTTGAAACTAAAAACAAAATTATATTAAAAACTAATATAAAGTTGATTAAAATGTAATTAAGTGGATTAAATATACATAAATAATACTTAGGTAAATTATAAACATATTTATACCTTTAAGTTACTTAATTTATTAAAAATAAATTGCTTTTTTACAAAAAACAGTATTTTTCTCTATTCACTGAAAAATCAATATTTTCAAAAACAAATCCAAAAAGTTCACCCAAAATAAATTTTTATATTATGATTTAAAAAATTATATTGATTTTATTAAATTTAAATTCTAATATTTAGACATTGACCTTTTAAATAAAACCTTATAAGAACAGTGTTTAATTTAAAACAATATTTTTTTATTAAAAATTACTTGATATTTTTATAAATAATATAAATATATAATTCATATTAATAAATATAAAAATGATTTATTCTATCATTTACTAGGTTTTTATATATACTATAAACTGGAAAACCAAGAATTCCTTTAATATTCCCTTCAGCTATATTAAAATCATAGGATCTAGCATGAAAAAAAGGCACTTTCTTTAGAGGGTCAAAGGATGAGGTCCCTTACATAGATCACTCAGAAACTATATATGTATAAAATTTTGATTAATAATTATAATATATATAGTTTTATTATAAACTAAATCAAATTTATTTCTAGTACCTTTAAAATTATCTATAGAATTATGTCCAAAAGTTCTTCATCCTCTTAGATAATATAGATAATTTTCACACATGTCTATATTTTTTATAATATATAACTTGAATACATAATGAATAATCATATATATTATAAATATAATAAAAAAATTAAATACCATTTCTTATAATCCCATTAAAAGATTCATTCTGAGTATAAGAGAAACTTGGAGCAGCACTGAGCAAGTGAGCAAGCTTGGTAGCAGATGGACCAAATGGAAGTTCCACTAAAAGATTATTCAAAATAAGGTAAAAATATCCATGAATACTTATCACTATTATATTAATGTATTGGAAATTTATATCTATATTAACTATATTTTATATTAAACCTTGAACCACTTCTTTAAAATAACTGGATTTAGGTTGAGAAACTGGAGCAGTAACTATAGCAACATGCTCATATGAAACTGAAAAAAAATACACCAGGGGAAAGATAAGTTGGTTTCATTAAAGGAATAGGAATTATAGGTCTATATAAAACCAACTAAATACCTCTAGAAGAAACAAGTATAGCTAGAACTTCTCTAGATTCTAAAATCGGTTCTTATTTTGAAGATTATAACCCTACAACTTCTTCATAGACCTTGTATAGAAAGGTTAAAAAGCATTGATGATTCCTAGAAACTGAATCAAGAGATCTAAATATCATACCTTTAATATCTTTAGAACAATAAAGGATCTATTTTATCTTATAAAAATTTTATTCTTCAAGATACCCCATGGTTTCATTCAAATACACATTTGTTTCTACACCAATTTTTTAATTACTTCTTTGTTATCATAGAACTCACCCATAAGATCATTACTGAAATCTTGAATTATAAATAGTGTAAAAATATCACACTGTATGTAATTAATCAGTGAGGATATAGAATTAAATTCTAAAATAAATTTACCAACTCCATTATAAAAATCAGTAACAGCTGAAGATTTTGAGATGGCAGTTGCAGAGGGTTGAAACTTCTTGATGAACTCAAACTAGTTTATCAAAGAACTTCATAGAGTTTGTAATATTTCCTTAATTTCATTACTAAATGATTTAATCTCATTATTAAAAACTTGATATATATCTTATTTCACCACTGGAATATTTTCTATCATGTCTCTCTAATATGAAATAATCACACCAAGTTCATTGAACTCAAACTTGGTGGAATGGAAATTTTTTATATCACTTAATAGAGATTTTATTTAGTCAAGATCTTTTTCACTTACTTCAGATGAAAATGAAGTCATATGAGTCACTGATTGAAAATTTATTATTAGCTCTATTTGGGTTTCCAAGATCCCAACCAATTTATCAAAATCATATTTGGAAACAGAATTCTTCGTGAGCTCTTTGATCTCATACTTAGATGACATTAACACCTTTTTAAAATAATTATAATCTCATAAAATATTATCAAACTTAGTAAAAATATTAGAGAAAAATAAATTATTTTCAAAATTATTTTAACTCTTACTAATTGAGGGTGATTCCTCATGAATAGGAGGAAGAGGTTATGGCATAGGTGGTGTTTGAGAATGGTCAGCAGTCTCTATAACCACATCATCATCTCTATATCCACAAATAGGTGATCTAGGAAGAATTGGATCCACTATATAATGCTCCTCCTCAACATAAAGTCTTTCTTTAGTAGCTGAAACAATGTACACAATATTAACTAGCCTCTCCTCGGAAACTACAATGGTTGTCTCAATAGCATTATCAACATGCTTAAATCCTTCAGAAGATTTAGAAACTTCATCTACTTAGATCTTAATAGCCTCTTCCACTACAGGAATTACCTTTGGAAACTAAGACTCTTTTCTAGACACTTCTAACTCTTGTAACTCCCAAGTAGGATTTGTATCCCTAGGTGGTGAGGTTTGATTTGGTTCCCCCCAAGTCACACCTTCATATCCAATTAGATTCAAATAATTTGAAGTTGTGTACTAGAAGTGCCTAATAGTTTTTAATAGTGTGGTAGAAAAATTATTATTCTTATGGAATTTTGTTTCATCTCTCTCATTTATATCCACTTTTATATTCTTTATAACTAGGTAGATCATCCTTCTATAGGGGTAATATTTTAACTTACATTTTCCTTTGAATTAGTGATTCATAAACAACATCATGTAGCTTGGAATATTGAGATGCATATTATTGATTAGGAAATATAATATATACATATCCTAAAATAATAATTTATCTCTCCAAATATTTGGGCAATCACAGTATGAAAAAATTTATATAGGACCTTCCATTCAGCTAGTAAATCCTTCACTAACTTCTTTTAAAAATAATAGGTTTCGTATAGAAAATTAAGGACTTATTTGGTCCTATTAAACATATATAAACCAAGGTATGACTAAATTTATACTTCCCCTCATGAGGAAAATTAAGGATCTTATCCAACTCTACTAATGAAACTAGCACATCCTTTCTATTTACAATTGATGATAAAATATCTTATATTCCACTAAGATAAAACTTAGCATTCCTCATACACTCATTTACCTATTTCTAAAATATAAAACAATATTTATTTTCATCAAAAACAAACTCTCAACCTTGAAACTGAAGTGATTTCTTCAATATCATTTCAGTGGTCATCAACAAGCTCATATTGACTACCTTTTTAACGAGAACTTTGTATGGAATATCGCTACCTTTTACTTTCTTGCAAGAAAAAGAGCATCCACCATCTCCACAATTATACTTTCCTATAAAATATAGGTCGGTTGGAGGTTAAATGATGATCGAGAGGTTTAGGGAGATAATTTATCTTCTAGAGGGAGAAATATACGTAAATATTAAAAGGGTCAAGGTTTGAAAAGAAATTAGGTCACAAACCCAATTCCAAAAAGGCTTACGTACCTGATTTGGTTTTGGCTTGATTATGACTAAAATTCCCTAAATAAAATTAAAAAATATATATATATTATTTTTTTTAAAATATGCTTAATTTAAATAAAATAGCAGAATGAGTTTTTCAAATAAATTAAAACAAAATTAATCCATTTAATTAAAATATTTTTCATAAAATAATATAAACTGAATTCATTTAAATTGAAACAAACCCAATTTTATTTTGATAAAATCAAAATGTGAACATGGAATGGGCTTAGTAAAAATATATTCTAACCAATTCTTAATAAAGTTAAACTCAAGAGTAATGTCACCTTTTTGTGCATGATCTCTCAAGAAATGGTTCCTTAAATCTATATTTTTTGTACTCAAATGGTTTATCAGATTCTTTGGAATGTTGATAGCACTATTATTATCACATTTAATTGAAACTCGGTCATAATTGAATTTAAAATCCATTAATATTTGTTTCATCCACAAAACTTGTGCATAATAACTACCAGCAACAATTTATTCTACTTTGGCAGTAGATAATGCAACAGAGTGTTGTTTCTTACTAGACCAGGATACCATGGATTTACCTAGAAAATGGTAGATTCTTAAGTTAATCTTCATATCTAGTCTATAACCACTAAATTCGGTATCCAAATATGAATTCATATTAAAATCAAAAGTTTTTTTGGAAAAATTAAGGAAATAGGATTTAATCATTTTAAATTCCTTAAAATTATTTTAATAACTTTTAAATTATATTCTTCAGTATTTTTCTGAAATCAAGCACATTAGAATATTGTAAACATACTATCTGGTCTACTAATAGCAAAATATAATATAATTTCAATTATTCCTTTATATAGGTTGTTGTCATCTGGTTTCCCATATTTATCCTAACAAATCTTTCTATTATAACTCATAAGAGTTTTATATACTTTACCCCTTTCAATTACAAAACTTATAAGTAAGTCAAGTATGTATTTTCTGTGATTAAGAATATTCCCAAAATTTTTTTGATAAATATGAAATCTTGGAAAATAATTTAACTCACCCATCATGATCATTTCAAATTCTTTTTCATGAGTTTTGAAAATTCATTACAGAATTTGTTTTATAGAAAAAAAATCACATCATCAATATATATCTGAACTAAAAAATATATGAAGATGAAGTTTTCTTAAATATAGTAAGATCCTACTTACCTAATAAAAACCCATTTGACAAAATAAATTAACTTAAACATTAATAACAAACCCTAGGTTCTTGTTTAAGGCCATAAATATCTTTGGTAAGTTTAAAAATAAATTCAGAAAATAAATATTTTCAAAACTAGAAAGTTGTTCAACATATACTTCCTCTATAAGAAATACATTAAAAAATAATATTCCACACCCATCTAACATAATTTAAAATTCAAATATGATTCATAGTCTAGGAGAATCCTAATGGATTCTAATCAAGCTATGGGAGAAAATTTATCTTCATAATCTATACCTTATTATTGGTTATAACCTTTACCAACAAGTCTATACTTATTTCTAGTGATCACACCATAATCATACTATTTATTTCTAAAAGACCATTGTGTTCTTATAATAGGATATTTATAGGGTATATTAACTAATTCTCATACCTTTTTTTATTGAACTGGTTTAATTCTTCTTATATTGCTAAAACCCAACTCTCATCCATTAAGGCTTCCTCTATAGTCTTAGGTTCTATTTGAGATAAAAAGAAGAATAAAATTATAAAATATTTCATAAAATTCTTCTAGTCTTAATCCATTTATCTAAACTTCCTATAATTATTTCTAAGGGATGGATCTTAATGGTTCTAGGTTGTCTAGGAAGCACACTTTATGGTTTGATGGTATCTAAACTTTCAGGATTTGGTTATGGAAAATAAAGTTATAACTCATCATCCTTTTTACTATCAAAAAGAGTTCTAGGTATCATGTTTTAAAAAAAACTCACTTATATCAACAATTTAAGTCATTTTTTGATCAATAGGATCACTTTTATAAAATTTCACATGATTTGATTCTTCAAAATCTTTGACCATTTTTTGAAAAAACTATATTCCTTAGAAGTAATATAATATCCAAGGAAGATTCCTTCATTTTAATTTGCATCAAATTTACCAAGATTATCCTTGGTGTTTAGAATATAAACCTTCCATATAAATAATTTAAAGTATCTAAATTTTTTCTTTTTACTAATCCATAGTTCATAATGTTTCTTCTTCAAAATAGGTCTTACTAGAACTCTATTTATGACATAACATGTGGTATTTATTTATTCTTCCCAGAAATATATTGGAAGGTTATATTCACATAACACTATTCTATTAATTTCTTGCAAAGTATTATTAATCCTTTAAACAACACCATTCTGTTGAGGTGTCCTAGGGGTAGAAAAAATGTGTTTGATACCATGTTTTGAACAATATGAATTGAACTCGTGGTTCTCAAATTCACCTTCATCCTCACTTCTCAAAGTAATAATTTTCGTATCTTTATATTTTGGAACCAATTTAAGAAAACTTATAAAAACATAAAATGATTCTCTTTAAATACATCAAAATAAAACCCATGTAAATCTATAAATATCATCATAAAACACATAAGAAAAAGATTTTTATCTATTAATTGCAGTTCTACATGGAAAAAACAAATCCATATGAATTATTTTTAGGGTTATAGTTATTGAAACCTCTTTAATTGGAATAAAATATGACTTTTGTTGATTTCTCATTTAGCATGCACCATGTGGTATAGCGACCTTATCCTTTTACACATAACATTACATGATTTTAAGCATAATAAAACATCATATTATAATCCAAGGATCATAAATTCTAGTGTCTTGGAAGGATAGTTATGTAATCAAACATTATAAAAACAAATTTTTATTTAATCTTAATAATGAGATCCTATATTCCAATGTTATCATACATCTTCATAGGGTAACCTAAGGATAACATGAAAAAATGGATAAGCTAAAATCACAAATAGCGGAAAAAAACATAGTAATAAATCTTTATCACATGGGTTAGTAGGCATGGCATAATGATATAAAAAGGCATGGAACATGTGAAATAATAACATATAAACATGGGATCATATAAACATAGAGTCAAAATAATGTTTCAGAAACATAAAACATGACTTTAAAATGAGTCAAGTCTCGTTGTACATATAGTAACACAAGTTAAGGTTAACCACCAAGACCGTTGCACATGGTAGAACAAGTCAAGGCTAATCGCCAATACCGTTACACATAACGTATCATGAGACTCAAATTTACCCAATGAATTGGGTCACTATCTGGGTGAACCCATCTTAACATATTCATGAATATTTTTTCCACATAAATAATCATGCATAATTAATCATAAATAAACATAAGGGTATCCATGGAAAGAAATGGGTATCGTAATCAAGACATAAAACATAATTTAATGGGCGTATAATACAAGTGTCCATGAAAAAAAATAATTAGATCAAGCATGGAAATTCATAAGTTTTAATAGGCATATATCATAATAATTGATTCCAAATTTAAGTGATGGAATTTAAAATAGTTTTTAAGAAACTTTAAAATTAAAACATTTTAGTACAATCTAATGAAAATATCAAAGTTCATTTAAAATTAAAAAGGGTGTAAAATTTTATATAAAACCAAAAGTGAACCAATAATGTTTTCATGATAAAAATATTTTTTTTATAAATATAATGGTTTCTTAAAAATATATCGTATATTATACATGAAATTGGGTAAAAAATTTGGAACTTCCCTTAAAACGGGTTTGCTAATCGGGAAATATTGAGGAGGGAATCATTTAAAAACATGTATATCCCCAAAAGAGAATGAGGGGTGGATCTTGAAACATGATTTTGGAGTATATACATAGTATGTATAAGTTTCACATAAAAATAAAATACAACTTTATTTTTATAAAAATAATGATAGAGCATCCCGAATGAATGTAGGAGGTTTGGGTAGAATCCCTTATGGAATATCTACATGGTACCAGGTGTACTTAGGAGGGATTAATGAGAGAGAAATGGGTTTATATTCTTTTATACATCATGAGGGAAGTATGGGGGAGTTTCAAAATAATACCCCATCATTAGGAACTACACATAAAAGGACATAACATAGAGAAGGTTCTTGAATAAATGTGAGAAAGAGAGGACCCCTTACCTTAAGTCTGATGGTGTTCTTCACCTGATCATAATGACCCAAATAATCAAATTAGGTTAATTAATTAATATTTATAGAATCTTCAATAAATTTTATTGATTTTGTATAACCTTATTAAGTTCATACTTTTTTTGATGAGTTAAGAGGTTCAATTTCATTGTTTGGTAGCGTTTGCTTCCTTGGTTTTAATGATCGATTCACTTATATTTGTGTTCGGATAAACATGTATGATGATAATGGTTGTCCAGAATTGAAGTTATATGAAATTAGTGAACATAAAAAAGATTAAATGATTATAAAATTCATTTTTTTTATTTTCAGTGAAGGTGAATCATTATATAAAAATTTAATGATAAACGCTTGGATTAATTTGGCAATTTTGCTCATAATTAACTTGTTTTGTATTATTATTTTACATCATGTGTGCAAAAAGATTCCATAACATAACATAAGATAAAATACATATTTATTAAGTCTGGTTCAACCATAAAAATTGTTTCATGATCAAAATTGAAGATGGTAATTTAAATTGATAACTCGTCGTCCTTGAATGTGATAAATTAACACATCTTAGACGGTGTTTTCATTTCTTTCAAATAAAAGAAGGAGAAAGGAGATATGATAATGAATTATCCCATTATAATAATAACATTATAGTACATGTATGGTACTAGAGTTGTCATACCATTTATATGATGAGAGGTTATGAA
The DNA here is from genome assembly GCA_963277665.1 of Viscum album. Classification (NCBI taxonomy): domain Eukaryota; kingdom Viridiplantae; phylum Streptophyta; class Magnoliopsida; order Santalales; family Viscaceae; genus Viscum; species Viscum album. The sequence goes on from OY728129.1 coordinate 246,583,181, forward strand.
AGAAAATAAAACAAAGAAACATGAAAAGAAACATGAAAATAAAATGAAAGAAAAGAAAAGAGGAATTTACCTCTTGATTTAATATTCCCTAACAGCCTCTTAAGGGGAGAGGATTTGGTCTTTTGAGGAGGCCAAGGGTTTTTGGATGTGGGGGATGATCTTGGGGAGATATTTGGGCAGAATTTAGGGAAGTCACAATGCTTTAGAGGAGTGAAGAGAATAGGGGAGTGTGGGTGGTTTTTATAGTGTAGGGGAGGAGGGTTTTCTTAATATTTTAATCATTAGTTTATTATTTTTCCATAAGAAAAGCAACATTAATGATTTTTTTGACCAAAAATATTAATATGTTCATGTTAGTTTGATAAAATTTCTATTTACATCATCCATGACTCAAGCATGATGTAGAAATTCAGGTTTTAGCATTTATTGTGAATTATAGTATTTTACTATTTATCAAAAATTCAAGTATTTTATAAAAATAAAAAACTTTCACCCCAACTATTTTTCTTTGTGTAGAATCCAAAAATGAACTCCATTTCTAAATATGAGATATTTAATTTTTAAATAAAATCATATTTTACTTGAAAAAAAATATATATATTTTAAAACTATAACAGATTTTATAATGCATTCAAAAATTAAATAAGGTATTGTAAAATTATCTTAAAACCCAAAGACATAAAATTGTTAATTTATGAAAACCTTTTAAGAAAATACATTTTCTTTTAAATTAATTAATTAATTTTAATTAATTATTTATGACTTAAAAAATACCAATACTTTTACTATGTTCATATTATCACCTATAAGATGAATAAATTTAATTTATACATTCAAGGGTGTGGTTACTATTATTTTGGATGATTTACTATTCATAAGTTTTATATTACTATTCATACGGGTAGGTTACTATTCATAAGGGTAGGTTACTATTCACCAAAAAAAATAATTTTGTCTTATCGAACTCCAAACATCTTACTGATTACAATAGTATATGCCATATTTTCGAAATTCAAATCATAGAAGTGAAAATATTATGTTTAAAGTTCACATAGTTCTTAGTATTTCATTGTGTTGTGATTTCATGTGATTATATGAAATAATTATAAGAAGGGAATTTCTATTGATAAAACATTGGTATGTTACATTATTCCCCCCTTATGAAATTTTTCCCTCGAAATTGTGTTTTACATTCTAATCCATAAACAGGTGCGAGTACTTTTCCTTCATTGTCTCCTCCAGTTCCCATGTTGCCTCTTCGTACTTATGGTTTCACTATAGTACTTTAACCAGGTGAGTAGTATTCTTATGTAAAACTTTATCTCTACAATCCAATATCTTCACTGGATTCTCCTCGTAAGAAATATCATTCTTCAACTATACCACCTCGGAAGAAAGTACATGTGAAGTTTTTGGTATGTACTTCCATAAGAGGGATACATAGAAGACATCGTTTACTTTGGACATAGTAGGTGGAAGTGATAGTAAATAGGCCACAACCCCGATACGATCAAGAATCTCAAAGGGGCCATTGTACCTAGGACTTAGCTTTCCTTTCTTCCCAAACCTTATGACCTTATTCTATGGAGATATGCATAGAAATACCATATCTCCAACTTTGAACTCAAGGTCTCATCGAAGATTGTCTCCATAACTCTTCTATTGACTTTTGGATGCCTTGATGTGCTGCTGAATGGTTTTCACCTTCTCCTCCATTTCTTTGGCCATTTTAGATCCAGGCAGCTTACACTCACTAAATTTATCCCAACATGCTAGCTTTCTATACCTTTTCCCATAAAGGGCTTCGTACAGAGCCATTTGGATGCTCGAGTGGAAACTATTATTATAGGAGAATTCAACTAGTGGAAGATGTTGGTCCCATCCTCATTTTAAATCCATAGAACACACTCTCAACATATCTTCTATTGTTTGAATAGTTCACTCATATTGACCATCATTTTGAGGATGATAGGACATACTAAAGTTAAGTTCAGTGCTTAGAGCAAGTTGGAGACTTTTCGAGAACTTCGAGGTGAATCTCAGATCTCTATCGGATATAATAGATAGTGGTACTCCATGAATTCTTACCACCCATTTGATATATATCAATGAAATTTGATCTAATGAGAAGTCCTCTCGAATCATGATAAAGTGGTCTGTCATTGTAAGACGATCCACAATGAACCATATAGCATTGTTTCCTCTGGATTTCCTTGAAAGTCCAGTGACAAAGTCTATGGTGATGTTATCCCACTTCCATATTTGTATATATAGTGGTTAAATCATCCCCTTAGACTTATATCTTTTGGCCTTCACTTGTTGACCTACCAGGAACTTTGATGTATATTCAGTAATCTCCTTCCTCATATTGTCCCACCAAAAGTTCTCTTGGAGATCTCGATACATCTTTGTACTCCCTGGGTGAATAGAGAAGGTGGAGCTGTGTACATCATTAAAAATCTCCTTCTTTATCTATGGATTAGATTTTACACATAATAGTGACCTAAATCTTTCAACTCCTTCCTCATAAATCATAAACTCATAGGATTTCCCACTTCTAATGGCATCCACTCTTTTCTGAATTTCCACATCTTTTCTTTGAGCATCCTTTATTTTCTCCATGAGGGATGGTTGAGAAATCATTTGAGAAAGGATTTATGATTCTCCTCCCTTAATAATTTCCATTTCCATCCTCTATAAATCTTAGAATATTGTATCCTTTTCTACTCTCATCATTGATAAAGATGTAGGATCCTTTCTACTTAGAGCATTTTCCACCTTGTTTGTCTTACCAGGATAATAGTGGATTGAGAATTCATAATACTTGATGGTCACTATCTATCTACACTAGAGAATATTAAGTTCTTTTTGTGTGAATATATATTTGAGACTCTTGTGATCAATATATATCTCACACTTCTCCCAATAGAGATAATGCCGCCAGATTTTTAATGCAAAGATCATAGTCGCTAACTCCAGATCATGTGTAGAATAGTTCTGCTCATGTATTTTCAGCTGCCTTGAGGCGTAGGATATTACTTTATCATTTTGAATCAGCACAAAACCTAATCCCTTCTTTGAAGTATCACTGTACACCACAAAGATCTCTCCACTCATTTGGAGTGTGAGTATTCGTATAGTGATAAGCCTCTTTTTCAACTCCTTAAAGTTGTCTTCACATTATTGACTCTAGAAAAACTTCACTTCCTTATGTGTTAGCATAGTAATTAAGTTTTAAAATCGTGAGAATTTATTTACAAATTGTCGATAATACCTAGATAGACCCAGAAAGCTATGGATCTCTATTACAGATGTTGGTCTGGGCCACTCTTAAATTGCCTTTGTCTTGGAAGGGTCCACAGATATCCCTCTACTGGTGATAACATTCCCCAATAGTTATACTTCTTCTATTCAGAACTCACATTTACTGTACTTTTCATACATCTTATCCCTTCACAAAGTATTTATCACAGTATTCAAATACTCCTCATGTTCCTCCTTTTTCTTGGAGTATATCAAAATATCATCAATAAAGACTACCAAAAATTTGTCGATGTAATCTCTAAAGACTCTATTCATTAAATCCATGAAAATTGTTGGAGCATTAGTGAGTCCTAAGGTAATCACTATGAAATCATAGTGTCCATACCTCGTTCAAAATACAGTCTTGGGAATATCTTCATTCCTCGCCTTTAATTGGTGATATCGCGACCAAAGGTCCACCTTAGAGAAATAATTGGCCCCACGAAGCTAATCGAATAAGTCATCTATCCATAGAAGGGGATACTTGTTCTTTATCATGATTTTATTGAGCTCATGATAATCAATAAAAAGGTGAATTTATTTATATTTCTTCTTAACAAATAGGAATGGTGCACCCCATGGTGAAGCACTCAGGCATATAAAATCCTTCTCCAGATTCTCATGTAACTACTTCTTATCCTCCTCCAACTCTATGGTTGCCATTCTATAAGGTTTATTTTATATAGGTAGAGATCCAGGAATAAGTTAAATTGATAACTCAACCTCTCTATTAGGAGTAAGACTAGGAAACTCTTCATGGAATACATCATTTTAATCCCTCATAATTGGCATATCTTCAAGAGAGGTTCTCTCCTTCATCTCAATCATCTAAGCTAAACATTATTTATCAAAAGGAATTAATATTCACACTTGAGACAATGATTCTAAAGGAGATCCATCTTCCTTCTTACACTTGTAAAGAATTTGATAATGCTTCGAGATGTGAAGAGTGATCTCCCTTTCCCGACAGTTGATGTTGGATTTGTATAAAGATAGTCAATCCATGACCAATATAACATTGAACTCCACTAAAGGGAGTATGAAAATATTTTCTGGGAGTTTCATCCCACAAACATTTAATAGGGAGGAGTTATAAACCATGGATTCAATGATTTCCCAATTCTCTATTCTCACAGATAACTTATCCTCCAAATTTTGTGGTCGTGTTTGAATAGTTCTACTAAACTTGAAGGATATGAAAGAATGCTTAGAACCATAATCAAATAGTATGTTTGCTATTCTTGAATGAATAACCAGCATACCTATCACCACATCATTGTTCGGCCCCACCTCATTTGTAGTGATAGCATAATCTCTTCTTTGTTGTCTTATATATTATTGTTTATTTCCTCTAACAACCCTCGGCTTAGAGAAATTGTTCACATAATTCCCATGCTCCTTGCACTTGTAACACTCCACTATATGCTAATTGTTGATATGAATCTTCCTTTCTTATTCCACATTAGTGGGATTTTTCATATCCCTTTGGTAGTTTTTAGCCAGATGTCCCATATTTCCACATTTAAAGCAATTCCTGGTTCCCTTTAGACAGTTCCCAAGATGCTTCTTCTCACAATTTTTACACATGCGATAGTCGGGCTTCTTTCTATCCTAGAATTTATTTGTAGAACCACCCACATTAGATTACATTTTCCTTTTTTTGGGCCCATGATACCACTGAGAGTCTCTAATCTCCATTTCCACCTTAAGGGCACAATGGACAATATCCTCATAGTTGTCAAAGTCTCGAATCACCAACACTTTTCATAGACTATGATTTAGTCTTCTAAATAATCGATCTACCTTGATTTAGGTGTTCATGAAAAAGCCAGAGGAGTACCTTGAAAGCCTTGTAAAGTTTTCTTCATATGCCCTGATTGACTCATCTTCCTTCTGCTTGAGTCTAGGGAACTCTCTTTCTATCTTGAGATGGAGGGTTTGGGTAAAGTATTTATTGAAAAACATTCTCTTAAATTTTTCCCAATCCATGGAATCAATTTCCTCTTGGGGATTTATATTCTTGATCAGGTTCCACCACTAATTAGCTTCCCCATCAAAATGATATACCGTAAGCACAAATTTCTCTTCTTCTGAGCACTGGAAGATAGATAATATATTTTCAATGGATTTAATCCACAGTTCTGTGAGGAGGGGATTGGAAGATCCACTAAACATGGGAGGCCTTTTCTGCATGAAGGATTATAGGGAAAATTTCTCTTTCCTTGGGGAAGGATGGCATTCCACATGATTCAAGTTATTATTCATAACTTGAGCTAGCTGAGTAAGTACTATAATGAATTTTTGATCACCCACTCCCATCATATTTGGCATATCATTAGAGAAATATTGGCATTCCCTATTACATTAATTATTGGTACGTGTTCTTCTATTTCCTTCCATTAACTAAGAAAAACAACGTACAATTAGAGGGCTTTAATACTGATCTATTGAGCATAAAAAAGGAAACTTTGAACATAAAAGGATACACTTTTAAAGGATAAGTATATACTAAGTTGTGATTCCATGGGTTTAAATCTAGGTTATCCTTGATTTGTTTCTTAACATATATTCTTATGGTATTTTTTTATTACCTTAATAATGTTTTGTACTAATCTCATGAATTTACCAAAGCATATCCCCCATGAGTCTCAAACTAAGAGTGCAGCAAGGCCCGTTGTCGTGCACCGGTTCCTGTTCGAGTCTAGCTCAAAGCGGTGATTTCAAGTTTTACCCCTAGATACATATGTGCTAGAGCCACCTCTACCTGTTTGTATCCAGACAGGGATGTATTTTCTTGATAAACCACATAATCTATACTTACCAAAATATAGGGATGTTTTCTTATACTTAGTTTCATCCTTAAGGTTCTTACTAAAGTACTCTATTCATAATCTCCAAAAATTACTAAACCATCCTCTGATACCAACTATAATGACCCTATCCTTTTAAAAAAACATTATATGATTTTAATGTTGAGTCAATAAGGTTTTCCTTATGACTTTTCCATTCCTTCTTGTTTTGAAAATCACAAACACTTTATCCTTAATCAAATTTCATTTTACCCCTGTTTTACTTCATAAGGAAGATTATTTTCCCAAAGGAAATTTACCCCTACCTTATTTTCATTATTCATACCATAAATTTTATAAGTATAAAACGCGGATTCATATTTAAAACCTCGGAATCGTATAATACTTAGATATGAAGCATTTTGTTTTCTGATCTGAATTCCTATTACGAACTTCTATGAAGTTCTACTCCGAATTCCTTGTTACGAACTTTTATGAAGTTCAACTCTGAATTCTTATTACGAACTTATATAAAGTTCTAACTATGAATTATGATGATGAATTATGATTACGAATTCTCATTATGAATTCTGATGATGAATTCTGGTTATGAATTATCATTATGAATTCTGATGATGAATTATGATTAAGAATTCTCATTATGAATTCTGATTATGAATTCCAATTACGAATTCTCATTATGAATTCTAATGATGAATTCTGATTACAAATTCTCATTACGAATTCTGATGATGAATTCTGATTACGAATTCTCATTACAAATTCTGATGATGAATTCTGATTACGAATTCTCATTACGAATTCTAATGATGAATTTTGATTACAATTTCTCATTACGAATTCTGATGATGAATTCTGATTACGAATTCTCATTACGAATTCTGATGACAAATTCTGATTACGAATTCTCATTACGAATTCTGATGACGAATTCTAATTACGAATTCTCGTTACGAATTCTGATGATGGATTCTGATTATGAATTCTGATTGTGAATTCTGATTACGAATTATGTATACGAACTTGTATGAAGTTCGACTCCGAATTCTTGTGATAAATAGAATCCTAATATCCTTGTATTATAGACTCCAAATTTATTTTTTGGTTAGACTTTGAACTTTTATTTTCTTACATTACAAATATTTGAGTTTGGTTATGTAACCATATTCCTACCTACACCTATTATTTTATAAAACGATGTCATGCCTTTAGTTATCAACTAACCATTGTTTGAGTGACACATGTACAGGTCCCTCCAAAATTCAAGGAAGAATATTACCATTAGAGGAGGGATCAGACCATTGAAGTTGAGCCTATAAATAGGAGCTTATTTGAAAAGACTTGAACACTTGACAACATCTTTGACATCTGTGCTTACATGTTGTTGAAGTGATTTCTAGAGAGAGAGGCTCTTATAAACTCTCAAGCTTCGTGCAGAAAGTTTGAAGGGCTTGTTCAAACATTGCTTCATGCAGACTTTCTTCATGAAACTCTAATTGTTGTTGTGTACAATCGAGGGCTTCCGGGGATAGGAAGACAGAGGTGTCGACTACCAAATAGTTGAGGGCTTATGGGGATAGCAAAACAGACTCCGATCTTCGTATCAAGGGCTTACCCTGGTGTGGGTAAGACATACTATTGAAAGTATAAATCAAGGGACCTCTTATCCAGGGTTGTTGGATACCCTTCTCTTTGGGTTAAAAGAGTTCATACTTGTTACTTGTAGTTTTACTACTTTGTTTTTCCGCTGCATTTTGTATTGTTAAGGAAAGTATAACTTTCTTATACTTTCTTACTTGTACTTTAAATTAGTTAGATTCTATACTCTTTAAGGTAGAATATTAGTTAGTGTAAACTTTTGTTAAGTTTCATTTCCAGAATAACTTTTTTGGAATCAAGCAAGTCAATATAACTTAGAGGTGTTGTAGATTTTGGTTATGCAAAATTTCCTTAGGGATTTTTAAAAGTAAAATTCACCCCCCTATTGTATTTGATCATCTCATACTTATATATTCAATACTAAATTTGGTATTATATAGTATATCATACTCACATACCATCTTAAAAATTGTTATAAGAGGATTTGGTTCAATCTGAATTAATCTCATGATTAGATTTAGAAGGAAATTCTCAGAATTATATATTCTGGATTCAAATTTTTCAGAATCTATTTTTTAGATTCATATTTTTTTCAGATTCATATTTTTTGGAATCTATTTTTCAGACTCATAGTTCATATTCATATTTGCTTAGAAATATTTTTTTCTTAGAATATTTTCCTTGTTTACAAACTTTTTCTACTAATAAGTTTTTGTGGAAAGACTTTTATTAAGGATGGAAGGAATCAATGTTGGTTCCATAGACAATATTAATCCAACCAGACCACCAATCTTTGATGGTAATGATTAAAAATATTGGATAGATTGTATGAAGACTTTAATTATCAACACTGGTGTTGAAAAAAAATTTATGCTTATCGGTGGATAAAAAATTCCTGATAATGAATTAAGTGTCTTTACAAATCAAGAAAATCATGAATATCAATTGAATTATAAGGTACACAATACTTTACTTTGTTCAATGAATAGAAATATATATAGCCAAATTTCATCTTGTGAAGCAGCAAATTCTATATGGAAGAAACTTGAAGTTACTCAATTTGGGACTTTCAAAGTAATTGAGACAAGAAAATCAATATTAGATCGGAATATCATGGTTTTAGTTTTCCTTATGGTGAACCCATATGCAAGGTGCAACAGAGATTCATGATTATTGTGAATATTTTGCAATCAATGGGTGAAAAAGTATTGGATGATAAAGCTCTTGTTGACAAGATCATCGACATCATGCCAAATGAGTGGGAATATAAAAGAACTGCAATTGATGAGAATAGAAAGGTCACTCATATTACCCTTGATGAGCTGTTTGGAACTCTTCTTCAACATGATACTAGAATGAAGAGAGATGTTGATATTGTGAAGAAGAAGAATGGAAATGGCAGTGTATCTTTTACTACTACTTCCAATCATATGAAATCCAAGACTCCTGAGAGAGTTACTAGATCCAGATCTAAGAAAGTTGTTATCCATTCCGAATCTAGTGGGAGTGAATCCTCATAAAATGAATTAGCAAATATTGCTCGAAGGATGAAAAAGATAGCTGGACAGAGGAACTTTAAATATAAATACAAGAAGAAGGAAAGGAAATACAAGAAATATTTTGAAGTTACATGCCATGAATGCAAGAGAGTTGGACACATAAGACCTGATTTCCCTATGCTCAAGAGAAAAGAAAGAAAGGAAAGGCATTCTGAGAAAAACTGAAAGAAGTATTACAAGTCCAAAGCTAAGAAAGTGTTGAAAACCAATGACACATGGAGTGCCAGTGGTGGAGATTCTTTAGATGAATCTTCAGATTATGAATCTTCTGGATAGAAGAATCTTGGTCTTTTAGCCAGTATACCTATTGATAATAATTGCTTGATTGCTAAGGTACACAATGATGAATAAATGACCAATGTTTCTTTCAATTCTAATGATAGTAAATATTATACCTCTTCAGATGAAGAATCTTCTTCTAATGAATATAATACTTTACCTACCTGTGAAAAAGTTTCTAGGTTTTCCAAACTTCTTGAAAATGAGAACTCAAAACTCATGAAAAAACTTGATAAGGAAAATTCTAGGAATATTATTTTTACTAAGGAAATATCATATCTTTCTAAAGATCTTGATAATAAAAATGATGATTTTGAAAGTATTTAAAAAAATCTTGAGGAATTAAGTTCTGAGAAGAATAAACTTTCTAAAGATCTAGAAAACATAATTTCTAAGAAAAATGTTTATGAGCCTATATCAAGTTCAAATGTTTTTGAAGACAAGAACTTAGTTATAAAACTAAAATCTGAAATATTCTCCTTGAGTAATTGTTTGTCAAACTTTACCCTAGGTAAGGAAAATTTTTATAAAATGTTTTCACAAATCCGACCTCGAAGGAATAATTCTAGTTTTGGTTACACAAGTTCTAAACCGATTTTTAGAAATAATTACTTTGTTCCTCAAAGTGCCTCATTCTGCACTAAATGTCAGTGTGGTGGTCACTGGGAAAAGAATTGTTCCTTAAACAAAACCCAATATTTAGGATTTCATAAGGTTTATTTTTCTAAGAATATGTGGGTACCCAAAATATTACTTTCTGAGATTTTTGGATCCAAGCAAGTCTGGATTCCTAAAACCTAATTTTTTTCTTATTTTCAGGAAAATAGGGAAAGTACCAACAAAAATACTGGGTACATGGATAGTGGATGTTCCTGGCATATGACTGGTAACAAAAACTATTTTGAAAAGATTATCAAGACGAAAGGAGGAAGAGTAACTTTCAGAGATAATGCTCAGGGATAAATTATTGGTATAGGTAACATCATTCTTCTTGGAAAAACTTTGATTTCAAATGTTTTATTTGTTAAAGGTCTTAAGAACAACCTCATCAGCATAAGTCAACTATGTGATGAAGGCTACCTTGTGAATTTTAGGAATGATAAGTTCTTAGTACACAATTCCAAGGAAGAATTTATTCTTTCTTCCAATAGGCAAGAGAATGTTTACACACTAAATTTAGAAGACCTTAGGAGCCAAGACATACCTTGACTTAGTGCAATGGAAGATAATTCTTGGTTGTGGCATAGAAGGTTAGGACACTGTAACCTTAGGAACTTATGAAAACTCTCTAAGAAAGGTTTAGTTAAGGATCTACCAGAGCTTAGATTTTATTCTTCAAAAGTTTTTGACCCTTGTCAATATGGAAAGCAACATAAATCAAGTTTTAAATCCATTGGTGAAGTCACAACAACTGATGCATTACAACTAGTGTATATAGATCTTTTTGGTCCTACACAAACTAGAAGCATTGGGGGGAAATATTATGTATTTGTTTTGGTTGATGATTACACTAGATTTATATGGGTCTATTTTCTAGAAAAGAAGTTTGAAGCTTTTTATTATTTCAAAAGTTTTAGAGCCCAAGTCAAAAATGAGAAAAACCTTCCATTGAAAACTATTTATAGTGATCATGGAGGAGAATTTCAAAACTCTGATTTTGAAACTTTTTGTAGTAGAAAAGGTATTACTCACAACTTCTCAGCACCCAGAACACCTCAAAAAAATGGTGTTGTTGAAAGAAGAAATATAATTCTTCAAGAGATAACTAGAACCATGTTGAGTGAGTATTCTGTAGCCAAAAAATTTTGGGCTGAAGCTGTAAGTACTGCTTGTTATACTATAAATCGGGTTTTAATTAGACCTTTTCTTAATAAAACTCCTTATGAGTTAAGAAATAGTATAAAACATAGACTTTCCTACTTTAAGGTTTTTGGTTTCAAGGTATTCATTCTGAATACTAAAGATAACTTACACAAATTTGCACCAAAATCTGATGAAGGAATTTTCTTAGGCTACTCCACAACTTCTAATGCTTATAGAGTTTTTAACAAAAACACTTTCACTGTTGAAGAGATAGTACATATCAAATTTGATGAAACTGATCCCTTTGTTTTCAAACAACCCCAACCTACATCTTCGGATGTGTTTTCAAAAACTGATTAACAACCTTTGTTAGAAAATCCTTCTGATAAGGAAAATGTTCAAGAAGATGCTTCTAAAACATTTACCCCAGAATATTTTCTACCCTATGTTGATGAAAAAGTTTTACAAAACCCAAATCAGTCATTTCTTAAGAATCATCCTAGTGATAGTATCATTGGTGATATGAATCAACCTATAAGGACTAGAAGTTCCTTAATAAATAAAGTAGAACATCTAGTATTTCTTTCTCAATTGGAACCAAAAAGCACTGATGAATCTTTAGGTGATGATGATTGGATTAAAGTCATGCAAGATGAACTAAATGAATTCAAAAGGAATAAAGTCTGGACCATAGTTGAAAGACCTAAGGAAACTGCTGTAATTGGAGTAAAATGGGTCTTCAGAAATAAGTGTGATGAAAATGTAGTCATAGTTGGGAATAAAGATAGATTGGTTGCCAAAGGCTATAATCAACAAGAAGGAATAGAATATGAAGAAACCTATGCTCTAGTAGCTAGACTTGAATCTATTCGTATTTTACTTGCCTTTACAGCATTCTTCAATTTCAAACTTTTTCAAATGGATGTGAAATGTGCTTTCTTTAATGGTTATGTTCAAGAGGAATTTTTTGTTGAACAACCTCCTGGATTTGAAGACACAAAACATCTTGATCATGTTTTTAAAATTACCAAAGCTTTGTATGGCCTTAAACAAGCCCCTCGAGCCTGGTATGATAGACTTACAGTATTTTTTCTTTAAAATAACTATATTAAGGGAAATCCAGATCCAAACCTTTTTATAAAGAAAGATAAGAAAAATGTTTTGATTATTCAAATTTATGTTGATGACATTATATTTGGTTCAACTCATTAATCTTTAACTGATTCCTTTGCGGATCTAATGAAATCTGAGTTTGAAATGAGTATGATGGGTGAGTTAACATTTTTCCTTAGTTTTCAAATTTCACAAAAACTGGAAGGAATCTATATATCCCAACATAAGTATATTAAATATCTTCTTAAAAATTATGGGTATGAAAACACTAAAAGTATTATTACTCCCATCGGTACCTCAAACACACTTTATCTTGATGAAGCTGGGAAACCAGTGGATCAAACATCTTTTAGAGGTATGATAGGAAGCTTACTATACTTGAAATCTAGTCATGCAGACTTAATGTTTTCAGTATGCTTATGTGCAAGATATCAATCCAATCCTAAGGAATCTCATTTAAAGGAAGTGAAAATAATTTTTCACAACTTAAAGGGAACCATGGATCTAGGGTTATTTTATACTTCTGGAAATGATTTTATCTAAAAAAGTTTTTTAGATGCTGACTTTGGTGGGTGTAGAATGGATAGAAATAGTACATCCGGAACTTTTCATTTCTTAGGAGATTCATTAGTTTTTTGGTCTTGCAAGAAGTAACATTCTGTAGCACTATCCACTACTGAAGTTGAATATGTAGCAGCTGGAAGTTGTTGTGCTCAAGTGTTGTGGATACAACACACACTCACAGACTATGGCTTGAGTTTTACTAAGACTCAAATTTTTTGTGATAACACAAGTGCCATTGCCCTCAGTAAAAACCCTGCACACCACTCTCATGAAAAGAACATAGACATTAGGCATCACTTTCTTAGGGATCACACACAAAAAGGAGATATCATTCTTCAATTTATCGGAACGTAAGATCGACTTGCTGATATTTTCACAAAATCTTTACCTTTTGATATATTTGAATATATTAAACAGAAGTTAGGAATCATTACCATAAGGTAGTTTTCCTTTATCAACTCTCTGTTAAACCAATCTCCTTACAGTAATAAACTCCTTTTCATAGAGGGAGTACATTTGTTCGTACTGAGCTTTTCAAAAAAATTGTAATGAGCTTTTCAAAAAAAAAATTAATCAAGTTTTTCGTAATAGATTGTTTCATACTGATATTTTCATACTGAGATTTTCGTACAAAGATTTTCGTACTGAGATTTTTGTACTGAGATTTTCATACTGAGATTTTCGTACTGATATTTTTGTACTGAGTTTTTCGTACTGAGTTTTTCGTACTGAGTTTTTCGTAGTAAGTTTTTTGTAGTCAAATTTTCTTCAAGAAGAATATCACCTATTACGAATAATCTTCCTAGAAATATGAAAGGTATGATCTTCTTACTTAAGTTTTTTCACAATCATATTTTTCATGCTGGTATTTTCTTTTGTGTTTTTCGGATTCATTTTTCTATAAAATCTGAATGTTTTTCTAAAAACCTCAAAAGATCGGATTCAATATTTCCTTATGGCTAGTATTTCAACAGTTAGATCTGATCAGAATGTTTCACAACCGTTAGATGGGTTTTGGAATATGAAAGGTCACCTCCTTTTCCTATATAAAGGGGACCCCTGATGGTTTTCCCACATCGAATCCAATCCCTCACGTGTTGAAGTTCTTCCCTTCCTTCTTAAGATTGTTCTGAATCTTTTGGTGTTTCTCCATTCCGAATGTCTGTAAAAGCCACTTCTCAAGAAATGTCTACTGTGAAGCCAATCTCAAGTTGGTTAGTCTACAGGGAAAGGTTGGTCCATCCGAACTTTTTCAGTAGGTATGATTCTCTTATTTCTAAGAATATCGAGCTTAATGGATGGGAAGATTTATGCATATCAAAGCCAGGGGATCAGGATGTTGTTTATATGGATTTTATTATAGAATTTTATGAGTCTGTTTCCTTCTTTTATGTATATGGTAGAGAAAAATTCTCCTTTAAGAGCTATGGAAAGACTTACAAGATTTCTTACACTAAGGATGCGAGCTTGGTGGGGCTGTCATATGATGGAGAAGCAAAATTTTTCAACGATAAGATACCGGATGTGCAAGGAAGTTTCATAAAAGTGAAGTCTATGGAATTCCTTGGACTTAAAGAAGACAAGACTGCAAAGATTACCCATATGTCTACCAAAAATTGGATTCTACAGTTGTGGGTTCAAGGGTTTTTCGTACCAAGAAGAGGTGACAAGGATAAATTAAAGAAAATTGGCATTTACATCTTGGATTTCTTGGTAAATCTAAGAAAGATAAATCTGATGAGAAACATTCTTATTACGGTTCAGAACATCAAGAATGGGAATTTGAAATCTCAAATTATTATGTATCTTGCTCTTCTCTCCAAGATTATTATTCGGTGTCTTGATTCTTTCAAGATTGCTTGCACCTCTAAGCTGAGGAATTTAAAGGTAATGCTTATCAATGATGATACCCTCAAGAGAATGAAGGTTGGTTTCTCTAAACAGTTAGGTGTGTTCTATGATCTACCAGAGGAGGAGGTAGAAGCAAATCTGGAAAATGTAGATAATGATGAACACTCAAAGAAGGCCGGTAATAAAAGGAAGCTGAAGGAAGTACAAGTTGAAGATAAAACCCCAAAATCAAAGGAAGTCTGATCCGCACCTCTTAAACCCAAAAAGAAAAAATCTTACCTGGATGAGGTAGTAGCAAAGTGGAGAGAGCTCAAGGAAAAGAGGAAAGAAGGGGAGCCACAGTTCGGCTTGGACCCTACTAAGGCTAAGGCCTTAAAAGAAAAAGATTCTGATGAGTTAGAGAAGCAGGCCAAGGAGAATAAGCTCAAGAAGAAAATGTTTGAGGTAGAGATTGTTCAATCTCTTTTGAAGGCAACAAAAATTTCATCCGAGAATATTTCTATTATGAAATATTTTTTGATGGAACAATTTCCTGAGACTCTAGGTAAGAAGACTCTGGAAAATCCCAAGGATAAGGAAATTGAGAAATTAGTGATGGATAAAGTTTAGAAAGTTGTGGATTAAGTTCAACAAGCTGAGATGAGTGGAGGTTCTGATGATATAATCAAGAAAGTTGAAGAATATCAAGATACGGTAACCCCATATGAGAAGTTGTCAATCCGGAATTCTCAAGCCGGATCCTCAAAAATTGCTACTCCGAGAGTTGATGAGAAAGAAGAAGAAGAATAAGTGAACAAATTTTCAGAAGAGAGTCATAATCATGACTTTATCTATCTTGATGAAGTTAAAGCTTGAGCTCAAAAAGAAAAATCTGATGAAGACAAGTTAGTACAGTTATCCGAGAGTGAGCGTGAATCCCCTGATGAGGAAGCCATACCAAAAATCAGCAAGGGTAAGAAAGTTCTTATTGATACCCCAACGAAAGATATCATAAGAAAGAAGCAAGTTGGAAGCTCTTCTAAAAGGAAGCTAGTGGAAATAGAAAAAGAATAATATCCTAGAAAGTTTTCTAATTCGGATTCATCTGCATTGGGACACGATTTTGTTGTTGATTCCCTAAAGAAGTTGGTAGATACAATTTCGATCTTTCCTACAATTGAATCTAGATTTCCGATGCTTCAACACAGCATGAATTAGAAGTTAGAATTTGTATCCATGGTGATGGATAAATGTGTGAAGATTGAGGCAGAACATAAGAATTTTCTTATCAACTATGAGGTCCACAGAAAGTCGTACAGCAAAATAGATCTATGGTTTAAGAAGATTGTTGAAGATATGGAAGATCTTGATCAGTTCCAACAAGATGTTAAGGAGGCCTTTGGTACTGAAGATGTCAAAATTAAAAATCTTTCAGACAGTTTTCAGGAAAATCTAAGTCTAGAAAAAAATTCTCGGATTCAGGATGTCAAAGATCTGAATGGGAAGCTGAGCTATATTGTTAAAAGCCTAAAAATAGAGAAGGATATTCGGAGTGAGATGCAAGAGAAACTTGTGAAGAAAGATGAATTGATAAAGGCTCAGTAAAAAGCCATGAATGCTCAGGAAGAGGTCCGGAAGACTCAAGAAGAAAGGATCATAGCCTTGGAGAAGCAAGTAGAAGAGGACCACAAAGAAATGAAGAAGCTGAAGACAATTTTCAAAATTCTAATGCCCAAGGAAAAATAAACAAAATAAACCACTCCGATCTTTTGTTGTACTGTTTTTCCTTGTACTAATACTTCCAATCATAATGAAATTGTCGATGCTTGTTTTTTTACTAATATTTCAGGTACTTTATTGTTTTTCCATTCCCTCAAACTCTTTTTGAAAATCACAAAGGGGGAGAAGGAAAAATAATTCCAAAATGGAGAAGAAAAATTTCTAAGTAAATAAGAACTATCCCTAAGTAAGGGGAGTCTATCTAAGGGGGAGTTGATCATTACGAAGATTTTCATTTTCAAGATAATGAAAATTCCATTCCGGAAATCTAGAATACGATCCTTAGAGTTTCAAAGCCTAAGGGGGAGTTAGTAGTATTCACCATTATCCATAAACAAAGGGAGATAAGCTTTAATTTCAAAGTCTAGAAATTTATTCTAATCCCTTATATTTTTTTCGTAAGGATGTTTGTGCTTTACAAAAAGGGGGAGATTTTTGAGTCAATAAGGTTTTACTTATGACTTTTCTATTAATTTTTGTTTTGAAAATCACAAACACCTTATCCTTAAGAAAATTTCATTTTACCCCTGTTTTACTTCATAAGGAAGATTCCTTTCCCAAAGGAAATTTACCCCTACCTTATTTTCATTATTCATACCATAAATTTTCTAAGTATTAAACTCAGATTCATATCTAAAACCTCGTAATCGTATAATAATTAGATATGAAGCATTCTATTTTCTGATCTGAATTCTTGTTATGAACTTTTATAAAGTTCTACTCTGAATTCCTTATTACGAACTTTTATGAAGTTCAACTCTGAATTCTGATTATGAACTTATATAAAGTTCTAACTATGAATTCTAATGATGAATTCTGATTATGAATTCTCATTACGAATTCTGATGATGAATTCTGGTTACAAATTCTCATTACGAATTCTGATGATGAATTCGGATTAAGAATTCTCATTACAAATTCTGATGATGAATTCCGATTACGAAATCTCATTATGAATTCTGATGATGAATTCTAATTATGAATTCTCATTACAAATTCTAATGAGGAATTCTGATTATGAATTATCATTACGAATTCTGATGATGAATTCTGATTATGAATTCTCATTACGAATTCTAATGATGAATTCTGATTACAAATTCTCATTACGAATTCTGATGATGAATTCTGATTACGAATTCTCATTACGAATTCTGATGAGGAATTCTGAGTACGAATTCTCATTATGAATTCTGATGATGAATTCTGATTACGAATTCTCGTTACAAATTCTGATGACAAATTCTGATTACGAATTCTGATTGTGAATTCCGATTACAAATTATGGATACGAACTTGTATGAAGTTCGACTCCGAATTCTTATGATAAACATAATCCGAATATCCTTGTATTATAGACTCCGAATTTATTTTTTGGTTAGACTCCGAATTTTTATTTTCTTACATTCTGAATATTTGATTTTGGTTATGTAACCATATTCCTTCCTACACTTATTCTTTTATAAAACGATGACGTGCCTTCAGTTATCAACTAACCATTGTTTTAGTGACACGTGTACAGGTCCCTCCGAAATTCAAGGAAGAATATGGTCGTTGGAGGAGGGAGTCGACCATTGGAGCTGAGCCTATAAATAGAAGCTCATTTGAAAATACTTGAACACTTGACAACATCTTTGACATCTGTTCTTACATGTTGTTGAATTGATTTCTAGAGAGAGAGGATCTTATAAACTCTCAAGCTTCGTGAAAAAAATTTTAACGGCTTGTTAAAACTTTTCTTTGTACAGACTTGCTTTGTGCGACTTCGATTGTTGTTGCATACAATCGAGGGCTTCCGGGGATAGGAAGACAGAGGTACCGACTACCTGATAGTTGAGGGATTGTGGGGATAGCAAGATAGACTCCGATCTTCGTATCGAGGGCTTACCCTAGTGTGGGTAAGATGGACTTTCTTGAAAGTATAAATTAAGGGACCTCTTATCCAGGGTTGTTGGATACCCTTCTCTTTGGGTTAAAAGAGTTCATACTTGTTACTTGTAGTTTTACTACTTTGTTTTTCCGCTGCATTTTGTATTGTTAAGGAAAGTATAACTTTCTTATACTTCCTTACTTGTACTCTGATTTAGTTAGATTCTATATTCTTTAAGGTAGAATCTTAGTTGGTGTAAAATTTTGTTAAGTTTCATTTCCGAAATCACTTTTCCGGAATCAAGCAAGTCAATAGAACTTAGAGGTGTTGTGGATTTTGGTTATGCAAAATTTCCTTAGGGATTTTTAAAAGTACAATTCACCCCCCCCCCCCCTCTTGTATTTGAGCATCTCATACTTATATATTCGATCCTACATTTGGTATTATAGAGTATATCATAATCACATACCATCTTAACATTTAATTGTAATAAAACATCATATTACAATCCAATGATCATAAAGTATAGTGTCTTGGAAGATTATGTACATAATCAAACATTATAAAAACAAATTTTTATTTAATATTCATAACGAGATCATATCTTCTAATGTGCACATACATCTTCATAGGGTAACCTAGGGATAACATGAACAAAGGGAAGAGATAAAAGCCTAGTCAGGGAAAAGGCATAGTAATAAAGCTTTAGAACATGTGTTAGAAGGCATGGCATAATGATATAAAAAGGCATGGAAAATGTGAAATCATAACATATAAACAAGGGATCATATAAACATTGAGTTATAATAATGTGGTAGAAATATAAAACATGACTTTAGCATGATTCAAGGCTCATTTCACATAGAAGAGCACAATTTATGGTTAACCACCAAGACCGCTGCACATGGTAGCAAGAGTCAAGGCTAACCACCAAGACTGTTGCACATAACGTCTCATGAGACTCAACTTTACCTAATGAATTGGAGAGGTATCTGGGCACACCCAACTTAACATGGTCCTAAATATTATTTCCACATAAAGAATCATACATAATCAATCATACATAAACATAAGGGTACCCATGGAAAGAAATGGGTATCGTAATCAAGACATAAAGCATAATTTAATGGGCGTATCACACAGGTGTCCATGAAAAAAAAATTAGATCAATAATAGACATTCATAAGGTATAATAGGCATATATAATAATAAGTGATGCCAAATTTAAGTGATAACATGTAAAAGGGTTTTTAAGAAACTTTAAAATTAAAACATTTTAGTGTGATCTAATGAAATTATCAAAGATCATTTAAAATAGAAAAGGGAAAAATCTTATTTATAAAACTAGAAGTGAACCAAGAAGGTTTTCATGATAAAAATATTGGATTTATAAATATAATGGTTTCTTAAAAATAGATCGTATATCATACCTGAAATTGGGTAAAAATTCATGAATTTCCCTTAAAACGGGTTTTCTTATCGGGAAGTATTGAGGAGGGAATCATTTTAAAACATGTATATCCCCAAAAGAGAATGAGGGATGGATCATGAAACATGAGTTTGGAGAATATAAACAGTATTTAGGAGTTTTACATAAAAAGAAATGATAACTTCATTTAGATAAAAAGAAAGATATAGCAACCCGAAGGAATGTATGAGGTTCGGGTAGAATCCCTTATAGAATATCAGCATGGTACCAGGTGTAATTAGGAGGGCATAATGAGAGAGAAATTGGTTTTTATTCTTTTATACATAATAAGGAACGTATGGGGGAGTTTAGAAATCATAATCATCTTTATGGACAACACATAAAAGGACATAACATAGATAAGGTTCTTGAATAAATGTGATAAAGAGAGGATCCCTTACCTTAAGTCCAATGGTGTTCTTTGCTTGATCTTAATGACCTGAATAATCAAATTAGGTTCATTAATTAATAATTCCAGAACCTTAAATACATTTTATTTATTTATTATAACCTTATTAAGTTCATCCATGTCCTTTTTGATGAGTTAAGAGGTTCAATTTCATTGTTTGGGAGTGTTTTCTTCCTTGGTTTTAATGATCGGATCACTTATATTCATGTTCGGATAAACATGTATGATGAGAATGGTTGTCCAGAATTGAATTTATATGACATTAGTAGACATTCAGAAGATTAAATGGTTATAAAATTCATTTATTTATTTGGATTGAAGGTTAATCATTATATAAAACATTAATGATAAACGCTTGGATTAATTTGGCGATTTTTCTCATAATTAACTTGTTTTGTATTATTATTTTACATCATGTGTGAAAAAAAGATTCCAGAACATCACATAAGATAAAATATATATTCAATAGTCCAGTTCAACTCTAAAAATGTTTTCATGACCATAATTGAATATGGTAATAGAAATTTATAACCATTCGTCCTTGAATGTGTTAAATTATCACATCTCATACGGTGTTTTTGTTTCTTTCAAATAAAAGAATGGGAAAGGATAGATGATAATGAATTATACCATTAGCATAATAATATTATAGTGAATTTATGTTACTAGAATTTTCATACCATTTGTATGAGGAGAGGTTAGGAAAGAAAATAGAACAAAGGAACATGAAAAGAAAACTAAAGAAAGAAAAGAGAAATTTACCTCTTGATTTAATATTCCTCGAGTGCCTCTTAAGGGGATAGGATTTGGTCTTTTGAGGAGAAAAATGAATACTGGATATAGGGTAGGATATTGGGGAGATATTTGGGAAGAATTTAGGGACAGCACAATACTTGATAGGAGTTAAGAGAAGAGGGGAGTGTGGGTGGTTTTTATAGTGGAGAGGAGGAGGGTTTTCTTAATATTTTAATCATTAGTTTATTATTTTTTCATAAGACAAGAAATAGTAGTGGTTTTTGTGACCAAAAATAGTAATATGTGTATGTGAGTTCTAACCAATGTCCATTTACATCATCCATGACTCAATCATGATGCATAAATTCAGGTTTAACATTTATCGTGAATTATCATATTTTACTATTCATCAAAAATTCATGTATTTTAGAAAAATACCAAAACTTCACCCCAACTATTTTTCAAAATGTAGAATCCAAAAATGAACTCCATTTTATGAAAATAGTTTTTTAAATATGAGATATTTAATTTTTAAATAAATCATATTTTACTTGAAAATATTACAGATTTTAAAACTATAACTAATTTTATAATGCGTTCAAAAATTACATAAGGTCTTAAAAATTATCTTAAAACCCAAATACATAAAATTTTTAATTTATGAAAACCTTTCAGGAATATAATTTTTTTTAAAATTAAATAATTAATTGCAATTAATTTTCTATGACTTACAAAAATACCTATACTTTTACTATGGTCATATTATCACCTATATACCTAAATTTTATTTATACATTCAAGGGTCAGGTTACTATTCTTTTGGATGATTTACTATTCATAAGGTTCATATTACTATTCATAATGGTATGTTACTATTCATAAGTGTAGGTTACTATTCACCAAAAAATTAAGTTTGTCTTATTGGACTCCAAGCATCTTACTGATCACAGTAGTGCATGTCAGATTTTTTAAATTCAAATCACAGAAGTGACAATATTATGTTTAAAGGTCACATAGTTCTTAGTAGTTCATTGTGTTGTGAATTATTGTGATTATATGAAATAATTATAAGAATTTAATTTCCATTGATAAAACATTGGGTCGTTACATGTGGTTTCTTTTTGTTTAATTTAAGATTAGATAAATTTGAAACTAAATTCTTTTTGGACAATTTTCTCAAAGAATAGACATTACAATGTCCCAATATTCTATTCCAAATACAATATTCATTTGATTTAGTGTTTAAATAGTTCACTTTTTGTCAACTAAAAGAATTAATATCTAGAGTATAGACATTCTCTGTTCCAGGTTACATAAAATAAATAATATTATATTTAAAAAAACATGAATTATTATAAAAATAAACAAAATAACCTTCATCACAAAGTTATGAGATACTTTTTAGATTATTATTTAATACTTTCATATAAATAAATTTTTTTATGGGGAAAGATCATGGATTGACAACAGATCCAACTCCCATAATTTTTTCTTTTTCATTTTCACCAAAAGTGGCATAGTCGCCATCAATTTTTGATGAGGAGTGAAAATTAGAGAAATTTACAATCATATTCCTTAAGAATCCACCATTCATGTACCATTTTTCATTTATGATTTTGGGCATTTTCCCTAAATGAAAAAATCAAATGATAAATTATTTTTGTAACAATATTCTCTTGGGTCTAACAATGTTCTAAAAACAAAATATTGGGAATCCAAATCTATTTGAGTTATCCAAAAAATAAAACACTGAATTTTAAAAAAATGAATTAAAATCATGTTTGACTCCAAAAAATTGAGGGTTTTTTAAACTAAAATTATTAGAAAATATCCCTAATTATCCACATTGAAAATAAGTTATTTTATATAGGTTATTATTATTATAACTAGGAACAAAATAGTTTTTATAAAACTTTGGTTTTTTACCTTGAATTCATATTCCAAACTTATTTTTCTATTTTTATTGTTAAAAATAATTTGATTCAAGTATTTTTTACTTTTTTTGAAAATACTTATCGTATCTTTGAATTCTTGAACTTCCTTTTTAAATTTTTTAATCTTATTGCCATGTTCAATATAAGATGCGACATAATTTTCTAGCTTGATATTCAAATATAAAATTTGTTTATTTAAGTCCTCTTTTTCAATTAAAATGTCATTATTGGATTTTTTGAGAGTTTTATTTTTATTTTTTAAAGCTACACACTTGGTTTAAAACATGTTATAATATTTATTTAGTTACTTATAAGAGAAATTTTTATTTTTAGATTCAGATTCATGTTTAGAAGAATAATAAGAATGTGCCTCATTATAGTGTGCCATAAAGCACATGTTGGCCTTCTAATTAAAATGTTTATCTTATGATTCTGAGTATTTTACATCACTATAATCCTTTAAATCACTCCATGTGGATTTCATAGTTTTATTGGATTTTTTCTTGAATCCAACTTTCTTTAAGTACTTTTTCTCAAACTTTTTATTGTCTTAAAGCTGTGGAAAATATGTTTTGGTGTGTTAAAGATTCTTTCATTCATATAATCTCACCACTTTAGGGTTTCCATCATAATTCTTGAACTTGTTGAGGGGTTTCTTGAAACCTATTCTCTTGTTATATAATTTTTTTAACTTCCTATAAAAGTGAGAAATCTCACTGTCTAAAGCAGAACTATCTGAAGTATCTTTATCAGGTGACTTTACTATTTGAATCTCTTTTCTTTTCTTACCATCCTTTGAAGCTAAATCTTTTAAATCAATATTTTCCTTATTTATTAATCTATTGTCTCCAACTTCATATTCCATATCAGCCTCATGCATAATAATAGTTCCAATAAGATATTTTATTTTAAAATTATTGAACTATGTAGATTTCCTAATGGTAGATGAGATTCACCTCTATCTTGGTGGTAGAATTATAAGGATTTTTCAAGCATGGTGTGGTTCAGGAATGGATGTTCCTAAGGCAGAAACAATATTTACAACATTGGTGAGTATTATATTAAAATGAGTAATTCTCTCACCTCATATCATTCTAAAAGTATAAAACATCAATTTGGGAGTATTATATCTGATATCTTGCACATTGTATGTACCTTTATAAGAAACTACTATATTAGTCCACATTTCATAGGTTGTTTGACATTGAAAGACTAGGTTAAACTCATTAGGACATAGTCTACATACAATATAATTTATATATTTATATTTTAGATCATTACTATATTTAGTGTCATCATCCATTTTTTTTTGTGTTGTTGGAATTATATAAAGGCTTCACGACTTTTAGATAGACCTTCAAACTAAGGTTCTTTAGATAGATGACCCTCCGAAACTTCCAGAAACTCTAATTCTCACCATTAAAATAGATATCTATTACCATATACATTACTTATATATTTTTAGTCATAGGATCTAGTTTAAATAGGATATTTATACTTTAACTTCTTAAAGATGAGAACTCAAAAGTCATGATCTCAAATACCAATTGTTTTCATGAGAGTGACTGCACTAAGACTTAAGAGGAAGGGGTGAATTCATCTCCTTGAAATTTTATTTTCTTAGAAAACCAACCTCTTTAAAATATGTCTAACTTATGATATTTTACTTAACACAAGTATTATTGAAAATAAAATCATAAAGAAAATAGAATAAATATAGAAATTTATAGTGGTTTGGAGAATAAAAATCCCCTCATTCACTCCACTAACACTCTTCTCTATGGGTTTGGTGATTTTCACTTGACCAATCCTTTTACTATGGATTTACAATCCATTTTATAAGGACTTCATTATTGGGTGAAATTAGTCTACATTTGGTATAAAATCAGTAGGCTCTTTCAATCGGGATCCAGCAAGACTTTACAAATAACATCCCTTAAGGTTATTTTACCAAGAACTTTTACAATAAAAGAGAGAGTAAACATATTGTTTATATATTGAGCTCATAATTTTGAAGTAAAAATTATAGAATAGAATAAATCTCCATGGGAGATTATAATAATAAAATGTAACTCAATGAGAGTCTTCTAAAAATATCAAAGATGATTGAGATATCATAGCTTTAGGTTTTGAAGTTTATTTTTCTTTTAATGTAAAATAGAGTAGTGAACTAGTGCTTAAAGAGAGAGTTATTGGATAATAATGTAGGCACTTTTTCTCTTCTCAATATATCTATTTCTCATATTCATACCATCCACAAAATTCATGAAATACTTCACTATTAATCACATAGCAGCAGAACCTTAAAATCCATAATTTGATATTTAAATTCACATGTCCTTTTCTTAGAAAAACCTTAGTAATTGTACTATAAAATAAATTATCCTTTTACTTGTTTAATTTATCCGTACTTTATTATTATTATAATAATTTTTTCTATGAAGTGGTAATCCACCCTTTAAATATTTAATATCCACATTAAAACCCATTGAAAGTACTCTAATGATAATAAATACCAAATTACAGAATGATGTCACAATTAAAAATCACCACATAGCTGAATTATGCACATTTGAATTAATATAGATGAATTGATCCACATATTTTTCTTTCAAATATATGAATTATCTATGAAGTTTAATTTTCATAGGCCCTCTTCATGTAGTCAATTTACTTCATGTAGCCAATTTTTTCATGTAACCAAAATGCTTCACATGTTCAAATTGATTCATGTAGTATTTTTACCCACATAGCCAAATTTTACATAGCTAAATTGAATTATATATCTAATTTCACCATGTATCTGATTCACATAATTGATTACTCCATATAACTGATATACATAACTGATTGATCTACATAGTAGATTTTTTATGTAGGAAATTTCATCAACATAGGTGATTTCCATATAGCTGATTTCACAACGTAGGCATTTCAAGTAGGTGAATCCTTCACATAGGTTATTTACCTAGTCTAATGCTCACATATCCATTTCTTCATATATCCAAATTCCTCATGAACCCAATTTTTGAAACTTAGAAAAATTTCATCTAAAACATCCAGAATTGAATATTTAAAGGTTTTAAAATCTGAAACACTCAAAATAATAATAAAATATGATGGAAACACTTAAAAATAAATAGTAATGTATGAAGGGTTTTTGAGATCATAAAAACCTAAATAACATGGGATATGTTGGAACAACATTAGTAGTTCAACAAGTTATATGACCTGTTAGGATAAAAATTAAACACCAAGGTGAAAGGGAAAAATCGCCACATAAATTAGATCACTACATCATAAAGGGAATATAAATAAAAAATTAATAAAGGATACTAGAGAAAAAATTCAGGTCATTAAATTATACCCACATTTAAGTATTTTTATCCTCACAAATCACAAATCACTCAAATAGGTAAGGGTGGTAAGTTTTCATCAAACACTTATGCTCCCAAGATCTCTTCTAAAGGTTCCCATGCTACCAAAACACTCACACCAGTAGTATCACTCAAAATTATAGGTCCATCTCCTCTCAATCCTTGATCACCACTAAGTAATATAAGAAGGTAAAATCATACTCAAAGGTCCATCTCACCTCAATAGATGACATGAAATGTTTCATGAATTTATATCCTAATTTATGACATATAGAATACATTGTGAACCTGGTCCAACTATGGGGAAAGCGCTGGGTGGTAAGCAACCTCAACCACCCTGTGTAGAATTTAGAATAATAAGATAAACCTAGGGTATAACTTACTTCCCAATACAAATATCTTTAAACTGTATAATGGTGAGACATTCAAGAACACATGATATCCAAATTCAAATAATAAATTCCTTTATATCTTGTCTACAAAGGACTTATAATGGATCAAATCTATCCTAATATACTCCTATATAACTTTTTCCATCTCCATCAATGACTGTACAAACTCTAATCCAGTCTGTGATGACTCTCCAATATCAATCCATCATAAGGGAAACCAATAGGATATCTCATACATGGCCTCGAAGGGTTCTATACCAATAGTGGAGTGGTAATTATTATTCTATATGGACTCCACTAAAGGTTGGTGACCCTCCTAGAATTTACTAAAATCAATCACACAATACCATAGAATATCCTCAAGAACCTTAATGGTCCTCTCAATCTATCTATATGTTTTTGGGTGGAATATTGTACTCACCACAAATTAGTCACAAATTACTCTTGAATTATCCTCCACAACCACAATGTGAATTGAGAATCTAAATTGTAAAAAAAATGTTGAAGGTATTTCATGAAACAAAATGATATTCTCTATATAAAAGTGTCCCAGGATTTCCATCGAACTCTGCTTTCAAATAGGAAGTAAGTGGTACAACTTTTTTAGACGTTCAATGATCACCCAAATTGTAATAAGGCCCTTCATTGAATGTGGAAGTCTCATCATGAATTACCTCGATATACCATACCAATTACACTTTAGAACCTAAAAGTATTGATCCAAACCTAATAGAACCTGGTGTTCTACATTTACTTCCCAATAGGTGAGGCACCATGAGATAAACTCAACAATGATCCTCTTCATACCAGGCCACAAAAACTAATGTCTAAGGGATTGGTACATCTTCATCACACCTAGATATAAAAATAAATGTGTGTAGAACTTCATCCATACCACCTCATGTAAAATAACTAAAAACATTTTTAATCCCCTATAGAGGATGATGTGCTTCCCACCTTTCAAAAATTCATATATGCATCGATTGAGGAAATTTGTAATGTGGGACCATGAAATCAATATCTACCAACTGGGCCTCCCTCACTCACTAAATAAATGGGAGGGAGACAACTTCTACCTTGTCCTTTATGGGTAACTATATCACTTATAACTACTCATATACCTCTTCCATAAACTGATCTTAGGATTTTTTGCATATGGAATCAGCCACCATATTTTTATTCCCTAGAGTATAGAAGATCTTAAATCCATAGTATTGTAAGTACTCCAACCAAATATTTTTCCTTATGTTAAGATCTTTATTGGTGAATATGTATTTGAGACAATTATGGTATATGTATAATGTGAATTTCTCACTGAGAGGGTAATATATCAATGTATTTAAGGAAAACACCCTCATTATCAGCTTTAAATTAGGTGATACATATTTATTCTCATGAGGTATCAACTATTAAAACCCATAAGCAATAATTGTTTCCCTCTACATCAATACACATCCAATCCTAACACTAGAGGTATAATGAAAGACCACATACTTGAATCCTTACTCCTTAAGTCTCAAAACATGAGTACTTGTCAATCACCACTTCAGATCCTCAAAATATCTCTAGCATTCATCAAAAAAAATGAAGGGTTATCCATTTTAGGTAAGGGAAATAATAGGATCTATAATCCAGAATAGGAATACCACAAATCTCTGGTAGAATCTCACCAACATAGGAACACTTTTCACCTTAAACACTTTCTTGGGTGGATCCAAAGAAAGCACTGCCTTGATCTTCATTTGGTCTACTATTACTCCACCCTCTAAGATTGCATTCCCCGTTAAGTAGACCTCTCAAATACAAAAATAAAAATTTGAGATCTTAACATAGAACTGGTGATCCAAAATTAATCTCAAGATGATAAATGATTATTAGTATATTGATACTTTAATGCTAAATATATTAGGATGTAGTCAATGAAGACAACCATGTACTGGTCCCAGAAATGATGTAATATCTAGTTCATGAGCCTAATGAACACAATCGATGTGTTTTTCATATTGAAGGGAATCACTAGAAACTCATAATATTCATAGTGATACCAGAATGTCGTCATTGGTATATTCTCCTCATGTACCTGAAACTAATTGTAGTCGCACCTAAGATCTATTTCGATAACCACTTTACTCCTTTTAGTTGATAAAAGATTTAGATCCTTGAAAATTTGTATTTTTTCTTAATTTTCTCCTAATTCAAGTGGTGATAGAAAATAAAAATCCAAAAAATCTTGTTCACCTTCTTAGAGAACAACATTGGAGATGCCTAGGGGGAACACTGGGTCTAAAAATACATTTCTCTATAAGGTCCCCCAACTAAAAATTTTGCTATCTGATCTTGTTCAAGTCCATCCAATAAGAAATAGAATATATAAACTTGGTCTTAAGTTGAAAATCAATGTATAAGTCCATCTCTATATGAGGGTAAATCAAAATATATCCTTAAGAAATATGTTCATACACTCCTTATCAATTGAATAAAGTTGATCATCTAAAGTATCCATCGCACATATATCCAAAATCATCAACTAATGGGTTAGTTGATTGAATGTAACTTCCCGTGCACTAGCCCCACTCAACTTGACTGAAGGTTCCACTTACCCATAAAGGAAAATCTCAATACATTATCTCATAAACATATCACTCTCTGATGATAATAATCTATTTGGGCATGGACTAAGGATAGACAACCTATATGAAGGATAAAATCAAAGGGATTCATCACAACCACTATAAGTTACCATAATAAACTCTCTACACTAAGTAAAAGATCACATCATTGGTAGATGTGGGTGAGCTTGTGATTGCTTCTAGTAGGAGTCTCTAGTCACATGGGTTAGGCTAAAAGCTCTATAAATATCTCTAACTCTCTAAATAGGGATGAAACAATATAGGAATGGATTATAAAAGTATTTAAGAGTACATGTGCTAGTTTAGAGTAGACACATATCATACCGTGAATCATAATTGGTATTTCCTGGTTGTAACCCTCAATCTCCTTCAACTAGATATGTCCCTACCTACCAACTCTCTTCACCAAGAGGGGGCACATGGAAGAGGTGTAAGTGGATCATAGCAACATCTGACCCTGGATCCTATTCTAGGTGCATCAACAACTCCTATACCATAATTTCATCCCTAAGGAGTACCCTGTCTGGATCGAGGAGGTCCCTAGTCACATCACTACCTTCGATGCAGAGGTTCATTTACCACCTATTTGTCATCTTCTACAAGTTGGGTTAGGAATTAAAAATACATGTGACTTCATCCTTCATATGAATATAAAATCGTATCTACTACCTAGATAGAAACTCTATTCCACTCTTAAATAACTGACCTTTAGGTCAGGGACTATGCATGAGTATTCCTTTGATTTTTTATCCCTAATGCTTACTGAAAGTTAGTCACAGGTGATAACTTTGATCCTAGATAACCTCTACTAGTTCCAATTACCTTATTATTATCTACCAAAAAGTTATAGATCACTAAGGTCCACTCCAAAACCCTGTTATAAGTAGGGATGCATAGGGGAACAATTTCAGCTCAGATGGATGACCCTCTCCTATTCAAATAAGATGATCAAATGAGGGAGTACATAACCCCACAAATAGAGGACTCATACCTCGATGATTCATTGAACATCGATAGTGGTAGTACCACACTCTATTGATATTTTATAGTACTGGTTAATTTTCAGGTGTAAGGGAGTACTGAATCCATGCCTAGACTTTAAAGGATATACACCCTTCAAATGTAGGGGGTTATCAAACTCTAAAGCATTGTGGGGGATCTGTTCCATGTCATCAACACACAACTAGGGGAGCACCAAACCTTGATTCATGCTCTGTTCATGTCACGACCCGTCCTCGGGGCCCGTGCCGTGACTACCCCAAGCCCGCCTTCCATAGGCCAGGGGCTGGAGACTAGCACCAAAGGAGTAAATCTAGATAACTGGGAAGGAATTTCCTTTATAAAAGTAACAAAATGCCACAGAGTACAAGCGGAAGTAAAACACTAAGTACAAAAAGGAAGTGCTGAAAAGAAAATGGGCAAGAATATAAACTCAATCAAAAGTACAGCTACAACTCAAAGAAAGTACAAAAAAGTCAATAGCTGGAAGAAAGGAAGCAAATCTTGGGTATTCCTCCTCAGATCCTACCTGAAGGGTAGGTACAGATAGCGTAGCTCCGGGATCGTCCACCACGGATCCTACCTGAAGGGTAGGTACAAATAGCGCAGCTCCTGGATCGTCCACCACGAATCCTACCTGAAGGGTAGGTACAGATAGCCTCTACAACGCTCTCGCCCATAAACCTCCTCCGAGTGTCTCCTCATCGTGAAGTCCACCACCAGATACTGTCTCATCGTGAGGTCCACCTCCGGGTACTGTCCAGTCCTCGAACACTCGGCCTCTGTCTGCGCTGCCCGTCGTCTGCAACCAACACAATGAGGTGCGGGCATAGCCCGTGCAAGGGTGAGTATAACGATACTCAGTAGGGACCCCGAGACCCTTAAGGTCTCACTAAATCTAACAAGAATAACTACAAAGAATATCTCAATAGATAACCTCTACTTAGGTATATGCCCATACATATACCCAAGTTATCGAGTAACCCATCTCAATCATGAGGTAACACAAAGATTTATGAAATCAACGGATTACCACTACCCAGGTATATGCCCATACATATACCTAAGTTATCAAGTGACCCATCTAAATCATGAGGTAAACACAAAGTTCATAGACTCAGCTCAACCAGGATCTTATTCATGATGTTGAAACCACGGCTGTAACGCCCCGATCTTCCACGATACGCTTCTCTTTTAATAATGCAATAGCTTGCATTGTACGCAAGTTCGAGATTCTAACACACCGCGACCAATCAAAATAGCCATTATGAATATTAATACCCACTTTTTGAAATTATATATATTTTATATTTCAAAATGGACTTCATTTTTGGATTCAGAATATCGAAATTAGCCTATGTTGAATTTTTGGTATTTTTCTGAGAACTTCCAATTTTTTATGAATAGTGAAAAATACTTAAAAACAACTTTTTTAATAAAAATGATTTATAGTGATAAATTATAATATTGAATGGTTTTAAACTATAATTAGAATATATTTTTACCATTTTATCCAATGGTGGTCATTATAATTAATTTCACTTTGAAATTGGACATAAACAATTGTCAATCTTTTGATATATATTGTTTCTTAAAAACACACTATTTGTTGTGACAGCGGGAATTAATTATAAAATTAATTAATGCAACTTATATGTTTGGAATTTTTTAAAATAGACATCATTTTTGAATTCGGAATATCAATTATATCTTAGGGTGAAATTTTGGCATTGTTCTGAAAAACTTCAATTTTTGATGAATAGTGAAACCACTAAGTGGTAGTTAAAAAACTGATTTTTCATTTAAATGAAACATTACCACTTCTGTGATTTTATTTTCAAAAATCCAACATACATGGTTGTAATTATGAAGGAAAATTTGGTTCAATGGGATTAAAATAATTTTTTGGTGAATAGTAACTTTTAAGTTTAATTAATCGCGATTAAAGGTAATTAGTGAAATTTAAGGTAAAGATAATGTTATAATAATATTAAATGACCTTGACACATGTCCTATCCCTATTTTATGAGTCATGTCCGACCAAGACAATCCATGGGTCAACTTGGGGACCCCATGTAGCCACTTTGGTAGGAAAATGACATTAAAAACTTTTTATTTAATGTTAAAATAAAAATGTCACAAACATGAGTTGTTTTACTAAAAAAAATTAAATGGGGTTATACAAGTCATATTTTTGACTATAAATATTAATTATAAATATAAAAAGATTTCCTACATCATGATTTTTTTTTATAATTTTTAGACATTAAATAAATTAAATTATTTATGACACCATGATGATGCAGCGATTACCTCATTAATTAACGATTTAAATAAAATGAAAAGATAATGTAAAATCTAAGACTTACACTTGTAAAAAACCTATTGGATGAGTATATTTAGAACCCTTATCACCTTATCCTCGAAATATATAAGTTTGGGACCTTTAAAATCTGAAACTCATTATATAATAAAGTAACATTTCATGACTTTCCAAGAGTGCCCCTCCTCTCCTCTTATAAAAGGCCCCCACCACTACCACCTTATTCACACCTTCAAAGCCTTTTGGATCGGCCAACCTCTACCCAAATACTCTTTAAACATTCATATCTTACTCCTATAATCCTCACTTTGGGAATAATTATTCCCAAGGAAGCCTTTGGATCAAATCAAAAAGAGTTACCCAATTTTAAGGTAATGTCTTCTCTTATGTTATTTTGTTTTATTTTGCTTCTCCAACACCTTAAAATCTTTTTATTACTTTATTTTGTAACAACACCAGTATATTAAATATACTATTATTTTTTTATGAGAAGTATTTGATTTACACTTACACACACCTTCGTCTAATGGTTAAAGAACATACTGTTTCTGTGGTTGGCGAATTTCTGCCTCACGAAACGATGATTGTTCAATCTTCTTTTAACACCTCTCATGGTGGCCATTATGATGACACTATTTTTATATATGATATATATTATGTTTTTTTTTCTTATGATTCTGTATTTTTCATTTATGGCATACCTTTATGATTTCCATTATGGGTAAATGCGATAATTTCATTTTAGGAAGTGCGGACTACCGCCCCCTCAAAGTGATTTGAATCGTTAATGCCATATGTGGGATGTATAAAGGATGTAGTAAATGTTATTATACATTATATTATACTGGAATTATATTATACCTTTATATAATTATAATTTCATTCCATTTAATATAAAATAGAAATGAACATGCGTACGTACGGCTTACCGTCTCCATGAACGGTGCATTTCATTTCTTACCTCTAAATGTTATGTAATATTATAAATGCATGTATCTACTAGATATATATGATATATATGATATCTACATCATGAATATTATTATGGATATAATGGATATTTTACAACATGAACAACTAGTAATTATAAGAAGTTTATTGTTGACTCAAGTACCAAAGATCGACAAAACGACCGTTATTAACATAAATAATTACATAATGTTCATAACATGGTAATAAGTGATATAAAAGGAATAATAAACTTGAAAATGGTTCTTAAGAAATTATAAATTAACTCTAGTTTATTATTCAAAAGGTTAAAGAACGATCGAGTCAAGTCGGACATGAGGTAAGGGAACTTCTTAACCCAATTTCCATTCTTTGGGTTAATCTCCTACTTTCAAATTATGTCATGATATTATTATGTCCTATTCTGTATTTGTACTTTTTTATGTGTAATTATAGTTAATACACATAATAGATCTATTTTATTTAAAAAAAATTATCTTTGTAAGGGAACTTCTTAACCCAATTTCTATTCTTTGGGTTAATCTCCTACTTTCAAATTATGTCATGATATTATTATGTCCTATCTTTTATTTGTACTTTATTTATGTGTAATTATAGTGAATACACATAATAGATCTATTTTATTAAAAAAATGTTCTTTGTAGGGGACTTCATCTCAATCTCCTTTCATTGAGGCATATTTTATATTATACAGAACTTTATTTTATATGGTGTATAAACACCTTTGACTTTTACGTTTATTCAAAAGGAATCTTTTTATACGAAGTGTTTTAATAAATGAAAAAAGGGAATGTTTTTTTTGTCGTACGTATGCGGCGACAATGACTTCTCCGCCGCCGTGACCATTATTTGGGTTTCAGCTTCCTCTACAAGCCATAACTTTTTTTAAATGAAAAACAAATACCATGTTTTACTTTTCTTTTATTTTGGTTTTAAAAATGGTATGTATCAAACGTTGTTTACGAGTCTTAATATATGAAAACCCAATGCAAATGTATATGTATTTAATGCAAGCTTAAAAATGTTTTCAAAAAACCCAACTCTCAAGTGTGGTAGACAAGAAGGGATTGGGCGTGGACCCATCATGGCCTGTAATTAGTCGAACAGTCTCAGAATTAGTTATTTTGTTTTCAGAAGCTTGCATAATGTTTTCAGAAAAACACTGGAGTATATTTGAGAAATTTTAAATGTAAGTATCTTCTAAAAATCGAACTGGTATTTTGATGCCGCAATTAATTTAAAACGGTATTTTAAAAAATGGTATTCCTAAATGTTTATATACTATTTTTCATATAAGGAATGCATTGGACTTAGTAAGTGACGGGTGCAGCCCGCTATAGCTCCCTGATGCATCGGTAGGTCTCATGAGACAAACTAGTGTCTTGGCACGAGGCCTTGACAAAATCTTATTTGTAGTCTTGGCACGAGGCCTTGGCTACGTGGTTATGATAGTCTGGCATTATGCATTCCATCATTATGAAAGTGGTTATTGATATTGCATGTGATTATTCGACCAGTAGAATATCCATGTGAATAAGTAAATGGAATTATTTCATTTTATTTTTCCATATTATGCTGAAGTTCATGTTTAAAAGGCTTTTGTTTAGTTATACATTGCCGTAAATGTTTATGTTTATTTATGAAAACTTATGCTATATTGTTATCCTTACTGATCATCTGAGCTCACCCCTTTCAATGTTTTAATTATTCCAGGATGTGAAGAAGTATTTTATGAATGACCTGAAGGGATAATATGAGGGGATATGAAGACAAGATGTTGTTGTAGTTTTGTATTACTTTATGATGTAATGTAAAACTTATGAATATATCTAGTGTTTCAAGGCTACTAAACTAATCGGTCTTTCGAGACATGATCTTTGTGATCATGCCAATGTTACGTAATAATACATCGACTCTGGGTAACTGGGGTCAGGGCATTACAACGGCTGTTGGAGAACTCCTCCTCTGTCGAGTACAGTGGGTCTGCCGCTACAACCAAGCACGCCGAACTCCTCCTCTGTCGAGTACAGTGGGTTTTCCGCTACAACCAAGCGCGCCCCACTAACCTTGGACTGCTGTAGTACTCTACCTGTCGAGTACTGTGGGCCTTCTGCTACAACCAAGCACTTGCCACCATGGGTCTGCCGCTATAACCAAGCGCTCCCCCTCATAGGCCCCAGAGGTACTCCTTCTATTGAGTACCGCGGGTCTGCCGCTACAAACAAGCGCTCCTCCACCGTGGGTCTGCCGCTACAACCAAGAGCTCCCCCTCATAGCCTCCAGAGGTACTCCTTCTGTTGAGTACCGCGGGTCTTCCGCTACTACCAAGCACTCCTCCGCCGTGGGTCTGCCGCTACAACCAAGCGCTTCCCACTGGGCTATCTCAAACACAACGAGTCGATAGATCAGCAGTCGTCATGACTCAGCCAGCTACTAGGTCTCTGCACTCTGCTAGCTCGTCACCGGGAGGGTCCTCTCCACGAGCTACTGGTCGATACTCCAAGTATCACAAAGTTCCATGAAGAAGTATCTCAAAGTACTGCCTCATCATAGGGGTCTCAACGCAACAGACGGCGCGTCAGTCGGACGCCCGGTCTGTGAGTTACTAGCCTTTTCGTCCCAGGGGCCCGGTTGGATTTTGAGTACAATCCAACCCGTCCATTATCCAACTGCATCCAAAACTCAGGAGAAGCATGCCAAAAGTTTCGTCTCATCAAGAGGAATCCAACAAAGTCGACGGCACATCAATCGGACATCCGGAGCTCGAGATATAAGTGTTCCCGCTCCGAGGGCCCGGTTGGTTTCGTATCCAAACCAACCCGGTCATACTCAAAGTTCTACAAAACCTTGAGTGTAATATACCAAAGCGACCATCTCGATCCAACGATCACTACGCAACTGACGGTGCGTCTATCGGAGGTCCGTGGCCTAAGATATGGGCGTTTGAACGAAAACTGCCCGAAAATAGGGGGTTCGGGCCCGGTCCGACCCGGCCCGAGACCCCCTGGGTCGGCCCGAACCGGGTCTGGGTTCGGCCCAATAGGACGCGGCCCGGCTCGACCTGGGCGTGAACCAGTCCGACTGGCTGGCCTTCCGCGCTGGCGCGGCCGCGTGGCCGCTCGGCTATCCGGATGAGCGGAACAGGGGGGTGCGGTTGCCACCCCCCACCCCCCCCCCCCCCCCCCCGTGAAAGAAGTCGCGGCCCCTGCATGGGGGCCGCTCCCGGCTAGCGATGCGGCCCGAAGCCGTGTCGCCTTTGGTCCTGCGTGGACGCGGGACCAGCCGCAGCGGCCCTTCCCGGCGGCGCACCGGGCACCGCTGCCGCCTCCGGCCGCCAGCACCGCCGTGCCGGCGTGGCGCGCCGGCAGGATTTTCCGCGGACCACTGGATGCGCTCCAGTGGTCCGTTTTGCTCGCCGCCTTCGCCAACGGTCCTCCCGGGACCCGACCTTCACTACAGAGGCTTCAAATTGACTTTGCGGCCCCGTTTGTCGTCGCCCGTCAATCCGCGCACAACGATCAACCAGCGGAGTCTTCGAATCGCCTCTGCGGCCCCGACTCCGGCCGCGGTTTCGTTCGACCTCAATGGCGCTGCACGACAGCGTCGCGCTTCTTCGTTGCGTTCTTTCTTGTTTCTGCACGGTGTCGTTGCACTGCACCGCCTTTGTTCGTGCCGCAACGAACAAAACAACAAAGGGGGAGGAGATTCAGCCGTGTTCCTGCGGTCCGACCTCCTCCCGTTAAGTTGGTAACAAGCGGGCCAAAAGACGAAGAACAACAAGGATTTTTCACGAAAAAAAGTAATCAACCCAAACAGTTTTCCCCGAAATCAAGAATTCCCAACCTGCAAACATATTCTTCGCGGATCAACTTAATATTTAGTTGATCCGCGTTCTTAGATTTAGAAGGAAGTAAACAATGGTTCACTAACAATCACAAATAAATTCCCTACCTCGAGCGTAGTTGAACGAAGGCTCGTCATGGAATTGCACGTCGCGGAAGAAGGCGTCGTGGAAGGGGGATCGTCGCGTCGTGGAGAAAAGATTTGTCAGCATCGCGTTGTCGATCTCCGAGGATCTAGCGTTCTTGTCGACCTTCGTCGGAGGTCGGCGTTCTTCGCGTTCTTCGCGTTCCTCGCGTTCTTTGACGAAGAACGAAGAACTTCGAGACTTTGAGCCGTTCTCTCCAAAACCCTCTCGCACAACCCAAGCAACAACAATAATAAAATAAGACACCTTCTTATTTTATTACTCAATCCTTCAGTTTGAAATTCAAAATTGAATCAAACAATTAACTCAATTAATTGCAACATTTTAAACCGCCCAATTAATAGAGGTGTTTAATATTTAATTAAACACACGAGTTGACTTCGTTTAATAAGGGGGGTGCGGGTGCGTTACCTTAATCAAAAAGGGGTTGAGGAAGTTGAAAGGGTGGGGCTCATGTGGGCCCCACCCCACTAATATCCTACCTAGCGGATTAGTTAGTATGTGGTTCCCACTCAACCACTTAGCTTAGGTTAACACTTCCTTGAATAAAAATAAAATCGGTTGCATAGTATTTTATTTTATTCTTTAGTTAACCCAATTAAGTAAAACTCCACCCGAGAAAACGCAACTCTGGAAAAGGTGTTCTTAAGCAATTATCAGCGCTGCGATTCCATCGGTGCCCTCAGATTTCGTTTCTGAGCGCCGGTTCAAAAGTTAGAAAAACCCGCTTGTTCGTTCACTAAACATACCCGAGCCTAACTTCGGAAATTAATTCTGGGCACACCGGGCCTCGGAATCAGGCGCCGTTAGAAACCGCGTTCTTGTAAAATCCCAAAGAAAATTAAGAAAAAATTTCCCTTGAATTTTATGGGTCTTTACATTACTCCCACCTCAGGGTTTTACGTCCTCGTAAAGCTTTAACACAAACTAGGGATACAAAAGTGGTACTGAGCATGCCTCTGAGCCTTTCGCTCCCATGTGCTCACCTGGAGGTTCCCTTAATTCCAGTGAAAGCGCACCCAAGGAATCGATCGTCCTCATAGGATCCGCTCATGTTGATCCTCAACCTCTACTGGAACCCCACAAAAGTCACCACATCGCCAAAGTCCAGTTCCCCATGGTCGATGACATGCGCCGGGTCAAGCACGTATCTCCTCAGTTGAGATACGTGGAAGTCGTCGTGCACCCGGTGCAACTAAGGTGGATGGGTCAAGTGGTAAAACACCTCGCCTAACCAGCTGAGGACCTGGAAAGGTCCGCTGAACCTCAGAGATTACTTGCCACCTTGGCCACATCTCCGTAAACCTTGTCGAGGTGAGACCTGTATAAGGACGTGGTCATCATCCTTGAACTCTAGAGGATTCCTGTCAGCTCTGTGCAGTCTCATCTGCCGTGATCCATAGGCGATCACTGCCCACTCCTACATCAGGACACACCTGAGTCTGGTCCCAAATCTGTCGTAGTGAACTATGTAACAAACGCCCACAGGTTGGGTGCACCGGTCAACCCTGCTCCTGAAAGCTCTGTTGGGAGTGGTGTCACAACTCTGGAGAATTCTGGCACAAAGGTAAGTTTGGCCATCTCCTGAGTGATCGAATGCACCCTCTTATGCATGATTCCATCCTATGCTACCTGGGTTTTCCTTTTCGCCGACCAAGGAAAACCCCATCCCAACGTTGTAGATAAACCACAACCTTTTTGCCTAATACAGTCAATCTGTGTATGAACTATGGATCCAATCCATACTCAGACCAACGTCGTAAGGCCTCGACGCTGCCACCAATATATTCCAACCGAAACTCTCGCCTCGTGGGTCATATCACATTGTCGGCGTAAGTGTGATTATCGAGTCTCCTCCCAAGGTATATCCAGACGTGAGGGTCAAGTCAACAGCTTAACCGGAAACTCTAGGTCTGGGACAAGATTCGTGGAAGGAAGGAATGATTCATATCAATGTATCTTACTACGGAAGCTTGTAGTGGACACAGACTGTCCCTCAAATAATTCTTAGAGCCATTGGGTCACTCTCCTTGACCGCATGCAGCTACTCTCTTTCCCTGCCCCCCAGCTCCCTGAGCCTGGAGGGAACAACAAAGGCGGGTGGTTGTAACATGTTGATATGTACACCACCTCATGATACTCTCCTAGCTCTACCTTCACGTCTGCTACTCTACAGATTCATCTGTCCTTAACATTTCCTCTTTTTGAAACATTCGCACGCCCAAGTCTCTGAGACTGGCACCAGTTTCCAGCTTTCACACTGTTATCCTTCACTGACTGCATCTATTCAGCAAAAGAATTCTCAACCACAAGGGTTCTTTCTAGAACCCTAACATAAGTAGGAATGCATAGAGGAGGGAGTGCTTACTCGGATATCCTTTATACACACCTCGCTCAGAGGTCCGATCTCTATAGCACTAATCTAATCGTATTCATCAATTACCCGGAATGTTCGGTACGCCTCAATGAATACTCAGCTACCGACTCGTCGTCCTGCCGAAGCTGTATAAGCTCAAGAAAACTTTCAGCCACCTCCTCAAGCCAGTCCTCAACCGCCTGTGAGTCGGGCTCGCCTCGGAACTTGAGGGTATCTGATGTTAGAACACGTGTAAGGCAGTAAGCCTATATGTGTCACCTACCGGTACCGCCGGTTGTAACTGCAGACCAACAGGTAGTGATGTATAGCTGACACACTACCCGAAGGCACTATCTCAGGCATCAGTCCACATACCGAAGCCTCATCTCTATGTGGACCATCCTCATGGTCACTCACTGGAAAACACTATTAGCCAAGTCCACCATCCACTCTACTGATGTCTCAACTAGGCGGAAAACTCTAGCAATCGCCTCCAGCCAGAGCTCTACTGTCTGAGATTTTGCATCTCCTCGTAACCTCGGAGGACGCTGCTGCTGGAACTCGTGCAATGCGCTCTGCCAGCGTGCATAGTTCGTTAGTAAGGCTGGTGGCATCTTCTGCCAAACAGGTGGTGGTGCTGCTGGTACACCACCCGAGGGTGCCAACATAGAAAAAGGGCCCCGCACCGGAGCCTCATCGCTCGGTGGGCCGTCATCGAGTACTCTCTCGGAACTCCAACTGACTGTCTACGTGGAGACATCCTGAATAGATGTGACATGGTCAACGATTTATACCTGGTGAGATGACCTGGTTTGAGCTGACTTTAA
This sequence comes from Viscum album, assembly GCA_963277665.1. Lineage (NCBI taxonomy): Eukaryota > Viridiplantae > Streptophyta > Magnoliopsida > Santalales > Viscaceae > Viscum > Viscum album. The sequence goes on from OY728129.1 coordinate 246,624,097, forward strand.
AACTTTTGGAAACACACACGAAATCAGTGTTTTCTTGCACAAAGTCAGAAATCAGAAGTCAGGGTCCTGGTGTACGGATACGTCGGCCACCGCACTAACACTAGATTCCCTGAACTGAAGACCACACTCGGTACCCTTAACACTATTGCTTCACATAGAAAAAGATCAGAGTCCTGAGTTCTGCGGTAGAACTGAACTCCTTTGATACCAATTTTTCACGACCAGTCCTCGGGGCCCGTGTCGTGACTACCCCAAGCCCGCCTTCCATAGGCCAGGGGCTGGCAACTAGCACCAAAGGCGTAAATCCCGATAACTGGAAAGGAATTGCCTTTATAAAAGTAACAAAACGCCACAGAGTACAAGCGGAAGTAAAACACTAAGTACAAAACGGAAGTGCTGAAAAGAAAATGGGCTAGAATACAAACCCAATCGAAAGTACAGCTATAAGTGAAAGAAATTAAAAAAAAGTCAACAGCTGGAACAAAGGAAGCAAATCCTGGGTCTTCCTCCTCAGATCCTACCTGAAGGGTAGGTATAGATAGCGCAGCTCCTGGATCGTCCACCACGGATCCTACCTGAATGGTAGGTACAGATAGCGTAGCTCCTGGATTGTCCACCACGAATCCTACCTGAAAGGTAGGTACAGATAGCCTCTACAACACTCTCGCCCGTCAACCTCCTCCGAGTGTCGCCTCGTCGTGAAGTCCACCACCGGATACTGTCTCGTCACGAGGTCCACCTCCGAGTACCGTCCAATCCTCGAACACTCGGCCTCTGTCTGCGTTGCCCGTCATCTGCAACCAACACAACGAGGTGCGGGCATAGCCCGTGTAGGGGTGAGTATAACGATACTCAGTAGGGACCCTGAGACCCTCAAGGTCTCACTAAATCCAACAAGGATAACCACAAAGAAGATCTCAACAGATAACCTCTACTTACGTATATGCCCATACATATACCCAAGTTATCGAGTAACCCATCTCAATCAGGAGGTAACAAAAAGATTTATGAAATCAACGGATAACCACTACCCAGGTATATGCCCATACATATAGGTAAGTTATCAAGTGACTCATCTCAATCATGAGGTAAATACAAAGGTCATAGACTCAGATCAACCAGGATCTTATTCATGATGTCGAAACCACGACTGCTGGAGAACTCCTCCTCTGTCGAGTACAGTGGGTCTGCCGCTACAACCAAGCGCGCCGAACTCCTCCTCTGTCGAGTACAGTGGGACTGCCGCTACAACCAAGCGCGCCCCACTAACCTTGGACTGCTGTAGTACTCTACCTGTCGAGTACTGTGGGCCTGCTGCTACAACCAAGCGCTTCCCACTATGGGTCTGCCGCTACAACCAACCGCTCCCCCTCATAGGCCCCATAGGTACTCCTTCTGTTGAGTACCGTGGGTCTGCCGCTACCACCAAGCGCTCCTCCATCGTGGGTCTGCCGCTACAACCAAGCGCTCCCCCTCATAGCCTCCAAAGGTACTCCTTCTGTTGAGTACCGCGGGTCCGTCGCTACTACCAAGCGCTCCTCCGCCATGGGTCTGCCGCTACAACCAAGCGCTCCCCACTGGGCTATCTGAAACACACCGAGTCGATAGATCAGCAGTCGTCAAGACTCAGCCAGTTACTAGGTCTCTGCACTCTGCTAGTTCATCACCGGAAGGGTCCGCTCCACGAGCTACTGGTCGATACTCTAAGTATCACAAAGTTCCACTAAGAAGTATCTCAAAGTACCTCCTTGTCATAGGGGTCTCAACGCAACAGACGGCGCGTTAGTCGGACGCCCGGTCTGTGAGTTACTAGCCTTTTCGTCACAGGGGCCCGGTTGGATTTTGGGTACAATCCAACCTGGCCATTATCCAACTGCATCCAAAACTCAATAAAATCATTCCAAAAGTTTCGTCTTATCAAGAGTAATCCAACAAAGTCGACGGCACGTAAATCGGACGTCCGGAGCTCAAGATATAAGTGTTTCCGCTCCGAGGGCCCGGTTGGTTTCGTATCCAAACCAACTCGGATGTACTCAAAGTTCTCCAAAACCTTGAGTGTAATATACTGAAACAACCGTCTCAATCCAAGGATCTCTAAGAAACTGACGGTACATCGATCAGAGCTCTGTGGCCCAAGATATGGGTGTTTGAATGGAAACTGTCTGAAAATAGGGGGTTCGGGCCCAGTCCGACCCGACCCGAGACCACCTGGGTCGGCCCGAACCGGGTCGACCCGAACCAGGTCCGGGTCCAGCCCAATAGGGCGCGGCCCGGCCGGCTAGCCTGCCGTGCTGGCGCGGCCGCGTGGCCGCTCGGCTGTCCGGATGAGCGAAACAGGGGGGTGCGGTTGCCCCCCCCCCCCATGAAAGAAGTCGCGGCCCCCACGTGGGGGCCGCTCTTTGCTAGCGACGCGGTCCGGCGTCGTGTCATCCTTGGTCCTGCACGGTCGCGGGATCAGCCGCCTGCCGCCGTTGCGGCCCTTCCCGGCGGCGCGCCGGGTGCCGCCGCCTCCTAGCGGTCGGCCGGTGTCGGCCGCCGTGCCGGCGGGGCGTGCCGGCAGGATTTTCCACGGACCACCGGACGCGCTCCGGTGGTCCGTTTTGCTCGCCGCCTTCCCCAACGGTCCTCCCGGGACCCGACCTTCACTGCGGGGGCTTCAAATTGAATTTGCAGCCCCGTTTGTCGTCGCCTGTCAATCCGCACACAACGATCAACCAGCGGAGTCTTCGAATCGCCTCTGCGGCCCTGACTCCGGCCGCGGTTTTGTTCGGCCTCAACGGCACGGCGCGACGGTGTCGCGCTTCTTCGTCGCGTTCTTTCTTGTTTCCGCACAATGTCGTTGCACCGCGCCACCTTTGTTTGTGCCGCAACGAACAAAACAACAAAGGGGGAGGAGAGTCGGTTGTGTTCGTGCGATCCGACCTCCTCCCGTTAAGTTGGTAACAAGTGGCCCAAAAGATGAATAACAACAAGGATTTTTCACGAACAAAAGTAATCAACCCAAACATTTTTCCCCAAAATCAAGAATTCCCAACCCGCAAACATATTTTTCTTGGATCAACTTAATATTTAGTTGATCCGCGTTTTTAGATTTAGAAGGAAGTAAACAAGGTTTCACTAACAATTACAAATAAATTCCCTACCTCGAGCGTAGTTGAACGAAGGCACATCGTGGAATTGCATGTCGCGGAAGAAGGCGTCGCAGAAGGGGGATCATCGCGTCGTGGAGAAATGATTCGTCGGCGTCGCGTCGTCGATCTCCAAGGATTTGGCGTTTTTTTCAACCTTCGTCGGAGGTCGGCGTTCTTCGCGTTCTTCGCGTTCCTCACGTTCTTTGATGAAGAACGAAGAACTTAGATACTTTGAGCCGTTCTCTCCAAAATCCTCCCGCACAACCCAAGCAACAACAATAATAAAATAAGACACATTCTTATTTTATTACTCAAGCCTTCAGTTTGAAATTCAAAATTGAATCAAAAAATTAACTCAATTAATTGCAACGTCTTAAACCACCCAATTAATAGAGGCGTTTAATATTTAATTAAACGCACGAGTTGACTTCGTTTAATAGGGGGTGCAGGTGCGTTACCTTAATCAAAAAGGGGTTGAGGAAGTTGAAAGGGTGGGGCTCATGTGGGCCCCACCCCACTAATATCCTACCTAGCGGATTAGTTAGGATGTGGATCTCACTCAACCACTTAGCTTAGGATAACACTTCCTTGAATAAAAATAAAATTTGTTGCACAGTATTTTATTTTATTCTTTAGTTAACCCAATTAAGTAAAACTCCACCCGAGCAAACGCAACTCTGGAAAAGGTGTTCTTAAGTAATTACTGGCACTGCGATTCCATCGGTGCCCTCGGATTTTGTTTTCGAGCACCGGTTCAAAAGTTAGAAAAACTCGTTCGTCCGTTCACTGAACGTACCCGAGCCTAACTTTGGAAATTAATTCCGGGCACACCGGGCCTCGTAATCAGGCGCCGTCAGAAACTGCGTTCTTGTAAAATCCCAAAGAAAATTAAGAAAAAAATTTCCTTGAATTTTATGAGTCTTTACAGTTCATCACGCCTAAACCCAATCAGCATGCCTATAGATATTTTGATACTAAACTACCTGAACTGGATTGTGTCTCATATTTTATGATAAATAGGGGTTCATTTTCATGTTTTACATGAAAAATTATTAGGATTCAATATAACCTCACTCTAATCTATCTTAAAGGTAAAATTATATTCATATTCCCATAAATACATCATGTGAGGTCATTCACTCTAGGGAACAACATAGTCATAGTGTGAGAAATATTTCAATGTTGCAATGTCTGACCTATTGGTTTTATATTATGATGAAACTATACAAACCATAGAAGATTCTTGCAAACACCCCACTATGCCACAACCAAACATCCACACCACAACTATCACCTTCAGTTTGCAACTAGAATCACCATTCTATAGCATATTATACAGAGGATAAAATAAAAACCTATGGAATCTACATAATATTAACTTAAATCCCTTCATAGTGTGACCCTTTTGATCTTATTTACCGTTGGAATGGGGTTTTAATGGCACAATATGAATCATTTCATTCTTGATAAGTATATGGTAAAATTTATAATGTTGTGTTGGAAACCTAAATTTTGGGTGACCTTTTGAAACCTCACTTACGGAACAAGTTTGAAAGATTTTGAACATCCAAAACCTAATTAAAACTTCTGGACAAGGGAATAGAGCACTTAAGTCTTACACTAAATCACCTTGATCGTGAAAACCTTTTGGAACACACGTATAAATAGAAGTATGAAATCCACTCACACTCAACATGTAACAACACAAAGAATTTACATAGTTCAGAAATTATTCCTACTCTATAGAAGAAACATTGAAACTCTTTATTACTAATAGAAGATAAATATTACAATATTACTCTCAACCATTATTAAAAACAAGTGATTCCAACCCCAAAATTTATAGATGAGTCCCATTATAAGATATGGTGAGTCCACTTTCATATCTTTATAGATGATCTCCACCGCCTTCTGATCTATGAAGATAACCATCCATCCTATAAAACACATCAGATACAACACCGCCCCAAGTTTTCAAATTCAGTGAATAGTGAAATTAATTCTTATATATATTTTTTGAGGATCTTACATATATTTTATAATTCACCATGCTATACTTACAAAAATCCTTTAGAGTTATTCTTATATGATTCAGAGTGTCTTCTACACTTTATCATTCAAATACAATAGTTATGTCATCGCTACCATCTACTTCAACTTCTGTTGTATATTTTACTTATATAATCCCTATATATTATATTTATGACTTTACTTAATTATGAAACATATCCTCTAAAAATAATATTTTTGAAAGACCTGACAAGTCTAGCCAGAAGTTAAGCTTCTGACCATTTATTAAAAATAAAAGAAAACATACAGAGGAGACGGGCGAGGTCAAACAAAGGGATTTTCCCTCATCCATCAAGAAAATAGTTACAAATCATAATAGGACATGTCATTCCAAAAATAAGAATCATCAGTGGTAACCCACCCATATTGGGACCTACCCTGATTGAAGATCTTAAGAATTTTTGTATTGAACTTTCCCGACAACTTAGAAGAGGATCGGGTAGACACAGTGTGAGGTGTGTTAGAATATCTCTTCCTTGGACTTATCTTAAAGTGAGTAGGAGTGAAGTCCATACTAAAAGTATCCTTCCCTTTTCCAATTAAGAGTTCATCCTTTAAAGAGTCATGATCACCAATGTTTATTGCCTTCAGGGGTGCAATCATCCATTCCTTCTACCTCATAGATGTCACCCCACATCTCAGATATCCTAAATGAATTAAAAAATTTATAGATATCTTAATGAAAATAAACATGTTGAGGACTCTCATTGTGACCATCCACGATGGGATCTAGATATACAGTCCCATATCATTGTGAACCTGTACTAGGACTAGTGTTCATGTGAGGATTTGGAGGGTCAGTGCAAACAGGAGACTCAACAACAGTGAGACTAGCATTCTCTCCAAGATCAACTAATTCAATAGGATTAGTATCACATCAATAACTGGATGTAACCTCCTTGGAAAATTAACCTTGAATATTATAGGTACCACTATTGGATCTCATCGGGGACTTATCCACCACAGTCTCTTTCCTGTCAAATTAGGAACCTGAGAATTAGATTTTTCAGAGGGCAACATATCAGCCTTAGTGGAAAATGGATCTTTGAGAACATCTTAATTATGATCAAGAGACTTTGAAAAGGCCAAATTCTTCCTCTCTGGTTTTCTTGTATAGAGATTAGATGGATGACCTTTCATCCCACATCTCTTGCATGAGATCTTCCTTTTACATAACTCTAAATAATTCCCAATAACCATACACTTGTTACAAAAAATAGGATTTATTTCATACTCAAAATCAATTTGGATATTATCAGTGGTACTGGAGAGAGTTACCTTATCAATAAAGGTGGATCTAAGATCAATCTCCACCAAAATTCTGGTAAAGTGTCCAAATAGAACAACCTTAGTTTCCTTATCAAGATGTATAGGAGTCCCAATTTCCATGAAAATATCATGAAAAATATGAAGATCCCAAATAACCCAATTAATTCCATGAAAATGAACCCATACATGAGAAAAATCATTCCCTTCACATGAATCATTGAAGTCCAGGGACCATTCATGAAGGCTAATCCATACAGGTTTCAGGGATAGAGATCTAATGCTCCACGCATGAATTTTGGAAGTATTTAAGGGAAAGATGCAATGAAAGAAACCAAGACCAAGAGAGATGAATCTCAAATCAGAGGAACCCCACAAAAACAATATCCTCCAGACTAGATCATTAAACCTCTAGGACTTATCACCTTTCAATATGATAAGAAGTGCAATCATGGAATTTTTCCCAATTTTGATTCTCTCAACCAAACGCTTCAGGGTTAGCCTCAACATGGGCTGATTCCCCCTTTTGGAAAATCCTTCCAGAACAGGATTCAATGAAAGATGAAAACTGGGGCATCAGGGAAGGTCTTTCTATCAGAGGCAGGCTTCCAGTCAGAACCTTTAAATTCAAACTTCCATTCATGACATTCAATGCATTAAAAAATCAGTTTTATCTTTTGCAGATCAGGGTTTTCAGAGCAAAAACTCGACACAGTGATTAGCACATCCTTCTTTAGCATAATCAAACAATCATACCTAGAATAAACATCATCATACACACTTAAAACTTCATCATGAACACCATTGATCTGAGCATCACAATCTAGATCTGGAACCACAAGCATTGGGTGCTTCCTTCGAGGAAATCAACAGATCTGACCTAAGGAGAGCATCACAACATTGCACACATCCTTCATCTAGATTAATCTCATCACTTCGATCATGATATGCATATAGATTAAATTTCTTCACTGTATCATCACTATGAATGACAGAAAAATGAGCGCTACCTCTAGATCATAGCAAGCCTTCATGCTTCCTCATACTTTCCTAGAATAAAACCTTCATTATCACATTATATGGATTCCTAATTCCTTATATATTTTGTAACTCCAACACTCCTTCCTCCAAAAGCTTCTGAATGAAGTGATATTTCAATTGAATGAATTTTTTTCTTGAGTTAAACACTATATTTTTTGAAATATTAATTTCACTATGACTATCTCAAAATAACACTTCATTCTATTTCTTTCATTCAATATCCTCCAGTAAACCCTTCAACTATATCATTTTCTTCCCTACTTCTATTGCGAGAACATACTCTACTTTCATGTTTAATAGTGCAACTACCAATTAAATTCTTGGCATCTAACTTACATCAGTTCCTCCATAGGTAAACATGAATCCCATGGTACTTTGAAATGTGTCTAAATCCCTTAAAAAGGCCACATCAACATAACCTTATAATAGATTATCCATTCTAAATCATAAGTCCAGTGATTTCAAATCTTTGAGACCACTTAACTGCTTCCCAATGCTCCTTTTCATATTTTTTCATGAATCTCTAACTACTCCCACTACTTAAGAAATGTTCGACCAATTAAAAATTATGGAATATATAAAACTTATAATGGGTGATGCATAAATGATATTTTCCATATACTTAACCTCTTATTCTATTTGAGGTTCCTTCTATTTGGATTGTTTGAATTTTTTAGATAATGGAGTAGAGACAGGTTTGAATTTGAACATTCAAAACCTTTAAACTATCTTGTGGATGTACACTGATTGAGAAAACATTGAATTTTGATACTTTTAGTCCCTCTATATCCTCATCCCCAATATATGTTTGGATTTACCATGATCCTTCATCCCAAACCTTCTAGATAACTCAATCTTCATCTCTTCAATCTATTTAATGTTTGAACCTTCCAAAATCATAGCATTTATATACAAGAGAAGTATAATGAAGTTCCAATTAGTGAACACATTATGGTAGTATTAATGATCCTCATTATATTAGATAAAAAAAATTTCTACCGTATTGCATAAAAATTCTAGTTCCATTTTTTGGGTTCTAGATTTAACCTATAATAACATCATTTGATCTTGCACACCATGTTGCATATGGATTCCTTAAATACTAATAGTTTATCTATTTAGATTTATTCTACTAATCCCCCATGTAGAAAGGCTATTTTTAAATCTGATTTCTCAAGATTAAATTCTTCTTTCACAACCATTACAAGAACATTTCATATCATTGTGTGTTTAAAAGCTAAAGATAATATTTCACAAAAGTCCACAACTTCCTTTTATTTAAAACCCTTCACAACTAACCACTCCCTGTAATAATTATTTTCATCCAACTCTTCCTTCAACTAGTAGATCCACTTGTTTTGTAGAACTCTTTTTCCAGTGGATATTATGAAATCTCCCAGGTTTTTAAATAATGTAAGGAATCCATCTCCTCTTTCATCACTAACTCTCGCTATTTTTTATTCTTGATACTATACACATACTTTTTTCATTATATTTATCCACTATCTTTTATAATTATATAATTTAGGTTAAACCCATAGATTTATATAGGTTTTCTAATCATGGTAGACTACCATAACTCGTGATGTTGTGAAACTTATAGTAATAATTATTCTAAAAGTATTCCTAAAACTTCCACAGTGCATGAGCATTATAGTACATTTAAATTTGGTTAAACCTCTATAATATGACCTCTATCTAAAATTTCACCTTCAGGATAGTCAAGTTCTTCCAAAAATTGTGTACTTACTAAACTTTACATAGAATTCAAACTTTGGTTAAAATGAACCATAAAAGTGATGATTATTTGTTTTAATATACATATTTCACTTGGTTTTTATCCTTATAAAGGATTTATTTATTGAAATGAACATTTTGAATTTTTATTATCTTCTATAGGTCATTATCCAAAACCTGAATTCCAAAGTCTTTACTATTGTAACCCACAAAGAAACACGCTTGAGACTTTGCCTCTAACTTGTCTCTCTCTCTATCTCTCTGATATCAATATATAAATAAGAAATAGAACTAAGGTATTTGATGTGGGATATGGATACCTTTCTTATAGTCTATAATTATTCCAGAATCTATTACACCAAAGGTTCATAATTACTTTTATTCACATGGTATAATATATAATTCACTAAATATGCCTAAATTTATTTTGGAAATTTAGAATGAATTTTCATGCTTCGGGATATCTCATATAATTTCTAATTCATTTACTCCACTACTCCATTCTATTCTATAGTTCTAAGAACCATCTTCTCAAAATTAACTAATTGTTCTAACAAAACCACTAAAAATCTATACTTTCATACTCCCCGTCATTATTTGACCTCAATCACTTAAGATTTAAATCGACCTATCTCTCCAACATGGATATCCATCAAATGAAGGTTGTAAATATCTTAGATTTTTAATTGAGAAAGAACACCCACACTTTCATGTCACATCATTGATAAATATAATATAATACAGTTACCCTTAATGAGATTAAACCAGCACACACCCCCATACATCTGTATAAACCAACTCTAACTTCTAGTACTTTTCCATTCTTCCTACCATGATGAAATACAATGTTTAATACTTTACTATGATTCACTCTTTTCATGATATGTACTCTATATAATTGATCTTCTATAATCACTTTTCATCTTAGACCTTTTCTTACATAAGTTCCCAAGATGGTCATGCAACAACTTTGACATTCCGAAATTTTTTGTTCCATAAAGGGTTGTATCTTCTAAACTCTCAATAAGATATAATGTTTCTTTATAGAATACTTTATCCCCACCATGGAACCACATGATATCTTCCATGTTCGTTCTATATAACTTATACAAAAGCATACATCATCCAATTAACCAATAGAAATTAAGTTCTTCTTTAACATCTATATGTGTCGCACCCTTTGTAACTCCAGCAAGTATTTTCTCTTAGTTCATACATTCACATCACATTTTCCAACTATATCAATAATTTTATCATCTATAATATATAACTTATTGAATATTCTAAAAACATAATTCTATATATATGTGTGTATTCTCTTGGATATTGAGTGAAATGGAGCTCTAAAATCAATGATTCATAACTCCAACGAACTTGTGACACTTAGAAATAAATTATTTTCTTCCATGGATATGATATTTATAAAATAACTATTAAAAGAAAACCTTTTAAAATTTGAACTTTTGTCTCATTAATTTTTCTTCAAGTGCTCCTTCTTCCCACATTTCTAGCATGTGGGTCTAGGCCCAACTAATTTCCCTTGGCTATTTTCTCTCTTCCCCTTCCCTTTCTTATAACATTAGTTTTCCTTTGACTTCAAAATCACCTACATTCCACACATAAAACCATTTTATTAAAACCCTAAACTTAATTTTTCGATATCTCCTCATTCAAGAATTGATCTCATATTTCATTGAATTCCAATTCTTTCTTATTTCTATAGTTACTAACAATGGTAATCATTACATCCCAAGATTCTGGAAGTGATGAAAGAAGTATCGAGTCCCTCACACCTTCAAAAAATATACCTTCACTAATTTAATTTATATTTGAATAGTTTTTTTATTAACGCGATCATCTTTTGACCTTCCTTATGACATCCTCATACCAAAAAATCACCACAACATGAAAATTTTATTCATTACTGAAGGATTTTCATATATGTTTTCAATATTTTAGATAAGTTCCAAAGTATTCTTTACCTAATTTCATATAAAAAACTCCAAGTGATTTTCAATTAATTTTTCCCATTTTTTCTATTTCTTCCTGTTTGAATTCCTTCAACTGAAGCTCAATCTCCTTTTGATACAAATAGTATTCAATCATAATTATCTATAATTAAAAAATTTGAGTCTTCAAACTTTTCAATCTGATCAATTCCTTCTTTGAATTCAATTTATTTTGAATCATAAAACTCTAACTAAAATAAAAAATACTAAGACAAGAACCTCTAAAAGTATTTAATCAAGCTATGGTACCACTTATTATGAAATAACCCAAAATCCTAAATAACCTTCTTAAATATCACTTATAGAACATGATTGTAAGATCTATAACATGTAAAACTTGATTACAATGTATGGATGATGGTAAAAAGCTCCAAAATCTTACACCAAATCACCTTTATCACATAAAACTTCTAAAAACACAAACACAAATAGAAATGATAAGGATATCACACTCAACATGAAATAACATAATGGATTTATATGCTTTTTAACTTATTCCTACTCTCTTTATTACTAATAGAAGAGAAATGTTATAATATTTATCTCCATAATTATTGTAAACAAGTAATACCAACCCCCCCCCCCCCCCCTTCCCCCATTTATAGAGTATTCCCACTGGTATATATGGTATCATCGCATTCCTATCTTCATGAATAATCTCCACCACCTTCCAATCTACATGGATAGACCTCCATCTAGTAAAAGCCACCACCTGGTGAATATTGAAATTCATTCTTATGTATCCCTTTTGAGGAATCTTATATTGATTTTTCAAATCATCACATTATTACTAATTCCATCATGTGACTATATAAAATATCCTCCAAAAAAATATTTTCAGAAGATATAATACCATTATTAAAAATATATTTCTCATAGTAACCTAACACATAAGACCCTTTTCATGGTGTCACATGACCCTGAACTATGAACAATTATTATTATAATTTTTTCCATTCAATATTATCATTTTAAATTCATATCTCCACTATTACACACTAATGAGTTAATCCATTATCATATGTACCCACAAATTTTTCTCAATCAATCCACAAGAAAGAATATCAGATCTAAGAGAAATGTTCCATAATGCAATATAGAATATAGGAAAATACTCAACAAGGGTTTATTTCCAATAATTGAAATTATCATAGAGATTAATAGGGCTTCACAACATTGACATCATAAGTAAATGATTATGTAATAGAAATAGATTCATAATTATATCTTTTGATAACAAAGCATGAGTTAAACAAATAGTCTTACCTCATATTTGATCTGTTGATGTTGAACAAATCCTTACACTAAAAGCACCAAGGGATCTCCACACATTCATCATTAGTTGAAGGATCATCCATGATGACTAGAGATCCAAAAATGAACCAACAAAATCTGAGAATTTGAGGGAGGAAAATAAAAATCCAAGGGGAAAATGGTTTGCCCACTATTTATAATGATAACCCAAACCATCCCGGTCATGGAACAATGCTAATAGTTGTGATGTAATTATTCAAATTTGATCCAAAATCATACTACAATAATCTCCTTCATGTTGTAACATACCTTAACTAGGATAAGATCTAAAAACCAAATCATGATAAAAAACCTTCATAACACCCTTGTAAACTCGATCAATTATCATAACTTCACATAGCTCGACCACATTGTAGTGTAACACCAGGTTTCATGATTCAATCCTTAAACCCCTAATAAGAATAGGGAGAATCCCATCATCACATTAAAATACTCCCTTCATAAGATAAAAATAAGGGTTACACACATCCCATGCCTCCTACATGTGATTTAATCAGAGGCACAAAAGCTATCATACCATAGCTTAAACACCACTATGAAAGGGAAAATCATGGCGTAAACTGTCTCACCATGCCATAAGGGGCCTCTCTAAATTAAAAAATAAAAAGGGATTAAAGATAAAAATAATAATTATAAAATCATCATCAAATGGAGGTTCTTTATATCTCATTCCATGCACTATATTTTGTATATGAAATAATATCACATAATTGTAAAAAAATATAATAGATAGAATTAAATATAATTAGTAACGGGGTTAAATCAAATATTTAGATAAACAATAACCATTTTAAAAACCTGTGATGTTATTTTTGAAATAGATTAAATAATTAAATTTTATTAAAATAAATCCAAAACAAATATAGAAAAATCATCAAAATATATACAATTCATATCCTTATGATTTAAACCAATAAAATAACTAAATAAAATAACTTTTTAAAACTTTTCCAAAAACATAGTTTTTCATTTACTTGGAATCTACACATTGGTGTAGTAGATAATGTTTCATATTAACACATAATACATGACATGATATTCATATTTCACAAATATTAAATCATATAATAAATAATATTGGACTTTCATTATATTAAATACCATTCCATGAAATATCTATATGGAAATAACAAAAACAGAAAATAAAATCATATGACATAGAGGACACACAATAGTAGTGACTTGATTTGTGTGTTCATATAGTGTATAATAACATATTTTCCTAAATCCGTAAGGTTTCTATAATATTATTGGGATTATTATTATCATCATATATAATATCCACATAATGAATAAAGTTAAAATATAACACAATGCAATTTACCTTTTTCAAAATACATACAAAATGATTTGTGCACTTACATAGGATACTAAATAAGTTTATTATCATTTGAGTAAAGGATTAAAATAAATTTCATCATACCAAATAGAATATAAATTAATATTAAAATAAGAAAAATTTGGTCAATTAAGGTGAAAGATCAGTCACTACAAGGATAAGATTTGGTTGTCACAGAGATAGGCTTTATTGCACATGGATAAAGTAATAGTCACTGAACTATGAGAATGTAGGCACTGATAATATAAAAACTTCCCTAGAAAAATTTATAACCTCATGAAACACTATATTATATCTCTTAGAATATTACCCCTTTAAACAATAAATTATTACCATTTTTAACACCTAATAAATCTATTTGTTAAAACACTAATGGTGGAAGCTTCAATATGATTGAATAATCAATATAATGGTAGAAAAAATATAAGAAAATAAAAATATCATGGTGAATGAAAATAGTTTAAAATTGACCCAAAATATGTGAAAAATAATTCAAAATCATTCTATAAGGGGAAATGTTTGTTTGACTATATATAAATTAAGATTAACTAAACAAATGTAAAAAAACATAACTAGATATTCATATTATCAAAATAATTTTGCTCTAGAATAGAATGTTGTTATTTTAAAAGTATTAAAGGATAGATGAAGCCAAATTAATCCAGTGAAAATAATAATGTTACCCAAACTATAGTGACTGAAAAACAATTAAAAGCACACCTATTTGAGATATTTTATTCTCCAAAAACAAATCCTTTTGAAATATGTAGTATTTGAAATGAATTCATTAATGTTTCTTTCAGAAATTAAGAAGAAATATTTATTTTTACTAAAACATATATTTAAGTGATATCATACTGAAACAATAATATTTAATTTTAAAAAATTAAGTAAAATATAAGAAGAAATATAAGGGGTCCCCAGTCATCGGGTAACCTACATTGACTGGGGGTTCACCTGGTGTTAGAGAATAAAAATTGAAAGGGGGTGGGGAAGTGGATAGTGGGTCGGGGATAGGTGCAGAGTGAACCATGGTGGTGGAAGGTAACAAAATAAGGCATCAACAACTAATAAAGAGGGACAGTGGTGGATGATAAACAAGGAAAGTAATAAGAATCTAGCAAGGGTGGTGGATGTGAATGATGAAGAGGGTGGTGGAAGAATATCTTGTGGAAATTAGGTCTTGGGAAATGGTATTAGAAGTGGGGGTGGGTGATTTATTTTTTGGATAATTGCACGATCATCCTTTATGAACATAAAAGATATTATTGGTGACATCCGAAGGTGGTTTCCTAATTCCCCCTTCCTTATTTTATGGTTTTTCTAGTGTGGTGTGTGTGTGTAATGATCCAAAATATATTTTTAGAATTGACAATATTTTTTAACTTCCAATCATGCATGAAAATGGAAAATCAAAGTATAATAAATCTTATTCTTGTGAAAATTTAGAGCAATAATCATCAATTATTTTGTAACATGTGGGAATAAAGTAGTGATATGTGATATATCTAGAATGATATAAATTGTATTTTTAGAATTATAATTCTTTTTAACTTATAAACATTCACCAAATGATCAAAATTGAGAAATTATTATTGGATTGTTTATGTATGAATAAAGTTCATATCAATTCGACGTATGATGTGACTTAAATGATCTAAAGTGGTGTTTATTTTTATTAATTTTTTTATTCATTGTAAAAATATGTTATTTTAATATTATGTTTTTTATATTATAGTAACTTGACTTTAAAATATAATTGTATTTAATAATACAGTGTGGTAATTTTATATAGATGAAAACTTTTATCGAGTTAATTATTTAGATATTTGTCAAAAAAATTATAAAAGTATGTTATTTTAATTTTTATTTTTATATTTTATTAACTTATCTTTCATTTGTCATTGTATTTTAGAATAAAATATGAGATTTATATATAAAAGAACATTTTTTCATAGTTTTTTTATTTATATATTTTTAAATTTATTATCCTTTAATAACATAAAAATGTTTTGATAATATATAAAAATTTTAATATTCTGAATTTATGGGTGAAATACTTAAGTTTTTATTTTTTTTAATTCACTAGAACAGATCCCCCTTTTATTAGTGATAAAATTCACATTTACCTGTGCTAAAAAAATTAATGTTTTAAGTTCTCTTAAAATATATCCACATTTATCAGCAAAAAACATTGATAAAGGCACCCTTTATCAGTGCTAAAAAAAGTATTGATAAAATCCCCCCTTTATTAACATTTTTTTAATGCTGATAAAAGGTTCATTTTATCATCATTAAAAAAGCACTAATAAATTTAATTTATTTTAAATTATTTTTTCCACTCTAAAGACCCCTTTATCAATTCTAGCTTTCCCCACCACCACCCCTACTTATGCACAATACCTCCCACCCCTTACTTTACCAGCTCCCCCCCCCCCCCCTCTCGTTCATCCCTCTCGAGAAACTCCTAGGATTCAAACCTCATATCTCCGGGCTCAAAGTGAATTCTTATTATCACTATAGCAACCTGTTTTTTCAGTATTTTATGATAAATCAATTTATTTGTATATGTTTATTCATATAATTATATATATTCATATAATTATATATATTCATATAATTATATATATTTATATAATTATTTTTAAATATATTTATAAAATATGTTTGTGTGTGTATTGATGTGTGAATGTGTGTGTACATTTGAGTGTGTTTATATTTATATTTGTGTGTGTGTTAATATTTGTATTTATGTATTTATATTTATATATTTATATATTTATATATTTATATATATTCATAAATATTCATATAATTATTTTTAAATACATTTATAAAATATGTTTGTGTGTGTGTGTTTAAATTTATATATACATATGTGTGTGTCTATATAAATATCAATATCAATATCAATATCAATATCAATATTTATATTTATATTTATTTACATATATTATATGTTAATATTTATTTACATTTATTAAAATATATACATAAATATATATTTGTTTACTAATGCAGACACACACAGACACGTATATTTATATATAACATTACATATACATTTTTATAAATGTATACGTATTTATACATTTTTATAACATGAATAATATGGATAAATCTTTATTTTAAATAAAATAAATAATTATTTTTTATTGACATGTGGTTTTTTTATTTAAGAATACATTTTATATATAAATATATGAAAATATATATATACTTATTTATAAATAACACTATAATATGAAAAACATTAAAATTTCAACCTCATAACTTTCATATGAGTGTAATCCCTAGGAATAAATTTAGTCCCCATTGGAAGAAAAAGACAAGAAGTCCCTTTTAAACAAAGCTAAAATTCTATTAAATGTTCAAAAATTAGGGCATCGTAACAAAAAAACTCAGTTTTAGAGGCATTTCAAACCTTTTTTGAAATCCAAAAAATAGAAACTGATGTTATTTTTAGATTAATAGAATTTACCTTTTCATAGTCTTCAATTTTATATCTCATAGATCTCAAACTGACACTCAAATCAAAATTTATGGTCATTTGAAGTTTAAGTCATGTTTTCAAATTATCTTAAGATATTAATTAATTTATTAATTTTTTTATCACCAAATTGTTATTAAATATCTATTACTAAATTATAATTTATAAATTATTAATTAATATTAATTTTTAGTTATTTTTAAACCATTTTTCACTAAATATGATTTATATAAGTGTAAATACATATTTATTATTATACAAATCATATTTATGAAAATATATTTATACTTTAAAAACAGGTTTTTAATAATTTATAAAAAAAATTATGAAGATAACCTTTTATCAGTGCTAAAAAAAATTTATAAATGGGGCCTTTATTAGTGTTAAAATAAATCACTAATAGAGGCTAAGAAAAGAGTTGATAAATTGGGTCTTTATCAGCATTAAAAAACACTGATGAAAGCTAAGAAAATCATTGATAATGAGAGTCTTTAGAAATATTAAAAAATTGATAAAAATTAGCCTTTATCAATGATTATTGATTCTACAATGTTAAATACCCTGAGGAGGGGTGAATCGGGGGATAACAGATTAAAAAAACTACCCCTTTTGGATCTTGTTTTTTTAAACAAAACTCTCTTCTCTCACCTTCCCATAGAAATAAATAAGTAGAAATTAAAACACGCACATAACACAACAATTTTACTTATTTTACCCTCACCGGTATACCTATAAGGAGTATTCGATGTAGATTTTCTTAATTTACAAATCCACTATAGCACATTATTGTAATAATGTTTGGACCAGACTCGTTATCCCTCCTAGTTCACTACCAGTCACAATTTGAAATCTCACCACTCTCTTAAATGAAGTGTGCTCACTGCTCCTTCAGAAGATTCTTCCCTTGATTACTTGTTTAAATGTTGTTTTATTCCATAATAGGTGTTTCATGAAACACTTATTTCATCCAAATAATGAATATTAAATTACCATATAATTTCTAGGAAATAACCTTTGGTTCACACAACTTCTCACTTTCGCCCAAATTTTTCACTACTTTCAAAAATTTTGTGAAAATTTTGTGTTTTTTCATGGAACTCCTAACATTCATGTAACTTTTTTGTGTCAAAAAATTCACTTGGTTATATAGACACTAGTCACTTTTCTATGCACAACTGATGTTTGAGTTTTTGCTTCATGCAATAAATACATTCACACAACTCTTATGTGATTTCAGAGTCCATATATTCACTAAGTGTTGGACCTCTAAAATGAAGGGGATAATAAACTAGACATGTTCGATGCTTCATGTAAATAACTTTTGTTCACTAGACTTGTATTAAACTTTTCTTGGTTCGCTGAAATTCAATGATTTGACATCATCTTTAGTGCATAATTCACCTTTGTCACACAACTTCAGTTGTATATCATGGTTCCATACAACTCTGAATTTTTAAAAACATCAAAACTTTCACAAAGCACTTACCATAGACATATTTCAATGTGATGGCCCTGAATCATAAATTTTGTGCAACTTTTTGAAACCTATTCACCCTTTCATACAACTTTTTCATTTTCATGAAAATCAATCCTTTAATAAAAAAACTTGTCTCATCCTCCAAATTTTGGACCCCAATAATTTAGAAAACACTAATAAGAACTACCACCTTATACATGCAACTTTATATACACCTTATAGATATTCCATTACTCCATACTATAGCATTTTCAACTTACTTCTTCAACAACCACACTGGAAGTTCAAAATTGACCTTATCAATTGACTTTGTCAAGAAACATAAATAACCCAAAAATACTACAATGTCACCTTGAGGTATTTTTTTCCAACATCACTTTTTTAATGTTGATAAAGACCACATTTATCAGTACTTTTATCTAGCGCTGATAAAATTATCTCATTTATCTACATTTTCTAGCATTGATAAAGGGTGGTACTTAATATAGTTAGTTCTATAGCAGTGATTATGGAGAACCAAACATATATTAGTATGTAAATAATTAATATATATATTTAAACACACACTATTATTGAGTTGTAATTAACAATTATTGGGCATCAATAAAAAAAATTGGATCATATGATTATTGGTAGAGGGTAAATGTCAAAATCGATCAAATCAACCTTTTTTTGACAGTCACTACTCTATTTTAAAGACCGTATTTGGTGACCATAACTATTTCTATTAGTGTATAGACATCAACTAAAAGGAAATATCCAAATTTTATTATGAGATGAACATCATTGATGGACTCTCAAAAATAATATTGAAAATGAATTGATGAATTTCATTGTATCCTATCATGAATGATTAGTATTAGTGAGTGATTCATGTAATTGGTTAATATATTTTTTGGAAGTGGTAATTGCTTGACATATGAAAAAACATCATAAATGGTTTTAATGGGTATGGTAACTGGCCATGTACCCATGAAATTTGGGATATCCAACCCCTAATCCATTAAAAATTTCAAAACTTGTACTCATTTATAAAATATTTATTTTTAAACTCGTTATTGAAACCCAATCATATTATATTTTAAAATGATCATTTAATTACCATAATCTGTTTAAATACCGCTTTATAATTTCAAAATTTTAAAATTAATTTATAAAAATAAAATTAAAGAAAATCAAATTAAATAAATATATTTTATAATTATATTATTATTTTAAAATATATAGTTAACAAAATAGTATTAATAATTAATTAAATTAGATTTGAATTTTGAATTCATGTATAAATATAATATGAACTGAGTTCAAAATAAACCAATATATATTACAATTTTACTATTATTAAAAAATATTTTATTTAATTTGGTTTGGGTGCCCTCAACTTACAATTATAATATTATCATGATATCAATCGGATTTTTAATTTACTGGTCTAACTCTATAAAAATTCAATTAATAATTACCTTGACCCTACTTAATCAGGTTGGGTATTTCTGAGTACCCTTACATGTTGTCAACCCTAAGTTGAAATTGTAATTATTATTATTGTTGATTTTTTTTCTATTTTATAACATGATTTTCTGGTATCACTGCTATAAAACCTACCTTTATCAGTGCTAAAAATGGGATTTATCATCACTCAAAATCACTCGGCCTTTATCAATGCTGGAAAAATCCCTGAAAAGGGTTACCTTTATCAGTTATTTATTTTAGCGTTGATAAAGGAAACTTTTATCAGTGATTTATTTTAGCACTCATAAAGGTAGCCTTTATCATTGATTTATTTTAGATCTCATAAAGGTGCTCTTTATCGGTGATTTTGGTGGCACTTCAAAACATGCAGCCCCATGAGATCCCTAAAATAGAAATAGATTAGAAAATTATAATCAAATTTTAATATAGTTATATATATATATATATAATAAAAGATCAGATTGAAATACAAATATTATGTTGTACTATCATTTTACTTCAAAATTTACATCAAAAATATTTACATTGATGTGATATTTACAATTAATTAAAAAAATTAAAACCTAATATATAAAATCAAAACTCTTAAGGAAGGATTTCTATAATGATCAAACTCTATAAAAAAATCTTATCCTTGTAATAAAACTCATGTTTATTTTAGTAATATTATATAAAAATAAACAAAATATAATTTTAATGTTATATAATCCATATATGATAAATTATATTGTTAATTACTGAATAAATTAATGATATTATCAGTTATTAATTATCTTTATTACATAAATAGTTGTTAATAATTATATTATTAAACTAAAATGAAATTTTTATATTGAAAACATGAACTTTGAGTCATACTGGTATAAGGACCTGGCCTTAAACATTACATAATCATGAGTTAATTCAATAATTTTACTTTCTCTCACATTGAGGATCTTTTCAAGTTTGTAGTTTTTGAGAATTAGGCCATAACTCATACATAAAAAATCCATAAAATACAAATTGGACACTTTCGATTAGTATCCTTTTTTCTATAATATAAAACTTTTAAAATATACTAGTATAAGGACTTGGACTTAAACATTACATAATCTTAATTTAAGTCAAGAATTTTACTTTTTATAACATCAAGGATCTTTTCAAGTTTAGAGTTTTAGAGAATTAGTTCATAACTCATACATAAAAAACCATAAAATACAAAGTGGACACTTCTTATTAGTATCCATTTTTTTCATAATATAAAACTTTTAAATAATGCATGAATTAATTTCCAGGAAAATCTCCACAACTTCCAAATTGACTTGTTCATTTTCATTACCCATCCTTAAACCCTGTGAAAACATTTTAAAAACTTGGGATGAGTACAAAAGCTCATAAAGGGGTATAAAAATAAAGAAAACTGTTAATTTGGTAAAAACATGAAAACTCATATAATGTTTACCTGTATCTTCAAAGTTTTTTGAGAATATGAAATAAAACATTTTCATATGAATAAAAAACACACATTTTTCTCACATAAAATCATTAAAAACCATAGAAAGTAATTAAACCTCTTTTGGTTACTTAGATAATTATATTCACTAAACCTTTTCAAAACTATTTTAATTAGAATATCCATACATCCGACTTCCAAACATTTCACTCTTACAAATGGAATAACCATATGGTCTAATTCCATACCCAATACATTGGAGATCTGCAATGTGGATCACCCTTATTATAAGCTATATTAGGCTCACCCATGAGTTATAATGGGTATCAACCCTTTGTATAAGATATATCGGGATCACCCTTTTCTCATGAACTATAATGGGGCTCAACCCTTTGTATAAGTTATATTGGGCTCACCTATGAGATATAATGGGGGTAAACCCTTCATATAAGTTATATCAGGATCAACTGTTTCATATAATTCCCAAGTATCATATCAAGATTAAAACACTCTCATCATAAAACCCTTCAAAAACTCTTTAAATCCATATGAAAACACATTCAGATAAAAATACTTGTTTCTTTTGAGTACCCATTTTTAATACGCAAACACCCTTTTCTTTGAAAACCCATTTTCAATATCAAAATAACAGAATAAAAGTAAATTGGATTTTAATTTAAAAAAAATAATCTTTCAAATTAAGGTATAAATCAAATAAAATCCACGATGACATAAATGATCATTATCTCCATACTTTAAAAATATGACATTTCATTTGTCGTTTGTCAAAACATTCCTTTTAAGACACATAAAATGATTACTTTTGAAAACCTTTTAATGAAATTAAAACTAAAAAAAATCCTTTATAATCCTTTTATATCCATATAAATAAATATTTAAAATAATATCAATAATGTTTTCATGGAGAAAAATATTTGAAAATTAAATATTTAAACATTCAAAGTGTCCCATACCACTTTGAAAATTTAAATAATAAGCTCTATGAAAGAATAACAATTAAAAAACATTAAATAACATTATAATATATAAATTCAAGATATTATATGTTTAAGGGTATGTATATACACCTTATAAATGAAGGTGGGTGTATAACATCAAATTATACCTCAATGAACGGAGATTGAGGAAAAATTCCTTACCTTGAGTCCGACTTGTCATGTGTGTCTTTGAATTCCTAAATAATAAACTTGTGTTGATTATATAATTTCTTTATGAAATTTTTCAAGTTTATTATTAAATTTATTTTACTTATTATAATTTTTTATAAAACTAATTAAACAATTAAGTTTGCATCGGGTGTTTTGACCCTATTCGGTTTATGTGTCAAAAATGACTTTGGTAGGTCAACTAAGGTCAAAGAAATCAATATATAAAAATATAAAAAATAATTATCATGAAATAATTATCATATTTATACATGAATTACAATTTTAAAACCAATCATGAAATATGGTTTTGAAAAATGAACAAACATTATAATCATAGAGACGGTAGGTTGTACCTACGCATGAGTAACGTTCCCATTTTTCAATAATCGTTATAAAAAGAAAGTAAGTAACATTTATCTTTAAAAAAAATAATTATCTAATATATAAAAAATTATTTAATAATATATAATTATATATATAATTCTTGTGATGTAAAAGTAATCACATTGCTTTGAGGAGGCGATCATCCACACATCCAGGAACGACGTTATCACTTTTTCAGTGTGTGAAAAGGTTATAAAGAAAATGATATATTATATTTACATAAAGTTAATTATATAATTAATATAATATATATGTTATTTTTATCACATATTTTTAATTAAACCCATCCTTAATAAATTCCATTTAATTTGTGAACGTATCAGATCGCTTTGAGGAGGCCATAGTCCAGATGTCCACAAACGATGTTATCGTATTTCCAAAAAATGGAAAACATGAAGGTATGTATTATATAGAAATTAAATAATTATAAATACAACATAAATACCATATATATAATATAAAAATATTATGTCTATCATAATTCCCAACCATGATGGGTGGTAAAGGAAAAAACGAATGACATTGTTTCGTGAGGCGGTAGTTTGTCATACACGAACGGTAATTTCATTACCCATTTGATGAAAGTGTGTGTAGTTCTAGATCAAACTCTTAAAATAAAAACATATAAGTATATTTAGTATAATTATTTTATTATATATTCATGGAATAATAATAATTTAATGTGTGGAGAAATAAATAAAATATTAATGCATGTTGAATAATGTTACCTCTTTTTCGGGTAACTGCTTTTGGTTTGCACCACAGGGATTCCTTGGTTGGATTTCAACCCAAATTGAGGAATATAAGGTGAGGTATATATGTTGGCATATTATTTGGGTAGGTTTTTAATGATCCAAATGGATTTATATGTGTGAATAAATGGTCTAGGGTGAGTTCCTTTTTATAGTGGAGGGGGTGGCATTCTTATAACTATAAAAAGGTAAACACTATTGGAAGGTCTCCCTTGAATCATGTGACTCAAATAATGATCCGAATTATATATTAGAGGTTATATGGTCTAATAATTTACATAAAATGGGTTTCTTACAATTTTCTATGTCATTTGGACTCTTAAGATTAAAGTTCGATCACTAAGTAAACACGTTTTTACCTTAATCACTGTAATTAATTTTAATTATTTTTCCTAATACTTTTTTGTCAAAAACTATGTTGGACTTATTACATATTATAAATTATGTTTATTAAAAATAATCAATCCATTTTTCCAAATTCCAATCACAGAAGTTTCATAAATTAATTGAAAATTAATCTCGCAGACGGGACGACAAAGCTGGTTTTTTAAAGAAAATGTTCAAATTTTTGCTAAGTTTTTATATATAAATTCAATGTAAAATTATTTAAAATGACATAAATTGTTTTAAATTATATAAAATTTATCTAATTATACTTTAAAACCAATTAAAAACATAATTTAACTGTATAAATAAATTGGATTAAAATGCAGTTTTGAACTAAAATTTAGTATTACTCGCTATTTATCAAAATATTAAAATTATCAGAAAAATAAAACAAATTCACCCAAACTAAATTTTTATATTTCACTTTAAAAAATGAAGTTTATTTATTCATATTAAAATTATAAAATTTTCAAAAATTATATTTAAAATAAGTGCGCCATTAAAAGGCGATAAAACTACCTTTTAAAAATATTCAACTTTTATGCTTAAAATTGGATTTATTCTTATTTTAAACCGATCAAATTTATTAGATGAATGTAAGAACATTTTATAAACATGTTTAAACATAAAATATTTAGTTCTATTCATTTTCCACTAATACGAAGTCTATTCGATAATTACCATATTAAATAATAATAATATATTATTGTTCGGTAAAACTCAGTCTTGCGTGCAATGCAAGATTTCAAAGAAACTAATTATTTTATATCATGTACACTATTTTATATAACATACCTATTAAGTTAAAATTACTATATAATTAATAAATGTTAATAAATATCAAAATTCCTTATTTTATCATTACATAGTATGTTACATCCTTCCCCCTTTTGAAAATTGCATCCTTGCAATTTTATTCACTTATCAAATAAGTGGGGATATTTTTACCTTGTAGAATTTTCAAATTCTCATGTTTCATATTCAATAATATGGTTTTTCCATAAAACCTTAACCTGGTTAATTACCTTATTCTGTGATACTTTCTCCTTGCGATCAATAACCTGAAGTCATTGTTCCTCATATGAAAGATTCTCTTCCAGCTAAAATACTTGAGGGCTCAAAACATGAGATGAATCTGGTATGTACTTTCTTAACATTGAAACAAGAGATATGTTGTTTTCTTGGGATAAAATTATGTTCGACACTGCTTTCCATATAATTCCTTGAAAGTTTACATCTATATACTAGAATGAAAACTGTTATTATAAGAAAACTCAACCAAATAAAGATGTTGATCCCAACTTCCCTAGTAATCCATTGAGTAAGAATGAGGCATATCTTCCAAGGTATGAAACATCTGATCAAACTATCCATCGTATTGAGTATGAAAAGATTTATTTAAATTTAATTTTTTACCCAATGACTTCTTAATTCCTTTCTAAAAATTGGATGTGGACCTAGGATCATGGTCTGATACAACAGAGAGAGGTACTCCATGTAACCTGAAAATATCCATTAAATATATCCTAGAAATATTATCTAGATAAATTTTATCTTAAATGGGAAGGAAATGTAAAAAATTGGTTAATTGATCAATAATAACCCAAATTTCATTATTACCATGAGAATTATTTGGAAATCCCACCATGAAATACGTTGATATATTCTCTTATTTCCACTCTGGCACTGGAAAAAGTTGAATCACCCCCTTTGTTAATTGTATATCTGATTTAACATGTTGATAAATCAAACATTTCATGGTAAATTTATCAATATCTATTTTTATCTCATCCCACCAATAATACTCTCAAAGGTCTATGTACATCTTAGTGCTACTTGGATGAATGGAAGACAAATAATTATGAGATTCGGTTAATAACTCTTTCCTCAACTATGAATAAAAAGACACACATAATATTTTTAAAAATCATAAAAACCTTATTCATCAATATTAAAATCAAGAAACTTACCATTCTTAATGGATTCTACCTTTTCTTACAAATATTGATCCACCTTTTGAGCCATCTTAATTATTTTTAACAAAGTCGACTACATTGAAACCTGAAACAAAATAAAGGATGTTTCTGAATCCAAAACTTCTAGGCCAAAATTCATCAAATCGTTAACCAAAGGGTCACATTCCAAATATAACATGGTTAATGTTACATTACTTTTTCAACTCAAATCATCGGCCATTTTTTCCTTTTCTAAGATGATAATGAATCATGCAATCATAATCCTTTATCAGTTCAATCCATATCCTTTTTCTCATTTTCAACTCTTTCTAAGTGAATATATACTTAAAAATTTTGTAATCAGTATATATTTCACACTTCACTACATAAAAATTATGCCTCCGAATTTTTAATGAAAAAACAACAGCAGTTTACAATAAATCATGTGTAGGGTGATTTAACTCATGGTTTTTCAACTGACGTGAAGCATAAGAAATTACCTTATCATTCTGCATCAGAAAACAACCAATTCCTTTTAATGAAGAATCATTGTATATGAAAAATTCACCATTTCTAAAAGGTAGGGACAAAACTGGAGCATTGACCGGTCTTCTTTTCAGTTCCTAAAAAAACATCACATTATCCTATATGGATAAACCTAAATCCATTTCGTGTTAACTTAGTTATTGTGATAGATAATTGAGTAAAGTTTTCAAAAAACCATTGGTAATAACCCACTAATCCAATAAAACTACTAATCTTTATGACATCAATAGGTATTATCCACTCTTAAACAACTTTTGTTTTAGTAGGGTCAATAGTTATGCCATCTTTAGAAATAATATATCCAAGTAATGAAATTTTTTGTAGCTAAAATTCACTCTTACTAAAATTTTCATATATTTTCTTTTCTTTTAAGTTTTTTAAAATAATCCTTAAGTGCCTTTTATATTCCTCGTGGTTTTTAGAATATACCAAAATATCATCTATAATCACTACCACAAACTAATCCAAAAACTGATGGGGAACTCTATTCGTAATATTCATAAATACAATAGGGGAATTAGATAACCCAAAGGGAATAACTACAAACTAATAATGCCCATATCTTATCCAAAATGTTGTCTTGTTAATGTCATCCTCCTTCACCTTTAACAAATGGTACCCGAACCTCATATCAATCTTTGAAAAACACTTATCTCCTCAAATTTGATCAAACAAGTCATTGATGTGAGTAAAAGGATACTTGTTCTTAATAGTGATGTCATTCGAGTCTCTATAATAAATGAAAATTCTCATGGAACTATATTTATTTTTCATAAATAAAATAGAAGCACCACATGGTGAAGTGCTAGGTCAAATGAAACCTTTATCAAGAAATTATTTCAATTGGTTTTTCAATTCCACAAGTTCTACTTGATATATTCATTAATGGGGTTTAGAAATAGTCTTAGAATCAGGCACTAAATCAATAGTAAATTTAACTTCCCGGTCATGAACAACACTAGAAATATGATCAGGAAAAACATTCATAAATTCATTCACTATTGGGATGTCAGTAATTAGAACTATTTATTTCTTTTCAATAATAGGAGCTAGATAAATTTCACTATCATCCTTCATCAATTTCTTAGCTTCTTAGTATGTTATCAAAGGTATAAAATCATTGAATAAAACTTTTTTAGCTTTTCAATCAATTTTAGAATGATAAACTGAAACAAAATCCATACCCAAAATGATATCAAAATCTATTATGGGTAGTTTAACAAGATTTTCAGGAAATACTATCCTAATAATGATAATAAGAAGATTCATATGAATCTTGGTTTCTCTAATACTCTCACTAATAGTTTTTACCAAAAGTTATATCTTACTTTCATGGGGTGATATTCCCAATTATCTTTCAAATTTCTCAGAAATAAAAAAATGCAAAGATCCAGAGTTTAACAGATTATTAGAATAACTTGAATAAACCAGTAACATACCTTTCACCACTTCATTTGATTTCCCAACATCAACTACAGTAGTATAAAAAGATTTTTCTACACACTTTTTCTTTTGATCTTGATGGTATCCACCCTGGGTAATAAACTTTGGAAACACATTGTCATAATGACCTAAATCATTACAACTAAAACATCTTACCGCTAGTTTTCATTGCTTTCTTGATCATCTTCTTTACAGTCACGAGCCTTGTGACCAAACTTACCACACTGGTAAAACTTTCCATATCTTGACATATATTCCCAAAAATGTATTTTACTACACTTGGAACAAGTTTTAGGCTTACCTCTATAATTCTTAGTTGGATGCTTCTCCATTTCCTACCACATTGACCATTTCTTACTCTTGTCATCTTATGGAGCATAAGTGTTGGTAAACTTTATTTTAACTTTCTCAGCACAACAAACCAATTTTTTATAACTTTTAAATTCTCAAGATGTTAAATCTCTTCATAGAGTTGGTTTCAATCTTGAGTAAAATCAATTAATTTTACTGTCAATGTCTCAGATAAATTCTGACACATACCTGACCTATAACACCCCAAGATTTTATAGCATGTATCTTCTTAAACAAATTCAATTTATTTGATAGTTTATACAACATTGATCTCAAACAAATTGTGATATACTATTAAATATTAACATAACTATTAGGAATAGTAATGTGGCCATTAGAATAATAAACTCACCTAATAAATCATAAATAAAATTTAGGTATCTCATAAATTAAAATATTATATATTTACATCATGGGATAAGTAAATAAATGTTTTAAAAATGATAAATTAAGTGTTGGTATTTTTGTGAAATGTAAATATTTATTTATAATTTTATAAATTATATAATAATTTAAAAGAAAAATTATTTTCATAAAATATATTAATTAATTAATATTTTTTTATTATAATTGCAAGATAATTTTATGATACTATAATTAATTTTTTAAAGTGTCGTAAAATCGATTATAATATTAAAATTGGTATTTTTTGAATAAATGATTATTTTAATTAGAAATTAAATTTCTCATATTTATAAAATTATTTTTATAAAATTAATTGAATATTTGAAATATAAACATCAAAAAATGGTTAGGGTGAATTTTTGGGATTTTTCTAAATAGTTGAATTTTTGTGAATAGTGAAATACGGTAATTTATGGTATTTAAAATTATAAGTAAATTAATTAATTATTGAGTCATGGATTATGTATGGATGAGTTAATAACTAATTATTTTGAACTCACATCCACTAATTACTTTACTTATTCATGATAATTTTCACTATTGATAGTCTAGAGCCAAAATAATAAACAAATGAATAAAATAATCAAAATCACCCCTCTCCTCCCACTATAGACACCACCCCTTATCCTCACACCTTCTAAAGCTTGAAGCTCATATAAATTATGACCAAATTCCTTCAAAATCCTCTTCCCCACATCTAAGACCTACTGGTCTTACCAAAATACCGAATCCAAGTGTCTTAACAAGGTCCCCAAGGAGACGATATTCAAGTGCTAAAATCCTCCTCCTTTCTCTTTTATTTTCTTTTTTTTATTATTCCCTTCTCACCTCCACTTATAAAAAGTGTAATGATAAATATAGTAACATATATATACTATAATTTTATTATGTTAATGAAATATGCATCATAAAATCTCTCTCTCCTCCTTTTTTTCTAAAAATGATAACATCATCTGTGACATTCTGATTCACCGCCTTCATGGATGATGATTTTTTGTTTTCATTTACTACTTTAAATTAAAGTCATAAAACCATTATTATGGTTAAATAATATTTTAATATACATATTATAACTTTTATCATATTTTGGAACCAATTTATAAACATGATATTAAATAAAATGATATAAGTTTGTGATGGTCGTAAAAACTGCCAAATATAAACGAAACGTTTATCATTAGCATTTTATCTAATGAATTATCCTTATAAAATATAACCAAATGAAATATGACACCATTTAAAATAATTAAATTATATTAATATCATTCCATTCCACTTCTAGAGTTTTTCTTCCATTTGAAAAGAAATCCCATAATTATACACAAGGGAACCAACAATAAAACCATGAAACGAACGCTCTGAGAACAATGAAATTAAACATTATAACTCATAAAATGGCCATAAATAAACTTAATAAAATTATAATAAATCAATTATATTTTGAATATATTATTAATTAAGTAATTAATGGATATAATTTGATTATCTATGATATTAAGTATAAGTACAGAATGATTTCAGACCTAAGGTAAGGGGTTTCTCATATCACTTTTATTTCTATAAGATATGCATTATTCACCACTTATTTCTTGGGTTTGATGTATCTATACTTCCCTCTGATATATAATGTCATTAATATCATTATATTCATGGTATTAAATGTTTTATTTGATAATTATTACTTTTATGGAGAATATTATTTGATTGATTACAAGAGGTAAGGGTTTTTCGTCTCACTTTAATTTCTATGGGACATATGCCATATTCATCACTTATTAACTTTTTATACTACCCCTTTTATTTATGATCATAAATCATTGATTATTTTATTAAATATCCATATTTCTTGTATCATTTATATTGTTATTTTCTAAATTGTATACTATTTTTACATACGGTGTCTACTTTGAATGATGTTTTAACTAAGGATATATTGATAAATTCATATCCTCTACTCAATATAAATATTTTGATAAGGCGTATTGTTCATGAATTAAATCTATGTATGAAGAATTTTTTGTACATGTAGTGACAGGTGGGTCCTAGAATTATATATCCCCTCGATGCATCGATAGGTCTCATGAGACTAAATAGTTGGTGACAAACCCTTCATATTTGTTTCCAAGTATAATCAGACAATTTATACCCACAAACTTAAAATGTCTTTTGAAATATCTTGAAGGTAGTGGTTAATGTACTAGATACATGAAATCTAATAATTAAGTATTTCCTTTATTCAATATCCAGTTATTACTATCCATGAGATTTTCACTATGAAAAAAATCTATGGATGCATTTTTATTCTCAGATTATTGATTTAAAAGGTAGGTGTTTTTTAGTTATTTACCTTTCCATGTTGATTATGCATTATTGATTATGCTTCACCTATTATTGATTCATGTTTCTGTTTTATATAACCCTTACTAATCATTTGAGTTCACCCTTTTATTTTTTTCCTTCCCCAGGTTATGATGATGAAATCTTTGAATAAGTGTTAAGGAAGCAGTTTATTTTCCTTTGTTATGTTCTATGTTTAAATACCAA
Source organism: Viscum album (assembly GCA_963277665.1). Taxonomy (NCBI): domain Eukaryota; kingdom Viridiplantae; phylum Streptophyta; class Magnoliopsida; order Santalales; family Viscaceae; genus Viscum; species Viscum album. The sequence continues at coordinate 246,655,812 of OY728129.1, forward strand.
TATATTAATGGAAACTTGTATATATCTAGTTCTTCAATACTACTAAACTGATTGATCCTTTGTGATGTGATCTCTTGTATCTATTCCATTGTAATAAAATAACCACCCACTCTAGGCTGTTGGGGTCAAGTTTGTTACAGTTGGTATCTGATGAGGTTTAGAAGAAAACTTAGAAACTAGATATTAAATAAACATGATAATTATAATAATTCTTTAGAGTGAATTTTTGTGGATCAATTATCATGATGATTATGGGCTAACTCATTGTGTTCTATTATTTAGTAATAGTGCCTAATGGAATAACGGGAATCAATACCCACAAATAGTGTAGGGATTTCCCCACTAAGAAAGTCAACATAGTTAGTGTTGGAGATGAGCATATCATGACCATATTAGGATAGATTACTTAGTTTGTGAAGAATAACCATACTACACCTATGTTGGATCATTCTATGTGGTAGAATCCCCCATATTTTATTGTGACTACTAATATAGTGGTAGCTCATCAATGGATCAAATCCCTTGAAAATATATTTATGTAATTAGGATGTGATGAAAGGGAAAAGCTTGTGCTAGCGGCATATTTCCTCAAGGTTGAAACTGGTCAATGGTGGTCATTGATCTAGAATACTAAGGAGGAATATGAAATGGAACACGTGGAATGGATAACTTTTAAAGAAACATTATTTGAAAAATATTTCCCTTATTGGAAATGAACTAAAATGAAGAGAAAATTCCTTGGCTTAAAGAAAAAGGAAGAAGAGATTGTTGCGGAGTATGAGGCTACCTTTACAAGAATAGTTAGGTATGCTACATGTTATATACATAATTCATAAAAAAAGATTGATCATTTATTTTAAGGTCTTATATAAGGACTCATGCCTTAAATATTACATAATTTTGAATTAAGTTAATAATTCACATTTAGGATCCTTTCAGGTTTAGATTTTTAGAGAATTAGGCTATAACTATTACATTACATCTCAAATATTACAAAGTAGACATTTCTACTTAGTATCCATTTTTTCATAAAATAAAAACTCTTAAAATAAAACAAGAATTATTTTCTTGATATAAATATTCTTTAATTATTCTTTTCTCTTACCCTTCCTTATATCCTGTGAAAAACATTTCAAAAACTTGGGATGAGCATAAAAATCTCAGTAAGGGTTATAAAATAAAGAAATAAATCATTATCCCATCAATACATACAAAACATAATATCTTTAACACACCTCATGAAATCACAAGATTTATGAATAACACATAGAAATCAAAAATCATAAAGGTAACTTGTGGCATCCATATCAAACTTACATTGTAGCTTTCATAGCTACGTAGGGAGTTATATTTGGAATACCCAACACAATATATTCTCTAAATCTCTTAGTATAAACATTAACGTTTACCTCTATCACATTACCCAATGTATTGGATATCTATCTCGGGCTCACCTGCCCTAAGTTTATCAAAAAATCACATGTATACGTAAACAATTTCCAAGAACCATAACACATAAAACAGGCATAAAGGAAAGATAACATTTCCACATTGCAATCACAATATATCATTTCAAGATATTGAAATAATAAATGTTTTCTCAAAACCATTTTCAATACCAAAATACGTAAAAAGGATATATGGTATTTATTTTCCTTTTAAAAAACACTATGTCTTGTTAAGGAATCCAAAGATCAAATAATACTCGCAGCGGCAGAAAGGTTGTTGTCACCACGTACGTTAAAAAGAAACATTACTTTTTATCATTTTTTAAAACGCTACGTAGAAAAAAGATTCCCTTTGAATGAAATGAAAATTCAAAGGGGTTTACACACCGTATAAAAGAAATTTGTGTATAAATAAAAGTATGCCTCAAAGAAAGGTGATTGAGACGAAGTCCCTTACCTCATGTCCAACTTGACTCGTTCGTTCTTTAATCTCTTGAATAATAAACTAAAGTTAATTTATACTTGCTTAAGAACCTTTTTCAACTTTATTATTCCTTTTATATCACTTATTACCACATTATAAACATTACATAATCATTTGAGTTAATAACGGTCGTTTTGTCAATATTTGGTACTTGAGTCAAAAATGAACTTCTTATAATTACAAGTTGTCCATGTGGTCAAAATTCCATTATCTCTAGAATTATATTCATGATTTAAATATCATTTATATCCAGTATATATATTTATTTATAACAGTACATAACATTTGGAGATAAGAAATGAAATACACTGTTCATGGAGACGGTAAGTCATACGTACGCATGAACGCAAATTTCATTTATATTTTGTATTTAATGGAATGAAAACTTAATTATACATAGGTATATTATAATTCCAGTATAATATAATATATAATTTCAGTAACTCCATCCTTTATACATTCCACGTATGGCATGAACGGGTCATATCACTTTGAGGGGGCGGTAGTCTGCACTTCCTCAAATAAAATTATCGTATTAACCCATTATGGAAACCATAAAGGTGTGATATAAATAAAAAATATAGAAGCATAGAGACAATATAAATATCATATATATCATATATAAATACAATTCCATATTAATGGCCACTATAAGAGGCGGTAGGAGATAACCGAACAATCATCATTTTGTGAGGCAGCAGTTCTCTGTACACAGAAACAGTATGTTCGTATCCATTAGCTGGAGGTGTGTGTAAGTGTAGTTTAAATCCTTATCACAAAAACAACCTAGTATATTGAGGATAATTGTTTTTTATGTTAACAAATAATAATAAGATCATAGGGAGTGAATAAGTAAAATAAAAGAAGATAACTTGAGGGAAGACGTTACCTTTAAATCGGGTAACTCCCATTAGTTTGAACCAAAAGGCTTCCTTAAAGTGCCTTCTGCCTAAGGTAAGGATTCTAGGAGGAATAGAGGGATGTTTAGAGCTTATTTGTTCATAGGTTGGATGATCCAAGGGGCTTGAGAGGTCTGAGTAATGGTTTAGAAGTGGTGTCCTTTTATAAGAGGGAGGAGGGGCTCTTTAGGAAAGTTTGAAAGTATTATTTTATTATAAAATGATTTTCAGTTTCAAAAGGTCTGAAACTTATTTAATTCGAAGATAAGGTGCATATAAGTAGAAATAAAATCATCTAATAATAATTGGATAGGTTTTTTATATTTTTTTAATCCTTATCTTTTTTATCTAATCCTTTGTTAACTTATTTAACTTTTACCATGTCCTCTTATATATTCATACTATATTGTTAATATATTTAATATAAAATTCCAAGAAACCCAAAATGGATCATTAATGAAAGTTTTAAAATCATATTTTTCATTTTTCCGAATATTATATTTTTAGGACTATTTTATCATTTAATAAAATAGTATTCATTTTAAAAACTCATTTATGTCAATTTATAAACTATTCAAATGAAGACTTTTAAAAAATCTATAACAACTTAATTATTTCAAAAAAACCCTCATTAATTCAAATATAACAAGTAATACTAATCTATAAAATTATTGCATGGAATAAAAAGGTTCAAAATAAATTTATTTTAATATTTATAATATCATTTATTTAAATCCTTTATTAATGAAGCAATTACTACATCACCATTGTGTCATAATTAAATTTATTTATTTAATGTATAAAAATTATAAATAAAATACCATGATGTAGGAAATATTTTTTTATTTCCAAATAATATTTATAGTCAAATATATCACTTATATAAATCCATATAAAAAATTAGTAAAAAGATTCATGTTTATGATATTTTTATTTTTACTTTAAAAAAAGTTATTAATGTCATTATCTTACCCAAGTAGATTTCAAAGGCCAAAAGTCTCACCCAAGGATTTTATTGGTCAGCCATTACTCATAAAATAAGGTTATGAAAAGTGTTAAGGTAATTTTATATTATTATAATATTATTTTTACCTTGAATTACCCTATTTACCTTTAACCGTGATAAATAAAAGTCAAAAGTTATTATTCACCAAAAAAATATTTTCATCTTTTGAACCAATTTTTACTTACTGATGACATCCATGTATGTAGGATTTTTGAAATTAAATTCACATAAGTGGTAAAATTTCATTTAAATGAAAAAGTTAGTTTTTAACTACTATGCAGTGTTTTTTCACTATTCGTCAAAAATTGAACATTTTTATAAAAATATCAAAAATTTACCCAAAGCTAATTTTGATATTACAAATTCAAAAATTATTTATATTTTACCAAATTCAAAACATATATGTTTCATTAATTAATTTAAAATTAATTCCCATTGTCAAACAAAAAAACGTGTTTTTAAGAAATAATAACTATCAAAAGATTGACACTTGTTTATATCCAATTTCAAAGTGAAATTACTTCCAATGACCAATATTGGATTAAATGGTAAAAATATGATCCAATTACACTTTAAAAATAATTAAAATAACAATCTAACTATATAAATAAATTGGATTAAAAGGTAGTTTTGAATTAAAATGCAGTATTTTTCACTATTCATAAAAAATGAACTTTATCAAAAAAAATACCAAAATTTCATCCAAAGTAAATTTTTATGTCCCAATTCTAAATACGAAATATATTTTTTCAAATAGAACATATAAAAGTGACAAAAACTAGATTTAAAAATGGTTCACCATGAAAAGGCAGTAAATCGACCTTTTAAAGAATATTAGAGTACTTATTCTTAAAATTGGATTCATTCACATTTTAAGCCTCTAAATTTTATTGGATAAATGTAAAAAAAATTGAATAACATGTATAATAATATTTTAGTTAGTTATGTTCATTCCCTCCAATACAACGACTAGGCGTTAACTACCATTTAAAATAATATTATATTATTATATTATTTTCAGTATGACTCAGCATTGTGTGCAACATGAGATTTCGGAGAAACCCATTATTGTGTGTCAGGTAATCCGTCGAACATAGCATCCCCTTTAAAGTAAAATTAATATTTAATTCACAAATATTAATAAATATGAAAATATCATACTCTTTATTTACCTGGGATGTTACATCTTAAGCCAATTCTCCGAAGAGAACTAGCTTCTCAAACATTTTCATCATATGATGAAATAGTATTAAGTGATATAAAAATAGAGAAGTACTTTTCTATATCCTATATATTCGACAGAAATCACAAGAAGAAGAGTTATTCTGATAACCATGAAAAAGTTGAAGCATCAAAGAAGAATAGGGGAACAAAGAAATTCTCATAATGTGTAAATTATGGAAAAATCATCCTATGAAATGCTTAAAAGGAATGGGAGTTTTTTATCTGTGTAGAGAAAAGGGTCATAGATATAATGAGTGAAAGAGGAAGAAAAAATCAATGATATTCAATGCTTAAACTTTAATGAAAAAGTTAATTATTCAAACCAATGTCCCAAGCGTCATGGGAATCTTCCAAAGAAAATACCAAGGGGAGATGGACAAGATTATATGATCACCATAGCTAAGGTAGAAGTACCTAATGATGTAGTAGTAGGTAGATTAATCCTATATTCCAATTTATCTAATGATTTATTTGATTCTGGATCATCTCACTCTTTTATATCTACCCATTTTTCCAAGAAAATTAGATATTTATCTTTTGATTTAATAAGGGATTTGTCAGTCAAAACTGTCAAGGGAAGTCTCATTGCAACAAATATGTGTCAGTTAGTCCCTATTATAGAATATAAACATGATTTATTTTTTTACCTTGTTATCATACCTATGGTTTACTTTTATATAATCCTTGGTATAAACTATATTTCAAAATATGATGTAAAAAATATTACAAGAAAAGGGAAATTACAATCTGTGAGGAAGATGTAGAATTACTTATCTTTAGAGCAGAAACTTTACCATCTGAATCCTATCTAGATCCACCCCCACTATCCCTGTTAAATGAAATTCTTGGGGAGGAATAGAAAACAACATCTAGGGACGGGTAAAGTAATCTTCAAATTGAGGATATACCAATTTTATAGTAATACATAGATGTATTTCCTAAGGAATTACTTGGAAACCCCCCAAAACATGAAGTTGAGTTTACCATTGATCTAATCCCTAATGAAATACTAATATATAAGACTCCTTATAGAATGGGTACTATTTAATTAGTGGAACTGAAGAAATAATTATAATATTTGAGTAATAAGGGATTTATTCTCCCTAGTGTTTCCTCATAGGGATCCCATGTTCTCTTTGTTAAGAAGAAATATGGATCCATGAGGTTGTGTATTAACTATAGAAAAATTAATGCTATTATAATAAATAACAAGTATCATCTGCCATGCATTTTAATTTATTTGATCAACTTCATGGAGCTCAATATTTTTTGAATATTTACCTTCATTTTGGGTATCATAAATTGTGAGTAAAGAATGAATATATTCTAAAGATAGCTTTTTAGATGAGGTATGCACATTACGAGTTTATAGTAATGACATTTGGATTGACTAATGCACCCTTTGTTTTCATGGATATAATAAATAAAGTATTCAAGGAATATATTTATGATTTTATTATAGTATTCATTGACGATATTATGGTGTATTCTAAAATCTATGAATACCATGAGAATCACTTGCGGATAATTCTTGAGACTCTCAAAAGGAAAGAGTTATATGGTAAATTTAGGAAGTGTGAATTATGTCTTTAGGAAATTTATTTTCTTATACATATTCTCTAAGGATGTAATATCAGTTGATACTATAAAGAAAAAGATAATCCAAGAATGGCCTACACCAACAAACATAATCAAGGTACATAGTTTTATTGGTTTAGTAGGTTATTATCAGTGTTTCGTTCATAATTTTGCTCGATTTTCTAACTCATTGACCAATCTCACCCGTAAATGGGTTAAGTTCATATGGACAAAATAACGTGTCGAACATTTTGAATAATTGAGGAGAAGATTATTCAATGCTTTGATTTTGACACTACCATCAGAAAATGATGGGTTTTTAATATATAGTGATGCCTCAAATAAATGAATGGGTTGTGTCCTTATGCTAAATGATAAAGTTATTGTATATGTATCAATGCAGTTAAAGATTCATGAAAAAAATTATCCAACTCATGGTCTTGAGTTAGTAGCCATAATCTTTGCTCTGAAGATATGGAGACACTATCTCTATAGTGAAATATGTGAGATATATACAGATCACAAGAGTTTAAAATAAATATTTACATAGAAATAACTCAACATGAGGCAAATACGATGGCTCGAGTTACTCAAATATTATTATTTCTCAATACGCTACCACCCAGGAAAAGCTAATAAGGTAGAAGATGCATTAAGTAGGAAAGATCATGGAATTCTAACCCAAATGAGGATTGAGAAAAATACTATGTTCGTGGATTTAGTAAAGATGGATATGGTAATTTTTAATGAAGGTAAAACATCACTCCTTTTTCAAATTATTGCAAAACCATATCTATTGGAAAAGATAAAATCTCTCAATCTGATGATAAGAATATTCAAAATAAAATTAAATCCATTAAGGATGGAAGATTGGCATACTTCATGTATGAGGATGGCATTATGAAATTTGGAAAGAGGTTATGTGTTCCATCAATAACTAATCTAAAAATGGAACTATTAGATGGTTCTCATAGCTCAAATTTCCCTATACACCCTGGTAGTACCAAGATGTATAAAGATCTAAAGGGAAATTGTTTGTGGGATAATATGAAGCGGTAAATTTCTGACTATGTGTCATGATGTCTAGTTTTTTAATAGGTGAAGTCTGATAGATATCATCCTATTGGAGTCATGAAACCTCTACTTATTCCTATGTAGAATTGGGATGACATTACAATAGACTTTGTCATAGGACTACCAAGGACGCCTAGAAGGAATGATGTAATATGGGTTATTTTTTATCTCCTTAGAAAATTAGCATATTTTCTTCCTATGATAAAAGATTTACCTTTTGAGTGCCTAGAAAGAGTCTATATTAATAAAGTTGTAAGACTTCATTATTCACCTCTATTGATTATGTCTGATCGAGATCCTTGTTTTTCATTAAAATTTTGGAAGAGTCTTCATAAGGCTTTGGATACTGAGCTTCATTTGAGTAATTATTATCACCCTCAAACCAACTGACAGTCAAGAGGACTATTCAAACATTGGAATACATGTTGAGATCATGATCACTTGACTTCCAAGTTGTTTCAGATCAGTATTTACCTTTGGTAGAGTTTGACTACAATAATAGTTTCTATTCTAGTATTCAAATGTCACCATATGAAGCATTATATGGTAAGATATGTTGTACTCCAAATTGTTCGGATGAAGTTGGTGAGAGGAAACTTATAGGCCCAGAACTTATTAAAGAAATAACAACAAAGGTAAAGGCAATTTAGGGTCATATTAAAGCAACTCAAAGCAGAAAAAATAGTTATGTTGAAAACCATAGAAAGGATTTAGAATTTCAAGTGGAAGATTGTGTATTTCGGAAATTATCTCCATAAAAGGGTGTTATAATGTTCAGTAAGAAAGGGAAACTGAGCCTCAGGTACATTGGGCCAATTGAAATTCTATAAATAATTGTAGTTGTAACTTACCGATTAGCAATTCCATCAAGTCTCTCCAAAGTTCATGTTGTGTTTCATATATCATTGTTAAAGAAGTAAATTCCATATCCAACACATGTACTCACCTATGAAGAAATATAATTGGAACCTGATTTGTCTTACTTTAAAGAGCCTATCTAGATTCTTGACACTAGAGAGTAAGTATTGAGAAATTGGATGACTCAACTGGTAAAATTTCTTTGGAGAAACCATAAAATGGAAGAAGAAATGTGAGAACCTGAGGATGTTATGAAGAAAAACCATCCTCATCTATTTAGAAGGAAATATTCATGAAACATTTTGAGGATGAAATTTTTGAAGTAGGGGAGAATATAACACCCTAATATTTTACGGTATGTATCTTCTTAAATAAATTCAATTTATTCGATAGCTTACGCAACATCGAGCTTAAACGAACCATGATATGCTATTAAATATTAATACGACCATTCAAAATAGTAATGTGTCCATTAGAATAATAACCTCACCTATGAAAGCATAAATAAAATTTAGGTATCTCATAAATGAAAATATTATATATTTATATCATTGAATAAGAAAATAAATGTTTTAAAAATGATAAATTAAGTGTTGATATTTTTTTTTGAAATGAAAATGTTTATTTACAATTTTATAATTAATATAATAATTTAAAAGAAAATTTATTTTAATAAAATAGATTAATTAATTAATATTTTGTTGTATTGTAATTATAAGATAATTTTATGTGACTATAATTAATTTTTCAAAGTGTCGTAAAATCAGTTATAATATTAAATTTGATATTTTTCGAATAAATGATGATTTTAATTAAAAATTATATTTCTCATATTTAGAAAATTATTTTCATAAAATGAATTCTATTTTTAAAATCTACATGTTGAAAAATTGTGTGGGTGAATTTTTTATATTTTTTCTAAAATATTTGAATTTTTTGTGAATAGTGAAATGTGGTAATTTACGATATTTAACATTATAAGTAAATGAATGAATTATTGAGTCATGGATTATGTATGGATGAGGTAATAACCCATTATTTTAAACTCACATGAACTATATACTGTACTTAGTCACAAGAATCGTCACTATTGATAGTCTTGAGCCAAAATAATAAATAAATGAATTAAATAATAAAAAACACTCCTCTCCTCCCACTATAAATACCACCCCTTCTACTCACACCTTCTAAGCCTTGAATATTTTCTAAATTCTAACCAAATCCTTTCCCAAGACTCTTCCCCACATCCAATCACTTCTATTCTTACTAAAGTACCAAATCCAAGTGTCTTAAGGAGGCCCCCAAGGAGACGATATTCAAGAGGTAAAATCATCCTTCTTTCTCTCTTATTTTCTTTTATTTTATTATTATCTACTCACCACACCTTGTACAAAGTTGAATTATAACTAAATTATCATATATATACTATAATTTTATTGTGTTAATGTAATATGAATCAGCAAATCTCTTCTCTCCCCTTTTTATTCTAAAAATGATAACATCATCTATGGCGTGTTGATTCACTGCCTTTGTGGACCATGATTTTTTGTTTTACTTTACCACCTTTAAGGTTGGTCATTAAACCATTATTATGGTTAAATAAGATTTTAATATACATATCATAACTTTTATCATATTCTGAAACTAATTTATAAACATAATATTAAATAAAATGATACAAGATCATGATGGTCATAAAAACCGCCAAAATAAACAAAACGTTTATCATTGAAGTTTTATCTAATGAATAATCATCATATAATATAACCAAATTATATATAATACCATTTAAAATCATAAAATTATATTAATATCATTCCATTCCACTTTTGTAGTTTTTCTTCCATTTGATAAGAACTCCCATAATTATTAAGAAGAGAACCAACCATAAAACCATGAAATGAATGCTTCTAGAACAAAAAAATTAAACATTATAACCCATAAAAATGGCCATAAATAAACTTAATAAAATTATAATAAATCAATTATATGTTTAAGAGTTTATTAACTAAGTAAGAAATGAATATAATTTTATTATCTAGGACATTAAGTACAAGTGAGAAATGCTTTTTGGTATAAGGTAAGGTGTTCTCATCTCACTTTTATTTCTATGAGATATGCCTTATTCAATACTTATTTCTTGTGTGTTGTGTATATATACTTACCTTTTATGTATCATATCATGTATCTATTTATCTTTATGGTATTAAATGTTTTATTTGATAATTATTACTATTATAGGGCATACGATTCGATTGATTACAAGAGCTAATAGTTTTTCATCTCACTTTAATTTCTATGGAACAATGTCATATTCATCACTTATTACCTTTGTGTACTGAACCTTTTATTTATGATCATCAATAATTAAAGATTTCATTAAATATAAATATATCTTGTATTGTGTATATGGTTATTATCTAAGTCATATACCATTTTTACATACGGTGTTTACTTTAACTGTTATTTTAACTGGGGAAATATTGATAAATCTGTATCCTTTACTCAATAAGGATATTTTGATAAGGAATATTATTCATGAATTAGATTTATATATATGGAATTCTTTGGACATGTAGTTACAAGTGGATCCCCACTTTATATACCCCCTTGATGCATCGACCGGTCTCATGAGACAAAACATTTGTCGACAAACCATTCACGTTTGTTTCCAAGAAGAATCAAATGGATTTCTACCCACATACTTAAACAATCTTTTGAAAGGTCTTGACGGTTGTGGTTCATGTTCCAGATACATGAAATCCAATAATTATTCATTTTCTTCATTCAGTATTTATTTATTAATATCCATGATATTTTCACTATGAAAAAATTTATATATGCATTTTCATTATCAATTTATTGATTTAAATGGCATGTGTTTTTCATTTATTTACCTTTCCATGTTTATTATGCCTTATTTATTATGTTTCACTTATTATTGATTCATGTTTTTGTTGTATATAACCCTTACTGAGCATTTGATCTCACCCTTTTGTTTGTTTTCCTTCCTCAATTTATGAAGATGAAATCTTTGAATAAGTGTCAAGGAGGTAGTTAATTTTCCTTTGTTATGTTCTAGGTTTAATTAATAATGTAATAAGGGAACCATGTATGTATCTAGATCTTCAAAACTACTAAAATGATTAATCCTTGGTGATGTGATCTCTTGTATCTATGAAATTTTAATAAAATAACCACCGACTCTGGGCTACTGGGGTCAGGGTTATTACATGGTCAATATTTTGAAGTTTGCTTCATATGTAGCCGTAGAATATTCATCTTTTTGCCTCAACTCCAGTAATTGTTTATCCATCCTAATCCAAACAAACTTAGGGGGGAAATTCAAGGAAAATATACTTGAATGTTTTCTATTCCATGGAATCAAGATCATATTTCTCTCTATTATTCTTAACCAAATACCACCATCAATCAGCTTCACCTTCAGAACGATAGATGGAAAGAGTTACCTTTTGATGTTCCGAACATCCCATGACCTTAAATATCTTCTCCGGTGAATTAATCCATCATTATGCTACCATTAGGTCAGATGATCTATTTAATGATGGGGGATGTTGTCTCATAAAATTATATGCTATAGAAATATTCCTCTATATTAGATCGGGTTCTTCTCTAACATGGATACCACCACTATTAATAGATTTTATCAACTGATCCATCACTACAACAAACTATTCCATTTTGATTCCAACCATCTCAAGATGATGTTTCGGAAGGATATTTCCCTATCAATTCCTTCCCAATACAGCTTTCTCATTTCCTTTATAGAAAACCATTTTGAACAGACATAATTTAGATGAAGCAACATGGAAATTTTAAAATGCTTTATCAGTTCAACTTAACAATAAATTAAAATATTCTAAGGAAATTTTATTAACACTATCTTAACCTCTAAAGTTTTCTAAACATTTCCTTTGATACCAACTATAAGGACCTATCCTTAAACATTACATAATATTGAATTAAGTAAAGAATTTAACTTTATCTCACATTGATGATATTTTTAAGTTTAGAGTTTTAGATAATTAGGCCATAACTCATACATAAAAAACCATAAAATAAAAAGTGGAAACTTCTTATCAGTATCCATTTTTTCTATAATATAAAACTTTTAAAATAAAACATGAATTATTTTCATATAAAATCTCCACAACTTCCAACATGGATTATTCATTTCCCTTAACAATCCTTAAAACCTGTGAAAATATTTTAAAAACTTGGTATGAGCATAAAATCTCAATAAGGGATATAAAAAAAGGAAACTGTTAGTTTGGTAGAAACATTAGAACTCATATAATGATTACCTTTATCTTCAAATTTCTTTGAGAATATGAAATAAAACATTTTCATGTGAATAAAAAACACACATTTTACTCAAGGAAATCATTCAAACCCATTGCAAGAAATTAAACCACTTTTGGTGACTTAGATCATCATATTCATTAAACCCTTTCAAAACCCTTTTAATTGGAATAATCGTATTATTAACTTACAAATATTTTACTCTTATAAATGTAATAACCTTGCGGTCGACTTCCATACCCAATTAATTGGAGATCTATAATGGGTACCACCCTTTATATAAGTTATATCAGAATCACCCATGATTTATAATGGGGATCAACCCTTTTTATAAGCTATATCAGGCTCACCCATTTCTCATGAGCTATAATAGGGCTCAACCCTTCGTATAAGTTGTATCAGGATCACCCATGAGCTATAATGGGGATCAACCCTTCATATAAGTTGTATCGGTCTCCCCCATTTCATATAATTCTCAAGTACCATGGAAAGAGTAAAACACTCTCATAATAAAACCCCTTAAAAACTCCTTTTAAATCCATATGAAAACACATTCGGATAAAAATACCCATTTATTTTGAGAACCCATTTTCAATACCCAAACAGCCTTTTCTTTGAAAACCCATTTTCAATACCAAACTAACCAAATAAAAATAAATAGGGTTTTTCATTTAAGAAAACATGTAAGCTTTCAAAGGAAACTAGAAATCAAATAAAATCCATGGCGACATGAAAGGTCATTATCATCATACTTTAAAAATAGGACATTTCATTTTCCATTTATCAAAATGTTCCTTTTAAGACACGTAAAAAGATTCCTTTTGAAAACCTTTTAATGAAATTAAAATTAGACATAAAATGTTTTTTGTAATCCTTTTATATCCATATAAATAAATATGTAAAATGATATCAATAATATTGACATGGATAAAAATATTTGAAAATTAAATCTCTAAACATTCAAAGTGTCTCATACTGCTTTGAAAATTTAAATCATAAAATCCATGAAATAATAACACTTAAGAACATTAAATAACATTAGAATATATAAATTCATGATATGATATGTCAAAGGGGATGTATATACACCTCATAAATGAAGGTGGGTGTATAACATCAAACACTACAAAAAAACAGTAGATTATAGGGGTTTATTTAGAGGGGTTGTACACAACCCCCTATAAATTCATTTTCTATATAATTAGAGGGGGATATGCACCACCCCCTATAGTCATAAAATTTAGAGGCGATTATGAACCCCCTCTAAAATCATTTTCTATATAAATTAGAGGGGATTATGTACAACCCTTTTTAATCCTCAAATTTAGAGGGGTTATGGGCACCTTTTAATTTCTTAAATTATAGGGTATTTTGAACCCCCTCTAATTTTTTTAATATCTGGTTGGATTTTAGAGGGGGTTTAAAACCCCCTCTAGTGTCTTAAATTAGGGGGGGTTGAAACACCCCTCTAATATCTTAAATTAGTGGAGTTCAAAACCCCCTCTAATGCCTTTAAATTAGATAAGGTTCAAAACCTCCTCTAATTTTAGAGATTAGAGGGGGTTGTGAATGCTCACTATTTAAAAAAACAAATTATGTAATATATATATATATATATATATATATATAATTAAAACATAATGTATAAATGTATTTAAATACATTATATGAACATATTATATAAAATATTTATATGATTGTATTTAATTGTATTTATATGTATACAAAAATATAATTTTATAATATTGTGTACATCAATATATATTTATTTGTATATATTGTATTTAATATAATATTAATTATATATAATATAAAAAGCATCAACATTTTATATAAATATATGCATGAATATAATTTATTTAAAAAATATATCATATAAAAACCCAAGCTTATAGTTTTTATAATTTATATTATAATAATAATAAACATATTTTTAAATAATATGTTTATGCTTTTATATTATATATAATTAAAATTATATGAAATACAGTTTATAAAAATAAATATATATTAATGTACACAATATTATACAATTATATTTATTTAAATACACATATATTAATGTTTATAATAATAAATATATGTATTGAAATACATTATATAAATATTTGTATAAATTGTATTTTATATAATATTAATTATATATTTTTATAAATTGTATTTCATATAATATTAATTATATATAATATACATATTAATTATATATAATATGCATATTAATTATATATAATATACATATTAATTATATATAATATAATTTGCATTTCATATAACATTATATAAATATTTTTATATATTTCATTTCATAGAATATTAATTATATATAATATAAATATTTTCATAAATTGTATTTCATATAATAATAATTATATATAATATTAATTACATATGATATTATATAATTTATACAAATAAATATATATTAATGTGAAAAATAATATATATATATATATATATATTTATGTATTGAAATACATTATATATATATATATATATATTTGTAAAGACATTATATAAATATATTAAATAAATACTTTTATATATATATATATATATTATAAATAAACATGTATATAATATATAAATATGTATTTAAGTATATAAATAATTTACATAAATACATTTATAAATGTATACAAATATGTGTATATACATAACATAAATAGAATTATAAATATATATAAAAATATACTTACTCAAATGTATGTAAATATACATATAAATATATAGTTTATATAAATTTATATATAGGTTATATATTTAAATGTAATTAAATATATTATGTAAATAATAATGTATATAAATATCTTGATATGTATATATATACCAGATGATTAATTGGAATAGTGGTATTACTATGTTGCTAGTGGCTCACTTTGTTCGACTGATCGGGGGATCAAATTCCCCCCACATCAGGTTTTACACGGTGAGCTGTCAGCATGAACTATGGCACGCACGCAGGGTGGGGTTGTCTGATTTAGGGGGCCACGGTGGAACTGTTGGGGATGATGTTTGGTTCAAGTTGAACTAGTGGGAACGTTGGCCAGTTCAGGGGGCCATGGGGGGAACTACTAGGGATGCAAGGGTGGGGTTGTCTGGTTCAGGGGTCTACGAGTGGGTGGACTTGGGGGAACAGGAGGGAGGGACCAGTGGGTGGAGTGGGGGGGACTTCAGAAATGGGGGGAACGGGAGGGACCAGTTTAGTAGGGTGAGGGTCGGATTAAAAAAATATATTAGAGAGGGCTCCCAAAACCACCCCTAATATGGGCCTTATAACTCAATTAGAGTGGTTTTCAACCACCTGTAATATGGTACATAAATTTGAGGTGGGTAAAACCCCCTCTAAACTAAATTTTTTTGGTGAAATTAGAAATATTTTTAACCCCCCTCTAATTTAACTGCCGCTAACACCATGTTGTGTCACATTAGCGGTGGTTAAGGGTAGCTGTAGTTAATGTGATTAGAGGGGGTTATAACCCCCTCTAATCTATAAAATAACCCTTTCTAATAGGGGAATTTTTTTTGTAGTGAAAATATGCCTCAATGAAAAGAGATTGACAAGAAATCCCTTACCTTGAGTTCGACTTATCACGTGTGTCTTTGTCTTCCTAAGTAATAAATTTGTGTTAATTATCTACTTTATTGATAAAAATTTTCAAGTTTATTATTAATTTTATTTTACTTGTTACAATTTTATATAAAACCACTTAAAAATTTATGTTAACATTGGTTGTTTTGACCCTATTCAGTTTATGTGTCACGACCCGTCCTCGGGGCCCGTGCCGTGACTACCCCAAGCCCGCCTTCCATAGGCCAGGGGCTGAAGACTAGCACCAAAGGCGTAAATCCCGATAAAAAGGGAAGGCATTGCCTTTATGAAATGTAAACACACACAACCAGAGTACAAGCGAAAGCAAACACTAAGTAAAGCAGTATAACAAGTGTGCTGAAAGTACAAAGGGGGTCAGAATACAAGCCCAACAGAAAGGTACAACTACAACTGAAAGAAAGTACAATTGAAAGACAACTAGCTGTCTGATGGAAGCAGCTCCTGGATTTTTCTTTGGGTTCCTACATGAAGGGTAGGTACAGATGTCCTCCTCAGCA
Source organism: Viscum album (assembly GCA_963277665.1). Lineage (NCBI taxonomy): Eukaryota > Viridiplantae > Streptophyta > Magnoliopsida > Santalales > Viscaceae > Viscum > Viscum album. The sequence continues at coordinate 246,672,813 of OY728129.1, forward strand.
CTCCGCGTCAATAGGTCTGCTCTGTGTGCCGTCACACCTAGTATCCACCTCTGGGTACTGTCTAGTCCTCGTACACTCTGTCTCGGTCAGCGTTGTCCATCGTCGGCATCCAACACAATGAGGTGCGAGCATAGCCCGTGCAGGGGTGAGTATAACGATACTCAGTAGGGACCCCGAGACCCTCAAGGTCTCACCAAATCCAACAAGGATAAACCACAAAGAAAGATCTCAACAGATAACTTTTACTTAGGTATATGCCCATACATATACCTAAGTTATCAAGTAACTCATCTCAATCTTGAGGTAAACACAAAGGTCATTGACTCAGCTCAAACCAGGATTTTCATTAATGATATCGAAACCACAACTGCTAAAGAGATCCTCCTCTGTCGAGTACAGTGGTCTTGTCGCAACTCCGAGGCGCTGCTCACTAACCTTAGACTGCTGAGGTACTCCTCCTATCAAGTACCGCGGGTCTGCCACCCCAACACAGTAGTGCTCCCCGCCATGGGTCTGCCGCCCCAACACAGTAGTGCTCCCCCTAATAGCCTACAGAGGTACTCCTCATGTCGAGTACCGCGAGTCTGCCACCGCAACATAGTAGTGCTCCTCTGCCATGGTTCTGCCACCCCAACACAGTAGTGCTCCCCACTGGGCTATTAAAGTCACTCCGAAATGAATCAGACAAGCAGTCATCAGGTTTCAGACAGCTACTAGGTCTACGCACTCTAAACACTCGTCACCGGGAGGATCCACTCCACGAGCTACTATTCGATACTTCCAAGTGTCACGTAATCTCACGTGGAAGTATCTCAAAGGACCGCCTCGTCATAGGGTTCTCAATGCAATAGATGGCGCATCAATCAGACGTCCGGTCTGTGAGTTATTAGCATTTCCGTTCCAGAGGCCCGGTTGGATTTCGGGTACAATCCAACCCAGCCATACTCCAACTACATCCAAACCTCAGGTGAATTAGGCCAAAATAACCGTCTCATCAAGAATAATCCAACATAGTCAACAGCACGTCAATCAGACGTCCGGTCCTTAAGTTATAAGTGTTTCCGCTCCGAGGGCCCGGTTGGAATTACGCTCGTTCCAAACCCGGCCGTTTTCCAAAGTCGTCCAAAACTCACTTAGAGTATCGCAAAAAGGACCGCCTCGTTGTGAGGGTCCCAGTTCTGCAGACGACGCATCGATCGGATGCGCGGTCTTCATGTTATTCATGTTTAAGTGAAAACGGGCCTGGCCCGTTAAGCCCGATGGGCTGACGGGTCAGGTCAACCCAGAGTTGGCAGGTCCGACCCGACAAGGGGTCGGACCGGCCCATTGAAACGTGTGTCCCGGCCCGAAGGGGCATGGCCCGACACGAAGTGGCATGGCCCGACCCAGCGGGGCGCGGCCCGGCCCGGCCCAGCCCGGCCTGGCACGGCGCGGCCCGGCTAGCTCGGCCAGCTGGCAGAGCGGTCCGAGGGGGCGCCCCCCCCCCCCCCCCGGCTGCCCGAACCGGTGGCGCCAAGCGGCGCCGCCCTCCCCAAACCGGTCGGCCTTCTGGCGCAAGCGGCCCACACGGTGGGTCGCGGGTTCTCCAGCGCAGCTCCCTCATGGCACCGCGGCTCTACTCCGCCCGGCCGGTCGACGGGTCGGCCGGTTCTCCAACGCGGCGCCCTCCTGGTGTCGTGGCTCCCCTTCGCCCAGCCGACCGATGGGTCAGCCGGTTCTTCCGCCGAAGCGGCCCGCCCTATGCGGGCCGCGGTTTCCACAGCACTGCACCGTGGGGCGCCGCGGTTCCTTCCTTTGGCTCGGTATTCTTCGTCGGTCGAGTGGCCCGTGGTTTCAGGCCGCGATTCCTCCATGTGCATCCGGCACTTGATTTCCGCCTTTATTCGTCACCGCGTAAGGCGGTAACAATCGGCCAAGATGTTCACTTGAATACAACAAGATCGAAGGAGTAATTTATTTTAAATAATTAAGCAAACCCCCTACCTCGAATAATTGATGTCGCATGTCGGGCGTCGCGGAAGACGGCGTCACGGGGTGAGGTTTCGTAGACGTCGTCGGTGTACGTCGTCGTTCTTCGTGGAACCGGCGTTCTTCGTTGAAGAGACGTCGTTCTTCGTCGAGAGGGGAGTTCTCTTCTTCTTCACACAAGAGTTCTCTCCATTCTTCCCCAACCCAACGTGTGCCAAAATACAATAATAGTCTCTACTATTATTTTATTAACACAAGCAAATATAATTTCAAAATTAAAACCACTCCATTAATTAATTGAAGAGGGTGAATTATTTAATTATTATGTGTTGGCATGAATTAAAGAGGTAGAGTGAGGGAGAGGAAGAGTCCACATTTAATAGGAGTTTTCAAATTAAAGAAGGGGGGTTAAGGAGTTTAGGGGGAGGTGAAAGGTTGGGGCTTGTGTGGGCCCCACCTTTCAATTATCCACACATGGGAAGTTGGGTGGGTGTGGGCCCCACCAACAACTTCCCATGGGAGGAGTTAATCTCCTTAGATATAAAATAAAATTGTTCCAACAATTTTATTTACTTCTTAAAGAAACCCCAAAAATTAACTTCTTCTCCCATGAAAACGCAACTATGGTAAAGGACCCCTTAAGCAATTACCGGTGTTGCGAGTTCATCGGTGCCCTCGGATTTCAATTCCAAGCACCAGTTCAAAAGATAGAAAAACTCGCTCGTTCGTTCACTGAACGTACCCAAGCTAAACTTCGGAAATTGATTCCGGGCACACCGAGCATCGGAATCAAGTGCCGTCAGAATCCACAGACTCGTAAAATTCCAAAGAAATTAAGAAAAAAAATTCCCTTGAAATTTATGGGTCTTTACATTATGTATCAAAAAAAACTTTGGTAGGTTGATTAAGGTTAAAGAGTTCATTATATAAAAATTTATAGAATAATAATCATGACATAATTATCAAATTTATACATCAATTATACTTTTAAAACAAATCATGAAATATGGTCATGAAAAATGAACCAACGTTACAATCATGGAGACGGTAGGTCGTACCTATGCATGAGTAACGTTCCCATTTTTCAATGATCATTATGGAAAGAAGGTAAGTAACATTTATCTTTCTAGAATGATAATTATATCATATATACCATATTATTTAATCATATATACTTATATATATAGTTCTTGTGATGTAAAAGGAATCATATCACTTTGAGTAGGCGGTCACCCACATGTCCACGAATGATGGTATCACTTTTTCAGTGTTCGAAAAGGTAATAAAGAAAATGATATATTATATTTACAGAAATTTAATTATGTTATTAATTTCATATATATGTTATTTATTCCATATATTTTTAATTAAAAGCATCTTTAATACATTCCATGTAATGTGTGAATGTATCACATCGCTTTGAGGAGGCGGTAGTCCACACGTCCACAAACAATGTTATCGTATTTCCTTAAAATGGAAAGCATAAAGGTATGCGTTATATAACAATTACATAATTATAAATACAACATAAATATAATATAAATAATATAAAAACATTATTTCCATCATAATTAACAACCATGAGAGGTGGTAAGAAAATGAATGATATCGTTTCGTGAGGCAGTAGTTCATCATACATGAATGGTAATTTCGTTACCCATTTGATGAAAGTGTGTATAAGTGTTTTTTGAACCCTTAATATAAAAATATCTTTGTATAGTATGTATACTTATGTTATTATATAATTATATAATAATAATAATTGAATGAGTGGTGAAATAAATAAAATATAAATTCATATTGAAGAATGTTACCTATTTTTCGGGTAACTCCTTTTGGTTTGCACCACAAGGCTTCCTTGGTTGGATTTCTACCCAACGTGATGAATCTAGGGTGAAGTTGGGATTTTGGGAGATTATTTTTTCAGGTTTTGGATGAGAAAAATTTATTTATAGTTATGAATAAATGGGGGAGGTTGAGTGCTTTTTTATAGTGGAGGGGGTGACATTCTTGTAAATATAAAAAGGTAAACACTATTGGGAGTTCTCCATTACATAATGTGACTCCAATAATGATCCCAATTAAATAAAATAGGGGATATGGTATACTAATTTCCATAAAATGGGCTTTTGTAAAGTTTCTAGGTCATTTTTACTCTTAATATTAAAGTTTAACCACTAAGTAAACACATTTTTACCTTAATCACTATAATTAATTTTAATTACTTTTGCTGATATTTTTGGTAAAAACCTAAGTTAAACTTATTATAAATTATAATTTATTATTATTATAAATATTAAATCCATTTTTATCATGACCCGTCCCCCGGGGCCCGTGCCGTGACTACCCCAAGCCCGCCTTCCATAGGCTAGGGGCTGGAGACTAGCACCAAAGGCGTTTCCCCTAAAACTGGGAAGGCGTTGCCTTTATAACCTATAAGCACAAGCAACCAAGAACATATCAAGATACAATATCAAGTAAACTGAATAGTAAACAGAGTGAGTGCAGTAAGTAAAAGGGGCCAGAATACAAGACCAACTGGAAAGTATAAGAAACTGAAAGTACAAGTAAACTGGAACAGCTCCTGTGAACACCCACCAAGGATCCTACCTGAAGGGTAGGTACAGCTCTCGATCGGTCGTCTCTGTGGTATGCCTCGTCTAAGGTCCTCTTCTGAGATAGCTCCAGTCCTAGTGCTCTCGTCCTCAGTCCGCGATGTCTGTCGTCTACACCAAACACAACAATGTGCGGGCATAGCCCATGCAGGGGTGAATATAACAATACTCAGTAGGGACCCCGATACCCTCAAGGTCTCACAAAATCCACAAAGGATAAACCACAAAACATTAAATCAACTGACAACCATACTTAGGTATATACCCATACATATACCTAAGTAATCAAGTATACCCATCTCAATCATGACGAAACACAGAGTCTAACTCAAAAGCCCAAAGATCAACTGTTCCACAAAGGAAGGAGTACCACAATGGTAAGTACCACTCAGGTACGCCACATAGAAGAATACCACCAAGGTATTGACATAAAGGAAATTACCGCTCAGGTACGAACTCTGCTCACACCAGGTATAACTTAAGTACAAAAAGACAAATGATTAGTCGTAAAGTTAAATCAACTTATTCTGTAAAGAGGCTCTGCTGCTGACCCACATAGGTTTGATCGGTTCTGACCCACATAAGATCTCTAGGTGTTGACCCACATAGTATCTCTAGGTGTTGGCCCACACAGGTTCGCTCGGTGTTGACCCACATAGGATCGCTAGGTGCTGACCCACACAGGATCTCTAGGTGCTGACCCACACAGAATCGGTCAGTGATGACCCATATAGAATCGCTCAGTGATGACCCACACAGGATCTCTCAGTGCTGACCCAAACAGGATCGCTAAGTTTTGACCCAGACAGGATCACTCGGTGTTGAACCGGACAGGATCGCTAGGTGCTGACCCGCACAGGATCGCTCTGTGTTGACCCAGACAGGATTGCTAGGTTCTGACCCACACAAGATCGCTCGGTGTTGACCCAGACAGGATCTCTAGGTGCTGACCCACACAGGATCACTCGGTGTTGACCCAGACAGGATCTTTAGGTGCTGACCCGCACAGGATCGCTATTCATTCTTCACGTCACAGCCAGCTACTAGGTTCCCGCACTAAGCTTTCTCATCTTCAGGAGGGTCCTCTCCTCAAGCCACTGTTTGATGCTCCAATAGATACAAAGTCCCACTAATAAGTATCTCAAAGTACATCCACATCATAGGGGTCTCAACTCAATAGACGATGCGTCAATCGGACGCCCGGTCTGTAAGTTATTAGCCTTTTAGTCTCGAGGGCCTGGTTGGATTCCTTCTCGATCCAACCCAAATATACCCCAACTTTACCCAAAACTCTAGTGGAGGTATACCAAAGGAACTGTCTCGCTCTAAGGTTTAAAGCTCCATTGACAGTTTTTCAAACGGACGTCTAGTGGAAAAGTTATGGCCGATAGAGCAAAAAGCCCGTAGCTGGTCCGGGTCCGGTCCGACCCAGTCGGACCGACCCGGCCCGCTGGGTCTGGCCCGGCCCATGTTGGGTGGCACAGGGGATACGGAATAGCTCGTGGCTACGAGGGTGGCGTGGAGGCCGTGAGGGCGGCGAAGACCACGGGGCCGTGGAACGACGGAGGCTGCGGGGGGCGTAGTGGTCACGGGGCGGCAAGGCCGTGGGACGACGAAGGCCGCGGGGCAGCGGAGGGCCACGGGACGGCAAGGCCACGGAGGCCGCGAGGCTGTGGGATGGCGAAGGCCACAGGGGCCGCAGAGGGCCGCGAGGCGGCGAGGCCACGGGGGCCTGCAGAGGGTCACGGAGGCCGCGGGGCAGAGGAGGCCACGGGGCGGCGGTCTGTCGTGGCTGGCTGTGCGGCGCGATCGCGCGCCGTGCCTTCGACGGTGGTCGGCTTGACTGGACGCCCTCTGTTTGTCGCCTTCGTTGTGGCCGAATGTGGTGCCGGCCGCAGTTCTCGAGTTCCACCGGTGCCAAACACCGGCACCGGTCTCCTTCACCATCGTGAATAATACACAAAAGAACCATAAGGTTTGCGAAGGGGTCAGGCCATGTTTGTTTGGCCCGTACCCTCCGCGTTAGGGCGGTAGCAAGCGGCTCAAGGGGAATGATTCAATGTGAGAGGAAAATTAACATTGATCAATTTAAAACACACCCCTACCACGTTCGTTTGTTGATGTCGATGGGGGGGGGGGGGGAAGGACAGTAATCGATTGAAGACATCCCACATTGGAGGATGTCCTGAGGAAGAAGTCGAAGTCATGTGTTGGCGTTCTTTATTGTAGGAGTGTTCTTCGTTGGAGAAGAAGAATTCCTCCAAGGTTCTCTCCCAACTTCCCTTTGCCAACACTTCCCGCAATTCCACCAAAAAGAAAAGGTAGCCAATATGATATGTTTTCCAAATTTAATTATTGGCACAAATTAAATTGGTATAATAATTACATTGAGGTTGGCATAATAAATTTTGGTAAAACCTAAATGTCACCTCCCTCATTAAAGAGGGAGTTCAAGAGGTTTCTCACATTAGGAGGGTTTGGGTGGTCCCCACCCTTAAATTCAAATTGGGGGTTTTAGGTTTGGTGGTCCCCACCTAAATAACCTCACATGGGAGGTTTAGTTCTGGTGGTTCCCACCTCTTAACATCCACATGGGAGTTTCAAATGAAAATAAAAAGTTACACAGTTTTATTTTATTTTATTCTTTCATGAATAATTGAAAAACTAACTTCCACCCTCGACCTACTGCGGTCGAGGTGAATGTCTCCTTAAGAGACTACCGATGTTGCGAGTTCAACGGTGCCCTCGGATTTCAGTTCTGAGCACCGGTTCAAAATTTAGAAAAACTCACTCTCATGTTTACTGAACGTACCCGAAAAAAAGTTCAGAAATTCATTCTGGGCGCTCCGGGCCTCGGAATCACGCACCGTCAATTTTTGCGGACTCGTAAAATTCCCATTTAATTAAAAAAATTACATGGAATTTTCGGGTCTTTACAATTTTTAAAAATTTCAATCACATAATTGGCAAAAATTAATTTAAAATTAATCCCGCAGACGGGACGACAAAGCGATGTTTTTTAAGTAAAAGTTCAATAGTTTTCTAAGTTTTTATATCTAAATTCAATGTCAAATTGACTCCAATGACCTAAATTGGTTTAACTGATATAAAATTGAACTAATTATACTTTAAAAATAATTAAAAACATAATTTATCTATATAAATAATTTGGACAAAAATGTAGTTTTGAACTAAAATTCAGTATTATTCACTATTCATCAAAATATTAAAGTTCTGAGAAAAATACCAAAAATTCACCCAAAGTAAATTTTGATGTTTATATTCCAAAAATGAAGTTTATATTTCATCTAAAAATTATAAAATTTTCAAAAATTATATTTAAAATATGTGTACCGTTAAAAGTTGGTAAAACTACCTTTTAAAAATATACAACTTTTTATACTTAAAATTAGATTTATTATTATTTTAGGCCTATCAAAATTATTGGATGAATGTCAGAACATTTTATAAACATGTGTAAACATAGTATATTTATTCCTATTTGTTTACATAGATATAATGGCTAGGTGATAACTTCCATATTAAATAATATTATTATTATTAATATACTATTGTTAGGTATAACTCAGTCTTGCGTGCAATGCAGGATTTTGGAGAAACTCGTTGTTGCATGTCGTGTACACTATTGGGAATAACATCCCTTTTAAGGTAAAATTACTGTCTAATCCATAAATATTAATAAATATTCAAAGGTCTTATTCTATCATTACCCGGGATGTTACAACTGGACATATCATGTGTCAAATTGATGCATAGACGATTCATATACGTCACAAATGAATTATGGATTGTTTTTCTAAATATTGAAAACAATATTATTGTGTTTGATTGTTTTTTACAATGTGATGCATGTTTTAAACTAAAATGAAAATTTTATATTAAAAACATGCACTTGGATTCATACCGGTTATATTGTATATTGGATTAACGTGTCGTCGATTCCTACACATTACAAATTAACCATGGATCATTTTCCTAAATTTTGAAAATAGTCAGATCTTGTTTACTCATTTTTTACAATGTGATGCATATTTTAAACTAAAATGATACTTTTATATTAAAATCTTTCACTTTGATTCATACCGACCACATCTTGTGTCGAATTAACATGCGATCGATTCTAATACATCACAAATAAATTGTGAATATTTTTTCTAAAGTTTGAAAAAAAAATCAAGTTCATTTTCTCAGTTTTGGCTATGTGATGCACATTTTAAACTAAAATGATATTTTTATATTGAAAACACACACTTTGAGTCATACTGGCCATATCGTGTGTTGAATGGATGTGTGGTCGATTCCTATACATCACAAATGAATTATAGATTGTTTTCCTAAATTATTAAAATAATATAAGCTTGTTTGCTTTATTTTGGATATGTAAAGCACATTTTAATCTAAAATGATACTTTTATGTTGAAAATACACACTTTGAGTCATATCAGACACATCATATTTTATATTGACATGTGGTCAATTCCTATATGTCAAAAATGAATTATAGATAATTTTCCTAAAGTTTGAAAATAATATGAGCTAATTTGCTCAGTTTTGGCTATGTAACACATGTTTTAAACTAAAATAACACTTTTATATTAAAAAAATTAAATTTGATTCATACCGGTCACATTGTTTTTTGAATTGATGTGAGGTATATTCCTTAACATCAAAAATAAATTATGGATCATTTTCCTAAAGTTTGAAGGAAATATTAGATTGTTTTCTCTATTTTGGCTATATGAAGTGTGTTTTAAACTAAAAAAACATGTACTTTGAGTCATACCAACCACATTGTGTATCTAATTGACATGTAGTTGATTACTATATATATATAATGAATTATGGATCATTTTTCTAATGTTTAAAAACAATCCAATATTTTTTTCTTGGTTTTATCTATGTGACGCGCATTTTTAACTAAAATGACACTTTTATATTGAAAATATGCACTTTGAGTCATATCGACCACATATTGTGTCATGTTGATGTGTTCTTGGTTACTACATGTAACAAATGAATTATGTATTGGTTTCCTAAAGTTTGAAAACAATATGATCTTGTTTGTTTGGTTTTGAAAATGTGACATGCGTTTTAAACTAAAATGACACATTTATATTAAAAACACACACTTAGAGTCATACCTTCCACATCATGTATTAGATTGATGTGTGGTAAATTAATACATAAAAAATGAACATTGGATAATTTCCCTAAATTTTAAAGACAATATTGTAACGACCTGACCCGTACTAGGGCTCGAGCCACAACTACTCCAAGCCTGCCTCCATAGGCCAGGGGCTGGCGACCAGTGTCGAAGGCATAACAAACTTGGGGAGGAATTTTCCTAAGTACTTGTACACACACACACATCCAACTCAATGAAAATAGTGTAGAGGGAAAGAAAATAAAGATACAATATTTCTATAAATAACCACAAATATGCATCGACCTCTAAATAGTACAAGTACAGAAAGGTAAACTGAAAGGGAAAGGGGAAAAATACACGCCCAACCAGAAAGGTGTCACAACCCAGCAACAGGTGGAAAATTAAAACAGCAAAGAGAGCCCTACTCATGGATCCCAAGCTATAACCACCACACGTGGTCCAAGCACCACATATCCCTATGCTCCTTTGAAGTCATGATCAACTTGTCTGTCATCTATAAGGCCACACCGAGTGCAAGAAAATCCCAAGTAGGGGTGAGTATAAAAATACTCAGTAAGATGCCCTGAAGACTCAAGGGAGCAGAAAAAGATGTAATGAAGAAGGAATTAGTATATAGAACAAGGTACAGTAAAAGAGTGTAGCTCAACCCAACAAAGAAGTGATTTAATCTCATCCAAACATGAGGAGTTAGAAATGGTGAGAAGATGAACTTCTTATCGAGTCTTCGCTACCTATAGTAAGAGAGTAGACTCGTCCAACCACGAGAAGCTAGAAACAGAAAGCATGTGGCATACCCTGAGCGTCTTCACCTCTCCTAGAATAAGAGTAACCAAAGACTAAGGAGTGGGTACTGCAATACAATATATATATATGATCAACCAAAGAGGCCCAAACAAGAGGGTAATGGGATCTCCATATCATAGCTCATCCCAGGAAAAGAGTCGCCAATGGTTCTAGAAGTAAACACCATTGATTCCCAGCATCCCACATGTCTACCCTGAACTACAATTTAAAGGTGCTCAATCACTTCACCTTGATATTATTCTCTTTGGGCGAGTATGTCTCACCCGCATGGTTTTAGGTCACGTCACAAGGACGCATCTTGGTGGGAAATCACCCCTCTTTCTTAAGAGTCCAAAGTCACTTCAAGCATGTATCTTTGTTGTTCCACACAGTCGATAGATCATGTCACAAAGTCATGAACCCACTACCCAGCCCCGCTGGAGGGTATGCTCCGAATAGTCATCGGTGAACCCACTGCCCAGCCTAGCTGGAGGGTAATCCCAAAAGGGGTAAATGACGAACCTCACTACCCATCCCCACTAGAGGGTAAGTCCTGAAAGAGTAATCGGAGAACCTCACTGCCCAGCTACACTGGACGGTAATCCTTGAAAGAGAGTACGATGAACCTCACTGCCTAGCCCCGCTGGAGGTTAAGTCATAAAAGAGATAATAGAGAACCTCACTACCCATCCGCACTAGAGGGTAATCTAGTATTTCTCTAGTGATTATAAAAACATTACTTCCATCACTGTCGTCATTGAGCGTTGCCTCAGATAGGCGTCGCACCTAGAACATCGAGCATCGCCTCAGATAGGCAACGCACTCATAACATCTCACACCATACCTTGATATTTACTATGGAGGAAACCATCGCATTTTATATGGAAAAACACTCATTATAGACTACTCACAGGCCAAAATCCAAGTTTAGAGGTAAGAGATGCGAGAGGTAGAAGATTCGTAAAGTGGTACATGGTACATGTGGGGCCCACACAATGTGTGACCCTGCATCATCATCTGGACCTGTACCTAGCCATAATTAGGTACTAAACTGTGATCAAGTACCCACAAGGCATGCTAGTGTACTCCTAGAGTACTTGTCACCTCTAACCAAAAGGATGACGAGCGCACATTACTCGTTACTGATCTGAAAGGTGAAAACATAAGTCTACCAAAATTCCTCTTGTAAAAGGCCCCAAATAACCAAATATATCACACTATTGCGATCCTTGCAGAAAATCACATAGTATTGACTATTAATTCACCCAAAATGAATAACCGGTGAAATGGTTCTTTTTACCGCAAACGCTCGAATGATGCTCGATCACTGCCGATCACAAAAAGGTTATGCAACTCCGAATGGATCACACCATTGCAATCCTTACATAAAAATACCCAAGGTAGGATAATCATTTTCCCCAAACATACTTGTGAAGAAACAGCTGTAAAATGTTGCATTGGACCCGAAAGTCGCCTCATGGGGCCCACACCTCAGCCCCAAATCTAGGCGGGCGAATTATTCCATTGCAATACCCTAAGAAAAACACCTATAATCGAGTACTAAAACACCCCAAATGGATGCTAGATGAAAAGTGTCATTACACAATAAAACATGCGAACCGGGACTTTTGGGCCCTAGAATTTTCCTTTACTTAAACACTCTAAAAGCATCTCAAAAAATCCTCACAAAGTTTAGGTTCACACTGCCGCTGACTGCGCGTCAATCGGATGTCATGTTTGAAAGATATGTCTAATACAAGATTTCTGAATAATAATAAATATTTTATTATTATTAACTTAAGTGTTTCAGGTCACCCGCCTTCATTCATGGAAACTAAAATTTCCCAAAACTATCTCAAAAAGTTTGGCTCAACCCAAGGATCGTGTTGCCGTAGACAGCACATGATTTGGAGCCCCATCTCAAAAGATACGAGTGTTTAAAGAAAACGGGCCCAAAATAGGGTCGGTCTGGCCCAAATTGGCTGGACCCCTCTACCTAGCCGACCCACTCTGGTCGGCCCGATTCCACCTCGCCAGATTGGCCCGTTCACTGTGGCCCGACCTGCGCTACACCGATCGGCCAGCCTGGTCGGTCTTCCCTCACACCCTGCGACACATGAAGACCAGTATAAGGCGAGTCTTGTTCCCCCAGGGTCGCCGCATCGGACTCCCCGCCTGACGCCTGCCATTCTCTACCTGATCCCCAACCTACTCCGTAGCCCAGAGCCCCACGTTTTTCTAGCCTCGCCTTCCTTCGCGTGTCGCACGCCTCAGGTCCCCTCCACATTCGCACCCTAGCTCACCGACCTCCTATGCACGCAAGCTTCCACCCAGAATCCCGTCATCCATCGTGCCATCTCAACACCACCATATGCACACATCTCTACCCCTGCTCCTCCTTGGTGGACGACCGCTCCACCGTGCCTCATGTCTGCTTCGACCGGCCACCCACGACACCGGCACACCGGACTCCCGCTATCTAACGCACTCCACCACTGCCAGACGATGTTGTCCGGCATGCTCTGGTGGTCCATTTTGTTGACCACCGTGACCTCCCTAAAGGTTCGATTTAGAAACCGAAGGCAGTTTTGGAAACCTCGAGACCAGAGCTCCTGTCTTTTCTCGTTAATTCATCGAGGATTTGGCGCGTCTAAAAATTAAATCTAATGGTTAAGAACACATCTAACAAAAAATTATTTTAAGTGAGGTTTGATGGTCATGTTCGTTCAGCCATCAACGATGATAAGTAAAAATGAAAAACGAGAGAAAAATGGATTTTTCAAAGAAAGGCTTGAATAGGAGCTCAAAAACGAAATAGATCCTACCTCAAATCAGTGCTTAGTCATTGGAAATGCGTATAAGATGCTTATGCTTCAATCTGCTAAGGTTATGATAGATTTTTCTCCTCGATCTGGAAAATAATGAAAAAGAATGGAGAGGGGAGAGAGAGAGGGATTAGGTCTAACCTTAATGGTTGCGAAATCCAAAACTCTCACACCTGCTCATTTTATGTCGCGCTTAGAAAAAACACCTCATTATGAACTCAATGGTGGTCTTGGATTTCCAATCAGATTCCCCATTCAAAAGTTATAGGGTTTGGAATTTGATATAAAATAATTAAATTTAATTATTTTAATTACCATTTTTCCCCTAGATGGCCTTTTTTCAGAAGTCTCATGCCAAGAAAAGTTATACTTATCCTAGGGTAAACAGCATGCTCTGGACCCAACAGTAGCCTTGGATTTCCGATCCAAGTTATCTTTTGAGAGTTATTTGGGTTTGAGATATTAAATAAATTAATTAATAAATTAATTCATCCATTTGATGTAACTCTAATGAGAAAAGCATTCGAACATCCTACACTGACATATTTTATGTCGTGCCTAGAGTAAACACTGTGTTCTGGAACCAAACATGGTCTCATATTTTTTATATGATTAACCATTCAAGTGATATCCCATTTCCATTGTGTGATTAGTAAAAAATCACTTAATATTTTTGTATAATTTATTTTGGGCACACCGGGCCTCGGAATTTCACGTCATCTTAGCACCTAGCTCTGTAAATATATGTATAAATATTCCAAAGTCTTACAGGGAAAAAACAAGGTCTCTACATCATTCCCTCTAATATTTTCAACCCTAAAAAGAAAAACTAGGAAAAATAAATCAGGATACTGAGCTTACATATGGATCTCCCACTCCTATGAAAACCTATACATCACTATACTGGAACAACATGCAAACCAAATGGATGGTCCTTCCTCATAAGGTCTTCTCCTTTCGATGACATGTGTAGGAACAAACATGTATCTCATCAACTGTGATGCATGGAAGATGTTGTGTGCCCACTCTAGCTATGGGGAGCTAGGGAAAGGGGGTAGGCAACCTCTCCATCTCTTGCACGATTCTGAACAGCCCGAAGAAACTCGAGGGATATTTTACTTCCCCGACCGAACCTCTACATTCCACATCATGACTAGAATCATAGTTTTTTCCTAGAACATGGTCTTGTGATTCCCTCCTTTGGAATATCCATTTTGTGAAACACCCAAGGATATTTGGTCACGCAAGATTTCATAGTCGATGCATCACAATCGAGACTCTCTAACATGCTCATGAAGTGAAGGAGTTAATACCATCGACTGAAGAGAAGTTTTACCCTCCTGCTCTACCAGGGTCAGCTACAGGGAAGATAACTGGTATGAAACTTCCTACACTAGACAAGTTTGAGACTTCCTACTAAGGGAATCTACTACAACGTTGCCCATTCCCGGAGCATAGACTACCTCTAAGTCATAGTCCTACAGTAATTTCAACCAGTACTTCCATCTCAGGTTCAAGTCTCTCTAGAGGAATACACACCTGAGACTCTGGTGGTCTAAACAAACCACAAAGCACTCTCTTAGAAGGTAGAATATCTACATTCTCAAGGTGAAAACTACTGCTACCAGCACCACATAGTGAGTTACATAGTTCTTTTTATGAGGTGTCCATCACCTCGACCTGTACTTGATAACAGTATCAAGATTGACGTTGAGCATGCAAGGTACCAACGAATAGGGTAGGTGATTAAAATCATCCAACCGCAAGAGGCTAGACACAGAAATCATATGGAATACCCCACGCATCTTTTCCTCTCTTGGAAGGAGAGTAATCCCCAAAATAAGCACTCTGTCAAACCCACTAGTGGAATTACAAGAAAAAGAAGGTCAAGTAGTAAAACTCTTCTGGCAAAGCCAAGACCTTCTTTGACACTCCACTTCACAACCCTACCATGAACACACAAGTCAGATGGATTTATCTTTCACACCTCGATACTATCCTCTTTGGGTGGCACTGACTCTCCCTCATGGTTTTTCTCACATCAAAAAAATTCATCTCAATGGGGAAAGAACCCATCTTTCTTGTGCATTCAAAGCTACATTGAACAACACCTGACACAAGGTTATATAGAGCCCCACATCACCCTTGGTTACTCCTTGAGTAAGGAGTTAGAAGAAAATAGTACCTTATGCAATTTATAACAAGTTATACTGAAAAAAGGTAGAAAAGAAACAAATCGTACCTCTTATCGTCTCATGTGCTGCAGGATCGTAAACATCCTAGCTTGCAGCTGCCCGTGGCCCTGGACGCTAGCTCCATGAGCCTGATGTGGGCTTCCTAATGGTGGTGGAAGGACCTCGCAACGTCATCCACTATCCACATTTCTACCTACTCTTCTACCATCACTGCCTCCCTGAGGACCACCTTGTCCTCACCTGGGAGATCCCGGATCATGACACTACCTCTACCATGGTGGTGCATCTACCAAATTCCTAGAAAGGTCAGCACATCTGGTTAGGTGGTCTCATGCCACGTGACCTCTCCCATCACAAGCATAGAACCGGCCCATCCAGAGCTACCCCAATGCTCTACGCTATCCCCAACCATGTTCCTGAGTCTTATCAAGGGGAGGCCTCCTACATAGAGGGCCTGCCAAATGACATCCACTAGCTGAGGCGGACATCCCAACTTATTTTCGTCCACTACCCAAACTGGCCAACTAGCACCCCTCTGATAGAAATAACTCTATAACCAGTGCTTGTTCCAGCACCCTGAGATAGGTAAGGATTCACAAGGGAACTACACTAGTGAAAATATTCTCTATGGAGACCCTTCTCAAACTTTTGTGCCTGGAAGTTGTC
Organism: Viscum album; assembly: GCA_963277665.1. NCBI lineage: Eukaryota > Viridiplantae > Streptophyta > Magnoliopsida > Santalales > Viscaceae > Viscum > Viscum album. The sequence goes on from OY728129.1 coordinate 246,689,053, forward strand.
ATCATGAACCACATCCAAAGAGTACCGAGTAAGGTCTGCGAACCTAGTCATGTACTTAGCCACCATTATCCCTCCCTGCTGAAGCTCCAGTAGCTCCTGAAACCATATGGAGCGTAATTAGGAGGGGTATTACTCCTCACAAAACAACTATTGGAATTCATCCCACAAGAGTTCCAACTCATCATGCATCTGAGTAATCCTACTCTACCAATGAAAATCTGCTTCATGGAAAAATATTGGATGTCAAAGAAACCATCTAATCTTTCGGTGTCCGAATAAGCCTAAAGAGGCAAACCATCGACTCTAGCCAACCCTTCACTACCTGAGGATCTGGCTTACCACAAAACCTCAGTGGTCTCTAATGCTAGAACTCATGAAGTGCACTAAACCTACACACATCCTCAGCCTGTTCTGCTAGTACTAACTACTGCTCCAGGGGTCGAGGTGCTTTTACTTTCCCTTCTGGAGAAAGGGGAATCATATGATGGATCCTGAACTAAGGCCTCGTTGCTCATGGAATCATCGTCATGATCCAGAGCTAGTATCCTAGCTGGATATCATCACGAAGGAATCCTGAATCCGATCAATGAGTATCGTAGTCAAATGAGCATATATATATATATTAACAATGATTTGGATATTAATTAAGAAGGACATTCAAAGACTCAATCCTATATGATGCGTGTACCAATGTTCCTTGCAACAAATGTCTCGGCACGCTGAGTCGACAAGCGGGTAATCAGGATCCTGGTGAATGGCTATGTCGGTCGTCACACCATCACTAGACTCCATGTTCTGATATCCACTCTCGAGATACATTGACATCATTTCCCTAAAACCCAGCCAATTCCTTTTTAGGTATCATCCTAACAACGTACCAAGGTTCGAACCTCCCTTTGATACCATTTGTAACGATCTGACCCGTACCGGGGCTCGAGCCGCAACTACCCCAAGCTTACCACTATAAGACCGGGGATGGAGACCAGCATCGAAGGCATAAAAAACTCAGGGAGGCATTTTCCTAATTACCTATACACACACACACACATCCAACTCAATGAAAATAGTGTAGATAGAAAAGAAAGAAAGATATAATACTACTATAAATAACCAAAAATATGCATCGACCTCTAAATAGTACAAGTACAGAAAAGTAAACTAAAAAGGAAAGGAGAAAAATACACACCCAACCAGAAAAGTGCCACAACCTGGAAACAGGTGGAAAAGTAAAACAGATGAGAGAGGCCCGCTCCTGGATCCCAAGCTATAACCACCACACACGGTCCAAGCACCCTGTATCCCTATGTTCCTCTGAAGTCACGATCAACCTGTCCATCATCTACATGGGCACACCAAGTGCTGGCAAAGCCCAATAATGGGTGAGTATAAAAATACTCAGTATGATTCCTTTAAGTCTCAAGGGAGTATAAGAATATGTACTGAAGAGAGGAGCAGTAGATATAACAAGGTACAATAAAAGAGTACATCTCAACCCAACAAAGAAGTGAAGCAAGCTCATCTAAACATGGGGAGCTATAAATGGGGAGAATATAAACTTCTCGTCGAGTCTTCTCTACCTATAGTAGGAGAGTAGACTCATCCAGCCACGAGAAGCTAGACACCGAAAGCATGTGGCATACCCTGCGCGTCTTTTCCTCTCCTGGAAGAAGAGTAACCAAAGCCCACGGAGTGGGTACTATAATATGATATATATATATATATATATATATATATATATATATATGCTCAACCAAAGATTCACAAACGAGAAGGTAAGGGGATCTCTATATCACAGCTCAACCCAGGAAAATAGTCACCAACAGTTCTATAAGTAAACACCATAGATTCCCAGTATCCCACACGTCTTCCCTAAAATACAAGTCAAATGGGATCAATCACTGCACCTTGATACTATCTGCTTTGGGCGGGTCTGTCTCGCCCACACGGTTTTAAGTTGTGTCACAAGTACGCATCTTGGTGGGAAAATCGACCCTCTTTATTGATATTCCAAAGTCACGTCAAGCATGTCTCGTCACTTTGCTGCACAATTGAGAGATCATTTTATAAAGTCATGAACCCACTACCTAGCCCTGCTGAAGGGTATGATCAAAAGATTCATCGGTGAACCCACTGCCCAGCCCAGCTGGAGGGAAATCTCGAAAGTGGTAAATGAAAAACCTCACTGACCATATCCACAAGAGGGTAAGTCCTAAAATAGTAACCGGTGAAATTCACTACCCAACCGCACTAAAGGGTAAGCCTCAAAAAGAGAATGGTGAACCTCACTGCTCAGTCGTTCTAGAGGGTACACTCGGAAGATAGTATGATGAACCTCACTGCCTAAAACCACTGGAGGGTAAGTTCTTAAAGTGAGAACGAAAAACCTCACTACCCAGTCGCACTAGAGGTTAATCCGGTATTGCTTAGTTAATTCTAAAAATATCACTTCCATCACTGTCATCATTGATCATTACCTTAGATAGGCGCCACGCCCAAAACATCGAGCGTCACCTCAGATAGGCATCACACTTAAAGCATCTCACATCATACCTCGAGAGCCACTATAGAGGGCACCATCGCGTTCTATATGAGAAAAAACTTAGGATAGGCTACTCGCAGGCCAAAATCCAAGTTCAGAAGTAAGAGATATGAGAGGTATAAGATTTGTAAAGTGGTATACGGTATGTGTGGATCCCACACAATTTGTGACCCCACCTCATAATCTATCCATGTACCTAGCCATAATAGGGTAAAAACTATGATCAAGTACCCACAAGGTGTTTCAATGTAATCGTAGAGTACATGGAACCTCTAGCCAAAAGGCTGACGAGCACACGTTGATCGTTACTGATCCGAAGGGAGAAAATGTAAGTCTACCGACATGCCTCTTGAAAACGGACATGGATAACCAAATAGATCACACAGTTGTGATCCTTTCAGAAAAGCGCACATGATTGACTATCCATTCACCCAAAACAGACAACCAGTGAAAAGGTGCTTTTTACCACAAATATGTGAACGACGCTCAATCACTATTGATCACAAAAAGGCTTTACAACTCCGAACGGATCGCACCATTGCAATCCTTGCAGAAAAACACCTAAGGTGGGATAATAATTTCCCCTAAAGGGACTTGTGAAGTAGTGGTTATAAAACACTACATTTCGCCTAAAATATGCCTCATGGGCCCATGCCTCAGCCCTAAATCTAGGTGGGTGAATTTCACCATTGCAATACCCTTAGAAAAACACATGGAATCGAGTACTCAAACACCCCAAATGGATGCCAAATGAAAACGTGGAATTTATCCGTAAAACGTGCGAACTAGGCCCTGTGGACCCCACACTTTGTCTTTAATTAAACACTTGAAAATGCATCTCCAAAATTCCACACAAAGGTCGGGTTCATGCTTCCATTGATGGTGCATCAATCGGATGTCCCGTTTGAAAGATATGTCCGATACAAGATTTCTGAATAATAATAAATATTTTATTATTATTATTAACTTAATTTTTTTGGGTCACCTGTCATTGGGTATGGAAACTAAAAATTCCCAAAACCATCTCAAAAGGTTTGGCTCGACCCAAGGATCACACTACCACAGACGACACATGATTTGAAGCCCCGTATCAAAAGATACAGGTGTTTAAAGAAAACAGACCCAAAATAAGGTTGGTCCAGCCCAGACTGGCCGGACCCCTCCGCCTAGGATGGCCCTCTCCGATCGGCCTAGTTCCACCTCTCTAGAGTCACCCGTTCTCTATGGCCCAGCCTGCGCACCTCTATCTTGTCCTGCATCACGCGACCAGCCCACGCTACACCGACCATCCAGCCTGGTTGGTCCTCCCATGCATGTTGTGACACACGGAGACCCACATAAGGTGGATCCTATTCCCTCGGGGTTGCCGCCTCGGACTCCCCGCCTGACTCCCACCATCCACTGCCTAATCCCCAGCCTGCTCCACCACCCTGATCCCCACTCTCCTCTGGCCTCGCCATCCTCTGCGTGTCGCGCGCCTCTAGTCCCCTCTGTGATCACGCCCTGGCTCACTGGCCTCCTCTACATGTCGGTCACCATCCAGACTCTCACTATCCACCATGCCACCTCAACTCCAATATATGTGCATGCTTCCAACCCTGATCCTACTCGGTAGACCGTCATTCCTCCTAGCCGCTTCAGCCAGCCACCCGCAACACCACAGCACCGGACTCCTGTTGTATGTCGTGCTCCACCGCCGCCAGCTGACACGCTCCAGTGGTCCATTCCACGGACTACTTAGACATCCTAAAAGGTCCTATTTTGAAACCAAAGGTGGTTTTGGAAACCTTGAGACCGAATCTTCACAGCGTTGGTCTTTTCTCATTGATTCATCAAGGATTTGGTGCGTCCAAAAATTAAATTGAACGATGAAAAATGCATCAAATGAAAATTTATTTTAGGCGAGGGTTGATGTCTGTGTTCATGTGTTAATCAATGGTGATAAGAAAAAATAAAAAATGAGAGAAACCAAGGTGTTTTTTAAAGAAAAACTTGAATTGGATCTCGAAAAAAAATAGATTCTACCTCGAATCAGTGTTCTGTCATTGGCGACGCGTCTGCGATGCTTCTGCTTCGATCCACCAAGGTTCCAGCGGAGTTTTCTCCTCAATCCGGTGAAGAATGAAGAAGAACGGAGGATAGGAGAGAGAGAGGTATTAGGGATAACCCTAATACAAATCTCTAAATTTTCTATTTATAGAAAATCTCTAGAACCCGCCAACGGTCGTGAAATCCAAAACTCCTGTACCCGCTCATTTTATGTCGCACCTAAGAAAATAACCTCATTATAAACTCAACGGTAGTCTCAGATTTTCAATCTGATTCCCTGTTTGAAAGTTATAGGGTTTGGTTTTAGAGATAAAATAATTAAGTTTAATTATTTTAATTACCATTTTTCCCCTGGGTGGCGTTTTTCATAGTTGTTCCGGTCCGACCAAAGTTATACCCCTCCTAGGGTAAACGGCATGCTCCTGACTCAACTATGGCCTCAGATTTCTGATCTGAGTTTCCTTTTGAGAGTTATTTGGGTTTGAGCTATTAAATCAATGAATTAATAAATTAATTAATCCATTTAACATACCTCTAACGAGCAAGGGGTTTGAACGTCCCATGCCGACATATTTTATGTCACACCTAGGGTAAACACCGCATTCCAGATCCAACTATGGTCTATGATTTCTGCTCTGATCAACCATTAAAGTGATATCTCATTTCTATTATGTGAATAGTAAAAAAAACACTTAATATTTTGTATAATTTATTCTAGGCACACCAGGCCTCATAATTGCACGCCATCTCAGTGCCTAACTCTGGAAATATATGCAAAAAATATTCCAAAGTCTTACAGGGTGAAAATAGGGTCTCTACAAATATTATCTCATTTACTCGGTTTTGGATATGTGATGTGTGTTTTACACTAAAATTACATTTGAAAACACACAATTTGAGTCATATTGACCACATCGTATATCGGATTGATGTGTGGTTGATTCATACATGTAAAAAATGAATTGTGGATCATTTTAAAAAGATTTGGAATAAATCCAATTCCATTTTATTTTTTTTTTCTATGTGGTTCATTTTTTAAACTAAAATTACATTTTATATTGAAAACACGCACTTTAAGTCATATTATCCACATCATGTGTCGGATTGATGTTTGGTTGATTCCTATATGTCACACATGAATTATGGATCGTTATCATAAAGTATCAAGACAATATGAGATATTTTTTTAGTTTTGGCTTTGTGAGGTGTGTTTTAAACTAAAATGGAACTTTTAATGTGAAAACACACACTTTCAGTCATACTAGTCACATCATATGCTGGATGGAAATATGGTCAATTCCTACATGCCAAAAATGAATTATAGATCTTTTTTATAAATTATCAAGATAATATAAGATTGTTAGATTATTTTTGTATATGTTATGATTTTTTTAACTAAAAAACACTTTTAATGTGAAAACATGCACTTTGATTTATATCAGGCGCATCATGTGTTGCATTGATGCACGATCAATTCTCATACATCAAAAATGAATTACAGATTTTTGTCATAAAGTTTGAGTTTCTCTTTAGTAACTTAAGAAAAAATTGAGTTACCCTTCTGTAACTTAAGAAATATTCAATTTACCCTTCACTAACTTAATAAAAATTAAATCTACCCTTTAGTAACTTAATAAAATTTTGAGTTACCCTTTAGTAACTTAAGAAATCTTTAATTAAACCTTTAGTAGCATAATAAAATTTCAAGTTACCCTTCATTAACTAAATAAATCTATAAGTTTCCATTTATTAACTTAAGAAAAAATCAAGTTACCCTTCAATAACTTAAGAAAATTTTGAGTTACCCTTCAGTAACTTAAGAAATCTCCAAGTTTCCATTCAGAAACTTAAGAAAATTTTGAGTTTATCTTTAGTAACTTAAGAAATAGTCAAGTTACCATTTAGCAACTTAATAAAATTTTGATTTACCCTTCAGTAACTTAATAAATATTCAAGTTACCCTTCATTAACTTAATAAATCTTTGAGTTACCCTTTAGTAAATTAAGAAATATTCAAGTTACCCTTCAATAACTTAAGAAAATTTCAAGTTACCCCTCAGTAACTTAAGAAATTTTCAAGTTAACCTTTAGTAACTTCAGAAAAATTTGAGTTACCCTTCAATAACTCAAATAAATCTTCAAGTTTACCTTTAGTAACATAAGAAAATTTCGAGTTACCCTTCATTAAATTAAAAAATATTCAAGTTACCCTTCATTAAATTAATAAAATTTTGAGTTTCCCTTCAATAACTTAAGAAATGTTAAAGTTACCATTTTGAAACTTAAGAAACCTTCAATTTACCCTTTAGAAACTTAAAAAATATTTAGGTTTCCCTTCAGTAACTTTAGAAATTTTCAAGTTACCCTTCAATAACTAAAAAAATCTATAAGTTTCCCTTCAGTGACTGAATAAATCTTTGAGTTTCCCTTCATTCCAGTCACATCATGTATTGAAATGATGTGAGGTCGATTCATATAGATCAAAAACGAATTATGGATTTTTTTTCCTAATTTTTCAAGACAATATGAGCTTGTTTACTTATTTTTTGGCTATGTGACATGTGTTTTAGAGTAAAATGATACTTTTAATGTGATAACATGAACTTTGAGTCATACCAACCACATTGTTTATCAGATTTATATGAATTGTATTCCTATAAATCGCACATGAATTATGGATCAATATCCTAAAGTTTAAAAATAATCTGATATCTTCTACTCGGTTTTGATAATGTGATGCAGGTTTTAAATTAAAATGACACTTTTATATTGAAAATATGCACTTTGAGTCATACCGACTGCATTGTGTGTTGGATTGATGTGCAATAAATTTCTACACATCAAAAATAAATTATGGATTAGTATCATAAAGTTTGGAAACAATCAAATATCTTTTTCTTATTTTTGGATTTCTGATGCGTGTTTTAAACTAAAATGAAACTTTTAATGTGAAAACACTAAATTTGTATCATACAAGACACAAAGTGTGTTAGATTAAAACGCATCTAATTCCTACATGTCAAAAATTAATTATGGATTATTTTCCTAAATTTTCAATACAATATGAGTTTGTTTACCCAATTTTGGATATATGAGATGTGATTTAGAGTAAAATGATACTTTTAATGGGAAAAAATTCACTTTGACTCATATTGGATACATCATGTATTATATTAACATTCATTTTATTCCTAAATGTCACACATGAATTAAGGATTATTTTCCTAAATTTTAAAAAAAATCTAAAATTGTTTTCTTGGTTTTGACAATGCAATGCATGTTTTAAACAAAAATGACACTTTTATATTAAAAACACATTCTTTGAGTCATACAAACCACATCATGTGTAAGATTAGTGTGTGGTCAATTACTACAAATCAAAAATGAATTATGGATTTATTTCCTAAAGTTTTAAAATAATTAGAGCTCATTTTATTATTTTTGTATTTGTGATGTGTGTTTTAAATTAAAATGACACTTTTAATGTGAAATGTGCATTTTAAGTCATACTGGAGACATCGTGTGTCAGATTGATGGGAGGTCAATTATTATACACAATAAATTAATTATATATTGTTTTCTTAAATTATCAAGAAACTTTTTAATGTGAAAACACATAATTTGAGTCATAACTCCCACATCATGTTCCAGATTGAGGCATGGTTGATTATTACATTTCATAAATGAATTATAGATCATTTTCCTTGAAAACAATATGATCTCATTTACTTAGTTTTGACAATTTGACATGTGTTTTAAACTAAAATGGCAATTTTATATTAAAAGTACACACTTTGAGTCATAATATCCACATTATATGTCAGATTTATGTGTGATCAATTCATATACATCAAAAATTAATTATGGATTGTTTTTATAAATTTTGAAAATAATCCCAGCTTGTTTGCTCTATTTTGACAATGTGGCATGTGTTTTAAACTAAATTACCTTATAGAGATCAACCTACCTCTCAATATTTTATACTTTGAACCCTGGTTCATCTTCCTTCACATTTAATTCATCATTTTTAATTTGTGAATTGGATTGGGATATGGGTGAGGAATCTCTATTAGTATTTTCATTATCTTTTATTGTCATGTATTTGGTTGAATAAAATATAAAAGTAAAGGAATTCATCTCGATTATTAATTATGGAGGTGGAATTGATTGTAATAGGGCCCAGACTATTTTTGAAAACTCATAAAAATACAATAAGTTATAAAATAAAATGATGAGGCTAGGAGCATGGAAGTACCATCCCTAATAGTTGGTAATATGTCTTCAGATTTTTGGGTAGAAGGATCCTTGACCCATTTCCCTCTCTCCTTTATATCATCTATAGCCTTGAATTCCAATCTATCATGAGCATGAGAAATTTTAGACATGTTACTAGCTCTACCATAATTTGTAGAACATAACCCTCCATGATACTTCTTGAGAAATGGATTAAATCTTTATTTATTTACAGGTTCATCACCAAAGAATTTTATAGTTTTCACTAACTCATACTAACCCCTAAATGAAGGAAATTAGTGAACAATTTAAAACAAATTCATGGTCAATTGGGGAATGATCATATACCCTTTAAAATAATTTTAAAAATATAGTAAAAATAGTAATATTTAAGTGCTCGCATGAGAAACATGTTTAGTTAATGTATCCAAAAGGTTGAATTGAAGTTGGACTAAATCTATAGATGCAGTTGGATTTGAATGTATCTGAAATTATTTCTCATCAATTTGTGGATTTTTATTGAGATGCTTTTAATACTGATCTCAAATACAACACCCTTAATCAAAACTTTCATATTATTGTCATTAGGCAGAGGAACCATAGGTGGGGTGGATTATTAACTCTACAGTCTTGCTCAAGAGGGGTTAAAAATTTATGGTGGGTTTCAAATTCCATTATAATGGTGGAAGGATCTAATATAAAAAAATATTTTGATGAAAATTTCAATTCTAATATTGTAATAAAATTATAACTAAAAAAATCCAATACTACATGAATTTTATTTTAGGAAAAATAATATCTAATAATTATGATATTAATTATTTACACCTAAATGTATCTCTAAGGTCATAAATTTTACTAGATCAAAAAAATAATAGGTAATCACCTCAGCTTGATGTCGACAAACATTTTTACACCATGTACTATGTCCACTCATCTCTAAAAAAATTTACTTATTCTTTTGAGTACATTGATTGTTGGAAGTCCTGGAAGTTCTGAGAAAATATTGACAAAAAAACTATTAACGGATATTTTAAATGAAATTGTAATTACCTTTAAAAATTACCTATTTGGGGATTCTAGTTTGTTAATGGTATATAATATTCTTCATAAATTTTCAAATGTAATATCCATAGTCATTGTTGTAGTTTTTTCAGACACTCCAGAATCATTGACCCAAATAAGTAAATTGTTTTGAAATATTTTTTGATAGTTAAATCTCAATATATATACTATAATCTATTTCCATTTGAAGAAATATTTAGGCTTCTTGTGTTAATTAACCAACTTCATACCATGATTTATTCAATATTTATAGATCACCCTATCATAATAAAATTCTTTTTAAAACACAAACTAAAATGTATAACTTGAAGTTTATCTATAAAATTTTGATTACAGTGCATTATAAATTCACAATGGACATCATGTGTAGTTTATTTTTTGGAAATCCATTATTTAGATCCCAAAAAAAATTTGGGGTATCCAAATTGATTGCAATTAACATCCAATGCTTATAAAAAAATAAGTAATGAAAAAATGAAAAATATATTTTATATGATTAGATTGTAGAGTTTTACCCCCAAATTATAAGCATCAAGAATATTTTTTCATCTATTATTTTATTTTAAAACATTGCACTTACTTCATATTTTTATTTTTAATTTATTACAATTCCAAATAAACTTTTTTCATAGAAATGATAGAGGGATTAATGAGTCCAAATTTTTCTTCTCAGGGTTTTCCCTTTATATAGTAGTGATATATATTCTTATAGAAAATATGAATAGTTATTAACTGTGATGAACATAGTAAATCATTTTTGGACAAATAGATTATGAAAATGTACCTCATATATGTATTCACAACTAAGACTCCTAACCATTCAAACTTGATAATATCATTTATAATATCAAGGCCATGCTTGTAATTCCCTCTCCAAATATTTCCTTTTCATATTCACTTTAGTAAATATTTCCATATTTGAATGTTATATACACATGAAATTTTAATGTTAATATATGTGATAGTGGAATTGGTGTAGTGAAGGTGCTCTCAAAATGTCCTTTTGATTTCTTGATTAATCCACTAGATTTTCTTGATTTGGCCTTCTGTTTCCCCTTCTTTTTTCCCATTTATAATATCATACCTCATTTTAGAAATTTTTATCAATTTTTAATAGATTTTCATTTGAAAAAAAATATTAAGTACATAACTCATGTATCTTAATAAGATTAAATATTTGTGCTACAAAAGTTATAGTAACATTATTGATCATGTTAACATCCAGATCATCAAGCAGAACAGAAAAATTGGCACTCGGCTCGAGAGCTACTTCAATCCCCACTCTCATGTGATCTTTGGGGAGTTTTTGTTGTGTGGAATGTCACATGAGATATTGTACATTATGTCCCTAGAAACAAGATGATGTGTGGGTATTGGTAGATATGAATTTCATACAATTTCACCCTGTATAATTTTAGTAATATAAATTTATCAGAAGTTATTTGATTCAAATTTAGGAGAAAGTGTTATAAAAAATTGATTACATTGGATAAGGAAAGTGGTTGAAGGGAATTACTAGCCTCAAATCTAGTGGGGTCATGTGTCTCTTCATGTACTAATCATTATTCCACTATTGGTTGGATTTGATCATTTTTTATATATTGGTCTGCCAAACCAAAATGGACAATAATATCTTTTAAAGCATTTATTTGTTCCTATATTTCTTTCATCATATCATATGTATCTCCTTGTGTATTTGTATTTTAGAAATATTTTTGAGGTGACACTCCAAAATTTTCACCTTTAATGTGGTTATATTTTTCTGGTCACTTCAAATCTACTAAAAGTAGTTGCTCTTCAAGTAACATCAGTGGCTCGGAAGCCGCTAAATCGGTGCCTCGAGTCGGGTCACCACATGACCTCAAGCGCGCCTCCCCATATGCTAGAGGTTGTCAACTAGTATTGATGGACTAATAGATCACATGGGGAGATTATACTCTCTTTACCAGAGTAAGCCACAACAGATAACATATGAAATAAAGGAAACAATGAACAATAAATGAGAACATGCATTACTAACCATTTTCCAAACAGAGTACAAACCACAACCAAATAATAAATATTTCATGTCATGATAACAGTTCCAATGGTGAAGAAACCCAAAATAAAGACAAACAACCAAATCCCCCAAAATGGTCTTGACTCCAATTGTATATCCTCATCCATGCATATATTGATCCCAAATTAACTCCCTGTCATAGGGATTTTTCTCTTGTCCTGACCTACAACCAATAAATCTGGTCGAGTACCTAATGGAGGCCCGAGAAGGGTGTGAGTAAAACTCAATATTCCACCACCAATGGTGTAAACAAAATATTCAGTCTAAATATATAGTGCATGCAAAAACTAAATAAATTAAAATTTAAACATAAGAAAAATCAGGTGCCATTATTTAACAATATTCACTTTAACCATTTTAATTACTTAATCCACATTCTTAACTTGTTCCATTGGTCAAGAATTTACATCATTTACACAATAGCATAAGGTAGAAAAATATTATGCATAAGGGAGTAAGTAAAGTTCCCTATCTTTTTAGGGATAAATATTTCACAAACCATTACATTACACTTACCTTGGAGCCCCAATCTAAGTAGTCTCGTCAAATGAAATTGTTAGGGGTATAGAGCCTCAGTCCTCTTCCCTAACCCATGTATTATGGGGTGGGGTTTAGATCCTTAGTCTAACCCATAATGTGGGCATAGATCCTCAAGTCCAATACCCCACAACTTCCAATCCATTTGCACATGCTTATTTGTCCATTTAACACATATACCACATCAAAACCATACACAAATCAATACACAAAACATTTACATCTCATAATTATTCAAAATGTGAATTAACATCAAACCTTAACTCATTAACACATTTACCAATTACATTATATGTCCTATTTAACCCATTTCCCTTTCTCATGACTTAATCAAATATCAAAATCAACAATTCCCATACCATGGAACATTTAAAATATTCATCAATTCATGAGAATTTACCTATTTAAAATGTTCATCATTTCATATGAATTAACCCACTTATGCATTCCAAGTACAATTCATAAGTAATTTAGCACAAACACTTTATTTAATCCAACCCATTTCATAATAAGTAAAACAATCCCTTATAAATTTATCAAATTATAGACACAACTATAAATATTACCCTTTCAACTCAACGAACATATCAACATGTTCATCATGGGCTCTGCTTTATCACTAGTCAATTTTAAGCTTAACATTACAATTTTCCATGTTTGGAAATTTTGTCACACCCAATGGGTGGCCCTAAATTGGTCTAGTAAATCTCAATGAATCCCACAAGGATCATAAAAGGTTCAATTCATAATTTAGCAAACCATGTTACCAAATATCACTAAAGGCAACAATTTCACAATAAGGATGAATCAATAACACAACCACACATGCATAAATCAACCTTAAGACTATGGAATATAACTTGTAGACCACCTATATTGAATTCATAGATGAAAACTCGCTTAACCTTAGCCTAAGATCTGGATTCAAGTACCCTTTTAATCCCCAACCTAATATCCACTGAAAAAAGAGGGTTTTAGGGATTCGAAAGAACAAAAATGAAACCACAACCCCTAATCTAGAAAAAGAAGCATGAGAAGTGTTAGAATTACTCGGATATTCGATCCATACCCAAAGACACTCCAAGTGGTCTGGAATCAAAGAAGATCAACTATTGGGAAGCCTTGGTCATTTTGGATCAGCACTAGGGCTAGAGGAAAAATAATGGGGAAGAAAATAAAGTGAAACACTTAAAATCTCGAGGAGGTAAAATGGTAATTTCTCTTTTTTTAATGAGGTGCACGGTTTGGCCACACAGTTTACCAAACTGTGCGCCAACCGTGCATTGTCCTCTATCCAAGAAGAGTTCAAATCATACGGTTGCCTGGGGATCCCACATGGTTTGAAAAATTGTGTGGTAATCATTTGGAATGCCTATGTCTAAACCCGCATTGTTTGGATTTACCCCTTATAATGTTTATCTAACCGCGAACTACTCCTCCTGACTAGCATAGTTTTGGTACACAGTTTCCACTAACTGTGCACAAACCATGCAACATACATAGGATGTCCCTATTTTTCTTTCTCTCATGTCCCAAACCCCTATGACACCCCCAAACCTCATTATAAAAATAGTAAAACATTCTATTAACCAAATTTAAGGGATTTAAGTCAAAATTTAAACTAGTACATACCTTCATGAATTTCGGGATCTTAAAACCTCCCCACCTTATAATGGATCATCCTCAAGTTGCATTCCAAGCATCACTGAGCTTCTAAAGTAAAGAGATTAGGCCACTAATCCCGTATATCTGATTCCCTCTCCCAAGTTTCTTCTTGAACGTTACCATGCTGCCGTAAAACTCAAACCAAGGGTAAAATCTTGCCTCGTAAGAATTTATCACTATGATCCACAATACAAACCAGATTCTCCTCAAAGGACGCATTATCCTCAAGCTCAAAAACCTCAAAATAAATCACATGAGATGGGTTGGGGTGATTCTTATGAAGCTGTAACATATCAAAAACATCGTGTATACCACTATATTGTTGTGGAATATCCAATCAGTACATCATCGGCCCTATACTCTTTATAATCTAAAATGTCCCCACATACATGGGCGTCAACTTACCCTATTTTTGAATTTGATGGTGACCCAACCTTGGTGACACTTGAAGAAGCACATGATCACCCACCACAAACTCAAGAGATCTATGATGTCAATCCACAGACAACTTATGCCTACTTTGAGACATTGTCAAATGTTTATAAATCAAATGAACTTGTTCTGGTGTCTCCTGCATGTGACTCGGTCCCAAAATTTCTAATTCACCAGTTTCCATCCAATACAACGGAGATCTACATTGTCTACCATAGAGCGCCTCAAACGGCACCATGTTAATTGTATCTTGGTAACTATTGTTGTAGGAAAACTCAACTAGTGTTATATGATTTTCCCACAATCCACCAAAGTCTAGGGAACAAACCCTCAATATGTCCTCAAATACCTGAATAATATGTTTTTGATTTCCCATCCGTCTGTGGGTGAAAGGCCATACTCAAAAACACCTGGGTACCAAGAACCCTTTGTAATCCCTACGAGAAGCGCGATGTGAATCATGGATCATGATACAAAACTATAGTTTGTGGTACCCCATGAAACCACACTACCTATCAACCATACAACTCACCCAACTGATCCACAATGAAAGTATCTCTAATTGGAATGAAATGAGTCACCTTAGTCAACTGATCCAAACCACCTAGATCACATCATTATTCTAAGGAATCCTCGAAAGTCCTACCAAAAAATCCATCATCACATCATCCCATTTTCATTCTGGAATGGAAAATGGCTGCAATAAACCACCCTGTCACTGATGCTCAGCCTTCACCTACTTTCAGGTAAGGTATCGCGCCATGAAACTTGCAACCTCTTTCTTTATCCCTAGCCACTAATATTGACTAGAAAGATCATGATACATTTTGGTCAAACCAAGATCACTTACCACTTTGATGCATGAAACTCATGCATAAAATCTTCTCACATACATATCGGCACAACCACATGGCCTAGAACATAAATGATCCCATCATCTCCAATAGTCTAACTAGAAGGTGACTCCCCACCTTTAAAATATTCCCTCAAAGACAAAAATTATGGATCCTCATAATGTCTTTCCTTTAACCCAGCTCAGGAATGTGGAATCAACTATCAATGATGCAAGGGTTATCATACCTTGGTCAACCTACACCTCAAGATTCATCTCAACAAACAACGCCATCATTTTCCACTCCAAACATGATTCCTGAACCTCTTGATTTAGAGTCTTCTAACTCAGATCATCTACAACATTGTTTCCCTTTCCTGTAATGACCCAAACTTTAATCAATGGAAATTCCATTCTTATAATTATTTCATATAGTATAATCACATGAAATTACAACATAATGAACTACTAAGTACTATATGACCTTTAAATATAATATTGTCACTTCTGTGATTTTAATTTTGAAAATCTGACATACACAGTTGTGATTAGTAAGATGTTTGGAGTCCGATGAGATAAACTTTATTTATGGTGAATAGTAATTGACCCTTATGAATAGTAACATTACCCTTATGAATAGTAACATTACCCTTATGAATAGTAATACGACCCTTATGAATATTACATCATCCAAGTGAATAAGTAACCTTACCAATGAAAGTATAAATAAAATTTATCCATCTTATAAGTGACAATATGATATAATCTTAGTGTTGGTATTTTTACGAGTCATGTATATTTAATTATAATTTTATGATTAATTTAATAAATTAAAAGAAAATTTAATTTCATAAAATTTATTCATAAATAAGTATTTTTATGACTTATGATTATATGATCATTTTAAGAGACCTTAATTAATTTTTCAAAGTGTTAGAAAAGCAATTTTAATTTTAAAAGTTGTATTTTTCAAGTAAATTTTGATTTTATTTAAAAATTAAATTTCACATATTTAGAAAATTATTTTCATAAAATGGTGTTTATTTTTTAATTCTAAACATTGAAAAATGGTTAGCATGAATTTTTTGGTTTTTTCTAAAATACTTGATTTTTTATGAATAGTAAAATACGATAATTTACAATAAATACTAAAACCTGGATTTGTGCATCATGCTTGAGTCATGGATTATGTAAATAAACAATGGTTCAAACACACATTAAATTATTACTATTTTTTTCACAAGAATCATTATTATACCTTGTCTTGAGAAAAATAATAAAATAATGAATAAAATATTGAGAAAACCCTCCTCTCCTCCACTATAAATACCACCCCTCTTTACCTCTTCTATTCACTACTCTCATGCCTTGTTCCTAGTCCAAATTCTACTCAAATATCTCCCTAAGACCCTATATTATTTCCATAATCCCTTGGTCTCTTCAAAATACTTAATCCTCTCCCCTAAATAGGTTCTCAAGGAAGATATATTCAAGAAGTAAATTCCTCTTTTCATTTCTTTTATTTTTCTTTCAAGTTCTATTCTTTTCTTTTTCTTTCCTCATCACCTTTAATCCAAATGTTATGATAACTCTAGTACCTTACATGTAATGAAATTTTGTTATGATAATGGAATAGTTCATCATCATCTCTCATTTCCCCTCCTTTTATTCTAAAAATGAATACACCATCTGAGATGTGTTAATTTCTCACATTCAAGGATGACGGGTTTTCAATTTCTATTACCATATTCAATTCTAGTAATGAAACCATTTTGATGGTTGAAACAGACTATAATATATGTATTATTTCTAATTTAAGGTTTTGTAATCTTTTTCACACATGAAACTAATTTATAAAGTAAGATGTGTTCGATGTGATCAAAAAACACCAATTAACCAAAACGGTTATCATTAAAGTTTTGTATAATGATTCATATTCAATCCAAATGAACAAATGAATTTTATAACCATGAAATCTGATGTATGTTCACTAATAACATATAAGTATAATTCTTTTCAACCATCCTCATCTTACATGTTTATCCTTACATGTATATAAGTATACCAATCATGAAAACCAATGAAACAAATAATGAAATTGAACCACTTAACCCATTAAAAGGGTCATGAATGAAATTAATAGGGTTATACTAAATAAATTAAAAAAATATTTTCTAGAAATATTAATTAATGAATTTAATTTGGTTATCCAGGAAATTAATATCAAGTGAAGGACACCATCAAACTTAAGGTAAGGGATTCTACCTGAACCTCCTTTATTCCTTTAGGTTGCTTTATCTTTATTTTTACCCAAATGAGGCTATCTTTTATTTTTATTTGAATCTTATAAATTCTGGGTATATTCTCCAAAATCATTTATCAAGATCCATTCATCCTTATATTTTAGTTATATGCATGTTTTTAAGTGGCTCCCTCCTCAATACTCCCCGATAAGCAAACCCGTTTTAAGGGAACATCCCAAATTCTTACTCAATTTCAAGTTTACTCTATCGTTTATTTTAAGACACCATTATTTTTATAAAATAAGACTTTTTATTATTAAAACCTTCTTGGTTCACTTCTGGTTTTATATTCCCTTTTCTATTTTAAATGCTCTTTAGTATTTTCCTTAAAACCTCACTAAAATGTTTTAATTCTAAAGTTTATTAAATACTCTTTTTTACAAGTTTTCACTTATGTTTGATATCTCTTATCATGATATATGACTTTATACCTTATTAATATCCATGTTCCTTTATTTTATGGACACTTTTATGATATTCCCATTAGTTACACTTTATGATATGATTATGATACTCATTCCTTTTAATGGGTACCCAAATGTTTATGTATGATTGATTATGTAAGATTTTGTAAGTGGAAAGAATATTCATGAACCTTTTATGATGGGTGAACCTAGATAGTGATCTAATTAATTGGTTAAAGTTTAGTCTCATGAGACGTTACGTGCAACGGTCTAGGTGGTTAGCCTTGACTCGTGCTACCATGTGCAACAGTCTTGGTGGTTAACCTTGACTTGTGCTCCTCTATGTGCAACGAGCCTTGACGTGTGCTAAAGTCATGTTTTATATTGCTTCCACATTACTATGATTCCATGTTTATATGATAACATATTTTATATGTTATTATTCCATATGTTTCATGCCTTTTTATATCATTATGTCATGTCTTTTAAGCCATGTGCTAAGGCTTTATTCTTATGTTTATTCCCTTACTAAGCTTTTTAGATCTTCCCTTTGTTCATGTTATCCCTAGGTTATCCTATGAAGATGTAAGAGCACAATGGAAGTTAGGATCTCAATATGAAGATTAAATAAAGAAATGTTTTATTTAGTTCTATGTTTTCAGTTTTATGTACCTAGTCTTTGAAGACACTAGAATTCATGATCCTTGTATTGTATTATGATGTATAATTATGATTAAAATCATGTATTGTTATGTGTAAAAGGATAGGGTCTCTATAGTTGGTATCAGAGCATAGTCTAGTTATTTTTGGAGATTAAGAGTAGAGAACTTTAGTAAGAACCTTAAGGATGAGACTAAGTATAAGAAAACATCCCTAAATTTTGGGTAAGTATATAGTAAGTTGTTTGTCAAGAAAATACATCCCCGTCTAGATATGAACAAGTGGATATGGATCTAGAATAGATATATCTATGGGTAAAACATGAAAACACCACTTTGAGATAGACTCTAATGGGAATTGGTGCACAAAAATGGGTCTTACTATGCTCCTAGTTTGAAACTCCCAAGGGATATGCTTCGGTAAATTCATAAGTTTAGTATAAACAATTATTAAGGGAATAAAAAAGATCTCATAAGAATATAATTTAAGAAATAGATCAAGGATAAACTAGATTTAAACCCAGGGAATCACAAGTTAGGATATGTTTCTCCTTTGTAAGTTTATCCTTTTATGTTCAAAGTTTCCTTTATGCTTATTAGCTAAGTATTCAAGCCCCATAATTGTACATTCTTTTTCATAGTTAATGGTAGGAAATATAAGAACACGTTCCAATAATAAATGTGATTGTGAATGTGAATATTTCCCTAATGGTATTCCAAATATGATGGGAACGCGTGCTCAAAACTTTATGACAGTACTTGCTCAGCTGGCTCAAGTTATGAATAATAACTTGAATTGTGTGGAATTACCTCATCCAAGGAAAGAGAAAGTTGTCATTGAATCGTTCATGCAGAAAAGGTCTCCCATGTTTAGTGGATCTTCTTATGCCCTCCTCATGAAATAGTGTATTAACTCTATTGAAAATAGATTCTCTATCCTCCAGTGCTCAGAAGAAGATAAAGTCATGTCGGTGGTCTATCATTTTATGGGGAAGCTGATCAGTGGTGGACACTAATAAAGAATACAAAGTCCCAGGAGGAAATTGATTCCATTTATTGGGAGAAATTAAAGAATTTTTTTTTCAATAAATATTTTCCCCAAACCCTCCGTCTCAATATGAAAAGAGAGTTACTCAAACTTAAGTATAAGGAAGATGATTCCATCGGGGTGTATGAAGAAAAATTCACAAGGATTGCAAGATATGCCTTCAGCTTTGTCATGAACACTAAAATCAAGGTGGGTCAATTATTTAGTGGAATAAAGTTGAGTCTAGAAAAATCATTGGTGATTCGTGACTTCAACAGTTATGAGGAGATTTTCCATTGTGCCCTTAAGGTTGAAATGGAGATCAGAGACTCTTAATGGTCTCATGGTCCTAGTGAAAAAAAAAGTGGAAGATGGAGTCTAATATGGGTAGTTTGAAAAATAAATACCATGATGGAAAGAAGATTGAACATCCCACGTGTCAAAATTGTGGAAAGAAGCATCCTGGGAATTTTCTAAAGGGAACCAGGAATTGATTCAAGTGTGGAATAATGGGACACCTTTCTAAGAACTGTCAGAGGGATATGAAGAATCCCACTAATGTGAAAGAAGAAAGAAAGTTTCAAATCATTGCTCAATCTATATTGTAGTGTTTTAACTACAAGGAGCATGGGAATTATGAAAACAATTGACCTAAGCCAAGGGTTGTCAAAGGAAATCAAAAACAACCTCCAAGGAAATAAGGAAGGGAATGTGCATTCACTACTACTGAGGTGGAGCCAGAAAACGATGTGGTGAAAGGTACACTAGTTATTCATTCTAAAATAGTGAATGTACTATTTGATTCTGGTTCTACGCATTCTTTCATATATTTAAAATTTATTATAACTATTCAAACACCACCTCAAAATTTGGAGGTTGAGTTATCTATGAGAACATAAAATAGGGAAATTACTATATCTGAAGTATATAACTCATCCCTAATTAACGTTTTTGGACTGAACCTCCTAGAAAATCTCTTCATACTTCCTTTAGTGGAGTTTGATGTTATCTTGGTCATGTATTGTATATCTTTGTACAAATCCAACATCAATTGTCTGGAAAGGGAGATCACTCTTCACATCCCAAAGCACCCTCCAATTCTTTACAAGAGTAAGGATGAATATGAATCTCCTTTAGAATCATTGTCTCAAGTGTGGATATTAATGCCTTATGATCAAGCATGTATAGATCAAATGATTGAGACAAAGGAGATTATACTTATCGAAGATATTCCCATTGTGAGGGATTACACTGATGTATTCCCTGAATAATTGAATGATATTCCTCCTTATTGATAGGTTGAGTTTTCAATTAAACTTATTCTTAGATCTTTTCCTATATCAAAAACACCTTATATAATGGCCACTGTAGAGCTGGAAGAGCTGAAGAAGCAGTTATAGGAGAATCTAGGTAAGGGTTTTATATACCTAAGTGCTTCACTATAGGGTGTGCCAGTCCTCTTCGTCAAGAAGAAGGATGGTTCAATGCGCCTGTGCATTGATCATTGTGAGCTCAATAAAATCACGATAAAGAACAAGTATCCCCTACCTTGGATAGATGACTTGTTCGATCAGCTATGTGGGGCCATTTATTTCTCTAAGGTGGACCTTTGGTCAGGATATCACCAATTAAAGGTGGGTAAGGAAGATATTCCCAATATTTCCTTTTGAATGAGGTATGGACACTATGAGTTCATAGTTATTCCCTTTGAACTCGCTAATGATTCAGAAATTTTCATGGATTTAATGAATAGATTCTTTAGATATTACCTCAACAATTTTGTGGTGGTATTTATCGATGATATTCTAATATACCCCGAGAGTAAAAAGGAACATGAGGATCATTTGAATACTATTCTAATGACTTTTAAAAGGTATAAACTTCATGTAAAGTACAATAAATGTGAGCTTTGGATATAATAAGTATCATTCTTGGGGCATTTTATAACTAGTAAATGGATATCTATGGACCATTCCAAAACAAAGGAAATTGAAGAGTAGCCTAGGCCAACATCTGTAACGGAGACCCACATCTTTCTGGATCTATCCGGGTATTATCGAAAATTTGTGAAGAACTTTTCATGATTTTCAAACCTAATGAAAAAGTTGACATATAAGGGGGTGAAGTTTTTATGGACTCAAGAATGTAAGGAAAGATTTAAGGAGCTCAAAAAGAGGTTTATCACTACGTCAGTACTCACACTCCCAACAAGTGGAGAACTCTTTGTGGTGTATAGTGATGATTCAAAGAAGGGATTAGGCTATGTGATGGTGAAAATGATAAATTGACAGCCTATGACTCAAGGTAGCTGAAAATAAATGAGAAAAACTATCTTATGCATGATCTGGAGTTGGTGGTTGTGATCTTTACATTGAAAATCTGGCGGCATTATCTCTATGGGGAGAAGTGTGAGATATATACTGATCACAAGAGTCTCAAATATATTTTCACATATAAGGAACTTAATATGTGCCAGCGAATATGGTTAGAACTCATCGAGGATTATTACTGCTCAATCCACTATCATCCTGATAAGGCAAATAAGGTGGAGGATTCTCTAAGTAAAAAGGATCATTCATCTTTATCATTGATGATAATTGAAAATTGTCCAATATTCTTAGATTTTCAGATGATGTACATGGTAATAATTAAGGTAGGAACATTATAAATCCTTTCTCAAATGGTTTCTCAACCATACCTCATAAATAAAATAAAGGATGCTTAAAGAAAAGATGTGGAAATTATGAAAAGGTTGGAAGCTATTAGAAATGGGAAATCCTCTGAGTTCAATATTGATGAAGAAGGAGTTGTAAGATTTGGGTCACGATTATGTGTACCATCCGATCCAGAGATAAATAAGGAGTTTTTGAATGATTCACATAGCTCAACCTTCTCTATTCACCCAAGGAGCACAAAGATATATCGAGATTGCTGAGAGAACTTTTGGTAGGACAATATGAAGAAGGATATTGTTGAATATACATCAAAGTTCCTGGTATGTCAACAAGTAAAGGCTGAAAGACAGAAGTCTAAGGGGATGATGCAATAACTGCCCATACCAACATGGAAGTGGTAGAACATCACCATGGACTTTTTCACTGGACTTCCAAGGACATCCAGAGGAAATAATGCTATGAGTCATTATGGATCGTCTTAAAAAGATAGATCACTTTATCACAATTCTAGAGGAATTCTCATTGGATCAACTTACATGGATATATATATCAAATAAGTGGTAAAACTACATGGAGTAACACTATATATTGTATCTGATAGGGATCTGATATTCACCTCGAAGTTATGGAAAAGTCTGTAATATGATCTAAGCATTGAATTGAACTTCAGTACAGCCTATCATCCTCAAACTAATGGCCAATCTGAGAAAACTATTTAGACACTAAAAGACATGTTGATATCGTGTTCTATAGACTTGAAAGGAGGATGGGACCAACATCTTCCAATGGTTGAATTCTCCTACAACAACATTTTCCACTCCAGCATCCAAATGGAACCATATGAAGTTATTTATGGGAAAAGGTGTGTAACACCAGTGTGTTGGGATGAAGTCAGTGATTGTAAGCTATTAGGACCTAAAATGGTCAAAGAAATATTGGAGAATGTGAAAACCATTCAACAGCACATCAAGGTATCCCAAAGTTGATAGAAGAGTTATGAAGATAATCATTGATAGTACCTTGAGTTCAAAGTTGGAGACATGATATTTCTCCACATATCTCCATAGAATAAGGTCATGAGGTTTGGGAAGAAAGAAAAGCTAAGTCTCAGGTACATCATCCCCTTTGAGATCCTTGATCGTGTTGGAGTTGTGGCCTATCGACTAGAACTCCCATATATGGTGTCTATAGTACATGATTTATTCCATGTATCCCTCTTAAGGAAGTACATACCATATCCTTCACATGTACTCTCTTCAGAGGTGGTACAATTTGAGAATGATCTTTCTTACGAAGAGCAGTTAGTGAAGATCTTGGATTGTAGAGATAAAGTTCTATGCAACAAGACTACTCACCTGGTCAAAGTATTATGGCAGAACCATAAGTATGAAGAGGCAACATGGGAACTGGAGGAGGAAATGAAGGAAAAGTACCCACACCTGTTTACGACTTAGAATATAAAACAGAATTTCGAGAGAAAAAATTCATAAGGGGGGAAGAATGTAACGACCCAAAGTTTAATCAATGGAAATTACCTTATTATAATTATATCATATAGTATAATCACATGAAATCACAACACAATGAACTACAAAGTACTATATGATATTTAAACGTAATATTGTCACTTCTGTGATTTGAATTTTGAAAACCTAACATATGCGGTTGCGATCAGCAAGTTGTTTGGAGTCCGATAAGACAAACTTAATTTTTTTTGAATAGTAACTGACCCTTATGAATAGTAATGTTACCCTTGTGAATAGTAATATGAACCTTATGAATAGTAAATCATCAAAGTGAATAAGTAACCTTACCAATGAAATTATAAATAAAATTTATCCATCTTATAAGTGATAATATTATATAATCATAGTGTTGGTATTTTTGTGAGTCATGTATATTTAATTACAATTTTATGATTAATTTAATAATTTAAAAGAAAATTTATTTTAATAAAAAGTATTAATAAATAATTATTTTTATGAAAATTATTATTTAATAATTTTAAGATACCTTAATTGATTTTTCAAAGTGTTAGAAAAACATATTTAATTTTAAAATTTGTATTTTTCAATTAAATTGTGATTTTATTTAAAAATTAAATTTCACATATTATGAAAATTATTTTCATAAAATGGAGTTCATTTTTTAATTCTACACATCTAAAATTGGTTAGGGTGAATTTTTGGGATTTTTCTAAAATACTTGAATTTTTTATGAATAGTAAAATACAATAATTTACGATAAATGCTAAAACCTGAATTTTTGCATCATGATTGAGTCATGGATGATGTAAATGGACATAAGTTCAAACTCGCATACACTTATTACTATTTTTGGTCACAAGAATCGTTACTATCCATTGTATTGAGAAAAATAATAAAATAATGAATAAAATATTGAGAAAACCCTCTTCTCCTCCACTATAAATATCACCCCTCTTTACCACTTCTCTTCACTCCTCTAAAGCCTTATTCCTAGTAAAAATTTTGCTCAAATTTCTCCCTAATCCACTATCCCATGTCCATAATCCTTTGGTATCTTCAAAAGACCAAATCCTCTCCCCTAAATAGGTTCTCATGGAAGATATGTTCAAGAGGTAAATTCCTCTTTTCGTTTCTTTTATTTTCTTTCAAGTTCCATTCTTCTCTTTTTCTTTCCTAACCTCCTTTCATCCAAATGTTATGGTAAATACAGTACCTTACATTTACTATAATTTTTTTATGATAATCTGATGATTCATTATCATCTCTCATTTCCCCTCATTTTATTCTAGAAATGAAAATATCATCTGAGATGTGTTAATTTCTCACATCCAAGGACGACGGGTTTTCAATTTATATTACCATCTTCAATTCTAGTCATGAAACCATTTTGATGGTTGAAACAGGCTATAATATATGTATTATTTCTAATTTAAGGTTCTATAATATTTTGTACACTTTATATTAATTTATAAATCAAGATGTGTTTGATGTGATCAAAAATCGCCAATTAACCAAAACGGTTATCATTAAAATTTTATATAATGATTCATCTTCACTCCAAATGACCAAATGAATTTTATAAACATTTAATATAATAGATATTCACTAATAATATATAACTCCAATTCTGGAAAACCATTCTCATCTTACATGTTTTTCCTTACATGTATATGAGTAAACCAATCATGAAAACCAATGAAACAAACAATAAAATTGAAGCTCTTAACCCATCAAAAAGGTCATGAATGAACTTAATAAGGTTATAATAAATAAATTAAATAAATAAGAGGTTATATAAATATTGATTAATGAATTTAATTTGATTATCCAGGAAATTAAGATCAATTGAAGGACACCATCAGACTTAAGGTAAGGTATTTTACTCGAACCTCCTTTATTCCTTCGAGTTGTTCTATCTTTCTTTTTACCCAAATGAGGATATATTTTATTTCTATGTGCATATTATAAATTATTTTTATATGATCCAAACTCATTTATTGAGATCCATTAATCTTTATCTTTTATGGATATACATGTTTTTAAGTGGCTCCCTCCTCAATACTTCCCGATAAGCAAACTCGTTTTAAGAGAACATCCCGATTTCTCACCCGATTTCAAGTGAACTATATCATCTATTTTAAGACACCATTGTTTTTATAAAATAATTATTTTTATTATTAAAACTTTCTTGGTTCACTTTTTGTTTTATATAAAATATCATGCCCTTTTCTATTTTAAACGCTCTTTAGTATTTTCCTTAAAACCGCACTAAAATTTTTTAATTATAAAGTTTCTTAAATAATATTTTTTACAAGTTGTCACTTATATTTGACATAAATTATAATGATATATTCCTTTATACCTTATTAATGTCCATTTCATGGACACTTTTATGATACGCCCATTGGTTATGCTTTATAATATGATTATGATATCCATTTTTTCCATGGGTACCCTAATGTTTATGTATGATTGATTATGTAAGATTATATAAGTGGAAATAATATTCATGAAAATGTTATGATGGGTTCACCTAGATAGTGCTCTAATTCATTGGGTAAATTTTAGTCTCATGAGACATTATGTTCAATGGTCTGGTTGGTTAGCATTGACTTGTGCTACCATGTGCAACAGTCTTGGTGGTTAACCTTGACTTGTGCTCCTCTATATGCAACGAGCCTTGACTCTTGATAAAGTAATATTTTATGTTGTCACATTACTATGACTCCATGTTTATATAATCCCATGTTTTATATGTTATGATTCTATATGTTCCATTACTTTTTATATCATTATGTCATGTCTTCTAACCCATGTGCTAAAGATTTATTCTTATGTTTATTCCCTTACTGGGATTTTTAGCGCATCCCTTTGTTCATGTTTTCCTCAGATTATCCTATGCAGATGTAAGAGAACAATGGAAGTTAGGAGATCAATATGAAGATTAAATAAAGAAATGTTTTATTTAGTTCCATTTTTTCAGTTTTATGTACCTAGTCTTCGAAGACACTAGACTTCACGATCCTTATATTGGATTTTGATGTATAATTATGCTTAAAATAATGTATTGTTATGTGTAAAAGGCTAGGGTATCTATATTTACCATTGTGTAAACTAGATCAAAGTTAAAGGATTGTATATATTCAACCCATCTTCACTGATGAATATTCAAATCACACTGAGAGAATATGTACTTCAGGCTTGTATGATCGTTATACACTATAAACCATTCCCCCAACAAGTAATTCTGCCAATATTTTAAGGCATGAACCACTGCATCCAATTCAAGATCATGTGTAGGGTAATTTATTTCATGATTCCTCAACTATCGTGACCCATAATCCACAAAATGATCATCCTACATTAACACTGCCCCAATACCAACATCAGATGCATCCCAAACAAGGTATATTTCTTACCTAGCTTAGGTAAGATCAGAATTGGTGTGGTTGTCAATCACCTCTTTAATTTATGAAAGTCATTCTCACCTACCCCAGACCACTCAAAGAAATTTGGATAGCTTGGTGTATAGTCTATGCTCTCTCAGTGTACTCTAGACGATGTCAAGATGTTTGGAATGATCTTCATGAGTTTTGGAGTACACTAAGATATCATCCACAAAAACAACTACAAACTGGTCTAGGTACAGGTGAAAGTTTTTTTTCATTAGGGCTATAAACATTTTCATCACATTGGTTAACTCAAACGATATAACAACAAATTCATACAACCCATACCGACTCATGAAGTGATTTTTCGGTATATCAAAAGGTATCACACTTATCTAATGATACCCCGATCTCAGTTCAATCTTGAAGAATACTAAAGTAACTCTCAGTTGGTCAAAAACATTATTGATTTGAGGATTAGGGTATTGTTTCTTAACCATCATCTGATTCAACTTCCTATAATCGACACATAGTTGCAAGGATCCATCAGCTATCTTGGAAAACAACACAGTAGATCCCCAAGGTGACATACTCAGATGAATAAACCCCTTTTTCTCCAGTTCCTCCAACTGAGTTTTAAGTTTCTGGAGCTATGTCGGTGTTATTCTATATAGAAAAATGGAAATCAGTTCTTCTCCTGGCAGCAACTCTATCATGAACTCAACGTCCCTCTTAGGTGGAAGCTTTAAGAATTCATTAGGAAACACATCCTGGAAATGATCCACTGCTGGAGGAAAAACAAGATGCTCCACTACCTCATCATAAAGCATGAGACAAGCCACTTGGGTCATGATTTCACTCAACTACTGACAAACTGGCCCTACACAGCTTGCTCGGACATCCCATTCACCACGATGGACATACGTGTCTCCCTCAAGTTATGTGAACATTACCCTATGATGGTAAAAATCAATATGGGATTTGTATAACACCATCCATTCCATACCCAAAATCATATCAAAACCTGAAATCTTAAGAAAAAACAAGTCCTATAAGAAACGGTACCCACCAACCTCAAGCACACACCCCTTACATTGCCAGATATTTTTTGTTTGCGCCCCTAATGGTGTATCAATTGACATAACCTCACACATACATTCCACTAATAGACCCAACACAACCAAAAACTGAGCATATATAAAAGAGTGTGTAGAACATGTATCAAATAAATAACTATAAAGCATGGAATCCATAAGAATCGTACCTCAAATTGTTAATGGTCCAACCTCACCACCTCCAGGTGTAGACTGAACAACATGGAGCTGAATATCCCCTCTACCCTGGTCCCTAGTATGAATCCTTGGTGCTACACTACCCTTCTGGTATGGATGCTCTTGTCTGAGAATACTACGCTTGCCACCTCTACCATTGCGGCTGATAGAGCTCTGAATACCTACCTGATATGGGGTAACTGACCCCCTTCCTTCACACGATGTCAGCCTCAATCCTTTATTCATACCCAATTGTTGAGGGTTCCTATAGAACCTCTACACATTCCCTGTTCTACCTCATGATCGGGACTCAATTGGTGGTCGTTGGCACTGACCCCACATGTTTCTTGGCCTACTATACTAATAGAAAAACACATGATCACCATTTTGAGAGGTTTTTCCTCTCTTCTGACTACTCTTCACACTGTCACCCTGGTGAATATTTCTAAAACGATGCTTCTTGCTCTCAAAAGTCACACCACTGGTTCATCCAACTGGAACCACATCTCCACCACCCAAAGCCTCCCTCAAGTTCCCTTCTGAAAGAAGGGTCCGATACACCACTTCTACAAACCTCTTTAAATGGAAGATGTTCATCTGAAACTTAATATCATGTCTAAGTCCATCCAAAAAACATCTTTTCATAGCATCCTCGTCCCCGACCAATATTGGGACAAAGCATTACAAGTCCGTGAAATGGCTCGCATAATCCATCACTGACATAGTCCCCTACATCAACCTCAAAAAATCTACATCCCACTCCTATATCAAGGTCACTTGATAGAAATTTTCCCAAAACTTTTCCTGGAAGGCTTTCCATAACATACCATTTGCCTGCTGAGTCTAAACTAAAATATCCCACCAATGCTTCACTGGTTCCTGCAACATATATGCTGCCAACTTGACTCTCTTCTCTACAGGAGTCTCCAAGTGATCTAAAATCATCTGGATGGACTCTATCTAGAAATATATATCCTTGGGTCCACCCTATCCAACAAATGTTGGTGGGTGTTGCAATTGAAACTCTCTGATCAGATTAAACATACTCAGCACTACTCACCTTGGGTCTCATTCCATCATCTAGATAAAGTAAGAAAAGTTCTCACAAAACTTATCCTATATTTTGTTACCCTGAACCATTGGGATTTATTTCCCCACCTCTGGAAGAGCATTCTCGGTGATATCCTCTTGTCACCAGCCTGACACCCATTGTCATAGTGGTATTTTTCTATAATTACAAACGTTCATATTATAACACTTAATATAAAAAATACACAGTTTACATAAAAGAAGGATCTCTACTTGTAACGCCCTGGCCCCTCTATACCGGAGTCAGTGCATTACTAATTAAATTGGCATGATTACAAGGAATCAAATCCCAAAGGAATGAGTAGTTTAGTAGTCTTGAAGAAAATAGATACATAAATGCAACTCATATTACATTGGGAAAGGTAAAAAAACAACACATAACAAAAACTAAAAGACTGCATCCATGAGAATTCAATAAATAGTATCCTATTCATAACCTGTTGAAGGTAAACAAATGAAAGGGGTGAGATCAAATGATCAATAAGGGTTAAAAATAGTGTAAGAATGAATCAATAATAACCAAATCATAAACAATTAGGCATAGTCAATATGGCATGGTGAATAAATGAAGAACGCATGCCTTTGATAAACTGAGAATGAAACTACATCCATAGGTTTTGTTATAGTGAAATCCTCATGGATAGTAATAACTGAAAATGAATAAAAATAATGCTTATTAATTGGACATAATGTATCTGGCACATGATACCACAATACTTTCAAAAAAATTTAAGTCTATGGGTATAAACCATTCTGATTTTTGGAGACAAACTTGAAGGGTTTGTCGCCAACTGATTTGTCTTAGGAGACTTGTCGATGCATCGAGGGGCTATAGAGGGCCCCATCTGCTGTTGCATGTCCAAATCATTATTAATACATAGATTTAATACAGGTACAATATTCATTCTCAATATCTATATATATTTGAGGATATAGATTCATCAAAGGATGTTGACATAAATAAAGATACTTTTAAATGAGACCATTGAAAAATTCTTGAGGAAATAATCCTTAAACATTCCAAAGTGTCCCATACCACCTTGAAACATTTAAATCATAATCAATTATAATATAATGAGAATAAGGATACTCTCGATATAATATACCAAAATACAAGAAATAAATAAGTGGTGAACAAGTCATATATCTCAAAAAGTTAAAGTGTGAGGAGAAAAATCCATTTTACTTTGGAAAGAAGAGTTCTTTTGGTAAATAATTTGTATTTTACATAAATCTGGTTTTAAACATGTATATCCCAAAAAAAGAAAATTTAAGTACATTGATATTACATTTGAGTCATAAATAATGTTCTACTGAAGTGAAATTATGTAAAAAGTGATTTTAAAGAAGCATTAGAATTAAAACATTTTAGGGCGGTTTAAGGAATTCGTTAAAGAGATTTTAAAGCACAAAGGTATGTTTTATTTCGTAAAAAAAGAAATGAACCAAAATATAATTTAAAATATGTGATTTAAAAATATAAACATGGATTAAAACAGATTATAGATCGAACATCAAAATAGGTAAGAATTTTAGAAGTTCCATGAATCAAGCTTGCATTTCAGAAATTTTTTTGAAATATTATTTTAAAACATGTAACTTACCACAAAATAAAGAAGGATTATGATTGGTAAATATATATAGTAAATAAATACAGAATTTATGAGGATTACATATGAATAAATAATAATTTCATTGAGGTGAATAGAGAATAAGAGCAACCCGAATGAAAATGGAGGTTCGGGTAAAAAAATACTTACTAATTTATAATCAATAGAACCTTATGCCCTAAAATTAATATTCATCAAATTATAAATTTAATATAATTATAATAAATAAATTCATGGTATGAAACATCAATGGTAAGTATACATACACCATACAAAAGTAATAGTAGTGAATACGGAATATCTCACAAAGATGGAAGTCGGATGAAAAAACCCTTACCAAGAACGTATCATTTGATTGAGGACAAATCAATGACATAATTATGTGTGACAAACATAATCCCAAATAATAAAAGTGAATATATAGAATAAAACAATCATAGGTCATTCACACATATTCTGGTAATGTACAAAACCAATGACATTGATTTTAACTCAATGAATGGAAATTGAGTTAAGATATCCCTTACCTTAAATTTGAATGTGTTCCCCTCTTGAAATTAAGGTCCTAAAATATGAAATTATACTCATTAATAACTTAATTGAGAACCTATTATACATGTATTTAGTTTATCATAATTCTATTTAGTTCATGTATGTCCTTACTGATAAGTTATAATATCAAATTCCGTCGCTCCGGAGTGTTTGTTTTCTTTATTTTCATAAATGGTTCACTTGTTCTTAAGTAATGGAGTTAATGTGGAATGGATGTAAATATCCAGAATTAAAATTACATATTATTTATGAATATCCAGAAGTTTTAATGATAATTTATATAACTTGGTTACATGGCATGAGGATGAATTATTATATAGAACTTTAATGATAACTGTTTTGGTTAATTTGTGGGTTTTGATTACAACGAACTCATTTTTCTTAATAACATTTGTACAAATGGATTACAGAACCTTACATAGGATATATTACATATATAATAATATAGTTAAACCATAACAATAATGGTTTCATGACCATAATTGATAATGATAATATAAATCGAAATCTCATCGTCCTTGAATGTGGAAAATTGACACATCTCGAATAGTGTTCTTGCTACTAGTATAAAAGAAGGTAAAAGGAAGAGATGATGATAACTTATTCCACTATCATGACAACATTTCAGTACATGTAAGGTACTGAATTTATCACAAAATTTGGATAAGGAGAGGTAATAATAGAAAAAGAAAATAAATGAACTTGAAAGGAGAGACAAAGAATTGAAAAGAGGAATTTACCTCTTGAACCAAACATCCTTGAGAGCCTCTTTAAGGGAGAGGTTTTGGTCTTTTTATGAGACCAAGGCATGATGGAAGTGGGAGAGTAGGTTGGGAGGATATTTTTACAGAATTTTGAGAAGGCACAAGTCTTGAGAGGAGTGAAGAGAAGAGGGAGTGATGGGGGGTTTTTATAGTAGAGGAGAGAGGGGATTTCTCAATTTTATATTCATTAATTTATTATTTCTCCACAAGACAAGGAATAGTGAGTCTTCCATGACCAATAATAGTAAATTTATCATGTGAATTCAAATCAATTGGTCTTAAATTATCATAACATCATACATGACTCTATAATTAGTGTATTTAGCTTATTTTGTAAATTATGGTATTTCACTATTCATCAAAAATTCAAGTATTTCAAAAAAATCCCAAAAATTAACCCCAACCGTTTTTCGACTCGTAGAATCCAAAAATGAAGTCCATTTTTCAAAAATAATTTTCTAAATATGATTAATTTAATATTTAATTAAAATCATAATTTATTCTAAAAAACAGTTTAAAACATTTATTTACTTATTCCAAAACATAGATATATCGTACTCCAACTTGAATATTATTTATATACTACCATAGGTAAGGTTATTATTCATTAGGGTATATCACTATTCATAAGGGTATGTTACTATTCATAAGTGTGGGTTACTAATCACCAAAAATTAAGTTTTTCTTATTGGAATCCAAATAACTTACTCATTGCAACCGTGTATGTCAGATTTTCAAAATTCACATCATAGAAGTGATAAAATTATATTTACTTGGCTAGGTTATAACAAAGTGGTGTTTGTAGAGACTCAGTGATCCATGCATTCTATAATAAATTTATTTATAAATTCTTGGGGTGTTACATTATCCTCTCCTTACAAAAATTTCATCCTCGAAATTTGAAATTGAACTTCAGAATTTAATGGATGATACTTGAAAATTCCTTTATGGAAACCCACATCAAAAATAGGGTTAATAAAATATCCTTCTAAAAAGATTAAGGGAGATGATTTAGTCACCCCAAAAAATATTCTTTCGAATGTGGTGTCAATAGTTTGAAGTAAAAACGTGGACATGGAAGCAAAATCTAACTATTAAGTTTTGATGAAACATGATAGAGTACATGTTCATATGAATGTTGATTACTAAAAAACTATAAAAAAAATATATAAAATTCATCGATATTATCAATGATTATGATAATAGGAAAACATTTTATTTAAGACTATTTTCCTTAAGTTGAGGAATTAATCCACTCTATAAGAGTATAAATATACATTTCTACTTAAAAACTCATCATTTTATTGTACTTAAACTATCTATACCTAATCACATATCATGGGTTATGCCATTTGGTGAAGCAATACAGTAACCTCTAAAATCTCATAAAATGATCAACTTAAACCATTTCATAAATGGTTAAAAATTCTAAAATATAATGATTCAATACATTATAATGAAGTCCTTTAAATTTCCAAGATGAACTTATCATTAACCCTTAATCAACATGAAGCAGCTCTAAATTTCACATTCCAAACATGTGAATAACTTCATCATGTATCATCTTTAAATATGATAATAACTTGAATTACCGTAAAAACTATATTGGAAACATGAATTCTTCTGTATTCCTTAAGTAAGATACATGTTATTGGATATATTCCTTAAATCCAAAAGTGTTGTAAACTCTATCGATGATAGCATAGGCCACTTATCAACAAGTCAATAATCAGTTCCAAGGTAGTCAGTACTTATCTGAATCAATCATTTCTTCATCAATATCTCAAAATCAGATATATATTAAGGGCTGTATTTCCCTCAATCATGTTTTTTATAAAAATTTATCTTTCTGCTGAATCACTTTTCCTTTGTACCATTCATCATAAAACCTCAAATCCTTGATGAAATAGTACTGCAGTAAAATCCTTATATATCTCATAATTCTTACAACCGGTACATTACTAAAAAAATATCCAAATGACATGATTCTTGACTAGGAATATTAATCATTCTACTTCATCTGTGGTAGCACCATAACTTGATCATTATCCAAAATCATCATTTGGGGTATATTCCTTTGACACTTGGGACATTGATTCGCATAGTGTCCTATCTCCTTGTAGTTGAAGCATTGAATATAGGGAAATCCTTTCCTTGTCTTTCAATTATGAGAATGGTGTCCCTTTTCTCCACACTTGAAGTAAACTCCTTTTCCTCTCAAGCATATATCAAGGTTTTTCCTTCCACAATTATCACATGTGGGAAAATAAATCTTTCTCTTCTTTCCTTTATCCATGTTTTTCCTTGTCATCCTCTTCTTCTTTTTCTTCCCTTCAAATCCATAGGACTCAGAGAAGTGTTTACATACCTTTTTAACACATGATATTATTTCCTCATATGATGAGGATACATGGGAGACAATCTTCCTTTGAAAAGATGGATTAAGACCATTAGAGATATGATCTTTCTTACGCTTCGCATCATGTGCATTAGTGATGTTTTTATTCCTTCTTCTATGTTCCATTTCTAATCAATTTCCATATTATATATTAGCTCATAAAGTTATGAACTCTCTATAACTCTAAACATGGTATTGCACATAGCATAAATTTAAGCATTTCAAATCATATAACCATATTATTTGGTCACTTTGGGGGCATAAATCCTTCATAATGGTGGGTAAATAAAATGTGAATTATCCTAATCATATCCCCCAAGAGTGTCAAACCAAGAGTGCAGTAAGGCCCATTGTCATGTACCAGAATACCCTGGGTCAATCCCAAAACTCCTTGTTGGATTTTTCACTCCTAGGTACATTTGTGCCAAAGCCACCTCTACTTGTTTGTATCCAGACAGGGATGCATTTTCTAAAAAGTTCCACATAATCTATTCCTTACCAAAATTATAGGATTTTCCTGTTTATTTATCCTCAAATACCATCTTAGGGATTTGTTCCCTACCCTACATTTTCTAAATCTAGTTCCCAATGTTTCTACTAAACTTCCTCTGATACCAATTGTAATGCCCCGACCCCTCTAGACTGAAGTCAGTGCATTACTAATTACATTGGAATGATTACAAGGAATCAAATCCCAAAGAACCAAGTAGTTTAGTAGTCTTGAAGAAACTAGATACAAACATGTAACTCATATTACATTGGTAAAGGTAAAAAAACAACACATAACAAAAACTAAAAGACTACATCCATGAGAACTCAATAAATGGTCTCCTCTTCATAACATGTTGAAGGTAAAAAAATGAAAGGGGTGAGCTCAAATGCTCAATAAGGGTTAAAAATAGCGAAAGCATGAATCTATAATAACTAAATCATAAACAATTAGGCATAGTAAATATGGCATGGTGAATAAATTAAGAACACATGCCTTTAATAAACTGAGAATGAAACTGCATCCGTAGGTTTTGTCATAGTGAAAACCTCATGGATAGTAATAACTAAAAATAAATAAATAGAATTCTTATTAATTAGACGTCATGTATCTGGAACATGATACCACAATACCATCGAAATGGTTTAAGTCTGTGGGTATAAACCCGTTTGATTTTTGGAAACAAACTCGAAGGGTTTGTCGCCAACTAATTTGTCTCATGAGACCTGTCGATGCATCAAGGGGATATAGTGGGCCCCACATTACTCTTCATATAATTCTTAATACATAGATTTAATACAATTATAATATGAATTCTCAATATCTATATATATTTGAGGATATAGATTCATCAAAGGATGTTGACATAAATAAAGATACTTTTAAATGAGACCATTGAAAAATTCTTGAGGAAATAATCCTTGAACATTCCAAAGTGTCCCATACCACCTTGAAACATTTAAATCATAATCCCTTAGAATATCATGAGAATAAGAAGACTCTCAATATGATAAACCAAAATACAAGAAATAAATAAGTGTTGAACAAGGCATATATCTCAAAAAGTTAAAGTGTAAGGAGAAAAATCCATTTTACTTTGGAAAGAAGAGTTCTTTTGGTAAATAATTTGTATTTTCCATAAATATGGTTTTAAACATGTATATCCCATAAAATAAAATTTAAGGATATTGAGATTACATTTGAGGCATAAATTATGTCCTACTGAAGTGAAATTATGTAAAAAGTGATTTTAAAGAAGCTTTAGAATTAAAACATTTTAGGGCGGTTTAAGGAATTCATTAAAGAGATTTTAAAGCGCAAAGGTATGTTTTATTTCATAAAACCAGAAATGAACCAAAATATAATTTAAAATGTGTGATTTAAAAATATAGACATGGCTTAAAATAGATTATAGAGAAAACATCAAAATATGTAAGAATTTTAGAAGTTCCATGAATTAAGCTTGCATTTCAGAAGAATTTTTGAAAGATTACTTTAAAACATGTAACTTACAACAAACTAAAGAAGGATTCTGATTGGTAGATATATATAGGACATACATAGAGAATTTATGAGGAGTACATAAGAATAAATAAGAATTTCATTGAGGTGAATAGAGAATAAGAGCAACCCGAATGAAAATGGAGGTTCGGGTAAAACAATACTTACTAATTTGTAATCAATTGAACCCTATGCCAAAAAATTAATATTAATCAAATGATACATTTAATATAATTAAAATAAATAAATTCATGGTATGAAACATCAATGGGAAGTATACATACACCATGCACAATTAATAGTAGTGAATATGGAATATCTCACAAAGATGGAAGTGGGATGAAGAAACCCTTACCAAGAATGTATCATTTGATTGAGGAGAAATCAATGACATAATTATGTGTGACAAACATAAAACCACACAATAAAATTGTATATATATAATAAAACAATCATATTTCATTCACACATATTCTAGTAAAATACAAAACCAATGAAATTGATTTTAACTCAATGAATGGAAATTGAGTTAAGATATCCCTTACCTTAAATCCGAATGTGTTCCCCTCTTGAAATTAAGGTTCTGAAATATGAAATTATACTCATTAATAACTTAATTAAGAACCTATTAGACATGTATTTGGTTTATCATAATTCTATTTAGTTCATTTATGTCCTTATTGATAAGTTATAATATCGAATTCCATCGCTCCGGAGTGTTTGTTTTCTTTATTTTCATAAATGGTTCACTTGTTCTTAAGTAATGGATTTCATGTGGAATGGATGTAAATATATAGAATTGAAATTAAATATTATTTATGAACATCCATAAGTGTTAATTATAATTTATATAACTTGGTTACATGGCATGATGATGAATTGTTATATAGAACATTAATGATAACTGTTTCAGTTAATTTGTGGGTTTTGATTACAACGTACTCATTTTTCTTAATACCATTTGTACAAAGGGATTACAGAACCTTAAATGGATTATATTACATATATAATAATCTTGTTCAACCATAAAAATAATGGTTTCATGACCATAATTGATAATTATAATAGAAATCGAAATCCCATCGTCCTTGAATGTGGAAAATTGACACATCTTGGATGGTGTTCTTGCTACTAGTATAAAAGAAGGTAAAAGGAAGAGATGATGAAAAATTATTCCACTATCATGACAAAATTCCAGTACATGTAATTTATTGGAGTCATCACAACATTTTTATAAGGATATTTAATAATAGAAAAAGAAAACAAATGAACTTGAAAGGAAAGACAAAGAATTAAAAAGAGGAATTTACCTCCTGAACCAAACATCCTTGAGAGCCTCTTTAAGGGAGAGGTTTTGGTCTTTTTATGAGACCAATGCATTATGGACGTGGGAGAGGAGGTTGGGAGGATATTTGGACAGAATTTGGAGAAGGAACAAGGCTTGAGAGGAGTAAAGAGAAGAGGGAGTGATGGGGGGTTTTTATAGTGGAGGGGAGAGGGGATTTCTCAATTTTATATTCATTAATTTATTATTTCTCCACAGTGAGTCTTCCATGACCAAGAATAGTAAATTTATCATGTGAATCTGAATCAATTGGGCTTACATCAGTATAACATCATACATAACTCTATAATTAGTGTATTTAGCTTATTTTGTAAATTATGGTATTTCACTATTCGTCAAAAATTCAAGTATTTCAAAAAAATCCCAAAAATTCACCCCAACCATTTTTCGATGTTTAGAATCCAAAAATTAAGTCCATTTTTCAAAAATAATTTTCTAAATATGATTAATTTAATATTTAATCAAAAGCATAATTTATTCTAAAAAACAGTTTTAAAACATTTATTTACTTATTCCAAAACATAGATATATCGTACTCCAACTTGAATATTATTTATATACTATCATAGTTAAGGTTACTATTCATTAGGGAATTTCACTATTCATAAGGGTATGTTACTATTCATAAGTGTAGGTTTCTATTCACCAAAAAGTAAGTTTTTCTTATCGGACTCCAAATAACATACTCATCGCAACTGTGTATATCATATTTTTGAAATTCACATCACAGAAGTGACAAACTTATGTTTACTTGGCTAGGTTATAACAAAGTGGTGTTTGTAGAGACTCGGTGATTCATGCATTCTATAATAAATTTATTTGTAAATTCTTGGGGTGTAACATTACTAGCCACAAACAACCCATTTCGCATACACTATCCCAATGGACATCGTCGCATCTAGAACACTACCCTCAACCATTCCTACCACGGGTCATGGATAACCTGAAGTAAACCAACATACATAGTCACAATTCTTTCATTAGACACCTTTTAAAACCATTTACAGACTCTCAAGGTAAATATTTCCTCTTAGGCACATTTCTCATTTCACAACTTGTCACAAACAACATTTTAACTCATTTACAGCCCTTATTAAGTACAATTATTTAACCATTTAACCATTTGCATCATCTTTATTATACACCATTTTCTTCAAATTTCCAAGAAAGTAAAATGCATCCTACCCATGATGTACCAAACACCCATCCCATGTGTGTCAATCATGATTCATGCCACCTATATCCCTAGGTGCTTATAATGATGCATGAATGCACAACCTCGTGTTGTTGTGGCCACAAGAAAAATATCATAAGACAATATCATCACGCAATAAGTGCATCACCCAATGTTGAAATATCATTAAACTATAGAAACACATATCAAGAACAATAATCCACACCCTAGGTACTTGGGTTTTCCCTCATACATGGGTTAGCTACTCTCATGCATGATCTCATTGCCAAAGCACGACACCTCCTAATCTCCTATCTACCATCCCCAAATATTAAGGCATGGAAAATAGCATGGATATGATACCACCTTGTAACATTTCTAAACCGAAATCCACTAAATCGGTGCCCTGATCCAGGTCACCTCATGACCTCAAGTGCACCTCCTCGTATGCCAGAGGTTGCTGACTAGAATCAAGGTTCTAATGGATCACATGGGGAGACTATACCCTCTTTATCAGAGTAAGCCACAACAGATAACATATAAAATAAAGGAAAAAATGAACAATAAATGAGAACATGAATTACTAACCATTTCCCGAACAAGGTACAAACCACAACAAAACAATAAATATGTCATGTCATGCTAACACTCCCAAAGGTGAAGAAACCCAAAATAAAGATAAAAAATCAAATCCCCAAAATGGGTCCTGACTCTAGGTATGCATCCTCATCCATGCATATCCTGAGCCCAAATCAACTCCCTAACATAGGGCCTTTTCCCTTATCCTGAACTGCAACAAAGAAATCTTCTCGGGTACCCAATGGTGGCCTGAGCAGGGTGTGAGTACAACTCAGTAGGCCACCACCAATGGTGTCTACAACATATCTAGTTTAAACAGATAGTGCATGAAAAAACTAAATAAATGACATGGTAAATAGAAGATAACTCGAGTTCCATTTGTTAACAATATTCAATTTAAACATTTTAATTACTTTGTAACACCCCAAGCTTCCACGGTACGCTTCTCTTTGAATAATACAGTAGCGTGTGTTGTACGCAACTTCGTGGTTCTAACACACACCACAACCAATCAAAGTAGCCATTATAAATAGTAATACCCACTTTTTGAAATTTTATAAATTTTATTATTCAAATTGGACTTCATTTTTAGATTCAGAATATAAAAATTAGCTTAGGGTGAGTTTTTTGTATTTTTTTAAGAACTTCTAATTTTTGATGAATAGTGAAAAATACAAAACTTTAATTGAAAACAACTTTTTTAATCCAAATAATTTATAGTGATAAATTATAATATCGAGTAGTTTTAAAGTATAGTTAGAATATATTTTTACCATTTAATCCAATGTTGGTCATTGGACATAATTTCACATTTAAACTAGACATAAACAAGTGTCAATCTTTTGATAGTTATTATTTCTTAAAAAACACGATTTTTGTTTTGACACCGGGAATTAATTTTAAATTAATTTCTGACACTTATGTGTTTTGAATTTATAAAAATGGATTCCATATTTAGAATCAGGAGGTCCAAATTGTTTAAATAGGTAAATTTTATTTTTAGACATTTTGAATAATTACTTCGGTAAATATTTTATTTATCATGGTTAAAGGGTAAATCCGGTAAATAAGGGTAAAAAATAATATTATAATAATATTAAATTACCCTAACACATGTCCTAACCCTATTTAATGATACATGTCCGACCATGGGCAACTTTGGGTCGATTTTGGGACCCCATGGAGCCACTTGTAAGTGATAATGACACTTTATATTAATTAAGTTATAGTAAATATAAAAATGACATAAGCATATATCTTCTAGTAAAATAATTTTTACATAGATTTATACACGTTATCTATTAGACTATAAATATTAATTAGAAATATAAAAATATTTCCTACATAATTGTATTTTATTTATAATTTTTAGACATTGAATAATTAATTTTATTTATGACACAATGATGATGCAGTATTTTTCTTATTAATGAAAGAATCAAATAAATGGTTTTATAAATGTTAAAATAAATATAATTTGAAAGTTTTGATGCCATACACAAATTTTATTGGTTAATATGACATGTTATTATTGATTAAATGAATTTATTTTGAATTAATAAAGTTTTTAGGACTTTAAAAAAATCAATTATTAAATAGTGTCAAAATTGACATAAAAGAATTTTTAAAACAAATATTATATTATTAATTAATATTATGTTCCTAAAAATATAAGGTTCAGACAAAGGACTTATATAATGATATTTGTATAATTAATGAACCAATTGGGGTTTTCTTGGAAGTATATAGTAAGTTTATTAACCATATAATATAAAAATACAAAGAGACATGGTAAATGTCAAACTATTTAACTAAGAGTTAAATCTAAAAGTTAAGGTTAATATAATGACCCAAACCTATCTAAAACCTATTATTTGAGTGGTTTTAGACCCATCCCCACCTTATACTTTAAATAATCCATTTTGGAGCCATTATAAATCAAAAATGATTTTATTATAAAATAATATTTCTAGCTTTTCCTAAGGTGCCCCTCACCCCTCTTATAAAAGGGCACTCCCCCTTCTCTCTAATTCAAACCTTCAAAGCCATTTGGCTTGGCCAACCCCTACCCAAATATCCTATCAACTTCCCTAAATTCATCATAGAGGCCTTCCTTTAGT
The DNA here is from genome assembly GCA_963277665.1 of Viscum album. Lineage (NCBI taxonomy): Eukaryota > Viridiplantae > Streptophyta > Magnoliopsida > Santalales > Viscaceae > Viscum > Viscum album. The sequence continues at coordinate 246,731,300 of OY728129.1, forward strand.
CATAAATCCAACTTAATGAGCCCTTTTGATCAAATCAAAAGGAAGAACCCGAAGAAGAGGTAATAATTTCACCACCCTCTTTCTAGTTCCTTTCTTCTTCCACTTCCTTTATCTTTGTTGTTTCCATTATAAAATAATAACTCCAGTATATTATATATACTGTGATGTTATTATAAATATGATATAACCAAATTCATTATTTTATATATCCTTTGAATGACATGTCACCATACGTGCGTACGTACGGCTTACCGTCTCCACATCGTGGTGTAATTATTATTCAATACATTATTATTTGGATGGGTATAATAATGATGTGTAATTTATGTAAATAATATATATAACATGATAATGATTCTGTATATATGATATACCATCCAATTATATATTATTTTAATATTAAATAATGATATTGTCGCTCGTGCGTACGTACGGATTACCATCTCCACGAACGCGATGAGATTCATTCCCCATCGTATCCATTCAAGAATAATTTTCATTAGATGATTAAAAAAAATATTTAAATACTTGATATCATTCTGGATATGAATAAGTAACATCCCATCCATAACAAATATGACTCACATAACAAACAATATAAAGGAAAACGAATCCGTTAACACCCGAAATGACGATAATACTAAGATGTTATTGACAAAACAATGTTAAAAGATCATATATGATATCATATTAATGTATATGATTCTTTTATAATTTAATAACAATTATTTCACCATTATAAAGGAGGTTAACCTACCCTCAACCAAGGAAAAGTACAAGGTAAGGGTTAATTTCACAATCTCTTTATTATCTGAGGTTGTTTTTACATAAGTATCTACTAGGTCCTCTTTATCATCCACATCCATGTTTCTTAAAAATGTATTTCAAAACATTATTACTATTTTATAGAATATGGGTTAAAGTCGTGTATACCCTTGTTTTAATTTTTATACTATTTTTATAAAGGAATCTTTTCGTCGCTTTCCAAACAAGGTCCTTTTTAACCTTTTCGACAGAATTAAGGTAAGAATGTATTTTTTTAACTTATACAGCGGGTGCGGATATTTTCCACCGTTATAAAATCATCAAATATTCCCTTACAAGCTTATAATAATATTTTCAAATTAAATGTTTTCTTTTATAATTATGTGACTTTTAAATGATTTCAAAAAAAGAGATATTTCTCTCAAATAGTTTTGATTTCATCTATGTCAACATCCTTTGATGAATTTTAAGCTTATTTGAAGTTGATTTATTATGATACAAAACTTCCATATTATATTGAAGGTTTTGTGATATGTTTGAATGTGGATGTGTTATTTTTATACCATTCATGGTTTATGGAGAAAGTATTGACATTTCATATGCTAGTTTTAATACGAATGTTTATGTTATGTTTAAACCTGTTCATATGACGAATACATTGAACTTAGTAAGTGACGGGTGGAGCCCGCTATAGCTCCTAGATGCATCGGTAGGTCTCATGAGACAAACTAGTGTCTTGGCACAAGGCCTTGACAAAATTTTATTTGTAGTCTTGGCACAAGGCCTTGACTATGTGGTTATGATAGTCTGACATTATGCATTCCATCATTATGAAAGTGGTTATTGATATTGCGTGTGATTATTCGACTAGTAGAATATCCATGTGAATAAGTAAATGGAATTATTTAATTTTATTTTTGCCATATTATGTTGAAGTTCAAGTTTAAAAGGCTTTTGTTTTAGTTATACATTGCCTTAAATGTTTATGCTTATTTATGAAAGTTTTCTCTATATTGTTATCCTTACTGAGCATCTGAGCTCACCCCTTTCTATGTTTTATTTTTTCCAAGATGTGAAGAATTATTTTATGATTGACATACAGGGATAGTCTGAGGGGATATGAGTGTGAACTATGAAGACTATGTTGTTGTAGTTTTTCACTTTATGATGTAATTGTAAGACTTGTGAATGTATCTAGTGTTTCTAAGGCTACTAAACTAATCGGTCTTTCGAGACTTGATCTTTTGTGATCATGTCAATGTTATGTAATAATGCACTGACTCTGGGTAACTGGGGTTGGGGCGTTACATACTTAATCCACATTATTTACTTTTTCCATGGGTTAGGCATTTACATCATTTACGCAATAGATTAAGTCATCCAAATACTATGCATAAGGGAGTAAGTCAAGTTCTTTATCTCGCTAGGGATAAACATTTCACAAACCATTACATTATACTTAACTTGGAGCCTCAGTCTAGGTAGTCTCATTAAATGCAACCATTAGGGGTATAGATCCTCAGTACCCTTCCCTAACCCATGCATTATGGGGTGGGTTTTAGAGTCTAAGTCTAAATTGACTCGTGGTCATAGATCCTCAAGTCCAATACCCCACAACTTCTAAGCCATGTGAACATGCTTATTTATCCATTTACCACATATACCACATCACAACCATGCACAAATCAATATATAAAACATTCGAATCTCATAATTATTCAACATGTGAATTAACATCAAGCCTTAACTCATTAACACATTTACCAATTACATTGTATGTCACATTTAACCCATTTCCTTTTCTCGTGCCTTAACCCAATATCACAATCAACAATTCCCATATCGTGGACTATTTAACATATTCATCAATTCATGAGAATTTACCCATTTAACATGTTCATCGTTTCATATGCATTAACCCACTTATGCATTCCAAGTACAATTCATAATTCATTTAACATAAACACTTTATTTCATCAAACCCATTTCATAATAAGCCAAAAAATCCCTTATGACTTTATCAAAGTCTAGACACAACTATCAATATTCCCATTTCAAATCAACTAACATATCAACATGTTCATCATGGGATCTACTTTATCACTATTCAATTCTATGCTTAACATTACAATTTTCCATGTTCAGAAATGTTGGCACACCCCATGGGTGGCCCTAAATTAGTCTAGTTAATCTCAATTCATACCACGGGGATCATGAAAGGTTCAATTAATCATTTATCCAACCATGTAATCAAATATCACTAAAGGAAACTATTTCACAACAATGATGAAGCAATAACACAACCACACATGCACAAATCAACTTCAAGACTATAGAATATAACTTATAGACCTTCTACCTAAAATATGTAGATGAACACTCACTTGACCTTATCCTTAGATCTGGATTCAAGCACCCTTTGAATACTCAATATAAGATCCACTAAAAAAGAGGTTTTTAGGGATTTGAAAGAAGAATAATGAAACTACAAGCCTTAATCTGAAAAAGATATGCATAAGAAGTACTAGACTTACCTGGAGCTTCAATCCACACCCAACGACACTCCAAATGGCCTAGAATCAAAGGAGATTGAATCTTGGGAAGCCTTGGTTGTTTTGTCTCATCACTAGGGTTGTAGGAGGAATAATGGGGGAGAAAATTGGGTGAAACACTTAAAATCTTGAGGGGGGAATGGTAATTTCTCACTTTTTAATGGGGTGCATGGTTTGGATGCACGGTTTTCCAAATTGTGCGTCAATCATGTGTCGGCCTCTGTCCAAGGGGGTCTAAGTCACATGGTTACCTGGGGAGCCCGCATGGTTTGATAAACCATGTGCCAACCGAAATGCCTCTGTCCAAGCCCACATGGTTTGGCCTTCCCCCTTGCACGGCTTACCTAACTGTGCACCACTCCTCCTAGTTAGAACGATTTGGGCGCACTGTTTCCGCTAACCGTGCAACATGCACAAGATGGACCGAGTTCTCTTTCTCTTGTGTCCCGAACCCCCGAGACACCCCTGAGCCTCCTCATACAACCAGTAACATTAACCAAATTTAATGGATTTAATTCAAAATTTAAATAGGGGCATACCTCCATAAAGTTTGGGATCTTACACTTTAGGTATAGTCAATATTGATTCTTATGTGTAAACCATATAAAAAACACAAAAACATAAATAGATATTTTTATTTAATAATGTTATAAAACATAACAAATTACTATTATGTCATTCTTACACATGATTCTCATACTTCTTGTGTGTTTTCATCTACTAGTTTTCCTTCTTTATTTGCATGATTCTCCTTCCATAGCACATGATGTGGGATGGAAGTGGCTTTGGATTATGATTCATCAATTTTCATATAAAAAAAGGAATATGTGTTGTTTCATATCAAATAAAACTTTTACTGTAGAATTAAAATACATACCATTTTATTTTCAAGTAAGGTGTACCTCATCCTTGATTTACGGTAGGGGTACATTGGTTTTGATGCACGTTGCTTATTTTTAGCACTATGTTGTTGCTTCATAAATTAATAATTTTGAATCAAAGTTGATAAAATAAATAATGTCAAATAAAATATTATCGAGTATAATGTTCCTGAAATGATTCCTGATTATGGAGACTGATAAAAAATTTTTGTGTTTCCTAGTTTATAATGTGTGCATATGTTGTTAGTGGGTGGGGGTTTACTTTCCCCTTAGCATATTTTAGATGATGCTTTTTCAGGATTTTTCATAAGGCTCTATGATCTTTTCCAGTGATCATTAAGATAAATTTCTTACAAAAATCATCTAAAATAAATGAAATTTGTAGGGGATAATAAAAGGTAAATCAAAATTTCATTATATAATTTTTCGATAAAATATAGAACGTATATTGTAACATTACCCTAATATCTTCCCACATGGTTCCCTTCAATGCAGGCATGACATTGTGTCATGTATCTATATCAATTGGCACATGCATTCTCATTGTGACCCCAATGTAACTAATGAACATTGACTTGTTCGGGTTAACAGGTTGGTCGCATTGATTCCAACCAACCTCCAATTTTACACCTTTGGTTCTTGGCTTGATAACTTTTGTTAACATGGTGATGTTATGCTACTCTTGTTTGTTTTCATCCACATTTTGTTGATCCCCTAATAATTTTTCAGTTTCAACATCGATCGCAGATTCTTCCTTGGGATTGGTAATATCAGCTTGTGGAGAAGTCATTATCTACATGAGTAGTCAAACATTTAATTTAGATTATATAAATGTAGTAGAATATACATAATATTATGAGGAAAAACATAGTATATTAAAAACATTTTAACCTTATCATTAAACTCTCTCTCTTTTTCTTTAAAAGTTTAAGGAATTTGGATCCTCTATCATGTATGTAGATCCCCTCCTTGTGGTCACCTATAACATACAAGGCATTATCAACATTGGGACCACTATGAAATGATTGTGATCTCTCAATGAAAGGGCCATCCCCAATTGAATTTTCATTTGACCCTGTAGTTTTAGTTTCCAATAGAACAATTGATCAATTCTTGTTTGTTGGATCTCTCAATGAAAGGGCTTTGTGTGAAAATCTTTCCTTCGTCGAAAACAACTTGTCCCTTCCACAAAATTTTGGACTCCAAAAATTTGGTAAACATTGGGAAGCATCGTCAAGTTGTACACGCAAATTTATGTACATCTTCTAGAGCATTCAGTCCTCTATCCTAGAGTTTTCCCAACATATTTCTTCAAAAATCATGCAGGAACTTCACAATTGACTTTGTCAATCAGCTTTGTCAACAAACACAATCAATCCAAAAATATTACAATGTTAACTTGAGAGATTTTTTCCCAACATCATTTTTTTAGTATCAATAAAGACCAAATTTATTAGTACTTTTAGCTAGTGTTGATAAAAGTATGTCATTTATCATCGTTTTTTAGTGCTGATAAATGGTAATGCTTAATATGGCGAATTTTGTAGTAGTGATTATAGAGCACCAAATACATATTAGTGTGTTAATAATTAATACACACACACACACAACTATTAGTGAGAGTCAATTGACAATCATTACTACAAAACAAAGTTTTATCAGTGTTAAAAAAAACTTTTATCAGTGTTAAAAAGGTGTTGATAATCAAGGCACTATTAAAAGGGGGTTCCTTTTATCAGCACTGATAAAAGGGGTCTTTTATCAGCATTTTTTTAAAGCACTGATAAAAGTCAAAAAAAATTAAAAAAAATTGTAAATCAGAGGGCCCCCCTTTTAACAGCGCTTGACCCCCTCCCCCCCTTCAATAGCACTAAAAAGCCCCACCCACGCGCATGCCCGCCACCCCTTTAACAGCACTAGGCATACCCCCCCCCCTTCCACCCTTTAACAGTACAAGCCCCCCTACCCCCACCCGCGCACCCCTACCTCCACTTGGATTTGAACCTAAAACTTCTTCCTTGCGCGCTTGCACCTTTATCACTCGCCCAGCTTGTTTTGTTCTCTATTTAATGATATATCTATTTATATATATTTATATATATATATATTATTATTATTTTATCCGTATATTTATTCATATATTAATATATATTTATAAGATTAGTTTTAAATACATTTATAAAATGTGTTTTTTGTGTGTTTATAAATAAATAAATACATATATACAACATACATACACATGTATATATATTATATATATGTGTATCTGTAAGTATAATTATACATATTTATATATATTTATATATATTTACATATATTATATATTAATATGTATATTTATATGTTAGAATATATAGATAATATATATCAGTTTGTTAATACACTCACTAATACACACACACACACACATTATATAGGTATATAAATATTCATATATTTGTATTTTAAATAAAATTGATATTAATTTTTATTTAGATAAGGATTGTATATTGAGAAATATTTTTTATATATAAATATGTTTAATTACTTATTTATAAAATTAATTTTTATGTGTGAATATATAAAAATATGCATATATTGTTATATATTTTATTATAAATAACAGTACATTGTGAAAAATGATAAAATTTGAAAGCCATAATATCAATATGAATGTAAGATCTAGGAATAAATTTAGTTCTCATTGAAAAACGGCAAAAAGACCCCCTTAAATGAGCCTAAAAATCCATCGAATATTAAAAAATTGGGGTACCTCAACTGAAAGCTCAGTTTCGGAGGTCTTATAGGAATTTTTTACCTCAAAAAATGTGAAAGTGATTTACCTCTATCACTGAGGGCGTAGAGCTCATCACAGGCTTTGATTTTTTATGTGGTAGAGCCCAAACGGACACCCAGATCAAAAGTTATTACCGTTTGAAGTTCAAGTTACGTTTTCAACTTATTTTAGATCTTTTATTAATTTTTTGATTTTTTGTGTCTTCAAGCTGTTATTAAATGATTATTACTCGATAATAATTAGCAAATTATTAATTAATAATATTTTTTAAAATATTTTATAAGTCATTTTCAATGAATATCTTATATATTAAGTGTAAATGTCTATTTATACTTATCTAAAACATATTTAAAACATATATATTATATTTATATCATTATAAATATATTTATATATTTATATATTTATATATTAGTATATTATTTTTGGTTTTTTTGAAATATACCCTTTATCAGTGCTAATAAAAAAACGCTGATAAAGACTCATTTATCAACGCTACTAAAAAAAACGTTGATAAAGGGAGACGCTGCGAAAACCCATTTTTGTGGTAGTGAATTATTGGGCATAAACAACATTTTTGGCTCCAGTGATGATTGGTAGGCGGTGAATGTCAAAACTGGTCAAAAGCGACCTTTGTTTAATAGTCGCGACTCTTTTAAAGATTGTGTTTAACGTCTACGACTATTTTAAGTAGTTGATAGACATCAACCAAAAGACAGTATCCAACTTTGATTATGAGATAAACATCGTTGTTCGAATCTCAAAAACAATATTGAAAATGAATTGATAAATTTCATTGTAACGTCTCATGAATTATTAATATTAGTGAATGATTTGGGTAATTGGTTAGTGTAACCTCTCATGAGCATGTTGTTGTCAGAGAGCTCCTGATTGATGACCTTTCTGGGTGGGAGCTTCAGAGGCCCGATCAATGGTTCACTAAGTCCGATCGTAAGGTTATCCTGGCGGTTCTAGTGGTTCTCAATATTGGCTCGGACAAACTGTGTTGGTCTCTTGATTCATCTGGTATCTATACTATTCGTTCGAGCTATAGGGTGTGCGTTACGGGCAGTGAAGGTTCTTGGCTCTCCTTTTGGAAACATATTTGGAATCTTAATGCTCTGTCGAATGCCAAACTTTTCTATTGGCAAATGTGTAGGGGTATCCTACCCACATACATTTGCCTGGTTGAGAGGCACCTCTCTGATAACGCCTTGTGCCCGCTCTATGGGGGCAAGGATGAAACAGATTTTCATGCCATTTTTTCACACCCTTGGGTCACTGGGCTTTGATCCACGTGTGCGACACAAGATCTCATTCGTTGGAGAAATCTTGGGGACGTTAATCTCATTGTGGGGGATTGGTTCAGAACTTTGTCTGCTCAAACTATTGCAGGACTGTGTATATGTGCTTGGATTATATGGTTTCATTGTAACACTTTCATTTTCGATAACATTGTTAAAGACGACAAGGTCTGGCTTTCCAGGATACATAATTGGGGCTCTCAGTGGCTTGATGCTTAGGAGGGTCATCCACCTTCACCTGTTCATTCCCCTCCTGTCAAATGAACCCCCCTTCAGGCATTCTCAAACTTAATATTGATGCAGCGATTCCTGGGGAGGGTTCTGTTGGCCTAGGAGCAGTCCTCTGAGATCATACTGGCTCTATTATTTTGTGCTTGTCACTCCTTGGACATTACTGGTTGGTCTCCTCCTGTGGCAGAGGCTGTGACTATTTGGAAGGGTATGCAGTTCATCTCGTCTCTTTGTTTGAAGGATGTTGTGGTTTGATTTGATTGTCAAGTTATTATCAATGCTCTGAAGGAGGACAAAGGTGGCCACCAAGTCTATGAGTCCATTATCGACATTATCAGATCTTTGGTACCACTGTTCTCTTCCTGTTGTTTCTCTTTTGTGAGGAGAGAGGGCAATCGTGCAACTCATTTTATGGCTGCCTTTGGGAATCTTTAGGTCAAATTGTTGGGTTTCATCTTTTCCTTCGAAATTATGTACTTTGGCTTTGGGTGATATCTAAGATTTGAGGTTTTTCTTGTCAGAAATAATATTAATAATAATAAACTGGTTGGTGTATTTTTAAGAAGAGATGATGGTTTGACTTGTGACAAAACATCATAAATGGTTGTAATAGGTATGGTAACGGGTCACATACCGTGAAAATTGGGATATTTGAACTCTAATCCAATCAATATTTCAAAACCTGAACTCGTTTATAACCAGTTCATTTTTCAACTCATTACCCAAACCCTATAATGTTATATTTTGAAATGCTCATTTAATTATCATTAGTCGTTTAAATACCCGTTTATAATTTCAAAACATTAAAATTCATTTATAAAAATAAAATGAAACAAAATCAAATTAAATAAATATATTTTATAATTATATTTATTATTTTAAAATGTATAGTAAATGTAATAATAATAATTAATTAAATTGGATTCCAATTTTGAATTCATTTATAAATATAATATGAACCGAGCTCAAAATAAATAAATAAATATCATGGTTTTACTAATCTCTAAAAATATTTAGTCCCCCCCCCCCCCCGCGCTCGGCTGGGGTGGTCATGGTGGAGAGGGGTTTGGGGCGTGGTTGCGGGGTCAAATCTCAGTCCAACGATTTATTTGTATTTTCTTCTTTGCGTAGTGTGCCACTTTTGCGGTTGTACCCAATATAAAAAAAATTTGTTAATAAATTAATAATATTTTATTTAATTTGGTTCGGACACCCTCAACCTACAATCACAATCCTATCCTTGTATCAATTGGGTTTTGAAGTTACTGGTCTTACTTGATAAAAATTGAATTAATTATCACCTCAACCCTATTTAATCGGGTTAGGTATTTCTGAGTACCTGATTAACCGTTACATTTTGTCAACCCTAAGTTGAAATTGTAGTTGTTATTGTTGATTTTTTGTATTTGTTAACATGGATTGGTGGTATCCAAGAAACAAATTCATGAATTTCGAAGTCATATGTATGTGGGGAAGTATATTATTTTATTCTGCATTACATTGGTGATTTCATTGATGAATTCATGTTCCTCGGTTTCCATTTTCAAAGATCATAGTTTCTAACATATGCATGTGCCTAGATTTGCAAGTCACCATGCATACACACCTAATATTATAACAGAAAATAAATGTAATAAAATAAAACAAAAAAGTCATCCTCGCCCGAAAGTCCACTTTCCAACTGCCTACTTTATTGTTTGCAATTTGCATCATCCTCAGCCGTCGATCTCCTTGATCGAATGGCTCGTAACGTGTCGTGGTGCACTCTCGCCTTCTGCTCGATCCGCATATTATGTTTGCCTTCCAATTACATGAAGCCGCGTGTCCACGCGGTTGTATACCGATGGCGATTCCCGAACCTTCTGCGCGATCCTCACCCAATCTCATCGCCTGTTCAGTTGCCCGCAATCATTCACCGCCTTTTGTTGCTCGAGGCATGCCGAGGCGATTCATGTTTCGATGGAGCTTCGTTGCTCTCCGAGAGATAATCCAAGAGGTCGAGAGAGATTTGTAGGGGGGGACTGCATCTGAGGCTGGTGTTTTCGATTCGCTAAGCTCGTCGTCGTCCTAATCCACGGTGCCTGATACCTGGAGGATCGTTCGGGTGGAGATGGTGAGTCTTGTTCAATGTTTGAGAGTATTCACCATGAATTATGCTCTATAGACCAGCTTTTAACACATTTTTGACTCGATTGCCTCTCTATTTGAACCTCTCGCCTTCCTCCCTTACTGTAGTTTTCGATCCAGATGATTCTAGTGTGGGTTTTGACGAGCTCTCTTCATCTGGAGGACTGCCTTAGACGATCTCTTACTTGAGCGACTATTATTGGGTTCATGCTGTGCGATAGGTCTAGATGTATATGTGCTTGCTCTTGACGTCTGTTGATTCAAGGATCATCAAATTGGAGTTTCTTGATACGAGTTTCTAGGTGTTGGGATCTCTTTTGCATGCCTTTCTTACTGTACCCTTCCCCGAATAATCTGAGACTTCGGACTCAACTTTTTTTTGATATGACATGTGATATATGGTCTTGACAAACCCTTGAGTTAATAAACTGTTTTACTAATTGTTTTACTAAGATTGATTTGTCTTAAATTAAATAGAATGCCCATACCATGGAATGCACAGTGTCAAGGGCCAACTTCACGACCATTGATGGTTGTGATCATAATTGAAACCGTGACCTTGTGATACGTGAATCCATGAGAAGAACTAAGTAAATAATTGAATGAGCGTAGAGGACCTATATAGGTTCCCTGGTATTTTTGTTTTTTCCATAGGTTGGGAATGGTGACAGACTAGTTAGGGTTAGTCCTGAGTGTCGCCTTTGAAAAAAGGTCAGATTGGGTTAGTTTGAGAACTATATATAAGACTTTGAGATTTTAAAATGAAGACTATGTTGGATAGTGTATAAAACAAGCAACACTAAACTTAAATGAGTCACAAAATAATATTATTTAAATATGATTGTTATAATATGGTTATTGATTCACATACATGAATAGAAATAACTACATTATGATATATATATGGGTGATACTCTGCAAATTTATTGATTAATGCCTAGGAAATAAGCATTCAATTTTTAATATGGTTATTTTATGTTTCAAAAATATGTTTTCATCAAAAATGATTTTTATTGGTTTTTATGAACGGATATTATAATTAATTTTTGGAACTTTTAAAAATTTTATTTAATAAAAAAGATATCATTTTTGAAATCATCTTATCAAAATTCTCTTACGGTGAAATTTTGTGTTTTTTCTATAAAGATTGATTTTTTAATGAATAACGAAAAATACTGTTTTTTTGAAAAATTGTCATTTATTTTTCATTAAAAAGTCTTATTATGCTTTGAATTTGATTTTAAATTAAGATAAATCTCTTTTAGTTAGAAATAATCTAATTAATTGCATAGAAATAAGTGCCACCTACGGCTGGCTGGGGTGGTGAGGGTGACTTGGGGTTTGGGTCGTGGTCGCAGGGTCGAGTCCTCGAGCTAACGATTTATTTGCATCTTTGTTGTTGCGTCGTGTGTCGCACTTGTGGTTGTACTCAATTTTTAAGTACACATGCATAAGCTTTATACTCGATTTTTTGTATAAGTTTATTTTTGGGCTTAAAAAACATATTTTTTCTAAAAATTGTTTTTCCTTGTGTTTTACGCATTTGTATTAAAAGTAAAATATGCCACTTATAGGAATCGAATTAGATAAAATAAACTTCATCTTTGGATTTAACAAGTCAAATTTATCTAAAGGTGAATTTTTGAGTTTTTTTTTTTAAAATTAAAGTTTTGATGAATAGTAAAAAATGTAATTTTTATGAAATACTATATCTTTTATGATATCACCAAGACATAAATATAATAGAAAAATTTATTAAACTTATCAAATGAATCAAATATGATAATATACTATAAATATCATATAAAAATAATTCAAAACATATAAATTAGTATTTATTTAATGAAAATCATTTTCAGTGACGTCGCAGTGATTGCACGACATGAGAAAAGTCAAATTTGACATCCCAATGATAATAATGGAGAATAAAGTCTTTGCATGACTTGGTTAGTCGACATTATGTATAAATGATGATTTGGATTGATGGTTTCGAACTTTGGAGTTATATAATAAGAATCTTATCCAAAAGCTTGTGTAAGGCTAGAAATGTCACGACCCGTCCCAGTGAGGCTTGTGCTGTGACTCCCCATGTCCGCCTCTAATAGGCCAGAGGCTGGTTACTAGCACCGAGTAGACATATCACTAACATGAGAGACATTGTCTAAATACATGTACACACGCACACATCTCCAAGTCCACAAATGTTGAAATGTAAAAACCACTAAGGAACAAAAATCCATGCATTCCACAAAACCCAACCAACCGAGTACAACAGAGAAAGTAAAGTGTAGTAAAGTAAACTTAGTCAGAATACAAGCCCATCAAAAGAAATTGTCTGTAAACTACAAAGTCCAACTTGTAACAAAAGGTACTGAAACTGTTGTCTGTAGCTGTAGGAACACCTTAGCCTGTCTGAACTCACGAAGCGCCGCTTGGTCCTGGTCCTGGTCCTGGTCCTGGTCCTGGTCCTGGTCCTGGTCCGCTTAAGACTGTAAAAAAGGGTTGCTTTTCTGCACAAGACACGACACATGCGGGCAAAACTTGTGCAGGAGTGAGTATAACAATACTCAGTAGGACACCTCGAAACCACAAAGCAATACACAAAAGTAAAGGTACAATCAGCTCTACATAAGTATGTCTCTACAACACATATGACAAAGATATCTAAATATACTCGAACCCATACCTGTAGTCTAGAGGTAAGTCGTAACTACTGTATACCAACACTAGAGATTCAGTCCGAAGTTTCCACAAAGCACTCATATGAGAGCACATACTCTTAAGACTGATAGCATTAATGACGTCCGTTTGAGAGGTGCTGCTCATAAACCGTCATGAGAGAGATAGGCTGATAGATTTGAAGAGAGATACGATACACTCGCTCTAGGAGAACTCACTCCATGAGTGAGGAAGATCACGATACACAAATGAGGATCACTGTCAGGGTCATGGGGTGATACCACGACTCATCCGGATTCACCTACGTATAGGATCGACGTCCAGTAGGATTGGTCGCATTGATACCAAGACTCTATTTAGGACACAAGAATGGATAGAGGATCCTGCTGGAGGCTTCTCGGAGGGGATTTCAACTACTCTATCCAGAAAGTCCTCCTAAAGGGATCATACTCCTGTGAGTAGGAAACGATACCCACTAACCTTCAGGGGATGGATCAAGGACACCAACCCTAATGAAACTTGTCCAAGATACAATGGACAATGAGATCAAGCCATGTAGAATAGAGTACACTGCGTGTAATAGAGTTATACGTCGTGTTGACCCTGGGTACTGCCCGTGTACAACAACCCGTGTTAGAAGTACATGTCGTGTAAAAACAGAGTACACGACGTGTAGAAGTGTCACACGTCGTTTCCTTCCATTTGGGGTCCACCAGTGTACTCTGGCCGTGTGTCAATACACGGTGTCAACACGTGTTCGCCTTCCTATGTACCAATACATGAGGTAACCCGTGTATCCGGTCTAGGTCTGACCATGTGGTGAGGTGCACGTCGTGTAGGCAAGCCGTGTACTCCACCCCGTGTCCGTGTACCTCCCGAGATACATGCCGAGCCTTGGGGAAGGTCCCACACGCCACGTGACAGGGGTCACACACTGTGTGATACTTTACTGCCTCCTGGAACCCTAACTGCCGCTGAGTGGGGGCCACACGCCGTGTAGTCCGAACTACATGTCGTGTTCTTTAAAATTTTCCAGAACACTGGTTCTTCCTCCGTATGCCTCGGTTGATCCTTCGGTGTTCGATCCGATGATCTGTGCACCTTGAAACTAAAGATCCAGGGTTGTATTGCCATTGCAACACTGAATCAGTGGGTTTTGGGCCTTCGATTGACTCCGAAAACAGATTCCAGTCACCCGCATGAAAGTCGCCCGAAGAACGATATCTCCCAAAATACTTTGATCCATCTGCCGCCATCACCGTCTCATCTCCGCTAGGTCGTCATGAGGTTGGATCTCTGATTTCGGATCGTTGCACTAAGAATTGGAGGCGCAACGATCATCCATTCATATCCTGCGAAGAATGTGCAGAACATAGGAGGAGAAAAACACAACTGAACATCCCAAGGAACAAACCTAGGCCATTGTTCGTTCCGACCTCGATCCATTCCTTAAGAATGATCAAGATAACAAAACTATAATATAATCATAATCACCCCCCAATAAAAACCCGCAAGAAAAGCCCATCCCACAAGAAAAACTCATCCCACAAGAACGAGCGAACCACAAATCAACTTGTTCGTAGGTTGGTCCATGTTCGTCGTTGAATCTAAGAACAGGGAAAAGAATAATCAAAACAATATGCCCTACCTCGTTGGGTTCAAACGGTGATGAAGAACGAAGTTGCACCGTGATCATTGGCGAGATCCTTTGATTTCGTCGTGCGCTGATCGTCGATCCACGATCCGATCATCGTTCACCAAGGGAAAATCTTCCAAGCTCTCCCTAGTGATTCTCCAGCGTTCTCAGGGTTATGCGACTAACCCCGAGATTTCCGCATAAGGATGATTTTAAAGGAAATTGTTGTTGCGTCAACAAAATAATTTATCTTTAAATTATTTAATGATGGTTACGCCCTTTTCAGGTTTTTCCCCACAAAAGACCCGCGCCGACTAAAGTTAAGTCGCACAAACTAAAGTTAAGTCACGCCTAGGGAAAACACCACATTATGAACTCAACAGTGGTCTCAGATTTCAATCATAGTCCCCGTTTATGAGTTATTAGGATTTGAAAATAAAATAATTTTTATTTAATTATTTTATTTACGGTTACGTCCAAAAACTATCTTTCTTAGCTGATTTGCGTCGGCCCATGTTAGGCCTCGCCTAAGGTAAATTCATTACTCTGAACAAAATGATGCCCTCAAATTTTTGATCCAAGAACCCGATTAAGAGTTATTCCATTTTTTTCAGGAAAATCGCTCGCGTGCTTTATTAAAAACTGAATATTTTTAAACGAATTGTTCCGGGCACACTGGACCTTGAAATCACATGCCATCTTAGCGTCTGGTCTCATAATTTTCCCGAATAATTTCTAAAAACAAAATCTAGAAAATCTTAGTCGTTACATTCTCCTCACCTTTGGGCTTTACGTCCCTGAAAATCCAAAAACAAGACTACTAAAAAAGATGTGGGTACTGTGCACAAATTTGAGCCTCCTGCTCTCATGTGCTTTCCTGGAGATTCCTGTGCTTCCAACAGATACACACCAAAGGAATCGACCACCCATGAAGGATCCTCTCCTGCCGATTCTCAATCTCTACTGGGTACTCAGCTAATGTTGCTCCATCCTCGATATCCAGCTCACCCCAGTCGATGACGTGTGATGGGTCATGCACGTACCTCATTAGCCGCGACACGTGGAAGACGTCGTGTACCCGGTCTAACTGTGGGGGTAAAGCTAAGTGATACGCCACCTTGCCAACTCTACACAGTATCATAAATGGGCCGATGAAACTCAGAGATAATTTTCCACCTCAACCAAATCTCTACAACCCACGTCGAGGTGAGACCCGAAGTAACACATGGTCTCCTTCATCGAAATCCAATGTTCTCCACCGTCTATCAACATAAGATTTCTGACAGCTTTGTGCAGTCTTCATCCTTTCTTGGATGATCTGCACTTTCTCGGTAGTAGCTTGCACCAACTCCGGACTCGTAAGTGCTGACTTTTCTGGACCAGTCCAGCAAATTGGTGACCTATAGGGTTGCCCGTACACAACCTCGAATGATGTCATACCATTGGTGGAAGGGTAGTTATTGTTGTACGCAATCTCTACCAGTGGTAGGTGGTCCTCCCAACTATGGTCGAAGTCCAACATACAAGATCATAACATGTTCTCCAGGACTTGAATGGTCTACCCCATCTGGCCGTCTGTTTGTGGGTGGAACACTGTGCTCAAGTGCAATTGAGTCCCAACACCTCTTGCAATCCCTTCCACAACCAGGATGTTGAACAAACATTAAGATATGAAACTATCATTGATGGTACTTCATGGAGTCGAACTATCTCCTGCACGTAGAGACGTCTCAAGCTCTCTACTGAACTCTGCTTTCAGATAGCTAGGAAGTGGACTGAATTGGTGAGTCGGTCAATGATCACCCAGATGGAATCATGTCCCCTAGACGTACGTGGTAAACTTGTCATAAATTCCATTGATATTTCATTCCACTGCCATTCCGACACCTCAAGGGGTTGAGCTAAACCCGTTGTAACCTAATGCTCAGCCTTCACCTGCTGTCATGTAAGATATCGAGAAATGAACTCCGTGACTACCTTCTTCATCTTTATCCACCAAAACTGACATCAGAGGTCCTGTTACATCTTCACTACACTAGGGTGTACCGCCCAAGGGGATGTATGAAACTCCCGCATAACCTCCTCTCGCAACGCCACTGGTACAACTATGTCTCCACTGAAAAGAAAAACGTGCTCCCCGCCTTGGGAATATCCATCAGGGGCATGACCTGTGAATATTTGAGCACGTAAGGTCTCACAGTCAGTAGCCCCAAGCTATGCCTCCCTGACTTGTTGTAAGAGTGGAGGGGTGACAACTAACTGCTCTGACACCTCATTCAGCAAATGTGAACTAGATCTCATGCTGAGAGAATCTGCAACCACGTTCCCCTTCTTAGGAATATAGATAATATCAAAGTCATAGTCCTGGAGGAATTCTAGCCATCACCTCTATCTCAAGTTCATATCCTTCTAAGATAAGATATACTTGATACTCTTGTGATCAGAGTGGATGATAAACCACTCTCCCATCAGGTAGTGTCACCATATCATCAATGCGAAGACTACCGCTGCCAACTCAAGATTATGGGTTGCACAATTCTACTAATGTAGACTCAACTGGCGTGAACTATAGGCAATCAACTCTTTTCCTACATCAAGACACAACCAAGTCAGGTCCCTAATGCATCACATAACACTACATACTCGACACCCTTCTCCGGTAATCTCAATATTGGGGCACTCATCAAACTCTGCCTCAACTTCTGAAAACATTGAACTGGGGTCAACCTTTGAGAACCATCGTGACCCTCTCAACTACTTAGGGAGGCCATAGATCCTTGGTATTGGATACTCTTTCTCCATGGCCACTTGGTTTAATTGCCAGCAATCCACACACAACCTTAAGCCCCCATCTTCATTTTTTTGGTAAACAAAACTGGGGCTGTCCAGGGTGAAACACTGGGTCTTACTAAGCCCTTCCTCTGTAAGTCCTCTAACTGCACCCTTAGCTTGGGAAGCTTTACGAGAGCTATCCGATTTGTTGGTGCAGGTATCAGTGTCTTTTGGGGTGTAAAACAATGCAGAAGTCTATCTCTCGATGAGAAGGTAATCCTGGAACATCTTTGGGAAATACATCCTCATACTCCGCCACTACTGTTGGGAGTTGGAAACTCATAACATTTGTTGAACCGAGGTTAAAGCTAGCCAAGTGATGAGTGAATGACTGCAACCTTCTATGCATGAGTCCATCCCGTGCTGCATGAGTTTCATTTTCTCTAACGAAGGAAAACCTCGTTCCATCGTTGCATACATACCACACCCTTCACCTAAAATAATCAACCTGGGCATGGATCGAAGATAACCAATTCATACCAAGAATGACGTCGTAAGACCTCAACACTTCCACCAAGAGGATCTAACTGAAATTATTGCCTCCAAGGTTCAGGTCACACTATCAGAATGAGTGTGATCATCGAGTCTCCTCCAATAGGTGTCTCCAAGCGTAAGAGTCGAGTCAATGGTCTAACCGGAATCTCAAGGTCTCGTATAGGATTTGTGATATAAAAGAATGGCTAGTATTTATTTCTATCAATACAACAACTAAAGTATAAAATACACAGATCATACCTTGAATAATTCTTGGAGCTTCTAGGTCGTACGCTTCGACTGCACGTAGCTGTCCCCACCCCTGTCCTCTAGCTCCTTAAGCCTAGTGCATACTACCTGGGGGTGGTGGTGGTAACATGTTGAAATGTCTGCCACCTCCTACTTCTCTCCTAGCTTCTCCGCCACGTCTGTCGGCTTATGGATCTGCCTGCTCCTGTTTCTACCTCTACCCTGACGGCCCATCCACTATCTCCCTGTCAGAAGATCAACGTGTTGTACAATCTCTAGCGATATATCCCTTGCCACCACAAGAATAAAATCGCCTTGCTCTAGGCTGATTGAACCCACACCGTGAGTTCTGAATGGTAGACTCTATATTATGGGTCCTCCTCTTGTGATGTCTCCCATGTCTATGTTTTTAAGGCTGACGTCGGCTTCCCGCTGCCGAGGTCTTTACTCCTGCTTGCCCGCTGCTGACTACCACCAGCTGTATCTGCCCAACCAAGGAATTCTCAACCGCCAAAGCCTGCTCTAGCACCCCAATATAGGTAAGAATGCACAAAGGGGATAAACTGGCTTGGATGTCTCTGCGCAAACCTCATTTGAAGGTTCGATCCCTATAATGCTGATCGTGTTTCATATCCATCGAGTACCTAGAGAGATAGGTATGCCTCGATGAATACTCAGACACCGACATGTCGTCCTACTGGTGCTATAGAAGCTCCTGGATATGCATAACCTTCAAATTATAGGGTGAGAACTCCTCTCTGAATAGGTCCTCAAACTCTGCCAATAGAAGGGTCGTGTCATCGTAAGATCGAGTAACTAAACCCAACCATTTCCCCGCTGAACCAAATAGAAGGCTCACCGTCAGAACTACTATCTAATCTGCTAGTGTCCTAGCTAGATGGAAAACTCGGTTCACCACCTCAAGCGAGTCCTCAATCGCTTGTGTGTCAGGCCTGCCTTAGAACCCGAGGGGTCTCTGATGCTGAAACTCATGAAGTGTACTCAGCTTACGCTCTTCATCCGCTGGTACTGCGAGTACCATGTGCTGCTCTACAGGTGACGGTATAGACAGTGCACCACCTGGAGGTAACATCTGGGGAACTGATCCCTGTATTGAAGCCTTTTCACTGAGGGGGTCATCTCAAGCTACTGAATCCTAGCTGGTATACGTTGCGAAGACATCCTGTAAGAGAACAAGATGTACCACAGACAATGAGTATATCTGGATAGATGACTTAAGAAGAACATGTAAACCACAACCCATTCCTATATGATGCATGTGACATTATTGTTTCCCTGCAACCAGTGTTTTCATGTACTGAGTCAAAAAGTAGGATATCAGAGCCCTGGTGTATGGATATGTCGGCCACTACACCAACACTGGAGTCCCTGACTTAAAATCTGAACTCGAAACACTTAACACTATTGCCCCAAACCAATCTCACAGACTCTCGATCCTTAAATAGAACCAACCCCTTTGATACAACTCTGTCATAACTCATTCTAGTGGCGCCCATGTCGTGAATCCCCAAGCCTGTCTCTAATAGGCTAGGAGCTGGTGACTAGCACCAAGTAGGCATATCACTAACATTGGAGACATTGCCTAAGTACCTGTACACACACACACACACATCTCCAAACCCACACATGCTGAAATGTAAAAACCACTAAAGAACAAAATGCATGCATACCACAAAACCCAACCAACATAGCACAATAGGAAAATAAAGTGTAGTAAAGTAAACTGGGCTAGAATACAATCTCACCAAAAGAAAAAGTATGTAAACTACAACGTCAAATTAGTAACAAAAGGTACTAGGACTGATTTCTGTAGTCGTAGGAACACCTTGGCCTGTCTGAACTCACAAACCACCTCCTGGTCCTGGTCCTTGTCCGCCTATGACTCTGTCAAAAAGGGTCTCCTGTTTCCACAAGACACGACACGTGCAGGAAAAGCTCGTGCAAGAGTGAGTATAAGAATTACTTAGTAGGACACCCTAAAACCACAAAGAAATACACAAAGTAAAGGTACAATCAGCTCTACCCAATTATGTGTCTACAACACATATAAAAAATATATCTAGATATACTCAAACCCATACCTATAGTCTAGAGGTAAGTCACAACTTCCATATACCAACATTAGAGATTTAGTCTGAAGATTCCACGGAGCACTCATCCGGGAGCACATACTCCTGAGTCCAATAGCACCGATGACATCCGTATGAGATGTACTGCTTATTAGAAACCATCATGAGAGAGATACACTGATAGATCTGAAGAGAGATACAAACAATACACTCACTCTAGGAGAACTCACTCCATGAGTGGGGAAGATCACGATACACAAATGAGGATCACTGGTAGGGCCATGGGGTGATACCATGACTCATCCAGATTCACTTGCTAAGTAAATGATCGACATCTGATAGGATTGGTCATGATGATACCGATACTCTACTTAGGGAACAAGAATGGATTGAGGATCCTACTCCAGGTCTCTCAAAGCGGATTCCAACTACTATATCTAGAAATTCCTGCTGAAGAGATCATACTCCTATGAGTAGGAAACAATACCCACTAACCTTCAGGGACAGATCAAGGGCACCAAACCTAACAAAACTTGTCCAAGATATGGTGGAAAATGAGATCAAGCTATATAAAATAGAGTACATGGTGTGTAGTAGAGTCACATGTCATGTCCCTTGACCTCGAGTACTGCCAATGTACAACAAAACATGTCAGAAGTACATGTTGTGTAAAAAACTGAGTACACGGTGTATAGAAGGGTCACACACCATGTCCTTTCATTCGAGGTCCACCTGTGTACTCTGGCTGTGTGCCAGTACACAGTGTCAACCTGTGTTCACCTGCCTGTGTACCAGTACACGGGGTAACCCATATATCCGGTCCAGGTATGGCTGTGTGGTGGGGTACACGTCGTGTGGGTAAGCCGTGTACTCCACCCCGTGTCCGTGTACCTCCCGAGATACATGCCGAGCCTCGAAGAAGATCCCACATTCCGTGTGATAGGGGTCACACACCGTGTGATACTTTACTGCCTCCAGAAACCCTAGCCACCACTGAGTGGGGGCCACACGCCATGTAGTCCGGACTACACGCTGTGTTCATCAGAATTTTCCAAAATGCAGGTTCTTCCTCCGTACTCCTCAGTTGATCCTCTAGCGTTCGATCTGATGATCTATTCACCATGAAACTAAAGATCTAGGGTCATCTCGCCATTGCAACACCGAATCAGTGGGTTTCTGGCCTTCGATCGGCTCCGAAAACCAATTCCGACCATCCGCATGAAAGTCGCCCGAAGAAAGATATCTCCTCAAATACTTTGATCCATCCGCCGTGATCATCGTCGCACCTCTGCTAGGTCATCACAAGGTTGGATCTCTGATTTTAGATCGTTTCGCCAAGAATCAGAGGCGCAACGATCATCCGTTCATATCCCGCGAAGAACGCGAAGAACACGAAGAACATAGGGGGAGAAGAGCATAATTGAACAACCCATGGAACAAAACTTGACCGTTTTTCATTCCGACCTCGATTCATTCTGTAAGAATGATAAAGATAAAAAACAGTAATATAATCATAATCATACCCCAATAAAAACCCGCAATAAAAGTCCATCCCGCAAGAATGAGTGAACCGCAGATCAACTTGTTCATAGGTTGGTCCGTGTTCATCGTTGAATCTAAGAACGAGGAAAAGAATGATCAAAACAATATGCCCTACCTCATTGGGTTCAAACGCCGATAAATAACAAAGTTGTGCCGTGATTGTTGGTGAGATCCTTTGATTTCGTTGCGCGCTAATCGTCGATCCACAAACTGGTCATCGTTCACCGAGGGAAAATCCTCTAAGCTCTCCCTAACGATTCTCTAGTGTTCCTAGGGTTATGCGGCTAACCCTGGGATTTCTGTATAAGGATGATTTTAAAGGAAATCGTCACTGCGTCAATAAAATAATTTATCTTTAAATTATTTAATGATGATTATGTCCTTTTCGGGTTTTTTCCACAGAAGACCCGCACCGACTAAAGTTAAGTCACGCCTAGAGAAAACACCACATTACAAACTCAATGATGATCTTGGATTTCCAATAAGAGTCTTTGTTCATAAGTTATTAGGATTTGAAAATAAAATAATTTTTATTTAATTATTTTATTTACAGTTACGTCCAAAAACTATCTTTCACAGCTGACCCACACCGACCTATGTTAGGCCTCGCCTAAGGTAAACCCACTACTCCAAACACGATAGTGCCCTCAAATTTCTGATTCAGGAACCCGTTTAAGAGTTATTCCATTTTTTTAGAAAAACTGCTTGTGCGCTTTATTAAAGACTGAACATTTTCAACGAATTGTTCCAGGAACACCGGACCTCGGAATCAAACATCATCTCATCCCTTGGTCTCATAATTTTCCCAAACAACTTCTAAAAATAAAATTAGAAAAATTCGAGTCATTGTAAGAAAAGTCAAAATAACATATTAAATAAGTTATTTTGACGTATATGTGAGTAAATATACATATTGAACGAATCTAAAAGTTTATTATGAACTTAATTAATTTATATTTATGATGATAATTTATTTTTTATTTTTCAGTTATAAAATAATTGTCTTAAATGCTCATGCAACACCGATGCAGTGCTTGTGCAAGTAGTAAAAAAATTAAGTAAATGATTTTTAAAACTCAAAAAATAATTTTGTTTGAGTGATTTATAACATACCACAAATTTTATAGATAAATATAATATATTAGAGATGTTTGGATGGTTTAGATTCTAATTCCTTCGATTTCATGTTGTTTTCAAAGTCAAATTAAATGAATAGTTACAAAAATGACATTAATGATATTTTATAATGAACAATATTTTATTAAATGATTTAATTTTTTTAAAAAACCTATCTTTGGAGAAGTGAATGGTATATGGTTTAAAATATCAAGCACAATTCATTTTTGGGTCCCTTGTCCTTTTATAGTGACTTTTATGACCCTTAAAGAGTTAAAAAATATTGATTTCACGGTAATTGTCACAAGGGTTAACAAAAGGTTAAAACTAAGAGATATGAGTGAAAACATAATCAAAATTTATCCAATTTTTATTAGATGAGATATTTTTGACTCACACTCATCTTATCTTTTAATTATATCAATTTGGAGTGATTTTTCTAGGAAAATTAATTTCTATTAATTTAAAATTTAAAGTAATTTCAAAAGTGTCCCTCCTCTCACTTATAAAAGGACACAAAATCGTCTCCTTTATACACACTTCAAGAACCATTTGGTTTGTACAAGACCTACCCAAATACCTTCCTAACATCCATTTACACATTCTATAGGTCTTATTTTGGGCAACATACCAACCTTAGAGGGCTTAAGGTGTAAAACAAAGAAGGTTGTCTGAAGAAGTGGTATAACTTTCAACCAAATATTTTACTTTTATTTCTTATTATACCTCATTAAAATCCTCCTAAACATTCTGAAATAATAACACCATTGTCTTCCATATATTGACATGTTGTTATATTAATGACATAACCTCTATCCATCTCTTCTTCCATTAAACGGGAAATGAAACCGTCATTCATGTGTATAGCGGACTACCGTCTCGTGAACCAATGACATTCTTTTTCCATAACCGCCTCTCATGGATGACCATAATGATGGATTTAATATATATATATATATATGATATTAATGAAATATTTATAATTCTGAAAAGATAATATACCATCTAATTTCTTACCTTTCCATCTATCGAAAAATGATAACGCCATTCACGCGTACGCGTGGACTAACACCTTCACAAAGCGATTTGATTCATTTTTTGTGACCAAATCACATGGATGATATATATAAGTTTATTTAAAGAAATGATATGATATTTATGATATAATCATCATTATGTAAAGATAAAATAATACCTTCTATCCATTATGGTCGTTGAAAAATGAAAATGTTACTCATGCATACGTACGACCTATTGTCTCCATGATTGTAACATCATTCATTTTTCATAACCATTTTTCATGTTTGGGTTTAAAAGTATAATTTTTATATAAAAAATATAATTATTTCATTATTATTATTCTGGATATGATGTAATAATGTCCTCTTTGACCATAGTCAACTTACCGAAGTCATTTTGGACATACGAGTCAAATATCATCAAAACGTCCGATGTGAATTTAATTGATTATAACATGGTAATAAAATAATAGGAATAATAAAATTGAAAAATGTTCTTAAAAAAGTAAATAATTATCATAAGTTTATTATTTAGGAAGATAAAAAACATACATGATGAGTCATACTCGAGGTAAGGGACATTTTATTTTAAAAACCTCATTTTAAAGGTTTTAAGGAATTATTTTCTTAATCTTTTTTCTTCTATGTAAATATTATTAAAATTATTTTATTGATGTATTTATATAAACATGAATGAATTATAAAGGAAATTTTATGTCACTTTTGACTTTCTTTCAAAGGTTTTCAAAAGGAATATTTTTATGTATTTTATACAGAATATTTTGGCAAAAGACAAAATGAATGTTATATTTTAACGTATACAACCTCAACGGTTTTTCCAGCCACCATAACCATTATTTTATGTTTGGATTCCTTTATAATATTTCATATTTTATTCAAATAAAAACCCTTATTCCCTTTATTTTGGGTATTTTTCAAAAAGTTTTTAAATGAAATGAATATTTCAATATCAAAAAATGTTTTATTATGGGTGAAAAGAATATTTTTATGATGAAAATACAAGATTTCATGTGTTATGATTATGTTATGGTTCTTAGGCATTGTTTATGATGATAGGTCGTTTAGTTATAAATCAAGGATGAGTGGTTTCTTTATAAACCAATGATAGGTGGTTCCATTATAAACCAAGGATGAGTAAACCCATTATAGCTCTCCAATGCATTGGGTAAAGGGATGAAGTTAATAAGTTTGGTTTCTCATAAGAGATTATTGGAATTTACCGGGTAAGTTGTTCCATTTTTAAGAGTGATATGAAAAGGCTATCCCAATTTACCTATATGATTTATCTATGCTTTCTATGATTTTTTATGAAAATATTATGATTTAACAAGGTAAGATAACGAGCTCAAGTTTAAAGGGAAGTTTATGATACTTCTTAAGGGTGAAATATATAACTTTTTGAAAAAGTTTTTATAAGTTTTTCATGACTATAAAGAAACCTTTTTGAGTTTTATC
Source organism: Viscum album (assembly GCA_963277665.1). Lineage (NCBI taxonomy): Eukaryota > Viridiplantae > Streptophyta > Magnoliopsida > Santalales > Viscaceae > Viscum > Viscum album. The sequence goes on from OY728129.1 coordinate 246,757,049, forward strand.
TTTCTTTTAAGATTTCTGGTGAAATATTTTATGAAAATATTTAGGTAGAGAAGCTGATTTTTTGGGTAATAAAATGTTTATCTTGATCTAAAAGTTTATTTTGAAAAAGGAATTTTTTTATAAGTATATTTCCCTCAGAATGTGTGTTCTGGTTAGGAATCACTATTTACGAATGGTTTCCAATGGATTTTTTTTCATGGAAATGGAACCACACAATAGTTTTGTATCCAAATGGACATACTTTCTAATGGTAGGCACTCGTTAAGAATTTTGACCCACGATGCTTAAGGACTCACATTGGTTGAGGATGGTAGGTATGGCTCATCGCGCCCTTTTGAGGGGAATTATTGCCCAGTCCAAGACTCTCTTATAGATTTAAGATATGTTCATGAATACTTATTAATTTACCAAGCATAATTTAGGTTTTCGTGGAAATTTTCAATCAATTATTAGCATATGTTGAATTTTGAATCATCCGCATGTATTCGAGGTTCTTCATCAATGGAGGAATCTATATGTATTCGAGGTTCTCCATAAATGATATCCTCTCATATACTACTTAGATATTATTTGGTCGTTATTATGAAAATTATGGTTTTTAAGACACTCAGTGGGGAACTTTGGAATTTATGGTAATCCAGGTAGATGAATGTCACTCTGGAATTTATCATCATCCTGAGAGACGAAAATTTACTCTAGAGTTTATTGCCATCCAGGTAGATAGAGGTTACTCTAGAGTTTATCGTCATCTAGGAAGAAGAAAGTTGTTTTGATGTTGGGATCGAACCCATTGACAGACTACTTATGTATCCTCATGAAAGGAATCAGAACCCACGTAGTTAGGTGCTGCTTAATGGGACACATCATACATTTTAAGGTCATGTGATAAGGACCCAACTATATAGTTTAATGTCATGTGGTAAGGACATATAGGCAGAAGTTTCCTAGTCAAAACTTGGTGTGAGAATTATGCCTAAGCATCCCAAGGAACCTGAAAGGAATATGAGCTCCCAAGTTGAATTTGACCCTGCTGGGAATGTGGCCCAGAGAGAATAGGGTTGATTTGGAATGTTGGGTTTGAACCTTAGGAAGGCTTCCTACGTACCCCGTTTGGATGATAATTAAAGCCCACATAGTTTGGTAAGTCTCGCAGGGGAGTACAAACCTTTGGGATAAATAGGTTGGGGCTTATTCCTAAAGATGATTCCCTTGTAACAGGGTCCACGAGATATGCCTCAACTCATAGAGATTTAGGAGGGCCTTAATTCAGGGCCTATTACTAAGGAGGATGCCCGAATTAAGGGAATTATGTTTGTACACTCGAGGAGGATATTCATTGAGCTCAATCCCTAGGTGAATGATTCCTACATATCCCAATTATGGTGGGAATCAAATTTCTCATAGTTCATTACATTTGGGGCTTACAATTAGGAAGATTCCCATTGAGGGGGGCATGATTTTTCATTTCATGGATGAGATGATGTGGAGCTCGAGCCTTGAGAAGACTTCCTACATATCCCAGTTATGGTGGGAATCAGAGTTCTCATAGTTCATTATGTTTGGTAGATTATGTAGATGTTGTGATCATTACAAACCTCTAACCCCATGTGAGTCATGCTCAATGTGATAAACAAGAGGATGTGAAAGATTCAACAAACCACACCCACCTTCTCCTCCACTGATGGAAGATGGCGAGCCTACGGTGGAAGAGGTCGGGAGACCGTGGAAGAGGCCATGGCTACGACACTTCCCTCTCTTCACTTTACATTAGATGAAGGTCCAATTTAAGGAAGGAGTGAAGGTGAAGGACTTAGAGAGGATCGAGACTACAACCTCCTACATGAAAGTCTAGGGGATTACACCAGGATTGCTGCCCTAAAATGGGTACCCTAGTGAGGAGGGAGACTTCCCCTTTGTCCAAAAGGAAAAGGAAGTGCGACTCTTACCCTCCCTACCAGGGACCGAAGGCTCCAGGTCTTATAGATGATAAAGGGGGGACATATTCTTATCCACTGAATCCAAGATTGGGAACTCCTCAACACTGTCCCTAGGGTAAGGGTCTATGTGACCATAGATATCCAAATCCATAGACACCCTAAAGACCCTTACCCTTTGGTAGGACAAGTGTGGGAAACCCCTGACCATAGATATTAAAATACAAATGGGAGACACACATATGTGAATTTCCCTAAAATTTGGTAAATCAGGAGTTCTTGGTGGTGGCTTCAACATAATCCATTTTAGTCAAGGGAGCCAATGAAGGAGAGGCCCTTCCATGAATGGATTTGAAGGAGGCTTCATGAAAGGCTTGAGTAGGCTAAAGGGGTGACGTGAACTAAGAAAGGGTTCTCAATTAAGTGGCATGAAGGTATATGGCACACAAGTAGGCTTGGGTGAATTTATGTCACCTTAAGTGATGAAAAACCTAGATTACTAGACATGGGAGAGACTGGGATCAAGCCATCAAGAGTCCTCATAGGTATTCCCTGAAGTGGGGTGCACAACTTCCTACTTGAGGAAGGGCGGTCGTGTGAGTGTTTTTAAATTAGAGGGGTTGGGAGAATGAGTCACGCAAGTGTTGTTAATTTTTAACACTTAGAGAACCCAAGTCTCACTATCCCCCATTAATTCCCTCACTTTAGGTGTTATGAAACTACCTTGTAGGTTTTTGAGGACTTGGGCGAAGCACTAGGGCGATCAGAGCAACAATCAGGCTTCAGGGAAATTCATCTGTACAAATGAAGGCCCCAAGGGTCTATTTATAGGAAAATATGGTACCCTGAGTGGTGGTGACTTGGCACGCAAGTGATGAGGTGGTGTGCAAGTGAGGGGCGTGGAAGTACTTGCACGCCACCAGTGATTTGGGCTACCTTAGGCGAACCAAATTTTGAGTCTTTTCAAATCTTTATATTCTTTATCTATTTTCTACTCCTTTTCCAAGGCATTTCCATTTGTCACTTTTTCATCCATGAGATGAAACAGAGTGTCAATAGGGACTTAGGAGAAACAAATGCTTCATACCACAGGGGCTACGCCCCTGCACCCCTGCTCGGGATCAGTGTCGAGCTATGGTCCCGACCCTTTGGGCCGATGCCTTCGATATCATCACTAACCCCCATTAAAAATGAAGAGTAGCACCATGAACTTTTCGAGCCTAGTCATGATCATTTTCTGTTATCACACATGGAAATTCAATCTTCTCCATCAACATATAGATGTATTTCTACTCCAACTCAACATTTTGTGTCTAAGTGAGGTTCACATATTCAATTTTGTGGAGAAGTGCATGGAACACATTTCATGGTGTCTACAAAGTATTAATAGACTAACAAGTTTCTTTATTTCTTTTTATATTTCCCTTACCAAGCTTTTGTTCTCATCCCATGTCTTAAAATATTTTTCATAGGGTTTTAAGGATGAGAAGGGACAAAGATGAGGTCAAAATGAAAAGTGTAAGATATGTCATGAAAAGAAAACTTGTTATATCTTAAAAGTTTTTTTATTATGAAAAAATGGATACTAAGTTGAAGTGTACACCTTATGATGTAACATTTATTTATGTAAGGGTGACGAATTAATTCTACGAAACTCTAAATTGAAAAGATCCTCAAAATGTAAGAGAGTGAATTATTGAATTAAAACTCAAGATTATATAATGTTAAGGATGAGTCCTTATAGTTGGTATCTAAGGTTGGTTTAGAAATTTTTTTAGATTATGATGTTTTCATGAGAGGTTATCTTAATAATTATGGATACCATCATGAGTTTATAAGATTAAGGTTGATATATTGATTTAAAAACCTACAACCTTTTCTAGAACTCTAGGTGGACTACGAACCTCTCTTCAGGCATTTGGGGATTCCATCAAAGGAGATCTATCCTTGGATTCCACCTTCGATTTGTGGTAATCCGAGGCACATTCTACCTCTTTTTCTCTTGGTTATTTGATCTAGTTCCTCCTGTTTCTTCTTGACATGCGATGAAAAATCATCTCCATGTTTCTAATGAAGTTTTTCTTGTTTTTTTGTTGGTGTGGTTGTACTGTGGTGTCCTTGGAGGGATGAAACTTCTTTTGGGAGAGATGATTGAGACCTACAACATTGGTCCATTCTCATGCAAAGAATGTTGATGCTGTTGAGGTCGGGGATTCGTTGCTTTTCTATTTATTTATATTTAATCGTAAATTGAGAATGGTTTATCCCTTTAGATGGCTGTAAAATTAACCTAATAATGATTTAAATGGATTAATAAATAATTTTTTAGCGATCACATGTTGATGTTCTTTATAACATTATGATGGTTTTCCTCTTGATTTTCTAGATAGTGTGATATATATTATATTCCTTTTTAGTATGTTCTTATGCTTGGAGTAGAACATTGAAATTGATAAAGAATGTAAAACCATAATTAATTTATAATTAATTGGATTAATAAATTTAATAAGAGACATGTTTGAATCCAATGTTTCTTATAATTTGATGATAATCAAATTGATGAAATGCACATGTTTAATTGAAAATGATCTTCCACGTGATTAATGGAATTGATAAACAATATGAAACATGTTTATGCTTGTTGATAATAATAAAAAGGAATTTTAATTGAGAATGGTTCTTCTCACACTTCAATGGAACTGATTTTAATGCTAAGAGCATGTTTAGATTTTGATAGCTTATGATAGATTGGCGCCTTAGGTTTCCTGTAGTTGGAACATATGAATAATGAATTAATTAATTCAAGATGGAATAAAAACTGGTTTTTTATTAAAGATAATTTCTAGGGCATGAGTTTCCTATCTGATTATGAAGATCGAGTGCCTCGAGTTTAGATCCATCAGTGCTTGTTTATGTGTGAAGGAGGGATGCCGTTTTTAGGGCCTAGAATTTCCTTTTGGTGGTGCTTGTTTGTTTCATGCTGCTTTTGTGATATGAGCTTGAGATAGGTGAGACAAGGATAGATGATGTGATATGGGGAGGGGAGCCCCATATGTGATATGAGTATGGGATGGATGATCTTGGGATGAATGATGTTATGGGGTGGGGAATATCAGATGATGTGGCGGTAGTTGACGTCTGTGATAACAAGATACATTGGGATATACATGTTGGTGTCAGGGATGGAACTAGAGATGATGGATGTGGTTGAAGCTGTACTTACCTGTTAATGTGATGATGAGAGATGGTATGCTCACTTATGAATCAATTTAATGGTCAATGGACATGTTTCTTGTTTTATCATCATTCCTTTCTCCACTGCTTGAGGCAGTTGAGTGTGTTTGGTTGCATGTTTCCTCTTGGTGGTAGTTTAGGATGGTTTTCATAGAGTACCTAGATTATAGAATGATTCTAATAATGAATTAAATAATTCTTAACCCATGGGGTTGGTTTTGATGGAATGAAAATGATAAAAGATGCTAATCTTGATAAACCGTGGACTCTGTTTGGATTATTCCTAGAGGGCATGGAATTTACTCTGACGACTAATGTAATATAATGTGAAATAATGATAATTTTAATTAATGGTTAATGAATTAATTAACATAATAAAATGATAAAAAAATAATGAGTCTAATGTATCTCTTTTAAATGCTTGTGTGCTTATAGGATATCTAGTATTAGTAGTGGCAATTGGGACTCAGAGCAACATTAGCTACAGTTGATTCTAAGAATTGGTTATTCTCATAGTGTGGTTGTGAGATATATTATATCATGCATATTTTGTGATTTAATACGTTTCCCCACCCATGTAGGTTAGGGCGACTGAAATTTAGTGGACTCTAGGGGTGTGTTTTTTCCAATATCCCAATGGGAGGATGGATGGATGACTACCCCCTTTGGCCCCACTCTCTTCTCCTGGTAGTAACTTATGTTGGTGTGCACAATAGTTAGTTTCCCCATAAATGTGTGTAGAGGGATTTGATGAATTGTGGTCATTCAAATATACATATTCCCAAATATAGTATCCAAAGAATTATTATAAGTATGAAGTGTATAAGCTGTGATGGATTGTGGTACCTTACTCGGTATATGGGATGTAATAGCTTGAGGTATAATACCCGATGTATGATACATGTCATAAAATATGTGGTGGATCCTATAAACTACTTAGTTAATATATTTGGATATATGGATGTAATGATGTGATGATGTGACACACGAGGTGAATGTTGTGATGCCTTTCCCATGTGTCTTCAAGATGACCTATTTTGGAGAGACATGGCTCATGATGTGTGACATTGGGGAAGAGCGGAAAACCAGTGAGGAAGCAGGAGTAGGGAACCCTTGATGTTTCATTATTATATTATATTCTCTATTGTATGTGATAATTGGTGAGAGTTAGTCATGGTGAGGCTAGGAACTTAGTACACCTGTTTAGGTGATAAGTTAGTTTCATTGTTGTTCACTGTACTTTAGCATGCTTTCTTTATCTTTTGCACAAGAGGATCCAAGGAGGATCCCACTGAGTATATCGTTATGCTCACCCTATGTATATATAAACTATTTTTCAGGAAATCCAAATCAGGTTATATATCGGGATGGATATTAATAACTAGTGGTTTTGCAGGAGTTGTTTGGGATTTGTGGTTGCTGCCGTCTTTACCTTTTTGCTAGTCGTAGTTTTCCTTTCAATTTTTATAGTACTGTATAACACTGCTTGTTTTCACTTGGTATTTATTTATATATATGTTTGAGCAAGTTTTTTTGGCGTATCTATATTATCTCTCTCTTCTGCATGTTCTCTTAGAGAGTAATGCCTCCCATATGCATGTTTATTATACCCTTGGTGCTAGTCACCAACCTAGGGACTACTGGAGGTGGGACTTGGGTAGTCACCATTTCCCTTCCCACATTGTCGGCCTAGGAGGGAAACACTTTGGGGGGATGGGTTCATGACATAGTGGTATCAGAGGTTCAGGTTGAGGTATATGAGAAATTTTGGAGTTAGGAACTTGTGAGATTGTATGGGTTGGTCGGGTAACATTGTCAAGTAAGTTTACTAAGCGATGTAAAAATGGGAGACTGGATGAGACACATGTATTTAGGGCCCCCAGTGATTTGATGCAAAAACCTTTAAGTTTACTGAGTTTACTAAATAAAGTGATACTGGTTACAAGGTAGAGACCTAGGAAAGGATCTTGCATTATTCTTCTTTGTTCTTGTGTTTGAAATGGGTATACCTTAGGATAGGTTAAAACTTAAATAATATAACAATTAATTAATTAATTAATCTTAAGTATTCCATATTCTAGGTTTAGGAGTCTAACCATTTGTTATTTTTGTATGCATGACTCTAGGTTGATGTCCTTTCTAGGTCCACACCAAAGATGTTTAGAAGGATGTGCTAGTAGATCACTACAGAGTGGAGGTCTATAATGATGACACTTAGAGAAATGCACTCCAAGAGTCTCAATGTTAGAGTCTTCATAAGTATGGGGGATCCGTTTTAGATTCAGTCACAAAAGACTAGTTAGAGGAGGTTGATATAGCTTTTAGTTCGATTCATGATATAAAGGAGCATTGGGTTTCATTGGCTATGACTATGTTGTGTGGAGCAGTTAGGTAGTGGTGGTTCTTATTCCTTGGGGACCGTGATGAGTTGAAAATATTGCGGGAGAAGTTCTGAGACTAGTTCTAAACATAGTTTCTTTCTTTGGCCATGAAGGTGGCCAGTCGCTAGGAGCTGCTTACCCTTCAATAGGGGAGTTCAGTGTACAATAGTTTGGGATCCATTTTAGGTCCATTTTATAATATTATTCAGATCTATTACCAGATTAGGAGGTCAGGAAGAGGAATTTTGAGGAGGCTTTGCATCCATATATCTAGTTCTAGATTACTCAGTTTATAATGAAGACGTATCAAGAGGTGCTGGATTTAGAAGAGGTTATTGAGAGGATGTTGTCCATAACTGAATCATCATGAGAGGGGAGTCATAAAGATTTCTCATGAAGCATAGTTATGGTTCGGGGTTCCTAGTTTCCTATATATAAGAGATTTTGGTCAGTCGGGGGTAGGTCCTAGCCCTCAACTTCTCATTTCTTTGGGGGTGGTGGCTATCAGACTTATGCTAAGGGATCATACATGTGTTTTTATTATGGATTATGAGTTCATCAATGATGAGAGTGCCTGAACTTTCTATGCATTCAACATGTGCCAAGTGTTCTGCTTTAGGTTCCTCCATTGAGGCAATTTTAGCCAAGGTAGAAGCAGTAGGGTGTTCTAGTTTGGGATCATAAAAGAGGAGATGGGGAAGGCAGAGGACAACCCTGATACACTCCTATTCCTCATAGAGCAGAGTGAGGTTGTGGAGGTGGTCATCAGCAGGGTTATAGAGGCTGTAGATTAGGTTGTATCTAGCTTCATAATTTAGCGTTGCTAGTACCGAGCGAGCCATATATTGTTTGAGGTACCCTTTTCTTGTTTTTACATGGGTTCTTGCTTGTTTTTTTGATTTGGGAGTGAATAAATACTTTATATCACCTACCCTCATCCATGATTTGGGACTTGAGGTAGAGAGACTTCCAGTTCCCTTGGCGTTGACTATGCTAGTTGGAGGTCGAGCTCATTTGTATGAAGTATATAGAGACTATGAGCTAGTGTTGGGGTAGCATCACTCTTGGGTATACTTCCTATGTTTATGGATATATCCATATGATATCATCCTTGGTATGGATTGGTTGTATTTGGTGAATGTTATCAAAAATTGCTTCAAGAGGCAGGTTGTGTCCTATGATGTTGATAGAGATCCAACAATGTTTTTGGCGAGTGAGACCCTCAAATGGGTCAAAGGCATGTTATGTCCTTGTCTTCTTTGATGGCTGAGTTGATGCTGAGTTCATTTGAGGTTAAACAAACGGTGTTTCCCAAGGTTGTAGAAGAGTACCTATATGTCTTTCTAGAGGAGGTTGTTGCGTTACCCCCTCAATGGTAGATATAGTTTGGGATCGATCTATATTTAGGCGTGTCTCCTATCTCGATGTCTCCATATAGGATGATGCCTTCTAAGTTGTGAGAACTTCAAGTACAACTCAATGATAGGTTGCAGTGAGTTTTTTTTCAAGTGTGTCACCTTGGGGTGCACCATTTTTATTTGTGAAGAAGGCCTATGGTAGTTTGTAGCTTCATATCGATTATCATCACTTGAACCAAATGATAGTGAAGAACCACTATCCTCTTCCATGGATTGATGATTTATTCAATCAACTAAAGGAAATGAGTTGCTTCTCAAAGATCGATTTGCGATCAAGATATCATCAAATGTGGGTGAAGGATGAGGATATTCAGAATACAACTATCCATTATCATCATGAGAATTATGAGTTCGTTATGATTCTGTTTGCTGTAATAAATGTTCCAACCATATTCATGGGACTGATGAATGAAATGTTCAGAGAGTTCCGGGATAAGTTCATGGTGGTTTTTATCGATGACATACTTACATTGTACCAAATATGGTCGCCACCAAAATCGGCACCAACCCCGTCCTGTGAAAAGTCCCGAAGAGCATTCCCGATCCCCATGGTCTGGCACAAGTGCCCGGGTATCATAAAATGATAATTGAGAATGATTTACCTAAGTTTATAAACTTAAAACAAAAAATGAATCCAATAAAACGAATCTGGATTTTTCAAACCAAACAATCTTTAAAAAAAATTCAGAACTAAATTACATAGTTTAAAACAAATCAACAAGACTATAAAAAGGTACAAAACTAAAAATAAACAGTCCAAGAACCCTCATGGAAAGGGGCACTGGCCTCAAGCCATCTCCACAAGACTTCACCACCAAGGACCTGCTAGAAACCAGAACCACTAGCACTAAAAACTGTAACCAACCCGCGACAAAAAAAATAACCAAGTCTACTTACACCCAAGACTATAATTAGGGTGTGAGACAATGCCCAATAGGATACCACCACTAAGAGATTCCATGTGATAAACATTCAAAGATGAAAATCCTGCAAGTTTTCATAAACAGGAAATGCTAGTTACAATTTCTATAAGATGCAACTTAAAAGTTAAAACAGTTTTCAAGTGGGATATCATTAAGAATCAACACTTTTAAAAATAATTTCAACACTACTGAATTTTCCATCCAACCATACCGTATGCCGACGGTAATCACAAAGTAACTTATGAGCACAAGCAATAGGAAATAACCCCTAGGCACTAGCTCATTGTGGGTCCCAGGTACCTCGTATCTCGGTGAGAGTAACCGTACAATATCCGTTCTCATGCACGAGCCACTAGTAGGGAACATAACCATAACCTAGTGGTCCCCAATCATCATCATCATAGTTTAGTTAGTGTTGTAATCATCAAACTTTCTATGTGAAACTGAGGTCAAACCCCACAGATTCACTAGCATACTAGTACACGTCCACCCACCTAGATACCCGGGTTTCCCTCTTGTGCTCCAACAAGTTCAACAAGGCAAGAAATATAATTTTCACATGAAAATATAAATTTCACATCAAAAATTCACCAAAAATCCCACATGTACATCACACAAGTCACAAAATCCACTTTTTTATTCAAATTGATTTTGAAATCAAACTCACACCAAAATAGCCCACAACACATTTTGCACATCTTTCACAATTCAAAAAATCCTTTAAAAATCTTATATTTTTTTTCCAAATGTGCTAAAAATAACATAAAATATCACTCACATGTTTCATAAAACCCTTTTTCATAAACAAAATCCATTTTTCACATCATACTCACACAAACAGCCCACATCATGTTCACACCTCTTTCACATTTTAGTAAATCTGTTAAACATTTTTATAAAATATTTACATGAGTATACACATCACATTACAACCCCATTAACATTTAAAATGGACCATTTCAAAATACACACAATCCAAAATAGTTTTCCAATATGGTTTCACCTATTACATAAAACATTAAACCATTCAAAACTTTCATAAAACAATTTCAAGGAGTGTACCCAAGTTTTTCACATAAAACCCATTTCAAAACTATCTTTCAAGGAAAAAATCACACAAATACCAATTAAAAACATAATTTTAATCCCCAACAACATTTATTAAACAACCCCAAAGTGTTATACAAATACCTCAAACAATACCACAAAAGATCCACATGAAACACACATGTTTTCAAAATCACTTTCAAGAAGTACAACATGGTTTTACACCTTAAAACCATTCAAAAACACACTTTCGAACATAATGGAACACCAATACCCTAACAATGTAGAATTGTAATCCCAAAAAAGATTTATTAAACCAATTTCATATGTTCTAAAATACACCCAAATAATACCCCAAGTGTTACACATGAAAAACACCCAATTTCAAGCTAAAATGCAACTATAAAATTAAACTCTTAACCAAATCAATTATGAAAAATTTCACCACACAAAACATATTATGAATATGAATAATGAGAAAATACAGAAAGATAACTCATCAATAATTTTTTACACATGGAACCACCTACCGAAAGTGTTGAATCCCTCAAATCTTGGTGCGAAACATCAAGCGCACCATCGCCGCACCACAAGGAAGTGAAGAGAAACCTAAAATCTCAATATTACACCAAAAAGAAACCATGTAAAACCCTAGGTTCTAACCCTATCTTCCAGACACTTTGGAACATCAAGAAAGAGGGACGAAACCCTAAGGAAATGGAAGGAAGGGAGGAACGCTTACTTGAACGAATCTTGGATAAATCGACCTAAATCTACCAGTATCTGAATTTTCAAACAACCAAACATTCAAGGGAGGTTTGAACAAGGATGAAGAGATCATGTAGGAATTTCAATGGGGGAAAAAGAGTGAGAAATGAAGGAGTTATTAAGGAAACAAATTACCTTTATAAATTTGCTCGAATTGAGGAAGATTAAGAAGTTTAGACTTAATCCATGAAGAAAATGAGATCCAAAGATGGGGAGAAGAGAATGGGGGAGCGCCTCGGTTTAGGGGGCTCGGGTTATAGTTGGAATCACAAAAAAATAGTTAAAATTGAATAAGTTATTAAATGAACAAATATTTTTTTAAAATTGGAAATGGGCTTTTGGGCTGGCCCAAATCCTTAAATAAAAACCCAAATCCACCATTATTATGGGTTCCTAAAGGTTCTAAATTGAAATGGTGGTGTTAATAGGTCATGGGAGGCCATTTAGGAATTTTAATGGGTGCAAAATATTAAAAATTAAGAAGTTATAAAAGAAACAAAATTGGTTTTTAAATCTGGAAATGAGCTCACGGTTTGGCCCAAATCATGAAAACTCACCCTTTCCTAAAAAAAAGACATGGGAAACCCCCAAAACAAGGCAAGAATGGGAATTAAATTAAAAATAAATTTAAAAGAATTCATGGATGTAACTATTCTCCCCACCATGAAAACATTTTGTCCCCGGAAAGGCACAGTAAGGCCAAATACAAAAACCAAACCCAACCGATAAACCAAGATGTACTTCTTTGCCAAGATTCACCCCCAAAGGCCAAAACACCTCCAGTGATAAATTAAAGAAGGAATACTCTCACAAAAAAAACTTACACCACTTTTCTAAAATGATCAATCACATTCATACTTTATCGCAAAAGAAAACTCCTCAAACACTATTTGAACAAGACTCAAGGAATTCACCCAAACAAACAACAACATCAAACAATGTTACACTTACCATGATATAACTAAACCGTTGGGTGTTCTACAATCCCAACATTTACTCAAGGAAGATGTTGGTAGTTAGATATCTCAGTATGAGACTACCTCCCACTAAGACCAAAGAACAATCTAAGTTACAAGTATGGGGAGACACAAATGGGCTCCCCATTATAAGAGACAACTTAAATTTTCCCAAGACAGATTTAGGACACTAACAGGGGGAGGCCAGAATAGAATCCCCGGTATAAAGGGTAGACTTCCATTCAAAATTTATGAAGGAACATACATGAGAATCATAGTGGGTCTCCCCACCATTAGAACCAACCATCTTAACTGACCGGCATGGGCCGACACATAAAGACCCAAAAAATTTAAAGATTTGGGAAGGCTGCATGGTTAGTCTGCATGGTTTGGGAAGCTGTGCACTAACTATGCAGATCATTATTTCCACATAGAATCCTAGCACACAGTCACTACTAATCATTCACAAACCGTGTGCTTGGCCTATCTACCCAAATTTACAACCATTCTCCAAAGACTCAATGGAAACCAAAGGGGGAGGGAATAACATTGGGTGATGACATGGGTACAAGGCCCTCCACCTATTTCCACTGAACGGTAACAACAGAAGAAATATGATGACACCAGAGGTTTAAACTCTTCCTATATTTCATACTAAGGATAAGACTTTGTACAAGGGTTTAAATAACCCTAGGATTTCTTCAGACTAGGAGACAGATTCTCTCCAAGACCTATGGCTGGAGCTCAAATGATTGAAGCATCTTCAGCCTCACAGTTAGGCTTTGGAAACCCCCTAAATGAGAATTATTCTTTCGGTGCCACCAACAACTACACTGCAATCCCCGATAAGTTTTCCAAGACATAACACATTCCAAACACACTTTACCCTAACCTGATATTTCACTGAAACAAGGGCTTAGAATATGCACACACATCACACCTTGTTTCTTCGGGTGAGAAACAACAGAAGGAAAGGACGCATATAAACACCTTCCTTTGAAACATAGGATTTTGACGTTTTTCCAAGGGAGACATACTCCCAACATAATAGATACTCTCAGAGGATTTCACAACCTTTACCTTTACAGCCAAACAATTACATGACATTACAAGGCATCACCGAACATGACCATTGTGACTGATAGAAACAATACATGGAACGAGACCTTATGCCAAGTCCCTAAACAACACACAAGTCCAAAAAGTGGCCACAATAGCCTCTCATGACCAGATTCCCAAAACTAGTGGTTTAATAAGAACTCTTGATTCAAAGAAACTATGAAGAATCCAGAATCCCTCTTAGACACCATCGAGACACTCACCCACACTAACAACCCCAGACCACTTCCACCTTCGACGAATCAGACAAATTAAGAAACTAAGGTCTCTTTCAACCTTCCACGAGCACGCTCCCGCTACAAGAGGATCCAAAAATCAAAGAAAGGAATGGTTGTAGACTCAATCAACAAATATCAATAAAAGATTCCTTATATTGATCAACTGTAGGATTTTCCAACGGCGAAACAATCTGAGTTGCACTTCAGTTGTGCACTAACCCTTAATGGGGGCATACCTTATCCGACGAGAGAACCCAAGGACCAAACCAACCTGGTCCATTGGTTAAAAAGTGCCACAAACCAGATCCAAAAACATGAATGAAACCACCGTAAATTCATCCCAACACATTTCTCAGAAGATACTACTAAACGGTCCTTCTACCCAGCTTACCGACCAAACACAAACCCAAAACACAGTTCAAATAGGAAGGGTTTTTGGACTCAAAACATCCCACAACATCAACATTTAAAAAAACACATAATACACACCATCCCAATCCAGTTATCAAAACACCATGTTTTCCTTTAAAAACATTTCTTGGAAAGGAAAACTGTTCAGCGGTTAGTGTATCCATCAATGGTACCCCATGGGCCTCATACATGCATGTTTCTGTGCTACAACGGACACCCTCCTCATATCCATCATGACATCCATCCATACATGCCATAAATCATCCATCATCCCATATAACCCCATGCATGTGGTCACTCACATAAACACCAAAGGTTAAAACAAAAATTATTTCCACTTTCCAAAACCAAAACTGTCAACCAATACCATTTTTTCTCAAAACCGCTAACCACAAAATCAAACCCAAATTAGAGCTTACAATTTTTTTTTAGAAAGGAACAATCATTCAAATAAAAACTCACTTTCAATCCATTCACATCAATTTAAAAACATATTATCCCATTAAAACACCTTTCAATAGTTTAGAAAACTCTATTGGAACCACTTTTTCAAAACCAACATTGACATAGTTCATGATTTCAAAAGAGGTGAAAAACACCATTTTCCATTCCAATACAATTCTAAAAATTCAGTTCTACCATTTCAAAAATCTAACCATTTCCTCTTTATTAGAAAATCATTTCACAAAAACTTTACTCTTCTTAAAACCATGTCATTTTTTCTTTAAAACTGAATTTACAAGATTTCAAAACTATAAGACACAAGACAATGTGAGAGGAAACTAGTTCCGGTGGGTGACTTGAACATATGGTTGGAATCCATATGAAAATCACTTCACCATCAAAGAGAGTTTTCTAGGGAAATATCTCCGGCTCCATATGGCTTACCGGGCCCTATGAGCTCACTAAGACCATTAACCCAACTCTCTTTCCATTTCCCCTAATCATCATCAAACCAAGAAAACCAAATGACTTAGATAAATCCTGACTTCCCTTGGAAAATTGAATCCCTTCATGAGGTGTGGTGATTAGGAACACTACCCAAAATAGGAATACCAAGTCCCAATAATCCTAACTCTAGACTATCCTGTCTCTTCCCCAAATAACATGACCCAAAGAGTTAACATGAACCTCCTCTGATACCACTTTGTCATGAACCAATCTAGTCTCCATTGAAACCGGCACCAAACCCAGACCGTGAAAAGTCCTTAAGGGCGTTCCCAATCCCTACAGGTTGGCAAAAGTGCCTGGGTACCATAAAATGATAATTCGGAATGATTTACCCGAGTTTATAAACTTAAAACAACAAATGAATCCAATAAAACAAATCTGGATTTTTCAAACCAAACAATCTTTTACAAAAATTAAGAACTGAATTACATAGTTTAAAACAACTCACCAAGACTATAACAAAGGTACAAAACCAAAAATAAAAATCCCAAGAACCCTCATGGAAAGGGGCACCACCCTCAATCCATCTCCACAAGACTTCACCACCAAGGACCTGCTAGAAACCATAACCACTGGCACTAAAAACTGTACCCAACCCGCGACAACAAAAATAACCAAGTCTACTTACACCCAAGTGTGTAAGTAGGGTGTGAGACAATGCCCAGTAGGATACCACCACTAATAGATTCTATGTGATAAACATTCAAAGACTAAAATCCTACAAGTTTTCATAAACATGAAATGATAGTTACAATTTCTAAAAGATGAAACTTAAAAATTAAAACAGTTTTCAAGTGAGATATCATTAAGAATAAACACCTTTAAAAATAATTTCAACCATACTGTATTCCAATAGTAAGCACAAAGTAACTAATGAGCACAAGCAATAGGAAATAACCCCTAGGCACTAGCTCGTTGTGGGTCCCAAGTACCTCGTATCTCGGTGAGAGTAACCGTCAAAATATCCATTCTCGTGCACGCCCCACTAGTAGGGAACATACCCATAACCTAGTGGCCCCAAATCATCATCATCATAGTTTAGTTAGTTTTGTAAGTGTCAAACTTGCTATGTGAAATTGAGGCCAAACCCCATAGATTCACTAGCATACTAGTACACGTCCACCCACCTAGATACCCGGGTTTCCCTCTTGTGCTCAAACAAGTTCAACAAGACAAGAAATATAATTTTCACATGAAAATATCACTTACTCATCAAACATTCACCAAAAATCCCACATGTACATCACACAATTCACAAAATACACTTTTTCATTCAAATTGATTTTGAAATCAAACTCACACTAAAATAGCCCACAACACATTTTTCACATCTTTCACAATTTAACAAATCCTTTAAAAATTTTATAAAATCTTTCCAAATGTGCTAAAAATCACATAAAAGCCCACTCACATGTTTAATAAAACCTTTTTTCATAAAAAAAATCCATTTTGCACATCACACTCACACAAACAGCTCACATCATGTTCACAACTTTTTCACATTTCAGTAAATCTGTTAAACATTTTTGTAAAACATTTTCAAGAGTATAAACATCACATGACAGACCCATTCACATTTAAAATGTACCATTTCAAAATATACACAATCCAAAATATTTTGCCAATATGGTTTCACCTCTTACATAAACCATTAAACCATTCAAAACATTCATAAAACAATTCCAAGGAGTGTACCCAAGCTTTTCACATAAAACCCATTTCAAAACCATCTTTCAAGGAAAAAATCACACAAATACTAATTAAAAACAGAATTTGAATCCCCAACAACATTTATTAAACAACCCCCAAGTTTTATATAAATAACTCAAACAATACCACAAAATATCCACATGAAAAACACATGTTTTCAAAATCACTTTCAAGAAGTACAACATGGTTTTACACCTTAAACCCATTCAAAAACCCACTTTCAAACCTAATGTCACACAAAGACTCTACCAACGCAGAATTGTCATCCCAAACAAGATTTATTAAACCAATTTCATATGTTCTAAAATACACCCAAATAATACCCCAAGTGTTACACATGAAAAACATCCAATTTCAAGCTAAAATGAAACTATAAAATTGAACTCTTAACGAAATAAATCTTGAACAATTTTCGCACCACACACAACATATGAGGAATATGAAGAATGAGAAAATACAACAATCTAACTCATCAATAATTGTTTTCACATGGAACCACCTACCGAAACTATCGAATCCCTCAAATCTTGGTGCGAAACATCAAGCGCACCACCGTCACACCACAAGGAAGTGAAGAGAAACCTAAAATCTAAATATTACAGAAAAAAGACACCATGTAAAACCCTATGTTCTAACCATATCTTATGGAAACTTTGAAACATCAAGAAAGAGGGATGAAACCCTAAGGAAATGGAAGAAAAGGAAGGGAGGGACACTTACTTGAAATAATCTTGGAGAAATCGACCTAAATCCACCAGTATATGAATTTTCAAACAGCCAAAAATTCAATAGAGGTTCGAGCAAGGATGAGGAGATCATGTAGGAATTTGAATGGGGGGAAAAGATTGAGAAATGAAGGAGTTATTAAGGAAAAAAATTACCTGTATAAATATGCTCGAATTGAGGAGGATTAAGAAGTTTCAAATTAATCTATGAAGCAAATGAGATCCAAATAGGGGGAGAAGAGAATGGGGGAGTTCCTTGGGCCTTGTCGCGGGCTGGGTCGAGTGCCATTTTTGATGGCAACCAGATTCGGTTCATGACATACATACTCTGTATCTGAGGAGGAGCATGTAGAGAAGCTTCATACCATTTTGGGAGTTATTTATCTTGATAAGCTGTTTGGGAAGTTTTTGAAGTGTGAGTTTTGGGACCATGAAGTCCGTTTCTTTGGGCATGTGGTATCTTAGTAGGGAGTAACTATGAATCCTTCAAAGATTGAGAAAGCTATTTCTTGGGCACCCCCTAAGATAATGTTAGAGGTGTGGATATTCCTTGGTCTTACAAGCTATTACAAGATGCTCATTGTTGATTTATCTTGGGTTGCAACTTCTCTGACCACCTTGACCAAAAAGGATCAAGTGTTCTTATAGACTAACCAGTTTCAAGAAGCTTTTGAGTACTTGAAGGAGATGTTGGTCAGTACTCCAATACTTTGTTTTCCAATAGAGGGAGTTTAGTTTGAGGTTTTCCATGACACTTCACTTATTTTATTAGGCTATGTTTGGATGCAGCAATGATTAATTTTTTTTCTTATGGATCCTGACAGTTACGCTCCCATGGGTATAATTATTCCACCCATGATCTTGAGTTGGTGGAAATTGTGTTTGCTTTGAATTTTTGGTTACATTACCTCATCAGTGAGAATTTTGTGGTTCTTACTGACCATAATAGCTGAAGGTATGTTTTATCCCTTCATGAATTGAACTTGCATTAGTGTTGGTGGATACAATTCTTGCAGGATTATGACTTTGATATTTCATATATGCTAGGAAAGGGAAATGTTGTGGTTGATGTACTAAGCAGGAAGTCAGATAGTAATGTTGTGCATGAATCCTAAGATTCCTAAAGAGTGATGGAATAACTCTTGATGATGCATATAGATATGAGAGAGGTTGGAGTAAGGAGTTGTCTTTTCTAGATGATGGTGCAGTCATATTTGGTGTAGTAGGTGAAGGATTCCTAGTTAGAGGATTTTGAGGTGGTGGTATGGAGGGACTGAGTTATTTTTTGCGATGCCCATGATGGTTGGTATAAGGATGAAAAACATTGGGTGTTTTTATAGGGAAGGCTTTTTCTTCCTTTGGTGATGCATGAGATGGTTCTCCATGAGTTCCATAGCTCATCTTTGATAGTACATCCCAATATGAAAAAAATTACCAAGATTTTAGAGGTCGATTTTGGTGGTCTGGGTTGAAACATGCAGTTGAAAAGTTTGTTTCTCGATGCTTTGTTTGCAAGAAGGTGAAGGCTGAGCACTGTGATCCCAGTGATTTAATCCAGCCATTAGATGTTCCACAGTGGAAGTGGGAGGATATCTCAAGGGACTTCATTACCAGTTTACCTCAATATCAGTGAGGCTATGATTCTATATGGGTGATATTAGATTATTTGATGAAATTATCCTTCTTTATATAGATCAGGGAGTCAATATCAGTAGAGGTTTTTTCAAGGTAATATTTAGAGGAGGTGGTGGGACTCCAAGGAATCCCAAGAATGATAATCTTTGATTGGGATCCTCATTTTACCTCCAGGGTATAGAGAGTTATCCAACATGATTTTGTCTCTTAATTATGACTTAGCAATACTTTTCATCCATAGATGGATGGTTAGATAGAGTGGACCATCCAGAATCTTGAATACATGTTTCACTCTTTTAAACTGGGTTTTAGAGGTTCTTAGATGAGGCACATTCCCTTGGTTTATTTTTCTTATAATAATAGTTTCCAATCCACCATTAGTACAATTAATTTTGAATATTTGTACGACCAACTTTTCCATTCTCTATTGTGCTGGACTGAGGTCAGAGAGGCAATAATTATTGGTCTGAAAATAGTACAGAATAAGAAAAAATGGTTCAGGTAATCTGCGAGAGGATTAAGGTAGTGCAGGATCATAATAAATCAAATTCCAATCATAGGATGATACCTATAGAGTTTTACATTAGAGATCACGTGTTCCTAAAGGTGAATACTTGTCATGGGAAATAAAGGTTTAGTTGTGGGAGTAAGCTTTCTCCCTAGTTTGTTGGGCCTTCAAGGTGTTGGATCATGTTGGATCCATGGCGTATCAGATAACAATTACCCCATAGATGAGATGGATACATAATGTTTTTCACATGTCATAGATCCATCATTATCTTCATGATAACTCTCATGTCATCGATTGGGGTGAGATCAATGTTGATGATGATGCAACCTTCGAGGAGCGGCCCATGGAGATCCATGACCACCAAGATAATGTGTTGCATGGGAATGACATTCCCTTGGTTTGTGTCTTGAGGAGACACAATGGGGTAGAAGAGTACCTGGGAAGGTGAGTCATAGATTCACACTCAGTACCCTGAGCTGTTTGATGATTAACTCTTCTCTTGTGTCCTGGATTTTGGAGGTTTGTGGATGAGGCACCCACCTTTGGTTGAGTTTCTTAAAATAACAGTTTCCACTCCATCATTGGTATGAAACCATTTGAATATTTGTACAGTTGACCATTCTATTATCCATTATTCTAGACTGGGGTCAGAGAGGCAACAATTCCTAGGCCTGAACTAGTACAAAATATGACGGAGATGGTATAGGTAATCCGTGAGAGGATGAAGGCAGTGCGTTATCATTATAAATTCTATTCCGATCATATGAGGAGACCTATGGAGTTCGATGTTGGAGATAACATTTTCTTGAAGGTGATTATTTTTTGTGGGAAGAGAAGGTTTGGTCATTTGAGTAAACTTTATCCTTGGTTTGTTGGGCCTTTCAAGGTGTTGGCCTTTGTTGGATCCATGGCGTATCAGATAGAACTTCCTTGATAGATTATTTGAATACACAATGTTTTTCACATGTTATAGCTCTGTCATTATATTCATGGTGAATCTCATGTCATTGATTAGGGAGATATTGATTTTGATGATGATGAAACCTTTGAGGAGAGGCCTGTAGAGATCCAGGGCCACCAGGAGAAAGTGTTGTGTGGGCATTCTATTCCCTTGTTTCATGTATTGTGGAGATATGGTGGAGTAGAGGAGAGTACCTAGGAATGAAATTCTGTTTGATATTTATCTCTTCTCTTATAATGTTTTTCTATAGTGGATGTTAACCTTTATAGTTTATGTGATGGTTTTATATTGTTTTGTTGTATATATTTAATCTTGTTTGAGAAGTATCTCCCTTAGGAGAGTGTTTAGGATCTGGTTGTTACTGATTTGTGGTTTCAATTTGTTCCTCTTATGAGGTGGTTGAGCTCCTGTGATGGTGAGATCCTTTAGAGGTATCTCGTGGGGTGGCTATTCGGATGAACCGTTTTTCATTTTCCCTCTAGATTGGATTTTAGATTCTTGAGGATGAGAATTATTTGAGATGTATCTAATGTAAGGTCCCAGATCTATGTAGTCCAACTCTTTTCATGTTTTCGAAGCTTATGGTGTTTGGAGGATCCCTGGAGTGGGTATAGAGGGGTTTAGATGATAAAATTTAGAAGTAGGAAAAATACATGATGTGTAAATGTTTCATGTCATGTATTTGTAGTTCACAACTTGTGTGAGAGCTGGTTCATGACCTTAAATCTGTTCATGGATTTTTTTGAGGATGGTTCACGAGGTGTTACATGATTTGTAATAATTAAAGGTTAAATGCTTCAAGGTGACATGTTTTTTGGTGATATCCAAAGCCCAAAATTTACATGACATGAAAGGGTTTCACATTGTGTAAATCCGTTGTGCAGTGCGGCTTTATAAATGGAAGATGCCTAAAGTTTTCTCAAACCCTATGACCTTCCTCTCGAATTTCAGGTGATCAACAACCCTCTCTTCAAGCGTTTTTGGATTACTTTGATGGGGATTTATTCTTGTATTATTTTATTTGATCCATGGTGATCCGAGGTAAATTCTACCTCTTCTTTCATGGTTCTTCAATATGGTTCCTCCTGTTTATTATTTCCATGCAATGGTGGATTATATTCATGTTTCTAATGGAGTTTTTATCGATTTTTTATTGGTGCGTTTGTGCCGCGACATCCTTGGAGGGATTCAACTTCTTGGGGGAGAGGTGACTGGGACCTAAGATACTGGTCCATTCTCATGTAAAGAACATTGACTATTTTGAGGTAGGGGATTCATTGATACTCTATTTTTTTACATGAAATTACAAATTGAGCATGGTTTAGCCCTTTGGATTATAGTGAAATTAACATAATAATAATTTAACCAGATTAATAAAGAATTGGTTAGAGATCTCATGTTGA
The DNA here is from genome assembly GCA_963277665.1 of Viscum album. Classification (NCBI taxonomy): domain Eukaryota; kingdom Viridiplantae; phylum Streptophyta; class Magnoliopsida; order Santalales; family Viscaceae; genus Viscum; species Viscum album. The sequence continues at coordinate 246,779,354 of OY728129.1, forward strand.
TGTGATTTATACTGTTACAACAGTTTGCATCTTGATTATCTAGATAGTTTGATATCTATGAAATGATTTGTTAGCTTGTTTTTATGCTTGGAGTGACACATTAAAATTGATAAAGAACATATAGATGGAATTAATTGATAATTAATTTTCATAATAAATTAAAGAGGAATGTTTGAATCCGGTGTTTCTTGTAATTTGATGATAATCAAATTGATGAAATGTGCATGTTTCATTGAAAATGAAATTCCATGTGATTATTGGAATTGATAAATAATGTGAAGCATGTTTATCCTTGTTGATAATAATAAAAGGCGAGTTAATTGAGAATTGTTCTTCTCATAGTTCTATAGAACTGATTTTAATGCTAAGAGTATGTTAGATTTTGATAAATTGTGATAGCTTGATGCCTTAGGTTTCCCATATCTGTAACATATGAATAATGAATCGGTTAATTCAATATGGAATAAAAGTTGGTTGTTTGTTAAAGATAATTTCTAGGGCTAGATTTTCCTATATGCTTGAGAAGGCCAAGTTCCTTGAGTTTAGAGCCGTAAGTTCTCATTTATGTGTGGAGGATGGATGTCTTGTTTTAGAGCATATATTCCCATATTGGATATTCTTTTTTGTTTCCTACTACTTTTATGATATGATCTTAGGATGGGTGATTTGATATAGGGTAGGGAGGCCCAGATGTGATATGATCCTTGGATGGATAAGCTTGAGATGGCTAATGTTATGGGGAGGGGAGGCCTGCATTATGTGGTAACAGTTCACGCCTGTGATTGTGATAAGCATCAGGATATGAATGTGGATGTTGGGGATGGAATCAGAGATGTTGGAGTGGGTTGAAGCTAATCTTACCAATAAATGTGATGCTTAGATCTTATATGCTCACTTATGAATATTTTTAATGGTTGATGGTCGAGTTTCTTATTTTATCTGCATTCCTTTCCCCACTGCTTGAGGCAGATGGGTGTGCTTGGTTTCATGTTTCTTCTTAGTGGTAGCTTAGGATGGTTTTTATAAAGTACTTGGATTATGGAATGATGGTAATAATGAATTAAATAATTATTAACCCATGAGGTTGGTGTTTATGGAATGAAAATTCTAAAAAATGTTATTCTTGATAAACCATGGACATAGTTTGGATTATGCCTGGAGGGCATGGACTCCACTCTGATGATAAATGTAATATAATGTAAAATAGTGTTAATAGTTAATTAATGATTAATAAATTAATTAACATAAGAAAATGATAAAAATAAAAGAATGAATCTATCATATATCTTTTAAATAATTGTGTGCTTATAGAATATATGGTTTCATTAGTGGAAACCGGGAGTCCGAGTGACATTACCTGCAGTTGAGTCTAATACTAGATTATACCCATAGTGTGTTTGTGAGCTATATTATATCATGTATATTATGTGATTTTATATGCTGCACCACCCATGTTGGTTAGGATGACTGACACCCAGTGGACTCTGGGAGGGTGTTTTCCCCAATATTCTGGTGGGAGGATAGATGGCTGACTACCCCTTCTGGCCCCACTCTCTTCTCTTGGTAGTTACTTGTACTAGTGTTCATGGTGGTTAGTTTCCCCATATATGTGTATAGATGTATGTTATGGGTTGTGGTTATTCACACACACATATCCCCTAATATAGTATCCAAAGGATTATTATAGGCATGACATGTATAGGCTGTGATGGCTTGTAGTGCCTTACTCAGTGTATGGGCTGTAATGGATTGAGGTATAATACCTGATGTATGATACATGTCATACGGGCTGTGATGGATCTCAAAAACTACTTGGTTACTATATATGGATATGTGGATGATATGGTGTGTGATATGATGCATGAGGTACATGTTGTGATAACTTTCCTAGGTGTCTTTGGGCTTGCCTATTTTGAAGAGAGATGGATTCAGACATGCGATGTTGGGGTGAAGTGAAAAACCAATGGGGAAGTGGGAGAAGGGTACCCTAGATGTTTCATTATTATATTATATAGTCTCTTGTATGTAATAAATGGTGAGAGTTAGATATAGTGAGGTTAGGAACTTAGTATACCTGTTTAGGTGACAAGTTAATTTCACTATTGTTTACTATGCTTTAGTATGATTTCATTGTCTTTTGCACAAGAGGCTCCTGGGAGGATCCCACTGAGTATACTGTAATGCTCACCCTACATATAAAACGTTTTCAGGTCATCCAAAGTAGGTTGAAGTTCAGGGTGGATATTAGTAGCTTGTGGTTTTGTAGGAGTTTTTTGGGCTTCTTGGTCGCTGCCGTTTTACCTTTTTGAACTTTTAGTTTTCCTTTCAGCTGTTATAGTATTGTATGACATTACATGTTTTCACTTGGGATTTATTTTTATATATGTATGAATAGGTTTTTTTGGTGTATCTACCTTATCTCTCTCTTCCACATGTTATCTTAGAGGGAAATTCATCCCATCTACATGTTTATTATACCCTTGGTGCTAGTTGTCAACCTGAGGATTACTAGAGGTGGGACTTAGGAAGTCACCATATCCCTTCCCTCACCGCCGACCTAGGAGGGGTACACTTTGGGGGGAGGGAGGTTGCGACATCATGAATTTATATTAAAATTAATTTTTTTCCACTTATAATAATTGAATTTGATAAAATGAACTTCATTTTTGGATTCAACAAGTCAAATTTATCTTGGTATTTTTTTTGAATTTTTTCTAAAGAAGTTAATTTGTTGGTGAATAGAAAAAAATAGTCTGCATGAAATACTGTATCTTTTATGATATCATCAAAACATAAATATGATATAAAAATTTATTAAACATATTAAATTAATCAAGCATGAGAATATAATACAAATATCATATAAAAATAATTCAAAATATATAAATTAAAATTTATTTCATGATAAATATGAAAATAATTTTTAGTGCCAGTGTAGTTCTTGAGAAGCATGACAAAGGTCAATTTTGGTATCCTGATGAAAATAATAGAGAATGAAAAGTATTTGGATTGATAGTTTCAAACTTTGGATTCATATAATAAGAATATTATCCAAATACTTGTGCAATGCTCGTGTAAGGATAGAAAAGTAAAGATAACATATTAAATAAATTGTCTTGATATAGATGAGAGTAAATATACATATTGAGAAAATATAAAAGTTTATTTTGAATTTAATTTATTTATTTTTATGACGGTAAATGAATATTTCCAAAAATGATATTAATTATATTTTATAATAAATAATATTTTATTAAATGATTTAAAATTTATAAAAATCCTATATTTGGCCAAGTGAATGGTATATAGTTTAAAATATCAACCATGGTCCATTTTGGGTCCCTTTTCCTTTTATAGTATCTTTCATGACCCTTAAAGAGTAAAACATATTAATTTCCCCATAATTGTTAAAAGGGTTAATAAGAGGATAAAACTAAGAGATTAGGGTGAAAACATAATAAAAAATTTTACAATTTTTTTGGCTGAGAGAATTTTGACTCATCATAATATTATATTTTAATTATATCAAATTGTATCTATTTTTCCATGAAAAATAATTTATATTAATTTAATACTTTAAGTAATTCCAAGAGTGCCCACATCCTCACTTATAAAAGGGAACCGACTCCCCACTTTTCTATACACTTCAAGAACCATTTGGTTTAGTAAATACCTATCAAAATACCTTAATAACATCCCTACCTAAATTATATAGTTCATAATTTGGGAATAATAACAACCTTAGAGGGCTTAAGGTATAAAACAATAACGGTTGTCCGAAGAAGATGTATAGCTTTTAACTGAATGTTTTAGTTTTATTTCTTACAAATTCTTAAAATATTCTTCAAAAATGATGAAATAATAACAACATTATATTTAATATACTTAGATGTTATTATTAATTACATAAACTATATCCATATTATCTTCTATTAAATGGGAAACTAAACCGCCATTTGTGTATACTACAGGCTACCACTTTGCGAACCGATACAATTTATTTTCCATCACTGAATCTCACAAATTATTATAATGATGGATTTAATGTATATATATATGATATTAATGAAATATTTATCTTTATATGAAGATAATATATTGTCTAATTTATTATATTTACATCTATCGAAAAACAATAACGTTGTTCGTGCATATATGTGGATTATCACCTTACAAAGCAATGCGATTCATTTTTTGTGACCACATCACATGGATTCTATATATAAGTTTATTTAATGAAATAATATTATATTTATTATATAATAAAAATTCTAGAAATATAAAATAATACTTACCTTATATCCATCAATGAAAAAGAGAAATGTTACTCATGTGTATATACGACCTTCCGTCTTCATGATTGTAACGTAGTTCATTTTTCATAACCATATTTCGTGATTGGTTTTAAAAGTATAATTGATTTTTAAAAATGATAATTATTTCATGATTATTAATATATATATTATGGAATAATTCCCTCTCTGAGCATAGTCAACCCACCGAAGTCATTTTGGACATATGAGCCAAATATTGTCAAAACATCTGTTGTGAACTTTATTGATTAAGTAATTGATTATAACATGGTAATAAAATAAAAGGAATATTAAACTTGGAAAAGGTTATTAATAAAGTAAATAATTATTATAATTTTATTATTCAGGAAGATAAATAACACACGTGTTGAGTTAGAATTGAGGTAAGGTACACTTTACTTAAAAACCACATTTTAAATGTTTTAAGAGATTATTTTCTAAATATTTTTTCTTACATGTCCACATTATTAAAATTATTTTATTGATATATTTACATGGACATGAATGAATTATAATGGAAATTTTATGTCAGTTTTTACTTTATTTCAAAGGTTTTCAAAATAATTTTTTTACATATTTTTTATGGAACGTTTTGATAAAAGATAACATGAATGTTTTATTTTAATGTACATGAAATAAACGGTTTTTCCCACCGTTGTAACCATTATTTTATGTTTGGATTAATTTACAAGATTTCATGTTTTATTCAAATAAAAACCCCTTTTCCCTTATATTTGATAATTTCAAAAAGGGTTTTAAATAGAATGGATATTTCGATATATGAAAATGTTTTCTTATGGGTAAAAAGAATATTTTAATGATGGAAATTAAATCTTTCATGTGTAATGATTATGTTATGGTTCTTAAGAATTGTTTACGATGATGAGTGGTTCTATTATAAACCAAGGATGAGTGGTTATGTTATAAAATAAGGACATATGGTTCCTTTATAAACCAAGGACAAATGAGCATGATATAGATCTCTAATGCAGTGGGTAAAGGGATAAAGTTAACCAGTTTGGTTTCTCCTAAGATATTATTAGAATCTATCGAGTTGGTTGTTACATTTGTAAGAGTGTTATGAAAATGATGCCTCAAGATACCTACATGGTTTATTTATTCTTACTACGGGGTTTTATGGAAATATTATTACTTCACATGGTAATCTAATGTGATAAAAAATAAAGGGAATTTTATACTAATTATTAAGGGTAAATTTTATAACTTTTTAAAAAAGTTTTCATGAGTTTTTCATCATTGAAAAGAAACCATTTTGAGTTTTATTTTTCCTTTAATATTTATTACAAAATGTTGTATAAAAATATTTGGGTAGATAAGTATATTTTTTGGGTAAGAAAATATTTATTTTGAGCCTAAAGTTTATTTTGAAAAAGTAAATTTTTTATAAGTATTAATAGACAAACGAGTTTCTTTATTTCTTTTTATAAGTATCTTAATTATATTTTGTGCTTATCCCATGTTTTAATTTTTTTTCATAGGGTTTTAATGATGGTTTGGAATAAGGATGAGATCAAGATGAAAATTTTGAAGATATTCCATGAAAATAAAAATTTTTATATCTTAAAAGTATTATATTGTGGAAAAAATGGATAATAAGTGAAAGTGTCCACCTTATGATGTAAAATTTATTTATATAATAGCGATGAACTAATTTTTTGAAACTCTAAACAAAAAATATCATCAAAATGTAAGAGAGTGAATTTTTGATTTAAAACTCATTATTATGTAATGTTTAAGGCTGAGTCCTTACACAAGAACTTCCGATTTATGTTTGCATTGAGACTGAGGTAAGTATTAAACCAGAGTGATGGGATTTTCCTATGGAAATGCATTGATTAATGATTAAATGTTTTACCAATTATTCTTAGGGAATACCCTAAGATTCGATGAACATGATAAATAAGAAACTCTTGATTAATGAATTTGATTAAATGGTTTATTTATGAAATATATTAATTAAATGGTTTCTTGATATAATATATTTATTATATTTTTAATTGATTTGATATATTGATCAAATAGTTATTGTGATTGTATACTATTGGGGGTACCTTGATGTAATTTCAAGGATCTGTTATGCCCATTATTATTATTATATACTATTAGGGGAACTTTATGTGATTCTAAGGATTTGTTTTTCCCATTATTATTATTATATACCGTTGGGGGATCTTGAGGTGTTTCCAAGGATCTAGTGTGACCATTATTATTATTATTATTGTTGTTGTTGTTTTTATTATTATTATTATACTATTATAGGACCTTGTATTTAGTCCTTAGATCTAGTGTTCCTATATATTTATATACACGAATATGATACTATAGACAGAGACATCTAGCACTGGCCGAAATAGGTATGGTTGATCCCGGGTGTCATGTTAGACTCCAAGGATCAATAGTTTTATTTATTTAGGTAAATTTAGTTTATTTATTCTCCTGAGTAAATGAACCGCACATATCACTACACTTACTAGCTATGTGTGAGACCACATTGGCGATGTCCTATAGATTTATGTACTCACACCCTTCTCAGGTAGCCATTGCACTTGGGTACTTGAGGAGATTTCACTATTTATAGGTCTAGGATGGGTAAAATCCCGATGTAACTTTACTGAGTAAGATAGATTGAATGGTAATGAAATATGGGATGTGGTGAGGCTCAAGGATGTAGTATAGACTCAAAGTATTTTGTTTCTTTATTTTATTTTGTACATGTGACTGATCCGGTGGGCGGTCGGGTTGTAATATAGTTGTATTCTACATTTCATTATTTATTGTAATGGATTATGTTTATTTATTTATTTTGTGTTCTATATTTATTTTTTGTTGTGGATGGTATTTGGTTATTTTTTCTATTATTTAAACTCTGATATGAGGTTATAGTCTCCCCACCATCACTTCTTAGACCCTAATTTCTAGTCAGTAGTCTCCGGTGTATGGGGAGGCACGCTCGAGTTCATGTAATGATTCGGTCTAGTTACTACTTATAGTAAACTGAGGAAGAGACATTATGAAGTGGTATCAGACCATTCCTTTTACTATATTAATATTTTGGGATTTGTTAGAAATACAAAATAAGAATGTGTTGGGGCTTGTGATGGATATCATACTGGTGCATCACAAAATCCATTCCGAGTAAGAAGTCCATGTTACTAAGGGATTAAGATTGATGTTTTTGATTTTCAGTGTTGTGGTTGACTGATTTCATGTGACACCCATTGGGTCACTAGTATGTTTATTTTTGAGTTTTTATTTATCCTTTATTTCTTTTTTTTTGGGTTTCTTGGGCATCGAGGTTTTGAATTTTAGTTTTTGGGGGAGAAAGACCAAGGCACACAATTTGTGCATGGTTTGTCTAACCGTTTGATGGGATAGTTTTTTGTACAGAGGGATTTTTCACAGTTTGAACATGGTCTATAAAACTATTCCATCTAAAGGTATAATTATGTAGCTTGTTTTTGAGGAGGCAGTATCCCCAGTATGGTTAGTGCATAGTTTTTCTAACCATGCAACCAAACTAAGCGGTTTTTCCATCACATTAAAAATGTGAATTTTTACCAAAACGGGCCTATCGATTTTTATACCCCTTGGACTCATTTATCCTCTATTTTATATGAAACACCTCCTAACTGGCTTGGAATCTTATGCCCTCTCTTATTTGGTGGAGTCTCCTTGGGATCTTGGTGATCTGGATTGAAGTAAGCCCAAATATTCTTGTTTTCTTCTTCCTTCCCCCTTATATCTGTTCTTCCATTTTCATGTAATTGTGTAACCTTAAGTGGTGGGGGTTTCTAAACCTAGGATTTTAATATGTTTTTGGTTTTTTTTCTCATGTATTAGGTGTGTTAGGTCTTCTCCTACCCATTTCGGGTGGTTTTTGTTGAAGGAGAATAAGTTGGAACAATTTTTAAGGTTGGTGTTTCTATTCAAGGGTGTTTTCCATGGATTACATTTAAATTATTAACCAAATTTGGTTTTTTTTTGTTTAATTTATAATTAAATGATTTATGGTTGATGTTTAAACCCCGTTTTCTATGTTACATGATTTGGTTTGGAAATTGGGTGTTTAAATTGATTTTTCCAAATACAGGTGGCTTGTGTGAACTCTAAATGTTTGATAAAATGGATTAAAGGAATTTTATGATTGAAAACAAAGTTTTAAATGGATTTTAGAGATGGTTTCACCTTGTGAAAAATTATTTTATAAAATGGGATGTTGTTTTATCAAAGTGTCTTGTGAAATGGATTTTTGATGCATGATACTTATGATGTGACTGTGATTTTCATTGAGTAGAAAATGAGAATACATAGGGTGTGAGTGGGGGTTGTCCAAGGGACCATGAGATCCTTTATCATGAATAGTGAGAGTTCTTCCATTGGTTTCCCAAGGTAATGTGAGATCCTTTGGTAGGAAGACTGTGAAATATTCCACTTGTTTTATAAGAGGACAAGAGAGATCCTGGAGTTGGCTTTGAGGAATACCATGAGAGATTCCATTTTTTTATCAGAATATAAAGAATTATTTTGTCCCACTCACACTAGACCCATATGGTTAGATCCCTTAGTGAAATTTACTCATTCCAAATTGATTCGTATGATTTTATGCATTTTTAGGGCCTTTTTGACATGATATAATGTTTTATTCCCATTTCTATTTATATAGTTATATGATGATGAACTTTATGCTCACCCTCATTATGCCTTTTTGTATATGTTGAGAATGTTGTGTCATTTTCCCTTGTTTTTTATTTGAAACATGTTGAAAATTGATTTGGAAAACTTGTTTTGTTTTTAAAAAAGAATCCAAAGGAATTTCAAAGGTTTGTTGAAAGCATAATTTTTTCAAAGTGGTTTAGTTTTGAAAATGAGTTTTCAAACTAGTTTATTGCCTCACATGGGTTAAAATCATTAAATTGATTCATGTTGATATCCTATTGGGATATGTGACTCACACAATATATATGCCTTTATATGTATGTTGACTTTGTTTTGTAGGGAACATGTAAACGTAAGGGCACTATGTATATTGGTGAATTTTATTTATTATAGTCATCCATTTTTTTGAGAGAGGAGATGCGGTCTCATAGGTATTGGCTCGTTTTTATTCATTTTGGGTTTTTTACCTTGGAATTTATATATAGGCCTTGTTTGGTCATGCTTCCCTTCTTTTTAGTTTTGATATTTTGACTTGAGATACCATGTATATGTCCTACTATGACATGTTTTGTATTCGATATATGATGTTATTTATGGTATCTATTTAGTCATTATTGGGTTACTATGGATATTTTATTTTATTCTATTGACTCTGATGTTATTGGTGTGGTCGTCCCATTTCATGGATGGTTCATGCTAGTTTACCATGGGAGAAACTATTACTGAGAGGTTATTCATTGTTCCTGGTGCTTGTCGCTAGCCTTTGGTGATCAGGAATGCACTTTGGGCCTTATGGCTTGCCGGATCGGGTGACGGGTCAGGTCGACCCAGGTTGGTTTGTTACAAAAATGGTATCATATGAGGTTTTATTTGGGGAGTTGGTGGTAGAATGGGGTTAGAATCATTGGGACTTGAGAGGTAAGAGTTGAAAATTTCTTGAAGAACTCTTATTCATGTCGAACATCAAGTATCCATGGGTTTTCTGGGATTTTGTTTATGTTTTGAGCCCATTTATGGGTTGTTTGATGATATTGTGAGGTATTTCCTAGTCGGTGTTAAGTCCCAGGGTGAGCCAAAGGTCTGTTTTGAGTTTTGGGGTAAAAATGGGAAGGTCTATATGAGGAAAATGGTTAAGGAATATGGTTAGTAGTAACCATGTGTAGCCCATGTGGCCTTTTCTACCAACCTCCAGTGACACCCACATGGTTGGTGCACGATTTTCCTAACCGTGTGGCCAAACCATGCACAATGGGAAATGATCAATTTTTTTGATGTTTCACTCCTTTTTCATCTATAGTTACTTTTGGATTTGATGCTACTTATTGAGATCCATGATAGTGGCTCTTTTTGGTTTTTTTTGATGTGTCTTGAGACTGAATTATGTTTTTATTGAGCTTATGTTTTGTGTATTGTAGACAATGCCTCCCAGAAGGACCTTGTACTGGAATAAAGAGTGTTATGTGGAGAATATCTCATAGGAAAAACTTCCTCTTAATATGGATCTCATGGAGTTGGTGATTCTTACAATCCAATCATTGAGTCAGGTGGGTGGTCGAGAGAAGACATAGATATTGGACCATGATTAGGAGTTTATGAGGAAAAATCCACTTGTATTCCATGGAGACAAGGGGCCCAATGAGCCCGAGGAGTGGCGAGATTATATTGATTATATATTTAAGTTTATAAATACCCTTAATAATTCAAAGGTGGGATTATCCATTTATGTGTTGAAAGGACTGAGTAGGGAGTGGTGGGAGTTAATGGTTCCTATAAGGATGCATGATGATCTCACATGGACCACCTTCAAAGCATCCTTTAATAAAAAATTCTACCTAGAGACCTTGAGATTGGTGAAGGTATATGATTTATTAAAGTTGGAGAAAATATATTGTTCAATGAATGATTATGCCTCCTGATACATCAAGTTGGTTCACATCTCTTAAGATCTCCTTACAAATTATTACCTTAAGGGTCAATGTTTTGAGATGGGCTTGAAGCCTGAGATTAGGTCCATGCTTATTCTACCCTGTTTACCAACCTAATCAGAGGTTAATGAAAAAGCATCTATAGAAGAGGCTAATATGACTGAAAATATAGGACTCAATGGTGTTCCTTTAGTGAGTGGTAGAAAAATATCATCATTAGGTTATAAGTAGAAGCGTGAAGAGCCTCATAATGATAGTGGAAAGAGTGTTCATTAGACATCAGGTATGATTCTAGTGGATTCTATGAGGTGTAAGCTGGTTGTATGATATAAGTGGGGGAAGGGTGGTCACACTAGGAATAACTACCCAAAGACTCTAATGGAATTTCACCAGTGTAGATTTCTAGGCCATATTTTTCACTTTTGTTAGCTTTTTCCATGGAATAGTGGTGCAAGATCTATGTTCTCAAAGGATTATCAGGTGCAGTATGATGATACCAAGGGTGGAGTATCTCACCCTTAGAGAAATATGCATTCTCATCAGGTGAAGAAGGCTCTGGATGGGCCTGAGTCCAATCATCTTCATACATCCAAGGTTGTGAAAGAGGATTTGAATTTCGGGCCATCCACCTTAATAGGTACGATATTTATTGATTCTTCTATAGAATCTGTTATTTTTGATTTAGGAACATTCCATTATTTTATATCACTTAAATTGATTGATTATTTTGGTATATAAGAAAAGTTTATGCCCTTTTTTAGGGATATGTTTACCCCATTGGGTAGTAACAAGGATCAAGGTTTCAAGTACCCGAAGTACTATGTTTTAATTGCTATTATAGAGGTCGTTTGAGATTTTCTTATATTGGACTTGGATGTTTTTGACCTAATAATCAACATAGATTATTTGATCATATTCAAGGAATAAATTTATTACTATCAATGTAGGGTCTATTTCCTTAATCATGATGGTAGCATTCATATATTTCAGGGTGAATGAGATCCAAGATCAGGGAGGGAATGACTAGTTGTGTCTGATTTGGGTCTGATATCATGCCAATTTTCTAGGTTGATTCTTGAATCCTCAGAGTAGGGTTTTATTGGAAGACTTCTAGTGGTTATAAAAATGTACCCAAATGTGTTACTAGAGTACTTTTCTGGGGTTTTCTCCAGCGAGAGGTAAATTTTACCATTGATATACTCCCCAAGACCATCCCCATCTTCTTATCATACCACCAGATGGATCTGACCAAGCTCAAAAAGTTGAAAGTTTAGTTATATGATATCAAGGGAAAGAGATTTATCTATCCCACCATGTCACCATGGGATTATTTAGTTCTATTTGTAATGAAGGCAGATGGAAGCCTCTAAATTTTCATAAAATATAATAAGCTAAATTAGGTGACTATAAATAATAAATACTCATTACCCAAAATTGATGATCTCTTTGATCATCTCTAAGGATATTGTTGGTTTTCAAATCTTGACTTGAGATATGGGTACCATCAGTCGAGGGTCTAGGAAGAGGTTGTTTTGAATACTTACTTTTGAATCTGGTATAGAAATTTTGAGTATTTGGTTATACCTTTTGGGATTAGCAATGATCCTATAGTCTTTATGGTGTTGATGAACTGGATCTTCCACTCCTTTTTGGTTATGTTTACTGATTAAATATTGGTGTATTCCAAGATAGAGGGGGATCATGATGTCCATATGAAAGTTTTTTTGTGTGTTTTGAGAGACCATTTTTAATATTTCAAGCTACCCAAATATCAATTTTGGATCTGAGAAGTGAATTTCTTGGGCCACATTATTTCCAAGGTAGAAGTTTCAATGGATCCAGATAAATTTTGAGTAGCCATGTATTGGGACCAACCCAAGAATGTGTTCAAGATCCATCACTTTTTGGGATTGGCTAAGTATTATAAATATTTCATCCAGGAATTCTCCAGGATAGCTTCTCCCTTAATAGCTTTGACCATGAAAGGGTGAAATTTGAGTGAGATGATAAATGAGAGTGTTTTTTTGAGTAGTTGCTGGACCATTTGACATTTATGCTAGTTTTGATTCTATTGGATTCTGGGAGATATTATGCTATCTATTGTGATACTTCTAGTGTGGGCTTGGGGTGTTTGATAATGCAGGGTGACCATGTGGTGTCCTATGGATCACAATATCTTAGCCCACATGAGTGGAATTATCCTACCCATGACTTATAATTTGAAGTCGTGATGCAAGTATTGAAAACATGGTGACACTTCCTCTTTGGGGATCATTTTATGTCCCATTCAGATAATAAAATCCTAAAGTATATCTTTATATAGAAAGACTTGAACCTCCAGTAGAGACATTGGGTAAAAAATATTTATAATTTTGATTTCAATATTTCTTATATGAATGGGAAGGGAAATGTGGCCACTAATGGGTAAAGTAGAAAGCTCCCAGTGCTAGCTGTTCAAGAATTAGTATATGAGTGAGATCTAATGAGTTTTTTTGATGATCTGTGTCTAGAGGTACAAGAGAATGGGGAGTAAGTGTTATTGTATAGTGAGAAAGTCATGAATTCTATCATCTATTAGGTTAGGGTTGAAAATGTATTTGAACCCAAGTGATAGCAGATTAGCAGTGATTTAAATTCTGGGGAGACCTCAGGTGATTGGCCTCAATCTCTTGGCGGTTCTCTCCTTATAAAGAAATGGCTAATGGTTCCTTTGATCTCGAGGTAGGAGTTGACACAAGAAGGGTATCATTTGAGTTGGTCCGTGCACCATGGGGATACTAAGATGTATTATACCTTGATGGGTCATTATTGGTAGCCCAAGATGAGACATGAAGTGGAGGATTTTTTTTCTCTGTGTTTAAACTACCAGAGAATCAAAGTGGAGCATCAGAGACAAGCTAATTTTTTTAACCTCTTCCCATCCTGGTGTGGAAGTGGGATGCTATATCAATGGATTTTTATTTATTCTACCTCATACTATGTGTGGTAAATATTCTATATGGGTTATTATTTATCATTTGAAGAAATTATCCCACTTTCTTTCCATTAGGGAGTCTACAAAGCCAGAGGATCTCTGATGCTTATTAGGCTTCATGGATTTCCATTAGAAATAATTATAGATCAATTTTACCATTTTACTTATTGGTCATGTATGGGACTCTAGGAGGCTTTAGGAACCAAACTGAGGTTGAGCACCACATATCATTCACAGAAGGATGGTCAGTCTGAGTGGACCATCCAGACTCTCAAGGATATGTTGCGAGTGTGTGTTCTTAAATTTGGAGGTTCATGGGAAAGTAAATTGTCATTGGATGAGTTTTATTATAATAATAGTTATCAAGACTTGATTAGGATGGCCCCATTTGTGGCATTATATGAGCATCCATTCCAATACCCATTGTGTTGGGCTGGTGAGCATTCCTTATTGGGAGTGAGTATTATCCAAGAGACAAAAAAGATAGTGTAGTTGATTCAAAAAAGGTTAGAGATAGGACAAAGCTACTAGAATTCATATGCTGATCAACGTCATTTATGTTGGAGTTTTGGGTTGGTGATCAAGTGTTTCTTCAAGTATCTATTTGATTGGGACACTATCTTTGGGAAATAAGGGAAAGTTGGTGTTGTGTTATGTTAGGAAGTTTTGAGTTGTGGAACATATTGGGAAGGTAACCTATTAGTTAGTGTTTCCACCACAGTTGAAGTTGATCCATGAAGTCTTTCATGTTTTCTAATTAAAGAAATACCATCCAGACCTATATCATGTGTTAGAATGGAAATATCTGGAGGCTGATCCTAATGCCGCTGTTGTGGATAAGCCTGTTCACATCTTAAATTATTAGAATAAGGTGTTCCATGGTAAGTCTATCCCATTAGTTTGTGTTCTTTGGAAGCATGGTGGTGATATCCATAAGATATGGGAGCAGTAAGCATTGGTAATGGAGAAGTGGTCTCACTTGTTTTCCTTTGAAAAATCCTTAGTAATTTCTAGGGGAATAAAGTGGCATGTTGGGGAATTTATGATACCTGTTTCATCATTGGTAAATTTATTTATGAGTTTTTATTTATTATTTTTTTGGTTTCCTTGGTGTTAGGGGGTCGAAATTAGATTTTTTATGGGAGACAGACCAAGGCACATGTTTGGCGCACATTTTGTCTAATCGTGTGGATAACCATGAGAGGGTCCAGTTTTTTGGATAGAGGGATTTTTCATGGTTTGAGTATGATTTTTAAAATTGTGTAAGCCTAAGAGATAACCATGGGTCATGTTTTTGGGGATCTAGTATCTCCCACATAGTTGGCATATGGTTTTCCTAACCATGTGACCAAACCCTATTTTTTGTTCAACACATTAAAAATGTGACTTTTTACTAAATAAACCTAATTATTTTTATACATCTTGGCCTCATTTTTCATCTCTTTCATGCACATCCACTCCTCATTATCTTGGAATCTTCTACCCTCTCCTCTATGGTGGATTATCCTTGGTATGTTGGTGATTTGGCTTGAGGTAAGTCCAAATATTCTCAATTTCTTCTTCCTTCCCCCTTCCTTATGCAAGTTCTTACATTTTAATGGAAGTGTGTAACCCTAAGTGGTGGGGGTGGATAAAAATAGGATTTTAATGGGGGTTTTCCCTTGTTTTATTGTGGATTAGGTGTGTGAGGAGTTCTCCTACTTATTTTGGGTGGTTTTCATCAAATGAGATGAAGTTGGAACCATTTTTGAGTTAGGTGTCTCTATTTAAGGGAGTTTTCCATGTATTACCTTTAAATTATTAATTTAATTTGGTTTGTGTTTATTTAATTTCTAGTTAAATGATTTATGGTTTATATTTATATCATGTTTTTTGTGTTCCATGGTTTGGTTTGGCAATTGGGTGTTTAAAGTGAGTTTTTCAAATGGGGGTGGCATGTGTGCACTCTAAATTTTTAATAAAATGGATCAAAAAGTATTTAATGATTGAAAATATATTGTTAAAGTTATTTTAGAGATGGTTTCACATTTTGAAAAGGCATTTTATAAAATGGGCATGTTGTTTTATCAAAGTGGTTTGTTAAAAGCATTTTGATGTGTGGCACTTATGATGTGATTGTGATTGGAATTGAGTAGTATAAGGGAATACATGGGGTGTGAGTGGGGGTTGTACAAGGGATCATGAGATACTTTGGTAGGAAGAATGAGAGAGCTTCCATTGGTTACCCAAGGGACCATAAGAGATTTTTTAAGAAGACCGTGTGATATTCCACTTATTTATGAGAGATCGAGAGAGCTCTTAGAGTTTCTCTTGAGGAATACCATAAGATCTTCCATCCATTTAGCTGGATATTAAACTTTATTTAGTCTCACTCACACTATACCCTTATGGTTAGAGGCCCGAGTGTAATTTAATCATTCCAGATTTATTTGTATTCTTTTAATCATTTTTAGTTCCTTATTTATATGATATCATGTGCTATTATCATTTCCATTTATATGGTTATATTATGATTATGTTTATGATCACGCTTATTATGACTTGTTCGATATGTTAAGCATGCTATTCCATTTTTCCTTGTTTCTTTATTTGATCCATATTTGAAATTGATTTGTAAAACATGTTTTTTCTTAAAAAGGAAGACAAAGGGATTTTAATTTTTTTTTAAAATAAAAATTTTTTCAAAGTGGTTTAATTTTTAAAATGAGGTTTCAAACTATTTTATTTGTTTTCATGGGTTAAAATCCTTAAATAGATTCATGGTGGTATCTTATAGGGACATGTGACTCACACCTCACATATTCCTTTTGTCATTAATTTAATGTTTTTATAGGACACGGGTAAAGGTTGGGGAACTATGTACATTGCTGTCACTTCTTGATTACCATTGTCAGTTGTTTAGATAGAGGAGACATGGTCTCTCTAGGATTGGTTCGTGTGGAGTCATTCTGGGTTTTGTACCTTGGGATGTATGTATAGGAATTGTTTGGTCATGCTCACCTTCTTTTGAGTTTGGGATTTTGACTTGAGATACTATTTATATGTCCTATTATGACACATTTTTTATTTGATGTATGATGTTTTTTATGGTATATGTTTGGTCATTGCTGCATTACTCTAGATGTTTTCTTTTATTTTGTTGTATCTAATATTATTGGTGTGTCCCACCCATTTCATGGATGGAGAATTCTAATTTACCATGTGTGAAACCATTCCAAATAGTTTCTTCATTGTTCCTAGTGCTTGTCGAGAGCCTGTGGTGATCAGGAATGCGCTTGGGGTTGTTACATGCCAACTCGGGTGATGGGTCAGGTCGACCTAGGTTGGTTTGTTACAATTCAACTCGTGTGATTCACATTATGTTCATATTTATTATTTATTTTATATTTTTAAATCTTGTAACATTGTAAAGGGTTGTTTTATGGATAATGTTGGCAAGTAGGACTCACATGACATATGCTTTCTTGTGATTATTATCACTGATATTTATTCCGATGATAGGTCATGTGAATTCTATGGTGAGGTGATAGATGATGATGGCTATGTAGTTCCTCAATGTATGGATGTATAGATACCCTTGGTAGGTAGGTTTAGGAACTGAGTGTCTTAATAATGAATCCCAAGTGAGTAAATTTAATTTTGATTCTAGAATCCTAAATAACGAACCCATGTGACTATAGGAATGTGGTTAATCGAAATGATGTGCTGGATGATGAGTTTTTTATTTCTCAAGGTAGTAGTCCCATATGTGGATGCCTGGTAAGAATCAACCAATGAGTAGGCTGGTGACTTAGCATGTGATTCCTGATATGTTTATGATACAAGAGGCCCTAGAGTGTGTAGTTTGACCATAAGTTGTGATGTGATGTTAAAGACAAAAACATAGAGGAGTTACCCATGATCTATGACCTGTGTGAGATGTGGACCATCTTTTAAGTGACTGATACTAGTGCCTTGAGACTGGATCAATACCTTGGTGAGTCAAGAGTTATGATTTGTAAGCGTGATGTTCTTTCCTACCAATTTTTTAGATTTAATATGAAATAGAAACCCAAGAGAAGGGTTGTAAAGGGAATGTGGGTTCCTTATAAGTGGGGAGCATGAATAGGTTCTTTAGGTTACAAGAATAGTGCATGTGGAGTTCTACTAGTTATATAACCAAGTCATGTGATGCCCATTTTTTTTTGAAATGATGAGAACTCTGAGTGCTTGTGATTTTCTTATCAAAGAGATAATTTGAGGGTTGGATCAGTAGGATATCTAACCCCCTGTACTTCGAATGCACCTTTAGGAGAATTATAAAATCATATGTAGATGCTTATAGTTTATTAAATGATTCTTAGATCAATGGGTGGTTAAGTGATAATCACAACATAGGTAAAATTACAGGTTTTGAAGAGCACCCAAAGTGATTCAAACTTGATAAGATTAATACACCATGGGGTATGGTCAGCGAACCAGGAACCTAAGCCTAGGTTTAATAACAAGAAAATCATGGTAGTGTGAGTCGGTTAATGCTACAAGATGATACTAAAACATATAATTTTTGGGTTTGGATGAGATTTATATGGAACATACTATTTATTCATGGTACCGATTGAATTGTGAAATGGTGAATTGTTATGCACAGGTCAAGGACTGGTGGAAATTATGAGATGCTTGTGGGGATGATTTCCCAAGAAATATTTGATGAAATGGAAAGTGACTTCAAGTAAGGTATATTATTGGAAGTTAACCGAGACTTGATGATAATGAGGTGTGTTTCCTCTTTGATGATGATAACGATGTCGATGATGTGGTGTTCGGAGATGACTATGAACAAGTGTGGATTGATAGAAGCAACACAATTGTGTTGACTGAACTTGATAAGGTTATATTTGAGTGGCTGTATAAGTGAACCCCTATGGTGTGGAGTCCAACATTAGATACTTTATGGTGTGATCCCCATAACAGATAAATTTTTGACGGATTCCGATGATGATGTTATGTAACCACGAAATAAGAAATAACAGATATTTCATTTTGGAACTCAGGTATGAGTGAGATGACCACATCTTTTCCTTATGTTCAGTAATAGATGGAGCATGGGATATGGTGATTGGGAATTTGGTTCGATGGAGAGAAAATGGATATAATCCTATGGAAGGAAGAATTATATCAGTTACAGGAGCATAACCATCATGTTGGATGGGTCATTGACGTAATGAGGCTAGTCAGTAGATGATCGATAATACCTTTGGATTCTAGTATGTAGATGGAACAAATTAATATAGTTCCATGTAAATACCAAATTTGAGATTGAGATGCATGATAGTTGGAGTTTGAATAATAGAATTGGGATTAGGATATATTGAAGTGATCTGAATGTGAACCAGTTTGATAGTGTTCAACTTCTCAAAATGAGAACATGGAATCCATCCAGGATGGTGGAAAATCCACCATGGAAATTCACTAGTGGTCAAGTTTATATTTTGGTGTGATAAATGAATAACCTTAGGATTCCTTGAGGGACAAGGAATCATGATCAATCTAGATGATTAAAAGTGCAATCATCTAGCTTTATCATGATGCCTTGTCCCTCAAGGAATTATGAGGTTATTCATTTCTCACAATTAGTTGGAAATCATGTGTGGTGAATCAAATCGGATATGAATAACATGTTCTGGGGATTAATCAAGGATTTTATAGGGAAATACAATAAGTAGAGACTTGTTATTTGAAGGTGGAGGATCATCTAGTTTGAATTAAGATGAAAAAAAGTGCTAAATTTTGACCATAATTTTTACATTAGGTTGAGTACATGGGTATAGAGACAACACTGGGTGGTCATTGGATCATGAAAATTCATTTGATGAGATATTTTGATGGTGTGGAACATCATGGATAGGAATTGGGTATATGGGAAAAGGCCTATGGTGGGGACTATCAATGGTATGAAGATGATTGGATAAAAGAAACCTTGGTTTCTAAAAATTGATAGGTGTAGGTGAATGTTTTCTTGGTGAGTAAAGAGCAGTGCCTTGGGTTTTGATGATCAAACTCCAGAAGTTTGAAATAGCATAATGGAAGTGTGTTTGGAGTTTGGAGATTGATCATGATCTAATGGTGATAAATTAATGATTTGGATGTTTTGGGAATTATGGTTGAATGAAAAACAAGACCTCTCAAGGATGAGAAGTGTTATGGTGGGGATATTGTTACACCCCATGTCTAGAAAAGTTAAGAAAATTCATAAGGAATTTGAATTTTCATTTTTGTGGAAGGTTTATTTTGATAATCGGATATTGGAATGATATTTTTAGTTGTTTTGTCATTTTTAGGTGCACCATGGGTCAGACTATGTCATGGTGGAAGTCATGTTCCACCTAGAGATTTCAAGAGTAAAATGGGGAGACCAATGTTCCCATGCTAGGTGTGGTCTTGGTGTAGTGAACTTGTGGTATCCATGTGGACCACAACCATATGGCTTCACCACATAGTGGTGCAGGTTATGGTGGGTCTAAAACATTTAGTATTTTCCCCCAATGTTGTGGTCCATCCCTGTGGCCAGTATCCTAGGTGAGGTGAGATCAATGGAACCGTGCTAATGGTGAAAAACCTTACGTCATGGTGTTGGTCAATTATTTTTTTGAAACATCTGATTTGGACCCCAGATATTTAAGGGAGTTATGGTTTTCATATGCGATCATCTTGGGAGGGATTTTAATGCATTTTTTAATCAATTACCTCTCTATTAAAACCTATTTTCCTCTATTACTATTGTTTTTGAGATATATGATTCCAAGGTGGATTTTAGAAAACTATATTCATATATAAAATGACCTTAGATGATATATTACTTCCTTGATCGACCCCTATTGAGTACATATTATGAAATCGGTCTAAATTCATGTTCTTTATCTTGACCTCAACTGATCTAGTGATCATCAAATTTTATTTTCTTGATATAAATTTTATGGTTTTGAGATCTGTTTTGTTTTTTAGGAAACCACTTTCACATGGATTGTGGATCCCATTTGGTTATTATAAATTCCAAGTGTTTGAGGTAGGTGGTCCCTAAGCTCTTCCCTATAGTTTATACAATTTATGATTTTTATATGACATGTGATATATGATCTCTCCACTATGGGTGATTGACCCTTGAATTAATAAATTTTAATAAGAGTGATTTTTCTTAAATTAAATAGAATTACCATACCATGGAATGTATAAAGTGAAAAGGGCCACAGAGGACCCTTGTGCACTAGCTGGACTTCCCAGACACTGATGGTTAGGAGCATAATTGAAACTGCGTACCATGTGATACATGAAACCATAATAATAAATAAGTAAATAACTTAATGAATATAGAGGAACTAAATAGATGCCTTAGTATTTTCCTTTTTACCTTGAGTTGAGAGTGGTGATGGATTAGTTTGGGCTAGCTGTGAGTGTCACCTTGGACCAAAGGCTAGACTAGGTGATCTTGAGAACTAGAATTGCTACATAATATTTGAGTTGTTACCAAGAGAAGTACTACCCCTGAGTGACGGAAGTTTCCCATGTAAAAATATTGATTAATGATTAAATGTTTTCCCAAGGTTGTTTAGGACATACCCTAAGATCCAATGCATGTGATAAATGAGGAACTCTTGATTAATGAATTTTATTAAATGGTTTATTGATGAGATATATTGAGTAAATGGTTTCTTAATACAATATATTTATTGAATGATTTATTGATGTGAAATATTGAACAAATATTTATTATGATTATATATTGTTGGGGGACCTTGATGTGATTCCATAGTTCCAGTATGTCCTTTATTATCATTATATACTGTTGGAGGACCTTGACGTGATTCTAAGGATCTTCTATACCCATTATTATTATATAATACTGGGGGACCATGAGGTGTTTCCAAGGATATGGTGTGTCTATTATTATCATTACAATATACTATTGGGGGACCTTGATGTGATTCCAAGGATCTAGTGTACCCATTATTATTATATACTATTGGGGGGATCTTGATGTGATTCCAAGGATATATTGAAGGAACTTGAGGTGTTTCCAAGGATATGGTGTGCCCATCATCATCATTATTTTATGATCATCATTATTATTATGATTCTTATGATCATTATTATTATGATACGAATAAGCCCCAGTTCAAATGGAATTGGACCTTTGATTTGCATCTTGTGTCGAGGGTTTAACCCTTGATTGTCTCAAGTTGGAGGATTTTCTTTTGTCAGTTGTTTGTGGTACATGTAGCGAAGAAGGCCTCTACTCGATGGTAGGGTTAGGTGACAATGATGGATCTTGTGCTATTGTAGTGTGGTGAGAACTAAGGTGGGTGTCTACAGGGGTGGTGAGATAATGATGAGGGGTTGTGTCGATAGGTTTGAGATGAGTGATTGTGGTAGATCAAGGTGGTAGGGTGGTGGGTGGCCAACCAATGGGGTGGTGCAATGGGAAAATGATGATGATGGAGTAGGTGCACAACATCTCCAATGCAGAATGACTGATGAGGGAGTTTTCATACATGACTGGTTGATAGAGGGAAAAAAGAATGATGCTCAGGATGAGGGGTGACAGGTGAAAACCACATGAAAAAATAAAGGTCCTTGGGATAGGGATTTGGGACACCAAATTATAATTAATTTTTTTCACTGATCCTTCAGACCATGTAATGGGTTACCACTTAAACCATAAAAGTGATTTCTTTCCTTAATAAAAATGGGGCTTCGACCCCAAGCCTATTTAAAAAAATGACGATGATGATGATGATCATCATTATTGTTTTCATTTATTATTATTATTATTATTAGTTTAAAGTTGGGGACGAAGCCTCTTTTTATTATTAAAGAAAATACCTATTTCTATCTGGGTAAAGGAAGACCCATTACATAGCCTGTAGGACCAATTCCAAGTATCTAGAAGGCCATGGGGCTTGAAATACATAATTATAGGCCCTAAAGACCATTTTTTGGCCTAAAATCCTCTATGGTGAATAATACTGCTAAAATACATAGGCCACTATAGTACTTGCTACAATACCACCACCCCTACATTTATTTCTACAGTACCCATCACCGTTATAGTGTCGCCGCTACTACAGTTCCACCCCTGCTATAGTATTTCTATTATGCCTTATATTATGTTTCTAGAGTACCTCAGGAAATTGGTCCTGCCTAATTTTGAACATGGGTCTTTTAGATGCAGGATTATGAGATTTACCACTTAGGAACCCCCCACCTAAATCATCATCATCATCATCATCATCATTTTTTAACAAGATAGTGAAATCCCCCCTTTTTATTAAATAAATTAAACCCTATTTATTTATGGGTAGAGGGAAACCCATTACATGACCTATATGACCTAGGGGAAAAAAGACCCAATATATAGCCTAAAATCCTTGATCTATAGGTATTTCAAGCATTTTTCCCACCCTGTATATGTTTTCACTAACATCATTAGAGGCTGTTTCATTTCCCCCATTACTGCCCATGCAACTTACACCATCGAGGGTTGCTGATCGTGTTGTGCCCACCATCGCTCATTCAACCTACACCATTGGAGGTTGTATTATGTGTTTCCCTCCACTTTCGACCCTGCAAAACCTACATGGAGGCCAAAATTCATCTCTATTTCCTGTGAAAACCATCAGAGGCCATCGTCCACATCACCCCCACCATCACGTGTGCACCTACATCATCAGTGTCCATCGCCCCTGCCATCATCCCATGCATTTCCATCATCATCATCATCATCATCATCATCATTATTAGTATTATTATGATTATCATGATTATGATTATGATTATGATTATTTTATCATTATTATTATGATTATCATGATTATCATGATTATCATGATTATTTTGATTATTATGATTATGAATATGATTATTATTATCCTTATGATGATGATGATGATCATAATCACCATTATTATTATGATTATTATTATTGTTGTGATCATTTTTTATTATGAATATGATTTTTATGATCATCATCATTATTATTATGGTTATGAGTATTATTATGATTATTATGATTATTATTATTATTATTCATATGATTATTTTAAACAATCTTGGGGTTGAAGCCCAATTTTTATTAAGGAAAGAAATATCTCTTTTTATAGGTTGAGAGGTAATAATAATAATAATATTTTTGGGGGAACTTATACTTAGTCCTTAGATCTAGTGTGAAAATATATTTATATACATGACTATGGTACTAGGGGAAGAGAAATATGACACTGATCGAAGAAGGTATGGTCGATCTCAGGTGTCATGTTATACTCAGAGTATTGACAGTTGTATTTATTTATGTAACTTTGTTTTTTATTTATTCTACTAAGTATACCACCTACACATATCATTGCATTTTTTAGATTTTTATGGGATCCCATTGGTGGTGTCTTACCGAGTTATGTACTCACACCCTTCTTGGGTGATCATTTCACTTGGGTGCCCGACCAAATTTCACTGTTTTCAAGTTTAGGATGGCTAGGGGCCTGATATAACTTTACTAAGGAGGATAGATTATATGGGACTAGTGACTAGGATGAGGTGAGTCTTGGGGATATAGTAGTTCCCCAAAGTATTTTGTTTCTTTATTTTATTTTGTACATGTGACTGGTCTGGTGGGAGGTCGGGTTATAGTATGGTTGTATACTTCATTTCATTATTTATTATTGATGGATTTTTTATTTATTTCTTATTTTTAATATGTTTTTTTGTTATTTTGGATGATATTTGATTATTTTCACTATTATTTCTACTTTGATATGAGGGAATAGTCTCCCCACTATCACATCTTAGACATCTGCTGCTAGTTGGTAGCCTCTAGCATATGAGGAGGCATGCCTAAAGTCTTGTAATGACATGATCCAACCATTGATTATAGTGAACCAGGTAAAGTATGTCATAATGATGGTCATGCTGATGTTTTAGGCATGTGGACTATTTTTTGGAGACCAACACAAGAAGTAAGCTCACTCTGAAGAATGCTTGACATGCTCCAGATGTTCGTCTGAATCTCATTTCTACTAGTGTTCTTAATAATGATAATTTTATCAGTACTTTTAATGATGAAAAATAAAATATTTCAAAGGGTTATTTAATATATTCCCAAGGAATGCGCATTCAGGTTGGATCAAATATTTTATTTCTTATTATACTGCTTATGTTGTTGAGTGTAGCGTTTCTTCCAAATTATGAAAACAGAAGATCATCCAAATTAGTGAAAATTGAATAGTTTTTTTTCTAAGAGAGATTTTATTATAGGTATAAAAGGTGTAAAATTGGATACATGTGATCACCATATGATCAAAAAACAAACCAGATTTAGTTTCAACACTCATTCTTTGCATAAGAAGTCATGAGTAATTGAGTCAGTACATCCTGATATTTATGGTCCTATGAAGTATAATAATTTCATTGGTGGTATTTATTTTGTGTCTTTTATTGATTATTATTCATACAAGATTTTTGTTTATTTTTTGATTGCAAAAAGTTAGGTACTCAGTGCTTTTAATCGATTTCAATTTTTAGTTGAGAGGGAAACTGGTAAGAAGTTGAAATGTGTTCACACTGACAACAAAGGTGGTTATTTTGTTCCTTTTGATGAGTGTTTCATACAAGAAGTTATTTGAAATTATATGGAAATTCTTAAGATACTTAAGTTAAATGGTGTAGATGAGTGAATGGACATGACTTTGAGGTGAAGGATATGGGCATAGTAGAAGTGCTAGTTGGTCTATTTCCAACTTTTCTTTTTGTTATAATCCATGAATAATATGTGATGTACATGATGAAGAATCTTCATGACCAACATGATTAATATAAATATTAATCGATACAAACCCAAAACCAAGAAGAGGGATTTTTTTCACATATAATTTTAAATTAATTAATTTAATTAAAGAATTATCATTTGTTGATTTATTTCTTTGTAGTTGATGATTAGAAAAAGGTATATTTTAATAACATCATTGCATCATAGTAATCTAGGGTATATTCCCTCTAGTGGTGATCTACACATGCATCAAAAACCTCCAATCATCACTATATAATCCTTAGGGGTGCTAGAATAGATTGTTATAACTCTTATAGTGATATATATTCATCACAAATTAATCTTTAAAAATAGAACAGATTCACTATGGTAGGGGAGAATAAAAACTCTACATCCTTTAGAGAATTATAGGGGAGATATTTCTAGGTCTTGAGATAATTCTCTCTAAAATTCATTGGGCACAATGAATATATGTGTCTTGAGCAATCAAAAAATGTCATAACTGGGTTTAAATAGTTCTAGGGTTAAAAATAATAATTATACAAGGCCCTTATTATTTTCTTAATCCCCGGTGAACCCCATGTATAAATAATAATAGAATTATTACTATTTACTTGACATAAAATAAACTCATAGATAAAATAAATATCATATTTTTTAGTAAATAAATTAATATTTAGTCAAATAATATTTAATATGATATTTCTCACCAGATTATCAAGTTCAGTCCACCAGTCCTCAGTATTTATCAACCCTTAAATAACAACTATTTATTTATTTAAATAAATACCACTGCATTATTCTCTAGTAAATATATAAATATTATATACAGAAAATTATTATATAAATATTTTTATACCATGTGAATGAATCAAAAATAAAATAAAATAAATATTATGTATTCACTTAATTAAATAAATAATTACCTAGTGAATAATATTTATTAAATATTCTACTCACATATATATTCTCTTGAATAAATGGTGATTGAATATTTTATATCAAACTGACATGAATAATTTTAAACAAAATATGAGAATAATATTTTTCCAACATGTTAAATTCACTATGAATTTAACCAAGGTTCCAAATACACTTAGTGTGTGACCCTCTACAATCCTTTCTTAGCGACATTAGGATACACTACATAAAGTTCAAGGTTATAATTTAACAACATTCTAAGGCTCCCATAGAGAAAAAAGTTAATGTTGCAATGAAATGTAACCTCCTACATACGTACACTATGGAATATAAGCCATTTATCTTGATATCTATAATCAAGTAGGTTGTATATTAGTGTCATCAACCTATAATCTTGATGTATCTTTCTTTGACTTCCTAGAAATAAACTTATCGAAAACACTTCTATAAACATGGACTTAATCCAGAAATTAAATTTCAATTAAAGGGCCTAAGATATCAACTTTCATTAAATAAAATAGGGGATAAATCCTTTCTCAAATTATTCATTAATACAACATCACTCATGACACACCCAATGTATCCTGCCTCACTGTGAGCATACGTTGTCATGATTTTCATCAATACATTAAAGTGTGTGACTCATGACATGTATTAATAATAATATTCAAGCCTTATAGTTCAAATCTATAC
Organism: Viscum album; assembly: GCA_963277665.1. Taxonomy (NCBI): domain Eukaryota; kingdom Viridiplantae; phylum Streptophyta; class Magnoliopsida; order Santalales; family Viscaceae; genus Viscum; species Viscum album. Next base: position 246,806,651 of record OY728129.1, read on the forward strand.
AACTATGATCATGTACATTGGGTAATGGAGCGTGGGGTTCTTGAGGAGAGAGAAGTTGGATACCGGGTTCTTCTGGTGGGTGATGGAGCCTCTGACGGGGGTGGGGTTCACTCATTCAAGGAGGTTCTTTCAGGGATGAGGGTGTCTTTTCCCAATCATTCTTTCTCATCCATTTTTCTTGCTCCCCATTTTGTGGGAAGGATGGAGGGATGCCTGACGGTCGAATTTTCTGCAGTGGAGCTTTGCGAAGCGGCTAGTTTCCATAAACGGACGCTGGTGGATACCTTCGGGTGAGATAAGCCATCCCTAGCTTTCTTCTGATCCTTTGTGGATTCATGGGGTATGTATCATCATATAGTGGTTTTTGTTATTTATTTGTCTGTGTTCAGTATCCACTTGTTTTTGGAGGAGGATTTTGTGTGCGCTTGGTCCAGGGAAGGGAGACATTGCAGCTCTTGGTCCTTCTCCTTATCCCGGTGGTCCTGGAATACTCACAGGGGGAGGGAATCAAGATTGGTGGTGGTGTGGATGTGTCTTATGGGCCTTCCTCTACCGTTCAAAAACCCTTCCCTACTAGATTTGGTGGGAAATGCTTTGGGGACCTTCCTGTGCCTGTATGATGCTATGTTGAGCTTGCAATCGACTGCGCCCCCCAGATCTATGTCGAGATGGATCTTCGTGAGAAGTTTTTTCCTCAGTTACTCTTAAGGGGTTCGGAAAAATCTTTCTAGTGGAAATGGATTTCGTATCAGGCTCCACCCAGGTACTACATGTTCTGTTGTTGGAAGGGAAATTCTGTAGATTTTTGTAGGCAATATTGCAGATCGAATGCTGTGTGCGATAAGGGATCTGGCTTGAGCGGTGGGTTTGTAGCAGGGGCTTTGGTGGCTAATGTGAAGAAGGAACCTGTTGGATGTTCTGACAGTTCTGGGGAGGAGGGTGGCTTGGGTGTCATTCTTCATGGGGGTTACCGGTGGTGGGCGTGGAGGATCAGGCAGTGGTGGTGGTGGATCCTATGTGCTTGGAGAGAGAGAATCCAGTTGCCCCACCCTTTTCAAATTTTCCTGACGCGCTTCATGCACGGGAGTGTTTTTCTTCTATTTTGTTGGATGTGGTAGGATCAGTGCATGATACAGTTCATAATCATTGGTTTTCAATGTGTCTATCTATTCCTGGTCTTGCTGGATCACTTGGTTTGTTTGATGGATTTTTCGGAGAGGCCCTTTGCTAGGGTTTGAAGGATAAGGCAGTCGCAGGTCCTGAGAGGAGATTTCCTCCGTCCGGTTCTGGCACGTTGGAGGTTTTGGATGCTTCCTCACATTCCCTCAAGACCCTAGGGGAGGTGTGAGATTCGAGGGTCCAGGACTCGAAGGAAGAAATGGATGGATTACATTCTCACTTTGCTCGGAGTAGGTCTCTGTTGCTGGGACGGTCGACTAATTTGGTCCTCTCCCCGAATCAGTTTGAAACTTTAGAGAGGCTCATTGCTGAGGACCCTCTTTCAAAGGGTCTAGAGGAAGGTGGAAGGGTGATAAGGATACCTTCTAGTGGGAAGGGTATGGTGAATCACTTGCATTCTATATAGGCTCGTTCGGAGAAATTTGGTGTTATGGTTAGTCATGGTTTGGGTCGCAAGGACCCATCTCCTGTTTATCAACAATCTCTGTGATGGTTTGGAATTATAGATGCTTGGGTATGAGGGCCAAAAGTACCTTCATATTCAATGAGGCTCATCGTCTAAAGGTTTCTGTTCTGGCGACTCTTGAACCGAAGTAGGCTTGTGATAGCATCTCTGGTTTCGGGAAGCGTATGGGTTTTTGTCACACAATGTATGATATCTCTTGCAGTCTGTCCATTTGGGTGTTTTGGAAACAGGAAGTAGAGGTGGAGAAGGTGGAAGCTTCATCTCAGCACATAATGACCAAAGTAAAAATAGGATGTTATGAAATATTCATCTCATTTGTCTATGCGAGCAATAATATTTCTATTAGGAAGGACCTCTGGTGGTCTTTAGGGGTATTCAGTCTAGGAAATTCTGTATGGGTAGTTACTGGTGACTTTAACACCATAGCAGATTTTCAGGAGAAGAGGGGTGGATCGGAGTACTCAAGGGAAGCTATGAAGGACTTTAACCGTTTTATGGTAGGTACTGTTCTAGTTGATTTGGTATTTTCTATAAGGGTTGGTGTCCTCAGAACCAACTATTTTGTACTTTGGTTACATAAATGTTCACTTATTATATATTGTTCATTGTTCTGAATGACTATAATATAATAATGTCCTGGAATATTTGTTGCATTAATAAGGTCATAGCAGATCCACTCTATGATGAGAACCTTGAAATGCTAGAACAATATTCTTAAATAAAGTTCTACGGTTGGATGACATACTATGATAGGACACATAGTATACTGTCCGTCATGTGCGAGTACTCGTAAGAAGATGAGACTCTCTCTCATGGAGTTCACACTTGGTAATCTCCAAGATGGGAGATTATGAGAATAGACCCGCCAGTAGTAATTCCGCATGTCTTGGTGTCATCGGATATTGCTATCTACGAGCGTGTGTAATGGTCCTTAAACTGTAAGATTATCATTAACTCATGTCATGACTCCCGCACTTAGATTTACTGACAAAAACCATCACACAGACAGTTGGCAGGAAGTAGGGTACGTTGGGTGCATCACGAGTGACATGTTGTTAATGGATAAGTCGAGGAAGGATTTGTCCCTTCCATTTATGGAAGTTGATATCTCGGCCCTTTGATTGAAATAGAACTGTCACATTAAATTCCATGGCCATGGTGTAAACGATGAGTTTATTTCAGGTAGTCAAAGAACGACATATCAAGCATATAGGTTTATGACATTGCCATGAAACCTGCTTGATTAGATATTGAGACAAAGGGATTAAATTACACAGTAAGCATTCGTATGAGGTGATACGTCAATGCGACGTCAACTTCTTTCTCTTGGGTGCCTTGACCCGTTACTAGACAATAATCTTGGACTTTTGGCAATACTGCCTAATGCCAACGAGAAAGAGGCCTAGAGGGTCACACACTAAGTGTATCCAAGTATCTTAAGTTGAATAAAGATTATTCCCGTACGTGGTTTAATAATTATTCAAGTAAGCCTAAGTTGTTTTTAATGATGGAGGAAAAATAAAATAAAACAAGTACACGTCGTGTATTATTATTACACGCAGTGTAGTTTTATTTTGGAAAGGAAATGAATAAATGAAAACAAGATATACACGCCGTGTACATTTAATGTACACGCCATGTAGTTTTTAATGAAAAACAAGTACATGCTATGTATTTATTATTACACGCCGTGTAGTTTTTCGAGTCGGGATTTTGAGGATATAATATTGTTTTAAATGATATTTATTATAATCAGCATGGGCACATGTCAAGGAATTATTTATTCGACATGGGGTTTTAAATAAAGATTCAATGAAATAAATAAAACGTGTAACGCGTTTATTTATTGTCATAACTCTATAACCCCACACACACGATTATAAATATCCTCACAACCCCAACTCTTTTCCGACACACAAGAGAATCGTTGGACACAACATCTCTGGAGAATTCTTTCAAGGCCGAAAGAACCTTTTACTCCAAGAACGCTCTCAAGACCGAGAGAGATCCTCTTCCATCAGATCAAGATGATCTAAGGCGGATAACGCAAGCAAAGGCTTCTCCACGCTAGCACCCGGAGAATCCTTTGGCGACGTCCAGAGATATGAGCTACACGTGTGGATCACCGCTAGAGGGAGTCTACACTTGGCTTCTGCGACGCAATGACGGATCACATCGACAACGTGATCGAGAAAATCAACAAAGAAAGAACGCCCAAAAGGTATTTCTTTATAATTAATTAAATTAATTATAATCAACCTGTAATGATCCCTATTTGTGGTTCCGGGACGAACCATCTTCTTTGTCTTTTTCTATGATTCGATCCATGGAGACTGGTGTTTATCATCGTATTGACCCCGGATTGATCATTGCTAATGACAAAAATCCAAGTGGGCACATCCACCCACGCGCTTCCGCTGCTCCCGGAACCTTCAAATGGTATCAGAGGGAGGTTACAACGTTGATTATAGTTATTTAATTTTCGTTGATAATTTACGCATTTATATTTGATTCAATTCGAAATAAATCATTCTATAAATATGAATTAATGAGATCTATTCTTCCTCCTTCATTTCTTGATTCATATCACAGAAACGACCTTTTAATTTTAATTTTGATTAAAATAAAAACGAGGAACTCATCCGGAGGAGCCTCTCTTTCTGTCTTTACAACACGGGATTACACGGCGTGTAATTAAAACTACACGTCATATACTTAGGTTCAACGAACCGGCACTGGTCCGCCAAACCACGCCGTGTGAATTGATTATGCCTAAGTTTTAATCACGCCATGTTGACCAGAATAGAATGGCGTGTGGAAACTAGAATACATGACGTGTATGTTAGAACGACACGCCGTGTAGTCCGTTCCGACCAAGGTGAAACCGTGTACAAAGATAAGCCGCGTACCGCATACATGGGATCGCCAGGCCGGTTACCGCATAACAAGGAAGTACACGCCGTGTATGATTCATCTACACGCTGTGTACTCTAAAATTTCCAAAGTACAGAAAAGAGGCCAAAGCCCCGGCGTGTACTTTGGATAAATGGTGAAAAGAAAATACACGCCGTGTAATTATAAACTACACGCCATGTACTTTCCAGAAATGGAATTTAATCAGGTTTCCTCCAATGTACAAAGACCCGTACAAGGAATATGGATGAGAAGAATCTCAAGGAAATTCAGAAAGGAATTTAAGATAATGAATTGATTAATTATAAGATCATAATTAATTGAATTCGAGCACGTCTTATCTTAAATAAAAGAACGATTAAAAGAATTTGAATTCTAAATATGCGTAAATGTCGTTGCATACTATGGATGATCATGAGCTAGACCAAAGACCCTTTGTATGTGTATGGTTTCATTTAAATTTATTTAATTTAAATTTGTTGGCCTGTGAGCCTTCTTCTAATAAAATGTAGGGCCTGCGTGCCCGTGGTTTCTTTAATGTAAACCCATGTAATGGAGGATCTACCAAGCCAGAGGAGACGGTTCAAATCACGAAGACGAGGCGAAACCGACACAAGAAGATACAAAGGTGGACAGGTGGGAGCTGTAAAACACGAACCATCAGGTTCAAGGTGTTTTCCCTAGGTCAGGGTTAGCTTATCAAAACCGCTAGATAAGCTAACAAAATAGAAGCTCATGATCATGCCATCTTATTTTATTTCTGTCTGATTGCATGGTTTATTTATTATGCATGTGTTGTCGCGATCACATAATTTATAAAATGAACAAGCATGCAAATATGGAATAAAATAAAAACCGGACTATGCGTAAACATTATCGGAACATGGTTAATCACTTAAGAAAGCATCACTTAATATTAACAAGCATGTGATAATGCAAAGATACGCATAAAGAATAAAATCCCTCAAATACCATATTAAGTCAGACCAAGCCTTCCGTTACTTGATTAAGGGCAAGACTCAATAAAACTATGTGTTTGACCAACCCTTGTTGGGACACTTACTTTTATAAAGGAATCCCTTATGAAAGGTTTAGGGTTGACTTAACCATATTACATCAAGAGAAGTAGCCCTTTCTAGACTTGATGTAATATTGGAGGCAAGAGTTGAGGAAATCCAAGTCAGGATTTCAGGATTGGGGAGTCCACTCAATAGATCAAGGAACTGTAAGCTCACAGTTGGCAAAGACCCGCCTACCTAAATACCTTCAAATAGCTTGACCAACCCTTGTTGGGGTTATGCGAAGGGAAATATGGATCCTTGACACTAGAATGTCAAAGCAACTGGACATTCCGAGTTCAATGGTGAGGGCCATTGGGACTTGATAAAATAGTGGGAGACTTAATAAAATTTATTATTTCTCATAAAATGTAATCAATAAAGTACTGATGAATCTGCTCTTTTAAATTGTAGAATCAATATGAAAAACACATCAACCACATTTTCTCTGCGATCAATTCTGGATAAAGACAACATCCTCACCGACAGTAACTTTCAGGAATGGTTTAGGCGCCTTCGGGTTATCCTACGCCATGAACGGAAGTTTTACGTGCTGGAGTCCTCACTTCCTGATTCTCCTGCCCCAGGGGCAAGTGATGAAGATTTCCTAGTCTATGATCAACATTTGAATGATGCTCTCGACGTTCAATGTTTGATGATGTCATATATGTCTAGTGAGCTCATGAAGTCTCATGAAGACATGGATGCCTACAGCATGCTCGAGCACCTCCGTGGTTTATACCAGGAGAGAGCAAGACAGGAAAGGTTTGAGATATCCAAGGCTCTGTTTCAGAGCAATCTTGGAGAGGGTGCCCCAGCTGGGCCTCATGTAGTCAAGATCATTGGATATATTGAGCGCTTGGAGGTTCTAGGGTTTAAACTCCCTGAAGAACTGGGTACCGATCTCATTCTCACATTACTCCCCCAGAGCTTCTCAAACTTTGTTGTTAATTTCAACATGAACAATATTGAGAAGTCTCTATCTGATCTTCTTATCCTTATTCGCCAAGTGGATAATGACATGAAGCGTGAAAAGCCTTCTGTCCTTATGGTGAATAAAAGGAAAGGGAAGGCGAAGAGCTTTAAGCCCAAAGCTTCTTCAAGGACTTCCAAGAAAAGGAAGATCAAAGGGGAGGCAAAGGAATAAGATGCTGTTTGTTTCGCATGTGGCAAGAAGGGCCACTGGAAGAAAAACTGCACCCAGTCAAGGAAGCAAGGGGAAGCTTCAGGTGCATTTGTTATCGAATGCAATCTATCTGTTTCTACTAATTGGGTATTAGATACTACTTGTGGTGCTCACATCTGTATCCAAATACAGGAACCAAGTAGATTTAGGAAGATTGATCGAGGGGAGGTAGATCTACGAGCAGCCAACGGAGCCAGACTCGCTACTGTAGCTGTCGGAGACTACCACCTCACATTACCTATCGGGATGGTCTTGGTTTTGAAAGGTTGTTATTATGTGCCTTCTGTTACTAAAAACATTATTTCAGTATCCAAATTAGATACTGATGGATTCATATTCAAGTTTGGAAATGAATGTTGCTACTTTTATAAAGATAGCATTTGTTTTGGTAGGGAACATTTATATAACGGCCTTTATGTGTTAGACTACACAAACCAAGTAATGGAAATCGATAACAAAGTTAATTCACATGACTCATACCACACCCAACTTTGGAATCACCGGCTAGGTCATGTCAATGATAAACGTTTGACAAAATTACATCAAGATGGGTATTTAGATTCTTTCAAACTAAAACCACTTGGTGTATGTCATGCGTGTCTACAAGGCAAAATGACCAAAGCCCCATTTAGTGGGAAATTTGAAAGAGCTAAAGAGATTCTAGAATTAGTTCACACAGATGTGTGTGGACCATTTCCAGTTGAATCAAGGGGTGGGTTCTCATACTTCATAACTTTTACTGATGATTTTAGTATATATGGATATATCTATTTAATGAGGTATAAGTCAGATTCTTTTGATCGGTTCAAAGAATACAAGAATGAAGTTGAGAACCAACTTGGTAAGAAGATTAAGAAACTCCGCTCAGACAGAGGAGGAGAATATCTTAATCAAGACTTCATTGATTTCTTACGGGAGTTTGGGATTCTATCTCAACTCACTCCTCCTTACACACCGTAGTGGAATGGTGTAAGTGAAAGGAGGAACCGCACCCTGTTTGACATGGTGAGATAAATGATGAGTCATGCGAGTCTTACATTATCCTTTTGGGGATATGCATTACAAACAGCATCGCACATACTAAACCAAGTACCAACTAAATCGATAAATGGTATTCCATACGAATTATGGAGTGGACGCAAAGCCATGTTATCGAATTTACATGTGTGGGGTAGTGAAACATTTGTTAAGGCCTCTTCAGGTAACAAACTTTCACCCCGAGGCACAAAGTGTATCTTTATAGGATATCCCAAGGAAACAAGGGGATATTACCTATACAACCCCTCAGACAAAAAGGTTACAGTGGTAAGACATGCCATATTCCTTGAGAGAGATCACATCTCCAAAAGAGATAGTGGGAGCGAGATAGACTTCGATGAAGTCGAGGCTCAAGATACACATGAGTTGGTACAAGAACAGATTCCACAAAGCCTCGTGGAAGAACAATCTGTTCCAGAGACACAAGAACTGCGTAGGAGCACGAGAGAGGTGAGAGAACTAGAATGATATGGTTTTCTTGTCACCGAGGATGGTGACTCATTATTGGTTGAAAATGATGATCCTCTAACCTACAAGGAAGCAGTTGAAGGCACAGACATTGCCAAGTGGCAAGAAGCCATGAATTCTGAAATGGATTCCATGTACCAAAACCAAGTCTGGATTTTGGTAGATCCTCCAGTTGATGTAAAGCCTATTGGAAATAAATGGGTATTCAAGAAGAAACTGGACATGGAGGGGCAAGTCAGCACCTATAAGGCACGACTGGTTGCAAAAGGTTTTAGACAACGTCAAGGAATTGACTATGATGAAACCTTTTCACCGGTTGCAATGTTGAAGTCCATCAGAATCCTATTGGCCATTGTTGCTTACCATGACTATGAAATTTGGAAAATGGATGTCAAAACAGCTTTCCTTAACAGGAACCTCTAGGAAGATGTCTACATGACACAACCTGAAGGGTTTGTGACTCCAAAGGATGACAACAAGGTATGCAAGTTTCAGAAATCCATTTATGGATTAAAATAAGCATCGAGGTCATGGAACATTCATTTTGATGAAGATATTACGGAATTTGGATTTGTTAAGAACGAATGTGAGCCTTGTGTCTACAAAAGGTTTAGTGGAAGTGCAGTCGTTTTCCTAAAAGTATATGTTGGTGACATATTGCTAATTGGAAACGAAGTACCTGTCTTACAGTCAGTTAAGGCATGGTTGCATAAATGCTTCTCCATGAAATACTTGGGAGAGGCGGCATATATTCTTGGGATCAAGATCCATCGTGATAGATCCAAGAGAATGCTGGTCCTAAGTCAAAGTACATACATTGACAAGATACTGAAGAGATTCAGTATGGAACAATCCAAGAGGGGATTGTTTCCAGTGTCACATGACATTCATCTTTCCAAGAAAATGTGTCCTCAGACACATGAGGAAAGAAAGAGGATGGAAAGGATCCCTTACGCATCCACGATTGGGTCAGTCATGTATGCTATGCTATGTACGAGGCTAGATGTTGCTTATGCATTAAGTGCGGTAGGCAGATATCAAGCTGATCCAGGGGACTGCCATTGGATGGCAGTCAAGACTATCCTTAAGTATCTGAGGCGTACTAAGGATATGTTCCTAGTTTATGGAGGAGATGAGGAACTAGTCATCAGAGGACATGTAGATGCTAGTTTCCAGACTGATCAAGATGAAATGAAGTCGCAGACTGGATACATCTTCAGTTTGAATGGAGGTGCAGTGAGCTGGAAGAGCTCAAAACAAAGTGTGGTGGCAGATTCTACAGCAAAGTCTGAGTATATCGCAGCTTCTGAGGCATCTAAAGAAGCAGTATGGATGTGAAGCTTCGTCCAAGAGCTAGATGTTGTACCGAGCAGTAAAGATCCTATCACACTCTATTGTGATAATACTGCAGCGGTGGCACTTGCAAAAGAGCCAAGGTCACATCAGCAGACAAAGCACATACTTCGGAAGTATCATCTCTTGAGGGATTTTTCTCAGAGAGGTGAAGTTGCAGTGAGAATTATTTCCACAGAAGACAACGTGGCAGACCCATTGACTAAAGCCTTGACTCAGCAGAAACATGATCATCATGTGTGGTCTAGCGGACTAAAAGTCGTAGGCAGTTGGCTCTAGTCCAAGTGGGAGTTTGTAAGGGTTGGTGTCCTCAGAACCAACTGTTTTGTAATTTGGTTACATAAATGTTAACTTATTATATATTGTTCATTGTTCTGCATGGCTATAATATAATAATGTCCTGGAACATTTGTTGCATTGATAAGGTCATAGCAGATCCCCGCTATGATGATAACCTTGAAATGCTATAACAATATTCTTAAATAAAGTTCTGCAGTTGGATGACATACTATGATAGGACACATAGTATACAGACCATCATGTGCGAGTACTCGTAAGAAGACGAGACTCCCTCTCATGGAGTTCGCACTTGGTAATCTCCAAGATGGGAGATTATGAGAACATACCCGCCAATAGTAATTCCGCATGTCTTGGTGTCATCAGATATTGCTATCTACGAGCATGTGTAATGGTCCTTAGACTGGAAGATTATCATTAACTCATGTCATGACTTGCGCACTTATATTTACTGACGAAAACCGTCATGCAGACAGTTGGTAGGAAGTAGGGTACGTTGGGTGCATCACGAGTGACATGTTTTTAATGGATAAGTCGAGGAAGGATTTGTCCCTTCCATTTATGGAAGTTGATATCTCGGCTCTTTGATTGAAATAGAACTGTCGCATTAAATTCCATGTCCATGGTGTAAACGACGAGTTTATTTCAGGTAGTCAAAGAACGACATATCAAGCATATAGGTTTATGACACTGCCATGAAACCTGCTTGATGGGATATTGAGACAAAGGGATTAAATTACACAGTAAGCGTTCGTATGAGGTGATACATCAATGCGGCGTCAACTTCTTTCTCTTGGGTGCCTTGACCTGTTGCTAGACAGTAATCTTGGACTTTAGGCAAGACTGCCTAATGCCAACGAGAAAGAGGCCTAGAGGGTCACACACTAAGTGTATCCAAGTATCTCAAGTTGAATAAAGATTATTCCTGTATGTGGTTTAATAATTATTCAAGGAAGCCTAAGTTGTTTTTAATGATGGAGGAAAAATAAAATAAAACAAGTACACGCCGTGTATTATTATTACACGCAGTGTAGTTTTATTTTGGAAAGGAAATGAATAAATGAAAACAAGATATACACGCCATGTACATTTAATGTACACGCCGTGTAGTTTTCAATGAAAAACAAGTACACTCCGTGTATTTATTATTACACGCCGTATAGTTTTTCCAGTCAGGATTTTGAGGATATAATATTGTTTTAAATGATATTTATTATAATCAGTGTGGGTGCATGTCAAGGAATTATTTATTCGACATGGGGTTTTAAATAAAGAGTCAATGAAATAAATAAAATGCGTAACGCGTTTATTTATTGTCATAACTCTATAACCCCACACACCTGATTATAAATATCCTCACAACCCCAACTCTTTTCCGACACACAAGAGAATCGTTGGACACAACATCTCTGGAGAATTATTTCAAGGCCGAAATAACCTTTTACTCCAAGAACGCTCTCAAGACCGAGAGAGATCCTCTTCCATCAGATCAAGACGATCTAAGGTGGAAAACGCAAGCAAAGGCTTCTCCACGCTAGCACCCAGAGAATCCTTTGGCGACATCCATAGATACGAGGTACACGTGTGAATCATCGCTAGAGGGAGTCTACACTTGGCTTCTGCGATGCAACGACAGATCACATCGACAACGTGATCGAGAAAATCAACGAAGAAAGAATGCCCAAAAGGTATTTATTTATAATTAATTAAATTAATTATAATCAACCTGTAACGATCCTTGTTTGTGGTTCCGAGACAAACCATCTTCTTTGTCTTTTTCTATGATTCGATCCGTGGAGACTGGCGTTTATCGTCGTATTGATCCCGAATTGATCATTGCTAATGACAAAAAGCCAAGTGGGCACATCCACCCATGCGCTTACACTGCGCCCGAAACCTTCATTTTATGGTATCTATTTTACTTGGTGTAACAACATGAAAGGCAACAGTCAGATATGGAGCAGACTAGATTAGTGTTTGGGAAACTTGTAGTGTTTTGGATTCTTTTCCCCAGTCGAAAGTTGCACACCTTCCTGGGGAACTATCTGATCACTCTCCTATTGTGATGAATATCAATAGATAGGTTAGAGGCCTAGAAAGGTTCATGTACTCCTGGAGATAGTCCTGTAGTGAAGATTTTATGGATGTGGTGAGAGACTCCTGGAGCTAGCAGATGGATGGGAGTCCGTGGGTAGGACTTGCCCTAATGCTTAAACGACTGAAAGGCGACCTGCAGAAGTGGAATTATGTCAGGGGAAATGGTGTCACCCCTCTTGAGACAATTTAGGGAGATATTGAGAGGCTTGAGGAGAGACTTCAACAATCTTGGGATGATGATGTGTTTGTGGATCTTACTAACAAGCACAGTTTTTATATCAAAAAAATGTTGGAAGTTAAAAGGGTGCAGAGGGAGAAGTCAAGGGCTAATTGGATAAAGGCCAGAGATAAGAATTGTAACACCCCCAAATGATAAAGGGTTAAATGAATAAATGATACGACTCATGTCAACAAGGTGTATATTATTTTTTGGGAGCTTTCTTGATTAGAACTCCATAGTTAAGCGTGCTTGGCTTGGAGTAGTGATCAAGATGGGTGATCTTCTGGGAAGTTTTCCAAAGTGTGTGTGAGTGAGGACAAACCACAATGGAAAGGACATGTTTTGTCTTGTGGGGAAAATCATTAGTCTGATGATCCATTCAGGCATGTGGGTGGGCCCTTGGGTGGGGACCACATGTCTGCGGGGCAACTGGTGGTACCTTGTGTGCCAGGACCCAACGACCATGTTAAGGAGGGGTGGCTGTGCTGTCACTGAGGCCCAGTTGTCACATTTGGTATTGGAGGATGAACTCAGCCTTAAGTGCAGCACACTTCCTGGGTTGAGATGTAGGGCCCACAACGAGGACGTTGTGCTCTAAAGGGGGGGGGTGATTGTAACACCTCCAAATGATAAAGGGTTAAATGACTAAATGGTATGACTCATGTCAACAATGTGCACCTTCCTTTTTGGGAGCCTATCTGATTAGAACTCCATAGTTAAGCATGCTTGGTCGGGAGTAGTGATCAGGATGTGTGACCTTCTGGGAAGTTTCCCAGGGTGTGTGTGAGTGAGGAAAAACCACACTAGAAAGGACATGTGTTGGATTGTGGGGAAAATCATTAGTTAGACGACCCATTCAGGCATGTGGGTGAGCCCCTGGGTAGGGACTACATGTCTGCGGGGAAACCGGTGGCACCTGGTGGGCCAGAACCCAAACGTCATGTTAAGGAGAGGTGGTTGTGCTATCACCGGGGTCCAGTTGTCACATTTGGTATCAGAGGAGGAACTCATCCTTAAGTGGAGCACACTGCCTGAGTTGAGATGTAGGGCCCACAACGAGGTCGTTGTGCTCTAACCGGGGGGGGGGGGGGTGATTGTAACACCCCCAAATGATAAAGGGTTAAATGACTAAATGATATGACTCATGTCAACAAGGTGCACCTTCTTTTTCGGGAGCCTGCCTGATTAGAACTCCACAGTTAAGCGCGGGGAAACTGGTGGTACCTGGTGGGCCAAGACCCGATGGCCATGTTAAGGAGGGGTGGCTGTACTGTCACATGGGCCTAGTTGTCACATTTGGTATAAGAGGAGGAACTCAGCCTTAAGTGCAGCACACTGCCTGGGTTGAGATGTAGGGACCACAATGAGGACGTCGTGTAACACCCCAAGATTTCATAGTACGTTATTTCTTAAAAGTAATTCAATAACTTGCACTACACGCAACACCGAGTTCTAGCGCACCATGACTTACCAAACAAGCCGTTCAAAAGTGGTTATGAATAGTATTAACTGAATTTTGAACTTTATATAATCCTTATAATTTTAAAATCCATATTATGAGTTTCTTAGACTAATGTAAGAACAAATACATTTTTTTCAGATAAAAGAAGTATTTTTCAAAAAAATGCAATTTTAGCGCCTTTTAATGGAGAAGCCTTTTTAAATCCAATATTTGAAACTTTTATATATTCAATTTGACAAAATAAACTTCTTCTTTAGAATCGGGACATAAGAATTTAGTTTCAATAAAGTTTTTGTGTTTTTCTGATAACTTTCATATTTGGGTGAATAGTGAAAAATAGTATATTTTAACTGAAAACAACTTTTTAAATAAAAATAATTTATATTGTTAAATTATAAATTTTAATGGTTTGTAAGTATAAATAGATTATATTTTTACCATTTAATCCAATGATGGTCATTGTAAGTAATTTCACTTTGAAATTGGACATAAATAAGTGTAAAACCTTTGGTAGTTATTATTTCTTAAATACGCCTTTTGGTTTTGACAGCAGGAATTAATTTTAAATTAATAAATACAACTTCTATGTTTTGAATTTGGTAAAATAGACTTTATTATTGAATTCGGAATATCAAAATTAGCTTAGGGTGAATTTTTTGAATTTTTCTGAAAACATTCAATTTTTGATGAATAGTGAAAAAAACACTGAGTTATAGTTTAAAATCGAATTTTTATTTAAATAATTATTTATTTTATGTAAATTTAATTAAGGTAAAAATAGATACATAATACCAATATAATTTCAATTTAATTCATTGGAGTTAGTTTAGAATAATTTTAGATATATAAAAATTTTATTGAACTTTTCACCGTCTTTTACCCACCTCCTAGGAGAATTTGCAAATTCACATAAAACTTAATTTTACCGCTTCTGTGAGTGGAATTTCGAAAATCCGAGAGACAAGGTTAATATCAAGGAGTAAAATGTGGTTCAATAAGATAAAAATATTTTTTGGTGAATAGTAACTTTTTACTTCTATTTACCACGGTAAAAACGTAAATTGGGTAATTAAAGGTAAAAATGATATTATTATTACCCTAACACATGTCCTAATTCTATTGGCTAAGTATAATTCGACCAAAAAAAACCTTAGGAATAAAATATGAACCTCTTTGGTCCACTTGGATTAGATTAGGACATTTATTATTATTTAATTCAAAGAAGAGTTAAAAGAGTTAAAATCAAAGTTTTACAACTAAAACATTTTTAATATAGGGTTATACATAAGATAAATTTGATTATAAATATTCATTATAAAGCTAAAAATATTTCCTACATAATGGTATTTTATTTATAATTTTTATACATTAAATAATATAATTTGTTTATGACACAATGATGATGCAGTAATTACCCTATTAGTGAAATATTAAAATAATTGATATTATAAATACCCAAATAAATATAATTTGAGACTTTTTATGAAATCCAGTAATTTTATAGGTTAATATGACATATTATTATTTGTTATATTAATTTTATTCGAAGTAATAATGCTGTTATAAATTTATCAAAAACAAAATACCCAATAGTATAAAAATTGACATAAAAGAGTTTTTAAAACAAATATTATATTATTAATTGATATTATATTTCTAAAAATATAATGTTTGGCCAAAGGACTTATATAATGATAGGTGTATAAATAATTAACCACTTGGGGGTCTCTTGGAAGTATATAGTAAGTTTATTAACTATATAATATAAAAATACAAAGAGACATGGTAAATGTCAAACTATTTAACTAAGAGTTAAATATAAAAGATAAGGTTACTATAGTGACCAAAACCTGTCTAAAATCTATTGTTTGAGTGGTTTTAGACCCATCCCCACCTTAGACTTTGAATAATCCACTTTGGAGCCATTAGAAACTGAATATGAATTTATTATAAAATAATACTTTAAGTTTTTCCTAAAGAGCCCCTCCTCCCCCTTATAAAAGGACACCACCTATAACCAATTCCTCACACCTCTCCATCCTTTTCGCTCGTCCAAAATCTTCCCAATTAAGCTCCCTACATCCCTATCCTCCTCCTAGAAGCCTTAACTTAGTCATAAAAAAATTCAAGAGTCCTTTTTGTTTCAAACCAAAGGGAGTTACCCAAATTAAAGGTAACAATTTCTCTTAGCTTCTTTTCTTTTATTTAACTTCTCCAACCCCTAAAATCTTCTTATTATTTTCTTTTGTAAAAAAACCAGTATCCTAAATATACTAGTATATTGTTATGAAAATTATTTGAACTAGACTTACACACACCTCCATCTAATGGGTGAAGAACATAATGTTTCTGTGGATGACAACCAAACGCCTCACGAAACGATGATTGTTCAATTATCTCCTACCACCTCTCATGGTGGAAATTATGATGGAACTATAATTAAATATGATATTATTGATATTTATTTTATATATAAGCTTTTTTAATTCCATTTTATAGCATACCATTATCTGTTTCATTTTGTATATGTATACGATAATTTTATTTGAGGAAGTGCGGACTACCGCCCCCTCAAAGTGATATGACTCGTTCATACCATACATGGAACGTATAAAGGATGGTGTTAATGAACTTAAGTAACACATATAAGATATTATATTATACTAGAATAATAATATACCTATGTATCATTTGGTTTTGATTCCTTTTAAAATGAAAAATGAAATGGAATTAGCGTTCGGGCGTACGTACGGATTACCGTCTCCACAAATGCGATGAGATTCATTTCCCTATCATATCCATTCAAGACTAATTCTCATTTGATGATTAAAACTAATGTTTAAGGACTTGATATAATTCTGAATATGAATAATATACAACCTATACATAACAAACATGGCTTACGTAACAAAGCATATAAATGAAAACGAATTAGTTAACACCCGAAACGACGATAATACTTAAATATTATTAACAAAGAAATATTAAAAGATCATATATGATATCATATTTATGTATATGATTCCTGTATAATTTAATAAAAATTATTTAACTATTATACAGGAGGTTAAACTACCCTCAACCAAGGAAAAGTACAAGGTAAGAGTTTATTTCACAATCTCTTCATTATCCAAGGTTGTTTATACATAATTATCTACTGGGACCTATTTATCATCCACATCCATGTTTCTTAAAAATGTATTTCAAAACATTCTTACTATTTTACAGAATATGGGTTAAAGTCATTTATACCCTTGTTTGACTTTTTATAATAAGTTTATAAAGGAATCTTTATGTCATTTTCCAAACAAGGTCCCTTTTAGCCTTTTTGACAAAATTAAGTTAAGAATGTCTTTTTTTAACTTATACGGCAGGTGCGGCTAATTTCCACCATTGTAAAATCTTCGAAGCTTACCTTACAAGATTATAAAAATATTTTCAAAGTAAATGTTTTATTTTATAATTATGTGACTTTTAAATGATTTCAAAAAAAGAGATATTTCTCTCAAATAGTTTTTGATTTCATATATATAAATATTCTTTGATATATTTTAAGCTTATTTGAAGTTGATTTATTATGATATAAAACTTTCATATTGTATTGAAGGTTTTGTGATATTTTTGACTGTGGATGTGTTATTTTTACACCATTCATGGTTTATGGAGAAAGTATTGACATTTCATATGCCAGTTTTAATACGAATGTTTATGTTATGTTTAAACCTATTCATATGAGGAATGCATTAGACTTAGTAAGTGACGGGTGGAGCCCGCTATAGCTCTTCGATGCATCGGTAGGTCTCATGAGACAAACTAGTGTCTTGGCACGAGGCCTTGACAAAATCTTATTTGTAGTTTTGGCATAAGTCCTTGGCTACGTGGTTATGATAGTCTGGCATTATGCATTCCATCATTATGAAAGTGGTTATTGATATTGCATGTGATTATTCGACTATTAGAATATCAACGTGAATAAGTAAATGAAATTATTTCATTTGATTTCTGCCATATTATGCTAAAGTTCAAGTTTAAAAGGATTTTGTTTTAGTTATACATTGCCTTAAATGTTTATACTTATTTATGAATGTTTCTGCTATATTGTTATCCTTACTGGGCATTTGAGCTCACCCCTTTCTATGTTTTATTTTTCTCAGGATTCAAAGAAGTGTATTATGATTGATATATAGGGTTAATACAAGGGAATAATGGAATTCATAAAGGATTATTTATGTTGTTTTGTATGTTATAAAGTGTAATGTAACATTCATGTATGTAATCTATTTTCCAAGACTACTAAACCGATCGGTCCTTCGGGACTTGATTCCTTGTAATCATGCCAATGTATTAAAATAATGCACCGACTCTGGGTAACTGGGGTCAGGGCGTTACAGTTAGTATCAGAGGAAGTTTAGTACAAAACTTGGAAGCTATATTTAGATAAAATCTGATTATAGAACATATACCTAAGATGGAATTTGAGGATTAGTATAGAAGAACTTCCTAGAATATTTGTATTGTAGAGATTTTGTGAGTTTTCCGAGCAATACATCCCTGTCTGGATACGAGCAGGTAGAGGTGGCTATGGCACAGATGTACCTAGGGGTAAAACCCGAAAACACCGTTTTGAGCTAGACTTGAACGGAAACTGGTGCACGACAATGGGCCTTGCTCCACTCTTGGTTACGACACTCCTGAGGGATATGCTTAGTATAATTCTCATTTTCTTTACAAATCATTATGAAGGGTTTATGAGCATATAATTTCTCAATGAAAACATCTTTATGATTATGGATTATATCCATAAACCATTCAATTTACGTTAGGTATTTTACAAGTTTGGAATTATTTATTACAATTCATAAACTGACCTAGTTTATGCTATTGTATAGAAATGGCGGCCAGTAGAAGGAATGTGAACTCCAACAATACGTATGATCCAAAGATTAAGAAGGATCATATCTTTCATAGTAAAATCCAACATTTAGAAGGGAAATATTCTCCCATGTATTCTCAACATATGAAGAAATAGTATCATGTGTTAATAAGATAAGTAAAGAATTCTCCGAGTCCTATGGCTTTGAAGGGAAGAAAGATAAGAAAAGGATGGAAGAGAGAAAGATGGATAAAGGGAAGAGGGAAAAGAAGAATTTTCCTATATGTGATAATTGTGGTAAGAAACAACCTTGAACTTTCCTGAAGGGAATGAGAGTTTGTTATAAGTGTGGAGAAAAAGGACACCAAGTACGTGACTGCAAGGGTAAGAAAAAAGTTTCAAATGAACAATGCTTCATTTGCAAGGAGTTGAGACACTACGCGAACCGATGTCCAAATCATCAGAGTATTCCCCAAATGATGCTATTGGATAATAATCAAGTTATGATACTGCCACATATGAGGATGAATGATTAGAGTTCTTATGTTGTTATTAGAGAATTATGTCATTTGAGTGTTGTATCAACAATGTACTAGTTATAATAATTATAGAGTATATAAGGATTGTACTGCAGTACTATTTCATTAAGGACTTGAGATTGTGTAGAACCAAGAAAAGTGAGTTAATAGAAGGTTAAATTTTTGGGGAATATATGGTTGAGAGAGAGATAAACCATAATATGGTTCTGATACCGAGGTAGTGATTTTGGAATAATACATGATTGATTTGGATAAATTATATTGGATATTCTTGATTACCTTGAAACTGATTAATGATTTGTATATTCCATCATTGTTGGAGTTTACAGCATTTTTGGATAGAAGGAGTATATCCAGTATTCTATAAGGAATAAGAGATCATGAATGTAATCAATAAGGTTTTATGGTAATTCAGGATGTTGTAGTGTTTTAAAAGAATACATGATGAAGGTGTTCACATGTTATTACGTGGCAAAAAGGATCTTCATTGTTTTTACCTTCCTTATAAATTTTGGACTGTGAGTTTAGATAGAAGTATTTTGGATAATTCTAGTTTGAGATTATTTTTGGATTTCCATAAAAGGACAACCTAGAGGTCGGGCGACAACCCATCGCGTCCGGTAAGGCCGCAAGACTTGAACCCGCAACCGAAGGGTGACAAGGGTGTATCACCTACCACTGGCCCATGTGATGTCCTGGATTGAATAATGTAGTCTTTTTAAAAAAAAAAAATCTGGTAGATGAATTATAAATTCATTTTTTTGAAACCCTATACGAATAGGATAAATAGAATATTATTTTTAAGTTCTGTTATCTTTTAGAGTGAAAGATGAGTTTGTGGTAGAAATTAGTTAATGGATGAGACTCTACTTGTCAAGTATATATTTTTCTTCTTCTCTTATTCTATGAAGAAATTAATTCTTATACTTTAGTGAAGGGATCTTAAAACAAAAAATGTGTTATCCTAATACCATATGTTTTGTTGAACCGATGGTATTTTAAATCATCATAGATTGATGAATTTAAGGCCCTCAATTTTACACTTGTTTGTGATTGATGACCTCAATCACTACCTATAAATATTTACATTTTTCTTCCAATTATATGTCTCTAATTTCCACCAATGTTCTCCTAATCAAGATAATAATTTGGTGGTGACCCTTTCATTTCCCTTTTCCTCTTATTAAGACTAAATTTTATTAACCTAATTTTCGATGTGGGTTTTCCCAAAGGTATTTTCTATTTTCAACCTTTTATTTTCGAAAAATAATTTCAAATTGCGAGGACGCAATTTATTGAAGGAGGGAAGAATGTAACACCCCGAGATTTCATAGTACGTTATTTCTTCAAAGTAATTCAATAACTTGCACTACGCGCAACACCGAGTTCTAGCGCACCATGAGTTACCAAACAAGCCGTTCAAAAGAGGTTATGAATAATATTAACTGAATTTTGAACTTTATATAATCCTTATAATTTTAGAATCCATATTATGAGTTTCTTAGACATAATATAAGAACAAATACATTTTTTTTCAAATAAAAAAGTATTTTTCAAAAAATGAAATTTTACTGCCTTTTAATGGAGAAGCCTTTTTAAATACAATATTTGAAACTTTTATATATTAAATTTGACAAAATAAACTTCTTCTTTAGAATCGGTACATAAGAATTTAGTTTTGATAAAGTTTTGGTGTTTTTCTGATAACTTTCATATTTGGGTGAATAGTGAAAAATACTATATTTTAACTGAAAACAACTTTTTAAATCAAAATAATTTATATTGTTAAATTATAAATTTTAATGGTTTGGAAGTATAAATAGATTATATTTTTACCATTTAATCCAATGATGCTCATTTTAAGTAATTTCACTTTGAAATTGGACATAAACAAGTGTAAAACTTTTGGTAGTTATTATTTCTTAAATATGCCTTTTGGTTTTGACAGCGGGAATTAATTTTAAATTAATAAATGCAACTTCTATGTTTTGAATTTGGTAAAATAGACTTCATTATTGAATTTGTAATATCAAAATTAGCTTAGGGTGAAGTTTTGTATTTTTTCTGAAAACATTCAATTTTTGATGAATAGTGAAAAAAACACTGAGTTATAGTTTAAAATCGAATTTTTATTTAAATAATCATTTATTTTATTTAAATTTAATTAAGGTCAAAATAGATACATAATACTTATATAAGTTCAATGTAATTCATTGGAGTTAGTTTAGAATAATTTTAGATATATAAAAATTTTATTGAACTTTTCACCGTCTTTTACCCACCTCCTAGGAGAATTTGCAAATTCACACAAAACTTAATTTTACCGCTTATGTGAGTGGAATTTAGAAAATCCTAGAGACATGGTTAATATCAAGGAGTAAAATGTGGTTCAATAAGATAAAAATAATTTTTTGTGAATATTAACTTTTTACTTTTATTTACCACGGTAAAAAAGTAAATAGGGTAATTAAGAGTAAAAATGATTTTATTATTACCCTAACACATGTCCTAATTATATTGGATAAGTATAATTCGACCAAAAACAACATTAGGAATAAAATACAAACCTCTTTGGTATACTTGGATTAGATTAGAACATTTATTATTATTTTATTCAAAGAAGAGTTAAAAGAGTTAAAATCAAAGTTTAATAACTAAAACATTTTTAATATAGGGTTATACATAAGATAAATTCAATTATAAATATTAATTATAAAACTAAAAATATTTCCTACATAATTGTATTTTATTTATAATTTTTATACATTAAATAATTTAATTTGTTTATGACACAATGATGATGTAGTAATTACCTTATTAGTGAAATATTAAAATAATTGATATTATAAATACCCAAATAAATATAATTTGAGACTTTTTATAAATTCCAATAATTTTATAGGTTAATATGACAGATTATTATTGGGTATATGAATTTTATTTTAAGTAATAATGCTGTTATGAATTTATCAAAAACAAAATACCCAATAGTGTCAAAGTTGACATAAAAGAGTTTTTAAAACAAATATTATATTATTAATTGATATTATATTCATAAAAATCTAAGGTTCGGGCAAAGGACTTATATAATGATAGGTGTATCATTAATGGACCACTAGGGGGTCTCTTGGATGTATATAGTAAGTTTATTAATTATATAATATAAAAATACAAAGAGACATGGTAAATGTCAAACTATTTAACTAAGAGTTAAATCTAAAAGATAAGGTTACTATAGTGACCCAAACCTGTCTAAAATCAATTGGTTGAGTGTTTTTAGACCCATACACACCTTAGAATTTGAATAATACACTTTTGAGCCATTAGAAACTGAATATGAATTTATTATAAAATAATACTTTAAATTTTTCCTAAAGAGCCCCTCCTCCCCCTTATAAAAGGACACCACTTATAACCAATTCCTCACACATATAAAGCCTTTTGGATCATCCAAAATCTGCCCAATTAAGCTCCCTACATCCCTCACCTCCTCTTATAATCCTTAACTTAGGCAGAAGACACTTCAAGAGTCCTTTTTGGTTCAAACCAAAGGGAGTTACCCAAATTAAAGTTAATGATTTCTCTTAGCTTCTTTTGTTTTATTTTACTTCTCTAACCCCTAAACTATTCTTATTGTTTTCTTTTGTAACAAAACCATTATCATAAATATACTAGGATATTTTTATGAAAAGTATTCGAACTACACTTACACACACCTCCATCTAATGGGTGAAGAACATAATGTTTCTGTGGATGACAACCAAACGCCTCATGAAACGATGATTGTTCAATTATACCCTACCACCTCTCATGGTGGCCATTATGATGGAACTATAATTAAATATGATATTAATGATATTTATTTTATATATAAGATTTTTTAATTCCATTTTATAGGATACCATTATTCGTTTCAGGTTGTATATGTATACGATAATTTCATTTGAGGAAGTGCGGACTACCGCCCCCTCAAAGTGATATGACTCGTTCATACCATACATGGAATGTATAAAGAATGGTGTTAATGAACTTAAGTAAAAGATATAAGATATTATATTATACTGGAATAATAATATACCTATGTATCATTTGGTTTTGATTCCTTTTAAAATGAAAAATGAAATGGAAGTAGCGTTCGGGCGTACGTACGGATTACTGTCTCCACGAACGCGATGAGATTCATTTCCCCATCATATCCATTCAAGAATAATTCTCATTTGATGATTAAAATTAATGTTGAAGGACTTGATATCATTCTGGATATGAATAAGATACAACCTATCCATAACAAACATGACTTACGTAACAAAGCATATAAAATAAAACGAATCAGTTAACACCCGAAACGACGATAATACTAAAATATTATTAACAAAGAAATATTAAAAGATCATATATGATATCATATTTATGTATATGATTCTTGTATAATTTAATAAAAATTATTTCACCATTATACAGGAGGTTAAACTACCCTCAACCAAAGAAAAGTACAAGGTAAGAGTTTATTTCACAATCTCTTCATTATCTGAGGTTGTTTATACATAATTATCTACTGGGACCTATTTATCATCCACATCCATGTTTCTTAAAAATGTATTTCAAAACATTCTTACTATTTTACAGAATATGGGTTAAAGTCATTTATACCCTTGTTTGACTTTTTATAATAAGTTTATAAAGGAATCTTTATGTAATTTTCCAAACAAGGTCCCTTTTAGCCTTTTTGACAAAATTAAGTTAAGAATGTCTTTTTTTAACTTATACGGCAGGTGCGGCTAATTTCCACCGTTGTAAAATCTTTGAAGCTTCCCTTACAAGCTTATAAGAATATTTTCAAAGTAAATGTTTTATTTTATAATTATGTGACTTTTAAATGATTTCAAAAAAAGAGATATTTCTCTCAAATAGTTTTTGATTTCATATATATAAATATTCTTTGATATATTTTAAGCTTATTTGAAGTTGATTTATTATGATATAAAACTTTCATATTGTATTGAAGGTTTTGTAATATGTTTGACTGTGGATGTGTTATTTTTACACCATTCATGGTTTATGGAGAAAGTATTGACATTTCATATGCCCGTTTTAATGCGAATGTTTATGTTATGTTTAAACCTATTCATATGAGGAATGCATTGGACTTAGTAAGTGACGGGTGGAGCCCGCTATAGCTCTTCGATGCATCGGTAGGTCTCATGATACAAACTAGTGTCTTGACATGAGGCCTTGACAAAATCTTATTTTTAGTCTTGGCACGAGGCCTTGGCTACATGGTTATGATAGTCTGGCATTATGAATTCCATCATTATGAAATTGGTTATTGATATTGCATGTGATTATTAGACTAGTAGAATATCCATGTGAATAAGTAAATGGAATTATTTCATTTGATTTCTGCCATATTATGCTGAAGTTCAATTTTAAAAGGCTTTTGTTTTAGTTATACATTGCCTTAAATGTTTATGCTTATTTATGAAAGTTTCCGCTATATTGTTATCCTTACTGGGCATTTGAGCCCACCCCTTTCTATGTTTTATTTTTCCCAGGATTACAAGAAGTGTATTGTGATTGATATGCAGGGTTGATCCAAGGGAATAATGACATTCATAAAGTATTATTTATGTTGTTTTGTATGTTATAAAGTGTAATGTAACATTCATGTATGTAATATATTTTCCAAGACTGCTAAACCAATCAGTCCTTCGAGAATTGATTCCTTGTAATCATGCCAATTTATTAAAATAATGCACCGAATCTGGGTAACTAGGGTCGGGGTGTTACACGTTGTGCTCTAAAGGGGGGGTGATTGTAACACCCCCAAATGATAAAGGGTTAAATGACTAAATGATATGACTCATGTCAACAAGGTGCACCTTCCTTTTCAGGAGCCTGCCTGATTAGAACTCCACAGTTAAGCGTGCTTGGCCTGGAGTAGTGATCAGGATGGGTAACCTTCTGGGAAGTTTCCCAGGGTGTGTGTGAGTGAGGACAAACCACACTAGAAATGACATGTGTTAGCTTGTGGAGTAAATCATTAGTTAGATGACCCATTCAGGCATGTGGGTGGGCCCCCAGGTGGTACCTGGTGGGCCAGGACCTGAAGGCCATGTTAAGGAGAGGTGGCTGTACTGTCACCGGGGCCCATTTGTCACATTTGATATTAGAGGAGGAACTCAGCCTTAAGTGGAGCACACTGCCTGGGTTGAGATGTAGGGACCACAATGAGGACGTTGTTTTCTAAAGGGGGGAGGGGTGATTGTAACACCCCCAAATGATAAAGGGGTAAATGACTAAATGATATAACTCATGTCAACAAGATGCACCTTCCCTTTCAAGAGCCTTCCTGATTAGAACTCCACAGTTAAGCGCAGGGAAACTGGTGGTACCTGGTGGGCCAAGACCCGATGGCCATGTTAAGGAGGGGTGGCTGTGTTGTCACCGGGACCCAGTTGTCACATTTGATATCAGAGGAGGAACTCAGCCTTAAGTGCAGCACACTGCCTTGGTTGAGATGTAGGGCCTACAATGAGAATGTTGTTCTCTAAAGGGGGTGATTGTAACACCCACAAATGATAAAGGGTTAAATGACTAAATGATATGACTCATGTCAACAAGGTGCACCTTCCTTTTCAGGATCCAACCTTATTAGAACTCCACTGTTAAGGGTGCTTGTCTTGGAGTAGTGATAAGGACGGGTGACCTTCTGGCAAGTTTCCTAGGGTGCGTGTGAGTGAGGAAAAATCACACTAGAAAGGACATGTGCTGGCTTGTGGATAAAATCATTAGTTAAATGACCCATTCAGGCATGTGGGTGGGCCCCTGGGTGGGGAGTACATGTCTGCGGGGCAACTGGTGGTACCTGGTGGGCCAGGACCCGACGACCATGTTATGGCGGGGTGGCTGTGCTGTCACCGGTGCGCAGTTGTCACAAGAATTATGGCTTCTTTTTGGCTTGTATTAAAGAAATAAGGGTGGGGAAAAGAATTAATATCAAGCTACCATATGGGACCTTCACTAGTGATATTTCAGTGGCAGGGAGTATGGCCTTGGAGCATTTCAAATCCCTCCTGGCAGAGCCGAGTGATTGGTGTATTCCTAGCCTGCAGACTGATGGGCCAGGACCCGACGACCATGTTAAGGTGGGGTGACTGTGCTGTCACTAGGGCCCAGTTGTCACAAGAATTATGTATTCTTTCAGGCTTGTATTAAATAAATAAGGGTGGGGAAAAAATTAATATCAAGCTACCATATGGTACCTTCACTAGTGATATTTCAATGGTAGGGAGTATGGCCTTATAGCATTTCAAATCCCTCCTGGAGGAGTCGAGTGATTGGTGTGTTCCTAGCCTGGAGACTGATGGTGCCGTCTCGAGTTTTTGGCAATGCATCTCGAGCTGCTTCAATGAGGTGGATAATATGGTGATGGAGTATCTACCATCTCAGGTGGAGATCAAGGAGGCAGTTATGGTTATGAGTGTGGATAGTGCTCTGGGGTCGAATGGTTTCCTGGGCTCCTTCTTTATAGATGCTTGGGAGGTTATTGGTTCTCATGCTGGGGAGACAACGAGGGACTTATTTAAGGGGGGATCGATCTCAAGGGCTATCTGTGCTTTTAAAGTGGTGTTAATCCCAAAGGTAAGCCAACATGAGTCGATTGATCAATTTCAAGCAATTTGTTTATGTAACTTTTCATATAATATCCTGTCAAGTATTCTTAATAGGAGACTTCAGAGTATGATCCCTTGGGTTGTGTCTGCTGAGCAACACAGGTTCATTCAAGGGAGAGGAATCCAAGGCATGATAGGTATTTCCCAATAGATGGTGTAAGACCTTAACAAGAAATATGTCGGTTCGAACATTATTATTAAAGTGGACATGGATAAGGCCTTTGACAGGATTGAGTGGACTTTCCTCCTAAAGATGCTTCGAAGACTGGGATTGACCGAGTGGGTTTGTGTCTTATTCTTTCGATGTTTTTGCTCCCCGTGGTTATCTGTTTCTTTCATGGGAAGAATTTTTTATTTTTTCAAAACGGTGCGTGGAATTAGACAAGGTGATCCGATGTCTCCTCTTCTATTTATCCTGGGCCAGGAGGATATATCAAGGAACATGGAGCGGTGCTTGATAGAGGGGTCCATTGTGCCTTATCAAAATAGAGGGTGGTTCAGTATTGTGTCTCACCTGATGTTTGCTGATGATATACTCTTTTTTATTAATAGAAGGAGGAAGTCTATTAATGGGTGGAACTCGGTGATGAAGGATTACGGTATTCAAAGTCGGTAGAGGGTGAACCTGAGGAAAAGAAATGTGTTTATCTCCAACAAATGCTCGTGGCGGAGGTCCAGGTATATACAAGATAAGTTGGGCATGCAAGCGAAGAGGCTTCCTTTGATCTACTTGGGGGCTCCGATTTCTAACGGGAGGATTAAATTGAGCCTCTTTGATGGTATTATCAATAGTATTACTTTTAGGATCTGCAACTAGAAGAATATTTTTATCTCATTTGGAGGATGTGTGTTGTCCTCCATGGCGATGCGTGTACTGTCGATTATCAAGGCCCCTAAAGGTACCATTGAGCGGCTGGAAAAATTGATGACAAATTTCATTTGGGATGCTAGGGATGAGGGGAGATATCACTGGGCCAACAGGAAAAGACTAGAAAAGCCTATCGATGAGGTGGTTTCAATCTAAGGAACATTTCGAAGACCATGAAATTCAGGTAGGCCAAGTTGTCTTGGGAGATTATTGAGGGAAAGATGGTTTGGGCAAGGTTTATAATAAACAGATACGGTGACAATTGGATTGAATGGGCGGGTAGCTTGAGGCATCCCTCGAAGCTATCTAGAACAATGATTGAGCTCCTGGAGATGCTGGTGGATAAGATTATGTGGGTTGTTGGTCAAGGTGAGATAAGGTTTTGGAAGGATAACTGGTGCGGTACCACACTCCATTATCCAGGTTGCCCGACCCTAGAAATTTGGTTCAGTGAGGCCACTGGTTTCCCTAGTTTTATTCATGCGACTCTGGATTTGCAGCAACAGGAGGTGTTTCAAAGCCCTGGTCTCCTCTTCATCTGGGGCTTTCAGTATCAGTGAGTTGCTGGAGAGTTTTCATATAAGAACCAGATCTGATGAGTAGGCTACTTCCATGTGGTGTAAATTGATTCCTACCAAGCTCAATTTTCTTGTATGGAGGATTAGGAATAACTAATTGGCGACTGATGAGAATATTCAGAGGAAGGGGATTGTTTTAGATTCTCGTTGCTGGTGCTGCTGTAGGCCGAGTCAGGAAACAGTCTGGCACGTGCTCTTCCAAAGAGAAGTCACTTTTATCATGGAGTGGTGCACGGGTGTGGCAGGGAGCCGAGAAACCTTAAAATATTTCTTGGAAGCCTGGTTCTGTAGTTCTGATCGAGACAATGCAGAGGCTCAAACGAGGGGCATGGTTTTCGCTGCTTCATGCTGGGTGATTTGGGAAGCCCGTAATAGAACTAGGGAGGGTATAAAATCATCCCAAACGTATCTCCTGGTTTGGTTCAGATCTATGGTAGCAGAGCTGGGAGGGATCCATCTGCGAGGGAGTCGATCCATATCCTTACGGATGCTCATCCCGAGGGTTGGCTTGGAGGTCTCTAGGCAGCTCAACAGAGGGTCGTGGGTGTGCTGGTTTCTGCCTTCCCGGGGTCTGAAACTCAATATCGATGGCTCCTATACTGGGGGAGTGATGTGATGAGGAGGGCTGGTGAGAAATGAGCATGGTTCGGTTCTGCTGGGCTTCAGTGGCTTCTATGGACCGGGCAGTTCTCTAGGAGCGGAGGTAAGCGCGATGCTTAGTGGTCTTCAATTATGTCAACTATACAATCTCAAGATATTGGAGGTAGAATTGGACTCCAAAATTCTGGTAGGGTTAATTAAATGGGATAGAAATCCGCCTTGGGAGTTGACGTACTATATTCGGAAGGGCAAGAAGTTGCTGGATGCTGGCGTGAAGGTGGTTCATACGTGGCGTGAAGGTAACTTCACCGCAGATGCCTTAGCTAGCAGAGGCAATTCAAGGGGGACTATCACTATCCATTCTTGTTTGGGTTCTTTTCCTATGGACTGTAGTAATTTTTTTAGGGGTGATGCTCTTGGCCTCCACCATATTCGTCCGCCCTAAACTTTGTGTTTCCTATTCTTGAATAAAAAGTAAACTTTTCAGTCAATAATAATATTCAAGCCTATGAATCATTACACATGTATGGATATAGGGATATCAAATGACACAAATAAATATAGACTTCCTATTTATTGGTCATGTTCTCATAATCTCCTACACTGAAGATTGCTAAGGGAGTATACCATGAGATTGTCTAAAATTCCTATGAGTATCCACCCCGAATAAACTATATAATTTTTACCCTATCAAATGATATCATACAAATATAGACCTTTTATTTATGAATACTATCATGACACTTCTAGGTTCTCATCATAACAGAGAACTGCTATGACTTTTCTGCGTGACATATAATCTTAAAGTATGTTGAAGTTGGTTCTAGGCCATCAAATCCAAAATACTCCCACTTGCACCAGAGAAAACTGCTAACAACATTCATCCCACTATCTCTCACATGGTGTTCATGATTTTGTTGAGATGAGACTTTAGTCAAGGGGTCTACTATGTTTTCCTTCATGGGAACTTTGAACACATCGACTTCACCCATTTGAGAAAAATCCCCTAAGAGGTGGTATTTGAGGAGTATTTTATTGATTTGTTAATACAACCTTATCTCTTTTGAAAGATACAACAATATAGTATTATCATAATATAATGTGATAATATATTTACTATCATGCACTTCATAAAGATATTGGATGAAGTTTCCAATCCAAACCGCTTCTTTAGATGCATCAGAAGTCACTATATACTCAGAATCCATTATAGAATTAGTGACAACTGGATACTTTGAACTCTTCCAGATCACCACACCTCCATTGAGGCTAAATACATATCCTAATTTTCACTTCATATTGTTTTTATCTATTTAGAAACTAGCAACAATATATTCTCTGATGACTAAATTCTCATCTCATTTATATACTAGGAACATATCCTTTGTATACTTTAGATACTTAAGGATAGCCTTAATAGTAGACCAATGTTGTTCCCCTGGACTAGATCAATATCTACCTATCATTCTTAAAGTATATACAACATCAAGACTAGTATATAATATTAAATACATGATAAATCCTATCACGAATGTGTATGGGATCCTACTCATTCTCTTTCTCTCATGTTGTTTCTAAGGAAAAATTTTCTTAGAGAGATATATACCATGTGGCACTAAAACCAATACCCTCTTGGATTGATCCATACTAAATCACTTTAGTATCTAGTCAATGTATTTACTTTGAATTAGTATAATAATCCTTTTATATCTACCATTAATAATCTTGATTCTAAGGATATACGATGATTAACCTAAGTCCTTTATAGAGAATCACTTTTTTAACTAGTCCTTAACTGAATGTAAGACTGGTATGTCATTTATAATAAGTATTATGTCATCAAAATACACTATTATGAATACAACCACACTCCCACTAAACCTCTTGTAAACATGTATCACATTGGTTCTTTATGAAACCAAAATCTCTCATAGCTTCATCAAATATAATGTTCTATGACCTAAATGCTTGATTTAACCCATAAATGAATCTCTACAACTTTCATATCTTATTGGAATTTATGGGAGTCATAAACCCTTCAGTTTGTGTCACATAGACATCTTTATAAAGGTTCCCATTAAGGAAATTTGTTTAAACGTCAATCTTCCAAATCTTATAGTTATAGAGAACTACCATGGAAAATATATTTTAATGGATTTAAACATAACAACTGGACAAATGGTTTCTTCATAGTTAATGCATTGACACTATTTAAACCCTTTAGAAAATGGAATTTATTTATAGGTACTCACTTTTCCTTCCATGTCCATTTTTATCTTGAATACCCATTTGCACCCAACATGTTTTACATCAACAAACGGATTGACCAAAACCCAAAATTTGTTATAATAAATTGAATCCATCTCATAATTCATGGATTCTTTCCATCTCAAAGCTTTTGAGTTCTACACTACCTCTTTGTAGGAAATATAATCATTATTTTCAACCAATAATGAGTCACCATATTCAGTGACTAGAAAACCATATCTTTCCAGTTCTCTAACCCCTCTAGTGCTCCTACATAGTACTTGTGTTTCAGAAATAACATCTTCTACTAGGACCTATAGAATATATTTATATACCAACTCTTGTTTATCTTGAGCATCAACTTAATCAAATTCAACATTTCTCCCACTATCTTCCTTGAGGATGTTCCCCATTTCAATAAAATGGATTATCTTATGATGGTCACCTTCTATTATAAGGGGTTGTATAGATAATAACCCCTTGTTTCCTTGAGATACCCTATAAAGATACACTTTTCTCCTCAAGGAGATAGTTGTTTTTCTATATTTGGCCTTAACAAAAACATAGAAACCCCACTAATGAGTGTGTGACAACACAAATTTATTTCAATACATTAAATCAAATGGTATTTTATTTTCTTTCTTAGTTGGTACCTAGTTTAGAATGGATGTTGTAATGTGTAATGCATATCCCCAAAAGGATAATGGAAGAATTACTTGACTCATTATCAACCTTACCATATCAATAAAGGTATGGTTACTCCATTCACTAAAACCATTCCATTGTGGTGTATCAGGAGGAGTGAGTTGAGATAGAATCCCACACTCCCATAGAAATTTTATGAATTCTTGGTTAATATAATCACCACCTCAATCAAATATAAGCTTCTTTATCTTATTACCAACTTTATTATCTAATTTATTCTTGAACTCTTTGAATTTATCAAAGGATTTATACTTATAACTCATCATGTAGATGTATCAATATCAACTAAAGACATCATTAAAAGTAATGAAGTAAGAATACCCACCTCTATCTTCTACTGGAAATGGTCTACACACATCTATGTGTACCTATTCTATAATATCTATACCACTTTCACCTTGTACACCAAAAGGTTTCTTGATCATTTTTTCTTATAAACAAGTGTGAATACTATCAAGTGGTTTTATCTCAAAAGAGTTTAAGTAACCATCTTGATAGAGTTTTATCAAATGTTTCTCATGTACATAGCCAATACGGGGATGCCACAACTGGTTGTGAAATGAGTCATGTGAACATGATTTTTTTATTAATTTCCAATACTTGGTTTTCACAATTTAATACATAAATACCATTTTTAAATGTTCTATACCATAACATATGTTGTCTTTATAAAAGAAACAACTTTTATTTATGTACTTAAAAAAACCATTCGGATCTTAGTAGGATACATAAATTATGTTCTTAGTAATAGTTGTTACATAATAAAAATCTTTTAAAACTAAGACCATTCTAGTTAGCAATAGAAAGTGGTAGTATCTAATGGCTAGAGCAGTCAACCTTGCTCCATTGAAATCTTATAAATCCTCCTCTCCTCTTTAAATATTTTTAAATCCACTTGGTTCTTATATTTGAATGCAGTTGTGAGAACCAAAATCTATATCTAATACCAAATATATAGATATAGAAATATTTCACTTGATAATGAATTCACTTGAAGCTTACCCTTTCTTATTTAACCAAGTTTATTTCTATTCTAGTGGCCCAACTTTCCACATGAAAAACATACTGCATCATTTTTTTCCCTCTCTTTGGATCATATTTTCTTAGAAGGATAGTTCTCATGATCTTTAGACTTGGAATGAGTCTTGGGACCCTTTTACTTGTTCTTACTTTTCAATATAAGGACTGTAGTATTTTCACACCCCATGTATTTATCAAATTAGTGAATTAATATAAACATCTTCAAGAGAGACTTATCACTAATGCTCATATTATAATTAATAATGAATTTGGAGAAGATCTTAGGTAGTGAGGATAAAATTATATCTATGCATAGATCATTATAGATCTTAAATCCTAATATGTCTATGCACTCAATGTAGCCAATAATATTGACTATATGAGGCCCAAATGGCATCAAATCTCCAATAATGAACATGTATAGTGGAATAGAGATCTCATATCTCTCTTGTCTTTCCTTCTCTTGATAAATATCATGAATATAAGACATGATTCTATACACATCCATATAATCATATTGCATTAAAATATCCTTAGACATATATGAAAACATGAAACATTGGACATCTGTAGCATCATCCAAATGTTTCATATAGAGAGATAATTCTTCCTTAATATACTATTTTCTAGGTTCCTCATGAATAATGTTTTCCAACACATATAATTTTCATTCGTGGAATAGTATAAACTATAAACGTTTATACCATTCTTGGAAATTTGAGTTGGTGAGAAGGATATCCTTATCTAATATGGATCACAGTGATATAATTAATGTTATAGGGGTTTCCATTTATAAAATAAATATGACCATTACTTTAGTACTTTATTTGGATTACTAAATTTGACAATAAATTTTATGTTATTTATTAATCTATTGTAATTTTATCAAAAACTATTAACCCTCACCATTAGTTTCTAAATATCCTTTCTCAAATATATCCTAGTGGAAAGGATCTATATTCTCCTTATCATAACCCAAACATAGGTATGAAAAGACACTCTAAGGTATTTATATAGAAGTAACTTGAAAATTGCATTAACCTGCATTTCCCTGATCCGTTGAGTGGACTCCCCAATATTGAAATCCTACATTATGATTTCCTTAACACTCTACCTACTAGTTTCATTAAGTTTTTTAGAGGAGAAAGCAACCCAATAGAGGTTAATATAGTACTTTGAACTATGGTTTGATTTCTACCCAAGTAGTGGAAGATTATACCGACTTAATTTTTTATTTTTTAGGGTTTTTATCTTTATGTAAAAACTTCCCATTTTATATTATTGCATACTTACTAATATTAAGTGTATTTTACATAAGTGACTAACCATGTCAAGATAAAATTTTCACATATTATAATATTTATTTTAATTCCATCTAGCATGATTATTAATTAATTAATTTAATGATTTAAACATCTATAAATAATTAACCATGCAACTAAAAAAATTAAATAAATAAATTGGAATGACCACAAGATTATATAATAGTTGGTTTATCTATAGAATGATAAACCAACCCTTAAATCTAGGAAATTAACTCCTAAAACCAAGCATGGTTTGAGTAAAAACATTCCACCTATGTTCTATGTACTTCCTGGATTGGTTTCACCTTGAATCCAAACTTGAACCACCTCCACTCACCTATGATCTCCATACATTATATAATTTTACTCACACACAGGTGAGGGGAAATAAAGGACTAGTTAAAGGGGTTTATATAAAAAAATTATGGGAACATAGAACCTTACATAACAAGAGGATAATAATGAATCACAATCCATTATTTAATTTAATAAATTATTACAAAAACCATGTAATAATAATAAATTAAATAATCCAATCGTATACATAGTATGGTTTAATATCATGGTTATTCATACACATGAAAAAATAAAAAAAATTATACTATCTAGCATTCTCTTCAATTCATTATTTATTATTATGATAAATGGATTTGAATTAATTCAATTAATTAATTAATTCTCTTTATATTAATGACCATCTGAAGTATCTTGGAGATACCCATCATAAATATAATAAAAAATGGATTGACTAGTATTTATAGATAATTTCATTGAATTAATTGAGAATTTAATAATTTTACAAACCTTATTAAAAAGTTAACACATCAGATTCCAATAGTGTAATTAATTTTTTCATACTTCCATTAATTATTCTTTATGTAATTTAATTTTGTTATTTATTGAGAGAATACACAAGTGTATTAATGATCCACATGCCTTGTTAATCTCTTTACATGTATTTGGGATAAATTTTTAGGGACTTAGTGTGTATCTTGGATGATTCACATGATGTGTACGAGTGAGATAAACATTGTGCATTTATCTTTCCATGTGTCCATATAACCTACCCATGGATTTAGCATATTCTTCAAATGAATGAAATAATGAGTCACACAGCATGTGCACCTGATACATGTTGTTAATCTCATTAATGATACATCCTGTTAGTCTGATGAATAATAGGCTGCTTATTTGACAACATTTTTAGAAAGAATTTTATCTCTAAACCATGTAGACTACATGATGTGTATGCCAGCAATACATCACGTGATCTGAAAAACCATATGCCAGGCTGGCTTGGTTAACATGCGGTATGAATTAAATGAACTGTGTGTTATTAATTGTCAATGCGTCATGTATCCAATGAAACATCTAGGTGTTGTGAAATTGGGTATAAAACATGTACTTTCAATTACATGTTATGTATCCATGTCTACCAGCCAGAATACTCAACATATTCAGATGGCATCTCTGATCATTCTTCATATTCTCTTAATTTGTTTAAGATGTTATGAAACTTGAATAAATTATATTAATATTTCAAAAACATTTTAATTAAACTCCAAATTAAATAATAAATAAACTAGAATCTAAAAACTAACAACAATTGTGTATAATTGATCAAAAAATAATAAATAATTATAAATTATTATGTGATCACTTTGATTCCACTTTAAGGTTCTAAGCATAGTGGAAGTGTCTGTTGGGAAGTTACCAACTTATCTTTTTTTTATAATCCATGAATAATCCATGGTTTACATGGAGATGAATCTTCATGACCAAAAAAATTAATATGAAGATTAATTGATAAGAA
Source organism: Viscum album (assembly GCA_963277665.1). Lineage (NCBI taxonomy): Eukaryota > Viridiplantae > Streptophyta > Magnoliopsida > Santalales > Viscaceae > Viscum > Viscum album. Next base: position 246,842,608 of record OY728129.1, read on the forward strand.
CCCAGAACCAAGAAGATGGTATTTTTCACATATAATTTACAATTAATTTATTTAATTAAAGAATTACATTTTTTCAAATTATATCATCATTGTTGATGACCAGATAAAGAACTCTTTTCATACCATGGTTTATTCAGAGGAATCAAGGGTATATCCACTTTATCAGTGATTCACACATGCTTTGCAAACCTCATACCATCACTGTATAATCCCTCGGGTTCTAGGATGGATGGTTATAACATTTGCAGTGATCGATGTTGATCATAATAAAACCCATCAAAAGAGAATGGATTTTCTCCGATAGAGGAGGATAGAATCTCAATTTTTTTAGAGGATTATAGGGGAGATATATCTAGGTCTTGAGATAATTATCTCTAGAACTCATTGTGCATAAAAAAATAATGTGGTTTGTGTAGTCAAAAAAATGTCATAATCCGGTTTAAATAATGCTAAATTTAAAAATAATAATTGCATAAGGGCCCTTATTATTCTATTAATCCATGAATAAATCCATTTCAAAATAATAATAGAAATATTATTATTTACTTGACATGTGTTAAGCTCATGTATAAAATAAATATTATTTTCTTTAATAAATAAATTAATATTTATTAAAATAATATTTAATATTACATTTCTTATCAGACCATCAAACTCGGTCTACCAATCCTCCTTAATATTTATTAGCCAATGAATAATGGATATTTATTTAATTAAATAAATATCACTACATTATTTTCCAATAAATATATAATTATTACATCCACCAAATTAGTAAATAAATATTTATTAGATATTCATGTAACTAAACAAATAAATATTTTTTTTACCTTACGAATGAAATAGAATAAATAAATTTTATGCATTCATGTAATTAATAAATAATTATATGGTGAATAAATATTTATTAAATATTCAACTCACATATATATTCTATTTAATAACTGTTGATTGAATATTTATGATCAAATTAAAATGAATAATTATTAAACCACACATTAGAATAATATTTTTCCAACATGTTAAATTCATATGGAATTTAACTGAGGTTTAGAATATACTTAGTGTGTGACCCTCTAGGACCCTTTATTAGTGGAATTAGGATACACTACCTAAAGTCCAAGGTTATCATCTAGGAACATGCCAAGGATCCCCTATAGAAATAAGTTAATGTCACAATGACATACAATCTTCTATGAACTCACATTGAGTAATATAATCCCTTTATCTTGATATCTCTAATTAATCAGGTTGCATACTGGTGTCACCAACCTATATGCTTGATGTCTCTTTCTTTGAATTTCCAAAAATGAACTTTCCAATAATACCACCATATCCATGGACATAATTAGGTAGTTCAATTCCCATAAAAGGTCCTAAGATATCATCTTCAATTAAAGAAAATAATGGGTAAATCCTTTCTCACATTATTCATTAATACAACATTACTCATGATGCACCCAATGTATCCCACCTCCACACAAGCATATATCTTTATGATTTTCATAAATACATCAAATTATGTGACTCATGATATGTATTAATAATAATCATAAAGTATAAGGATCATTACACACATTAACAGATAAGAATATCCACCGACACATGTAAATGAGGATTTCTTATTGGCGGGTCATGTTCTCATAATCTTTTGCACTAAATATTATGAAGTAATTACACCATGTGAATGTTTCTCAATGTACTATAAGTATCCACCCCTAATATCTTGTATCATTTGTTTCCCATTAGATGATAGTATACATCTATATAACTTATATTTAAGAATACTATCATGTAACTTCTACATTCACATCATAGCTGGGAACTGCAATGGCCTTTCAATGCAACATATAAATTTAGGAGATTATCACATACCATTTCAAATATAATAATGATAATGATGTGATAAAAATACCACATTAATATTAAAATACATGAATATAAGTAATTATAAAGTATGTAGACGTTTGTTCTAGGTAACCATGTCCAACATGATGGAAAGAGTTTAGTGTTCACTTTTTGAGTAAAATTTTCATGGATATTTTTGGGGTGGGGATTTATTTAATACTAAAAATATTATCAATTTATCACCCATTATTATTATGCAGGAAAAAACTCCTAACTAGTTTTGGTATCGAAAGGAGATCAAGTATGATCACTTGCATTTTTTCAATTTCAAGGCTTTTTTTTATTCCTAGAGATGATAGATCCAAACTAGATTCTAAGAGATGAAAATTAATTTTTATTTTTTATGGACATAATGTGTTTGGGTACATGTTTTATGATCCTATTTCAAATAATCTTATTATAATTCATGATGTAGTGTTTATACAGTATCATACTATTATAGATATTGATATGGTAAAAAAGTATACCTCTCTAAATTCTACTGGGTTTTTCAGTCACAAGAAAGTTTCTAATTCATGTTTACCTCATTTTGTTGATTTTGATGATCATATTGATGTGTAGAATGATGTTTAGGATGAACATATTGGAGTTTATACTTATAGTGCACCTTTTGTTTTTTATGATCTCATTCCTAAGGTTATTAGTGAACCCATAGTTCCAAACAATATTTCATATCTACATCCTACCACATATACTAGGTATTCACATGATGAGTATGTACTCCTCACTGAAGGGGGAAAACAAAGCCTTGATGTGTCATTAGAAAGTGATTAGAAAGATAAATGGGTTGTAACAATGGATGATGAGATAAGATCATTACATTACAACCAAACTTTTGATCTGGCAAAGTTACCTAAGGTTAAGAGAGATTTTTAAAATCGGTGGTTTTTTTGGATTAAAAATGAAGAATCTAGTTTTGTTCCATGATATATGGAAAGGTTAGTTATTAAATGATTATTTAAGAAGAAAAGTGTTTATTTTGATGAAATTTTATCACCTATTTTCAAAATGTATTTAATTTGAGTTGTTATTGGTTTAGATTCTAGTTTATATATATAGATTAACCAGATGGATATAAAGATAGATTTCCTCTATGGTGATTTAAAGGAGGAGAATTATATAGAGAATCCTGAGGGTTTTGTTAAAATAGAGAAATAGGATTATGTATGTAGGTTAAATAAAAGTTTGTATGGTTTGAAGCAAGATCCAAGGCAATGGTATACAAAGTTTGAATATATCATTTTTTATCAAGGTTTCAGGAATACCTCTTCTAATCATTGTGTTTTTGTTTAGAGTTTTTTTATAATGATTTTATTATACCATTTTATTATATGGATGATATACTCACTGTTGTCCATGATGCTTCTAGAATTGACATATTGAAGAAGTATCTTTATCAGTATTTTGTGATTAAAGACCAACTTGTCAAATTCTTGGCATAATGATCTCCCATGATAGAAAGTCTAAAAAATTATGGTTATATCAGGAGAGAAACATTGAGAAGGTAATTCCAATATTTTCAATGGACCTCTCCAAAGTGGTTAGTACCCCTATTTACATTTTAAGATCAATGCTGTCTAGTCACATTCTATTGATGAGGTGAGAGAGGAGATAAAACATAAACGTTATTCATCTTTTATTGGTTCTTTAATGTATGTGATAGTATTTACTAGACCTGATATAGCTCATGTAGTTGGTGTAGTCAGTCATTTTCTATCAAATATAGGTAGAGAAAATTAGAGAGTAGTGAAGTATATTTTTATATATCTTCATTTAACTTATTATATGAGATTGTGTTTTGTAAGTAATAAACTAATGCTTTTAGTCTTTATAGATTCAGATATGGCAGGGGATATGGATTCGAGGAAGGAAACTTTAGGCTATCTGATCACTTTTTCATGGGGGACCTGTATCTTGGTAGTCTATATTCCAGAGTTGTGTTACTTTATCTACCATTAATTCCAAGTTTATTAAAATTATAAACGATTGAAAAGAAATATCATAGATGAAGAATTTTATCTGTGATATCAATTTTAATTAGGATAGGTATGTTTTATTTTGTGATAATCAAAGTGTTATTTTCTTGGGAAGGAATCATATTTTTATGAAAGATAAAAAAAATCGATGTTCAATTTCATTGGATCCATGAAGTCCTTGATTTTTGACAATAGTAGATTAATAAGATTCATACATATGATAATGGGTTAGACATACTGACCAAGATTTTACCAAGAGATAAATTTAAAATTTTCAAAGGATTTCAGGGTTTTTAGTTGAGTTAGAGGGGGTGTTTGTTGGGAATCATACTCACATGGGGATGTCACGTACCTCATTAAATAAAAGGAAAAAGGAAATAAAAATATATGAATGTATTTTTTATCTTTGTTTTATTTTTTTGAAGTTGGGTCTGTGACTCTATCTCTGGGAAAACTAGGTTTTTTTCTTGTATGACCTCAAAGTAAGGAGGAAAATTTATATTGTGATCAAATTTGATCTATAATAAATTTTCTTATGATCTTGATGATTTTTATGCACCTGGTTATTCTATAAGTGAACTTAAGATCTTTATGATCATATTTATATTTAGTCTACTTTACTTGATGATAAATTTTGTTAGATTTTATTTTTTCTTATATCTGTCTGCTAATATTATTTTTTTGTTATCAGAGTATTATTTTTGAGATCCCATTCAATGTTTAAGAGTATCTACCAAGTACTTTTGATTATTAGTGAATTATGATTTCTGGGATGGATCCTGTGTTTTTTCCCATTTGGATTTTCCATGTTATAAATATATGTAATTGATCATTAATTTATTGTATATATATTTTAGTCCGCCACACATCTGCTTTTATTTTTAGGCCCTTTTGAAGGGAAATAAATTTTATTTCTACTGCGCATAAAATTTGTTGTTCATTTTAATGTTTTTTATCACCATCTTTCCCAATATATACATCATCATGCAGTTCAATGTTGATATCTAGTTTTATGAGGAATCCTTCTTGAATGGAAAATTTTTGAATTTGGTTTTTTTAATTAAATGGGTTAGAGTTTTTTCTTTTTGGGAAATGAGGTTGAGAGCACCAATTCATTTAACATCGGATTTTTTTAAGAAGAAATTTAATTATATATATATATATATATATATAAATTTAATATTGTATTTAAAATATAGTTTTAAAAAAATATATATAATTATAAACACCCTAAAATATTTCATAAGACACTCAAGATTAAATATAAGTGGATAATAATTTTTGAAGTTATTGTTACAGTAATTTAGCAGTATTGTTGCAATGATACTATTCCCCTAAATTGAGATTTTGTGACACAAAATTGGACTTATGGGCAATATGGTTATTTATCCATCAATTTTTTTTGATCCATAGGGCCTCTAAACCATCATAAACAATTTCTTTAGGACACAGGGTCTCCAGGGCATAATTAATTGGAAACAAGTGACATAGAGGGATTATATGAATAGTTTAGTGCAACAAGAATGTGGTGAAAACTGGTGACATAAAATCACTACTAGGTGGGTGATCTTGAAATAGGTATGTGTGAACTAACTCCTATCAAACATTCATTCATCCCCAAAAAACTTTTTAAGTGGAACCAGTTAGATGGTGCACTGCAACAGACAACAAATTCAGCGGGGTGCCACACATGCATCACTAGGCGGGCAACTCGAAAGAGATGAGTTTTCTGACAGCTATCATTCTAAAATCTTTCCACATGGTTCTATAATCTATTATATAGGGGTTCCCTACTATGGTGTGTCAAAGTCTAGCCTGATTCAACAATTCTTGGTGTGTGTGGGGGACTTTCATACTAGTAACATAGTGTGATGACTATTAACTAGGGGTATAAAGGTGTAAGAATGGAAGCACAACATGAATTAAGGAAATAATTGATCGGAAACTATGTATTTAAACTTTTTTCCACTAGTAATTCAGTCCACCAATGTTCTATATATGCCTTTGGGCCTTCGGGCCATGTATTGTAATAAAATAGGTCTAGTGAGTACTTATCATTCCTTATGGGGAGGGATGAGGCTTGATCCACTAGGGTGCCTGAGTGAATGTGTTGTTTAGTTTCTTATAATACCGTATACCTATAATAATATTATAATTATAATAATATTTTTTGTTTATATATATATATATATATAATAAAATTTTAAAAAGTATTTAAAATGCTATTTTTAATTAAAAATTACCAGCATTTAAGTAATTCTAAAATATAACTAAAAACCACACTGACGAATCTCATTTATAGGGGACAAGAACTTGAAAACCCCTTATGTATTTTCAATATGAGATCCAGTTTCACTTTTATAGCATTACAATAATAATAATATATTATTAATAATAATAGATAATTAATAACATCTAATTAAGAATAAAACCAATTAAAATAAAATATCATTAATAGAAATAATAAATAATATTATAAATGATAAAAATTAATAATATAATTAATATAATAAATAATTAATACGATAAATAATAATTAATAGTATAATTATTTATTAATAATATTATCAATAATTACCTAAGTGGTAAAGTCACCCCATAATTTGGGATGAGATCCGTGTTTAAATCTTTGTATCCCCCTTTAAGGGGGGGATTTATCAGTCCATTTATGAAAAATAGGGGTCTACACTATGAGAATTAATAGATATAGGAACCAAGCATCATGTTAGGGACTATACAGACAACATAGTGCGGCAGGAAGATGTTTCAACCTAGCAACATGGATGCATCACTAGGTGGGCAGTTTGAAAAAGTGAAAAGTGAATTAAAATATATTTTAATGAATCTAATTTTCATGTTTAAACCCTTTTAATATTTTAAAATAATATCCAGAGTTTTTATTTAGAGTTGGCGTAAAGTTTTGGATGTCACAGGTCCTTGGTATTGATATATTAAAAATATTAAATATAATAAACCACACACACACACACCTTTTTTGGGAATAATAAAATTTCCATTGAATAGATTCCCTGATGGGAAATATAAGACTGTTGTTGGGTTCCAAATGTGGGTTTTTCCGTAGGTGTGTCATAATTTTTATATGCATCAAGTTTCAGGTTGATGAAAAATCATAGACAGAGAATCTAATGAATTAAATTAATTAATTGCTTTAATTGTCTAACCTAGAGATTTCATCCTATTTAATCCCCAATATAGACAATATTTAGAGCTAGCTGTATAATATTGAGAGATTGATAGAGGTATATCTTCACCATGGGGATAATAATCTTTGATGTTTAATTGAAAGAGGATCAAGAATTAGAAATTTTATTCAAAGGATCTCACCATTGATGATGGAATTCTTTTATTTCACCAAAAAAAATGAAACACAATCATTATTAATTAGTGATAAATACAATAATTAGGTATGTGTTTCTATTTTTTTTATTTTTTCCATCTAATTTATGATTCTATCATGAATATAGTTATCTTTTTAGACTCCTCAATTTTTCCACATAACCCTGCAAATTTGATTAGTTTTTTTAGACCTAGATTGAATTCACTGCATCTAAAACTTTAATCATCATTGGTTTTCATATTTTTTATTGATAGAAAAACCAAAATGGCTGTAGTTATATCTCACTTTGATGTTTCTTTGGTTTTATCCCACCGTTCTTCATGTTCTTCATTGCCAGCCTCATTTCAGGTGGTGATTCGACTATTTCCAGTCCGATTTGAATCACGATCAAATACCTAGGTTCTTTTTGAAATATTTATAGAATAATGCGATGATATTTTTTCTTAGATATTTTAGAAATAATGATGAAAAAATATAAATATAAGGATTGGTATGGGATTTCCCATATTTTTTGAGAGTAACAATGTTGGGCTAAGGCAATGATTTCTATTTTGGCGAAGTGAGGGTCGAGGAACATAATTTGGTGATGGAGGATCCATGATCAACACATCTAGAGGCTTATTGTGTGAGAATCATAACAATATTGGAAGATGCATGAAGATCTAGAAATAAAGACTTTATTGTATATGAAATTCCTGACTACATTCTATGTGTTCTAGAAGAAAAAATGTCCCGCTGTGCACTTTATGTGGTAGCTAGGTTTTCATAGCCAAGTTAAATATAACATGACCATTTGGTAGGCCCACATTTAATGTGATCCTACTCAGGTAGCCGAGATGTGTATAGGTAGTACATGCCTAGGTCCCTGAGAGGTCTTATACTCTATGTCCCTAGAGGAACATGCCATGTGATTCTACTCGAACAACCAATTATTGTTCAGAGAGTTCATGCTCGGGACCCCGAGTAGTACAATAAATTATGTGGAGTAGACCACATACTATGTACATGGGCTCTCACACACTGAGTGGTGCAGTAGGACACAACTAGGTGAGGAATTGGCAGTACACCCTATACACTGGAAAGGACAATCCGTGTACTTCTTTTTGAATGTTCTACCTATCACATATCATTCTTTAGGACTTATAATTGGACCCATGATTAGTCCTTCCTGAGTAGATTTCCATTTTGGATGCAATGGTGGACTTTTTTTTGACATAAAATATATTATGGGTGATGGTTCAAGTGAGTTTCTATTACCTCAATGATTGTTATCTGATATCAAGGTCTGGTCATGGTCATTGGAGTTAATATAGGGATTGGTACTCTCCTGATGGAGGAAATTTCTCTTAGGCCATGAGTCTCCCATATCCTTATATTGGTAGGTTTATTAATCCAAATAAACATCTGGTCATAATTCATTTATCTATATAGTTTTTACTCCCCTATCATTGAGCTCCGATAGATAGAAAGTCCTTTATTGGAGTCGCTACTCCTTCGACCAAGGAATTTTATGGTGAGGTGTGGGTCCAATATTATATTCTAGAGAGGTTCACATTGGGCTATTGGAATTAGGACAACACTGAATCTTTGAGATATGGATAGAATTATCACCCTTATCTGGCTATGAATATCAAGAGTTTCCTCTCTCTCTTAATTCAGTTTCTCTTATGAGTATATCAGTTGTCGGGTTTCATTCCTCCTCTTGTCTCATGGGTTGATGTTATTGTTAATTTATATTTCTTCCCTTTTTTGTTTTCAAGGTTTTTTACTAAGTATTTATATACTCACCCTTTCATTTTATTTTCCATCACACGCCATATCTTATGCAGACAACAAACAATTAGATGGTGAACTTGGAAGACCTGATGTTGGTGGAGCATAACAATACTTGGTGATAGTGTTCGCAAGTGGTGTGTGTGTGGGGGGGGGTATCAGCTTTTTGGAGTATAGTTATATATCACTATCAATATTTATGTTGGATCTTCCCTTTATTTCGGGTTATATGTGTATTTTTCTTGTTTTAATCTTTCATTATATTTGTATTTTTTAATTTTGGTTATTCTTAGATGTTATTACATGCATTGTTTCCTCTTGAGTAGTATAATTAATTTATCCCACAGAATGGTGATATACTTGGAGGTGTGAATGTGTAAAGGTTAATTATGATAAGGCCTCCTATAACACCCCAAAATGATATTGGGTTAAATGATTAAATGATATGACTCATGTCAACAAGGTGAAACTTTCTTTTTGGGAGCCTACCTAATTAGAACCCCAAAATTAAGTGTGCTTGGCCTAGAGTAGTGATCAAGATAGGTGACCTTCTAGAAGGTTTCCCATAATGTGTGTGAGTGAGGAAAAATCACACTTGAAAGAACTTGTGTTGGAATATGGGGACATTCATAAGTCATATGACCTATTCGGGCACGTGGGTGGGCCATAGGGAGGGGACCACGTGTCTGCAAGGAAACTAGTGGTACTTGGAGGGTCATGCCCCAACTACCACGTTAAGAATGGGTTTCTGTGCTGGGGCCACATGTCTATGGAGAAACTAGTGGTACCTAGAGGGTCATGACCCGATGAACATGTTAAGATTGGGTGTTTGTGCTATTAGCGGGGCCCTGTTGCTACATTGTTATTAGAGGATAAACCTGGTCTTAAGTGCGGTGGAACTACCTAGGTTGTGATGTAGGGTCCAAAATGAGGAAATTGTGCTCTCGGGGGGGGGGGGGGGATGAATGTAACACACCAGAATGATAAAGGGTTAAATGACTAAATGATATGACTCATGTTAACAAGGTGAACATTTCTTTTCAGGAGCCTACATAATTATAACTCCATAGTTAAGCGTGCTTGGCCTAGAGTAGTGATCAGGATGGGTGAAATTCTGAGAAGTTCCCATGATGTGTGAGAGTGAGCACAAAAAAACTATAAAGAACATTTGTTGGCCTATGGAAACATGCATTAGTTGGATGACCTGTTCGGGCACCCGGGTGGTCTCCAAGGAGGGGACCATGTGTCTGTGGGGAAACTGGTGGTACCTGGAAGGCTAGAAGCTAATTTCCATGTTAAAGAAGGGTTTCTATGCTATCAGAGAGGACCAATTGTTACAACTCTCATTTTATGTTATGCCTACTCAACACTAGTCACCAACCCCTAGTCTATTGGAGGTGAGTTTGAGGTGTCACAATTGGATTACTGTCGATCCAGGTGGGGCTCTGGTGGGTTGGTTCAGGAGAATGGTATATGAGTAGGTATATACTAGGGATGATGTTTAGAGTTACATTGTATATACTAGGTATGATGTTTAGAGTTACATGTGTTTTGAGTATTGGATTGGGAATTGAGGGGACATTCATTAGTCAGATGACCTGTTCGGGCACCCAGGTTGTCTCCAGGGAGGGGACCACATGTCTGAAGTGCAATTGGTGGTACCTAGAAGGCCAGAAGCTAATGGAAATATTAAGGTAGGGTGTCAATTCTACAATCAAGCCCCATTTGTTACACATCCGATTTTATGTTATGCCTACTTAGTGATAGTCGCCAACCCCTAGTCTATTGGAGGTGAGTTTGGGGTGTCACAATCGACTTAATATCAATCCAAGCAGGGCTCTGGTGGGTTGGTTCATGAGAATGGTATATGATTAGGTATATCCTAGGGAAAATATTTATAGTTACATGTGTTTTGAGTATTGGATTGGGAACTGAGGTAAAATGTATTAAGGTGTCTTGAGTTCAACTTTTAGGCCAAGAAACCCAATGATGGTATGACGACTGATATATCCATACACCAGGACTCTGACCAACTTCTTATTGTATTGAAATGATAGGAAACCAATTTATGGGAAACTAGTGGTACATTATTCATATATAAATGTTTCATTAACTTCCATATCCTCCTTGAGTTATCTCCCTAGATATGATCATTTGATTGTGACATGACTTGTTAATTTTCAAGATGCCACCATGATGACAACCAAATAGGATACCAAGATAGGTTCATGATGAATACTAGTCAATTGATGAAGCTTCAGTATAGGGGATTGTTCATGATATTTTTTCTATAGGTGAGTAGAGAGTAGTGCTTCCACCCAATGAGAAACACATGGGCCAAAATCTAGGAGTTTAGGATGATTTTCATCTGCACATTGAGAATATGATTTTTCTGATGGTACATGATGATGATTCATCTAGGTTGAGAAAATTATGTGGGTTTTAGTGGTAGATACCACTTATATTTCATAGATATATATACCCTCAGGCCACTGAGGATTAGCTTGAATCGGTGGTTCGAGTTTTTAGACGCATGTAGACCCTGCCAAATAAGATGGTTATGCTTGTGACTATTCTTATTTAAGGAGAAGAAGAGTGATGGTAGGGTCTAGTCACCTATACTCATGAAGAGACATCGCTTTATTGGATGGACCTTTATGACAGGGGTTACGTTGTGATCAAGGATCTCCCAAGAGTGGTCAGTGCGGACCCTATGTAAATAGTGTTAATTGAAGGGATGGTAGATCATATGAGGAGGATCTATAGAAAGAATATAATTCTATTATCTACTCCCACCAATACCATAATGGGACCACACCAAGATCAAAAGTCTGGTGGCCATGGGTATAGACAACTACAAGTTATAGAGTGATGTGATCAACCTACGCATGATATGATTCGAGGTATGATCTGTATATTTTCCACTCTAGCACCGGTACTTGTAGACACATGAAAAAGTTATTCTTTAATATCCTTATCCATTTTTTTATATATTGAGATTCATGTGGAACCTTTAGCCATCAATTATGGATAGAGATTCTTGTGGGAAGTGATGCCACTATCTCACACATCTATCGAAAGTGTGAGCTGATGCCTATTGGAAAGAGATTTATGTTGAAACTATCAGTAGTTTCAATGAATATGTATAAAAAAAATTCTTAGTGTGAACTAGATATCCATGGTACATTACTAGATATAATTTCACCATAGGAGAGTTAGGTGTCTACAAGTGGATGAGACAGGATCATCCTATAATGGATACAAGGACCTACTGGCAGAGTGAGTACGACCCATGAGTAGGAAGATACGACCTATCTCCCATCAGTTGGTGGGTTTGTACCTTAGAGAAATGAGTTATTAAGATAATTTTATTCTAGAATTAGAGGATTATTATATTAACATCTTCCAAAAATATGTTCTGAGACTACCTCTATGTTGATAGATCAAATATTGTTTTAACTTGAAACCATAGACTATAATGATATCTTCTATGGAATATTTGATTACCCCTACCGAGATTAGAGATCCAATAGTGAAATGGGAGGACCATAAAGAGAAGGGTTTTATAATATCCACTATATCCCCTAGGCAGGTCTAGTGTTGTTTTCTAAGAAGGTGGAATAGATCTTAAGGATGTGAATTGATTATCATCACTTGAATAAAGTGATGATCAAGAAAAATCATCCTTTTCCAAGGATTGATGACTGCTTAGACCAATTGAAGGGTGAAATACTGTCCTCAAATATTGATCAGAGTCCTGACTACCACCATTCACGAGGAGGATATTCTAAAGATGAAATTTTAATGTTTCTATGGGAACTATGAGTTCCTATTGATTCCATTTAGTGTGAAAAATGAACCCACTGTCTTTATGTGACTTATAAACCAAATATTTCAGCCTTTATAAGATCGGTTCTTGGTTATCATTATCAATGAAATTATAATTTACTCTACATTTTAGGAGGATAAAAAAAACCAATTTTAGGATGGTCCTAAACTTACTCTAAGAGAACCAGTTATATGGTAATCTCTCAAATCGTTAGTTCTGGATTATAGAGCTTCAATTTTTGGGCATGAAATCTCTAAACATGCTTTATCTATTAACCTGGTGAAGATATTTGTAATTATATCTTGGGAATCACCCATGAGCATGTTATAGGTATAGAGTTTCCTTGGGTTGGCTGGGTACTATCAGAGGTTTGTGGTATAATTTTATAGGATTAATACCCCTTTAAATTATTTGACATGCAAATAGAATCTTCTCACCTAGACTAAGTGATGTCAAAATACCTTCAAGGATATGAGGTGGATATTGACCAGTGTTTATATTTTGAGGCTGTAAGAGGAGGGTGTTGAATACATAGTGTTCTGCGATGCCTCTAAATCTTGGATAGGGTGAGTTTTGATGTAGAGGTAGATGGTGATTTATCATGGGTTTAGGTAATTGAGGCCTCATGAACATAAGTACATGATCCATGAATTATATTTGGAAATAATAGTATTTTTTCTAAAGATATGGATTCATTGGATTTTGAGTAAGAGGTTTGTAGTTTACTCAGACCACCAAAGTCTTAGGTATATCATTTCCTAGACAGACCTCAACCCAAGACATATATGTTTACTAGAGTTCCTATAAGAATATGACTTTGAGAAATTCTATACTCTAGGTAAGGTCTATGTGGTGGTAGATCCTCTTAGTAGGAAATCCCAATCTTTCTTTATGGAAGAGGTTTCAGAGAAGTTGGAATCTTTGCAGCTGAACCTAGCGGAGGAGATAGGGATAAATGAACTCCAATCGATGGTAGTGACTCTACCACTTCACCAATGTGAAAGGGAGGCATAGTTAAGAGACATGTATTTTGAATTTCTATAAGAATATATTTCCTTAGGAGTTACATTATATGTATTTTTATGAATGTGGGGAGTATGTCATTCTTTTCCAAGGACAGACAATGGTTTCGACCATATTTTGTAAGGAAGAGACTAGGGAGTTTTATATCCCCACTTAGCAGTACCTCACGGAGTAATGAATATGTACCACGACCTTTGAAAAAAAGTTCTGGTGGGCTGGTATGATTCCATGTGTTGCTAATTTTGTTTCTCAATGCCTCACTTATTAGCAGGTGAAGGAAGAATATTTGTTTCTAGTGGGTTTGAATCCACCCCATTAGATCCAAAAGTGGAAGTGGGATAACATATCATAGGATTTTGTGATGGGGATTCTATGGATATAAAGAGTTCATGAAACTATCTAGATGATTTATGATTTTATCACCAATCTAGCTCACTTTCTTACTATATGGGAGTAGAGTTTGATGAAGGATTCAAGGCTCTTGTACGTGTATTAGATCATCTACCTTCATGAGATTTCCTAGAAGATTTACTCTGATCACGACACTTAGTTCACATCATGGTTGTCGCACCCCAAACCGTGCGTTTATTTTATTTTATGATTTCTTTGGCTTTAAATTATTTTTGCTGTGGTTCACGTTCGGTCTCGGATGAAAGTTTTGAGTTTTGATAAAAAGTATGCATCTTGGGTTTGACGTCGTCGGAAGCACGGGTAGAGCGCGACACCGCGCGGCTTCGCCCATACAACTGCGTGGCCTATTCGGCTTAGAGGAATTAAAAATAAATTAGAAAATGTCAATTTAGATTGTCTTAATAATTTTATGGCTATTAATAATCATTTTTATTAATTAAGATGAAATGAATATTTTTATCATTTGTATTTTTATCGCTATGTTTAATATTATCATTATTATTATTTTTATCATTATGTTATAAATAAATAATTAATGAAATTGTTGATGTTGCGAATAATAGTATAATAGTTATTAATTATGATTTGTTATTGATCTTTATTATTGTAATTATTATTATTGTAATTTCTTATTATCATTATTTTGATTTGTTTTGTTTTATTTATCTTTTCTTATTTTATTTTCTTATTCTCCTAACCCTAGCATGCCCCCTTTATATTTTTTTTTCTTCTTCTTTCTCCCCGCGGGAGCCGCCGCCTCCGTCTGTTCTTCCCGTCCCCAGTGCCGCATCGGCTTGGCTTCTCCTTCCCTTGCAGCAACCCCTCCTACCTCCTGGTGCAGCGCACGGCTCCACACCCTCCTCTCCTCCTTGCCGCACAACAACCAAGCAGCCGACCCTCCTGCCTGCGCCTCCACCCCGCTTAACCCATCGCCCTGCGCAGCAACTCCCGCCTCCTTCCTCTTGTCCATCGGCAGCAGCAGCAGTGCTCGCCACCCCCTGGTTTTCTCTCCCCTTCTTGTGCTCTGGAAACGGTGCCTCGGCCTAGCCCGCAACCTGTCCGCCTCCCTTGCGCAGCACTCCCTTCGGCGCCGCTTCGCCGCACCCCTGTCCACAGCAACACCCGCATCGCCTGATCTCCCTGGTTTTCCCTGTCCGGCGCCTCCCTCTCCTCCGCGAGCCGCCTCCCCTCCTGTTGCAACCTGCTGCAACCGGCCTGCACTCCTGCAGCCTGCACCCCCCCGACCAGCCCTGCTCCCTGTCCGCCACCGCGCACCCCAGCTCCTGAACTCCCTCAACCACCAGCCCTCCGGCGTCCTCCCGCATGAGCCGTACCCCCTGCTGCACCCACGACAGACCCGCGACCCCTCTTCTTCCTCTTCTCCTTCTTCTTCTTTTCTTCTTCCTCCTCTTCTTCTTCTCTTCTTCTCCTTTCCTTCTTCTTCTTCTTCTCTCCTTCTTCTTCTTCTTCTTCTTCTCTCCTTCTTCCTCTTCTTCTTCTCTTCTTCTTCTTCTTTTCTTTCTCCTTCTTCTGCTCCGCCGCACAGGTCTGTTTTTTTCTTATTTATTTTAATTTAATTTGCTATATCATTTTATTTAATATGTTAATAACCTTTTTATTATAAAATTATGGTTTATGTGATCATTATTATTAATGTTAGTATTGCTATTATTATTATTATTATTATTATTATTAATTTTATTATTATTATTATCATTAATTTTATTACTATTATTATTATTATCATTATTATTTTAATTATTATTATTATTATTAATTTTATTATTATTATTATAATTGTTATTATTACTATTATTTTTATTATTACTAATCTTATTATTATTATTATTATTATTATTATTATTATTATTATTATCTTTATTTTTATTATTATCATCGTACGCTTTTGATGGTGGGTTTTTTTTTATTTATTGGTTTAGGATTTTTAGGACCCGCGCAGGGCGTTTTCGAGTGAGCGACATCGCTGCGCTTTGTTTCCGAGGTTCCGTCGTCGCCGCGCTTTGGTTTCAAGGTGAGCGTTTATTCCCGCCGCTTGGTTTCGAATGCTCTGGTGAGTTTTGGATGTGTCTGAGTCCTTGGTTTTGTTTATGCAGAGTGTTAGACCTTGTCACGTGGTTTCGGACACACGTCGTGTCATCGCGCCTTGCTTCCAAAGTCGTTTTGGCGTCGCGCTTGGTTTTGAGGTAGGTCCCCTTTGCAATGCTTTTAAAATTTAAGTTATATTATTTCATGCTGTTTGCGCACCCTAATTGTTTAAAATCAACATTTTATTAATTTCAATAAATATGAGATAATATACGATAATTAATTTTTAATATAAGACGGTTAATTTTTAAATGGTTATTTAATGTCAAAAGGAGCCGTTTATTTTATACACGACACATGAAACATCCTTTTGACGAGCGGACACCCAATAATGAAAGAATGCCCGTTTGGCTTTTAAACATAAATCACAGAATGTAAACAGAGTTCTGGTTTAATGAGAAATGATTTCTTTTGAAGCGTGAACAAATACTTTGGTTCGTTTGAGAAATTGCCCGGTTGGCTCTTAAAGTTTATTTGGAAAAGAAAATGGTTTGGTTTGGTTTATAAAAATACTGGAAACCTGTGAAGTAGTGTTTTTTGGATTCTTCAAATAGTTTTAAACTGGTTTTGGTAGTAATTGTGAACTGTATTAAATGCCCATTTGGCACTTTATGGAAAGCAATGGAAATGTTTTTTTTATAAAGACCCTCTTAGGATGACTCTCATGCCTTGGTTGCAATTGATTGTTTGGGAGGCCGTGCTTAGAGGCTCCCGGGTACTTGAGTAGTTAAAGGCAAGAGGTTGTCCCATGGAGTGGCTCGGGGGATGCCTGTTGTTCTTTATATATAGATATATCTGATTGGATGCTCGGTTGGCATCGGTTGGCTCACCCCTTTTTCTTAAACACTTGAGACATGGGAATCTGGCATATTGAGAGAATATTCTAAGAACGATTGCTGCACTGGTAGGTTATGGTACTGACCAGTGGCCCATAGTAGGTGGATATATTGGGTTTATTACTATGGGATTTTCCCTTGACCTGCCTGTGAGTGGATGGTCGAGTGTTTTGTGCATTTTGATTTCATCGTGACATGTCAATAAGGATGATTTATCATGTATTGGTGTCTTCTGGTTTATTCTCGATCTCCTAGGTTCACCCATGTCTATTCAGCTTTTGTAGCTTGCAGTAATGATTATGATGCTCACGTGTATACTTACATTGCCCTTGCTGTATGTTTTACTTTGTGTATTCTGGCATATTGTTTTCCTTGGAAACTGATAAATTGCTTTTTAATGGGTTTCTAAAAATTGTTTTCAAATGGAAGTGTTTAATCCCTTTTGTACAAATTTGAAAATTTAAACATCACTTTCCCCTTTTCCTGAAATGTCATTGGCACTAATGAAATGAACGCGAATTTGGAAATGGCTAAGGGAAATGGTTCGTACTTTGTTTTTAAGTAGAATATTATTAAAAACATACTTTTATAGATTGTAGTTCAAACTTGAAATGATGTTTCTTTTATTTTAAAGGTAGTGCATTGGGAATAGATATCGGGCTACCCTACTGAGTTTTAATACTCACGCCTATAGTTGTTTTCTGTTTTTAGTGTTTGTGCAGGCTACATCTTGAATGCGCTCGCCTAGGGCGACGCTTGATCGTTGAGTCGAAGAGCGACCCGCGAGGTCGCACGGAGTTGTTCGGACGTCGTGTTTGGTTAGTTTGATTCCTGTTTGTTCATGTTTAGTCACTTTGTTTCGTTTACCTTTTTTCTGCGCTGCTCTGTTTTATCTTTGCATTCTTATTTATTTCTATTGGGCGAAATCGTTCCCACAGTCTCTAATGATGCCCTGGCGCTTGTCGCCAGCCCGGGAGGATCGGGAACGCCTCTCGGGCCATGTCGCGGACCGGCTCGGGTGACCGGTTCAGGGTCGACCCGGGTTGGTTCGTGACAATGGTTTTGGAGAGGTTACAAAAA
Organism: Viscum album; assembly: GCA_963277665.1. Lineage (NCBI taxonomy): Eukaryota > Viridiplantae > Streptophyta > Magnoliopsida > Santalales > Viscaceae > Viscum > Viscum album. The sequence goes on from OY728129.1 coordinate 246,860,908, forward strand.
CCTTTTGAAACCCAGTTATGGATGAGAACAATGATCCAACCCTATATAGATGGCTAGATAGAACAAACCATCTAGGTTTTGGAGGATATGATGAGAGCCAGTGTATTGGAATTAATTTGGAGTTGGTAGGATCACTTTCCATTGGTAGATTTCACTTATAATAGTATATATCACTCCACTATCAACAAGACACCATTCTAAGCTCAATATAAAAGACCCTAAAGGTGAACCTTATTCTAGAGAAGGATAGGTGAGTCATCACCTATGGGACTAAGGTTGGTGATACAATGATAGAGAAAATTTAAGTGATCCAAGAGAGAGTAGAGACCACTCAGAGTTGGTAAAAATATTATACAGTCTGAATTTATAGATGCTTGGAGTTTGAGCAGGGAGACTATGTATTCCTGAAGGCCTCTCTATGATGAGTTTTGAAGAGGTTTAGTTAGGGTAACAAGATATAACCACGGTTCATTAGTCCATTCCAGATCCCACTTAGGTTTGGTGTGGTTTTTTACCACTTAAATTTATACACATCATTGAAACAAGTTCCTGACATCTTCCTCATGTCACAGATGAGGAGATACATGCACAACTTGTCATGCATTATTGACTAGGGTGAACTGAATTTCAAGGATGGAGATACTATTTTGGAGTACCTGATAGTTATTGAGGATCAGTATGAGAGGATCCTTCATGAGAAAACCTTTGAGTATTGACAAGAGAGGATCCTTCATGGATGAAACTTTCCACTGGTGTAAGTTATTTGGCGGCATGATAAACTCTAGGGGATATTGTGGGATCATGATATCCAAATGCATGCTCAGTACCCTCATAATTTTGAGTAGATTTTTTCTTTTTGGGGTGAAAATCCTTGAAGGTGGGGAAAATTTAATGAATATGATTTTTATTTATAGATGATTGAATATTTTAAAATAATATCCCATGTTTTTCTTCATAGTTTTCATGTATCTATGGGTTTAAGATTCCCCGATATTGATATATTAAAATTATTAAATATAATAAACCACACACGCACCTTTTTCAAGATTAATGGAATTTGTAGAGCCCTGACCCGAATACTACTTTAAATGGTTCTATGGGATGGTTGACCACTGGGCCTTAGGTGCACCTCCCCATATTCCAAAGGCTACTAACTAGCAGTGAGGGTGTAAAGAGTTGATAGTGGGGATACTATACCCTCAGGTGATGATAAAAATAATGGTCCATATATATATTTATATAGTAGTAGAAGAAGAACCAACATAGTAGAAGCAATGTTAAAATTAGTGGAATCATAATACAACATTAGTGTAATAATAAAAAACCCTAAAGTAAATAATACCATATGTATACAACATGCCATAACAGGTCATAGACAATAATAGAAAAAAAGGTCACCCATGGACGACCATCAGTACATGAATATATAAGTGTTCTAAACAAAAGTAAAATCCAACTGATATAGGAACCACCATGGTCCCTTTTTATCCATCCCATGAAAAAGGTCCAACTCGACTACTAAGGTCCAGCTCTCGAGCTCGGTCCCTTACCTGATCAAAGAGACATAAAGTTTACACGCATCCCGAGTGGCCTGTGTAGTGTGTGAGAATAATCTCAATAGGTCACCACCAATGAATTCCTATATTACATCCGTAATTATATAAGTGTATGATAAAAAATAAAAAAAGGCAGCACATGGAAATTTGATAAAATATACACCTCCCCTGTGATCATCAACCACAAGGAAATGATCACCTACTTCAGCCATTTCTGCTGATCTATGAATACATGAACCCAATTATATATATAGAATATAACACCAATATGTATATATATAAATAGAGTGGTGAGGATCCATGGATCAATACCCAAGGAATCCCCTAACAAATAGCAACCTAGGTGAACCCTCAGGTCATACTTATAATAATTTCACTAACACTATAACAAACCGACTTGGGAAATCCATCCATTGGATTCCGAAGATAGCTCTCCACATACCCAAGGAGCATCCTCAATCCCCCTAGCCTGAAAAAAATTACAAAGGGTATCATACATAACCAATGATAATGATTTCACCCTTAAGGAACCAAATAAAAACATCCAAACAAGGAATAATAGTAAAATGACAATATATACGCCAAATGATATCTTATATAAATAAACAACCAGAGTTACAGAACTAAAATGGAAGATAAAAAAAATAAATACCAAGTAATCCCATAAAAAGATCAAGCCAACCGGTTCCATGAAATCAAATGTCTAATAACCAACTCTATGTGACTCTCCGATCACCATCATCATCTGAACAACATGTGCTTCCCAAGGAAGATGGAACCAGATCCCACATGAAATCTAAACCCCAGAGGAACCTGAAAAAGATCGGAAGTCTACATACCCACCAATATGTGTATGTAGGGTGTGGTCCAAATCTAGTAGGATACCACCATGAGTCCAATTCATTCCTTTTAATAAGGAAACCAAGCTTTCTAGTTTTGAAATAATTGGAAAAAATAGGTTTTCATTATTTTTTACATACTATAAAAAAATCCAAATATGGAAGATACCTTTCTTGAAAGAAAAATATTTGAAAAACATGACATAATAAGGTTTTACCAAAAACCATGCCATTTTTTAGTGATAACTATGTCTCTTTTAAAACATCGTACTTTTGAATAATTAACCCACCTATGGTTTAAAACAATTCAAAAGAATTTCAACCAATAATGCCACTTTGAAAACCATTTCTACCTTTCTCCTTTAAAAGTTTTTACACACCCAACAATTGGTAAATAATAAAACAAGAGAATCAATGATGAAATACAAAAATAGTAGGTTATAAATAAATCCAACATACTGATGGAATAAAACTAGTCAATAACATGACTAAACCAAAAGAGGATAAACACATCAAAGAAGCCCATATTAGTAATAAACATCTCAAGGGAATCCATTTATCCATTACTTTAATCCATTGTACCACATAACATTAGTTTGGGTACCCATACCATATATCATAGGGTTCACATGTCATTAATCAAGGAGCCTCAATCTAATAATCTAACTAGGGTCTAGTAAATCATGTTTGTCTATCCCAACCACTAGGTAACATGTCGAAAAACATGGAGTATTAGTACATGAATTCAATAGAGACTCATAAATTCATTTCTGAGCATCCCAACCTTTAGTTTATAGGCCAAAAAACATGGAGAATCAATCTATGAATCCAACTATAACTCAAAACGTCATGTACGACCATCCCAACATTGATATGGAACTCCATGTTCATACCTTTGGATTCAGGAGCATTAGACCTTCCCTCAAATAAATATAATGCACAGGGGTGCCCGGAGAATCAATCTAGCATACCCAAAACTAGGGAGTGAATCATCATTCCAACATCCTTAAACCATTGGTCACATTATAAACCATTTTCACAATGACATGACCATTTTCAAAGTACCTTCAACAAGGTAAAACCATTTTTATAATTATTTTAGAAATCCATTTAAAATAATTAAACCTATTTGAACTATTTCATCAATAACATGGAGTAAAAACAAGCCACTTCATTTTTGGAAGACCCAATTTAAAAATATAATTTGAAAATACAATTCCAGGGATCACGTCACCAACATCTATCATAGGGATAATATAAGAATCATCTATAAACAAGAGGGTTCAACAAGGGAACAATCAACATCACATCACAAGTTCCAAATGACCCTTCAATTATACCATATAAATTTGGAAATGCTTTTTTAAAACAATTTTGAATTCAAACACAATTTCAAATGAAAATATAGACACTTCCAAGAACCACCAAATAAGTTAAGGGTAACTCAATTTTCACTTTATAAAACCAAAGCACCCCTTTAAAATAAGGAAACCCTTTAAAAACAAAAAAGAGAGACCACTTTAAAAACCCCATTATCCTAAAACCCAAGGAACAATTACATTTCACAAAGAAAACCCTCATTGTAATTTTTTCAAACATGAAGAATGCATAAAACCCCATTTCAAAACCAAGTTCCATTGCACAAAGTAATCCACCCATTCTTTTTAAAGGAAAAATCCATCCAATCATGGAACACCATTAAAAAATACAAACTAGATATCATGTGTATCAATAATTTAAATTAAAACACTCTTAAAGAATTAAGTAATCAAGGAACTCTTAAATAAAAAGTCAATGAATCTGAAACACCTACCTCAAGTGGAAGAATCATGTTTCCTTTGAATAAATCCGCTAAAAAGAGATTCCTACTATGGATCACAACCATTAAAAACTAAAATCCCCAATTACCAAAATATATAGTCAATAAAGTTGTCTAATCATGGACACTAGGGTTATGATAAAGGGAAAATGGAAGAAAACTAAAGAACAATGAGAGGGAATCCCTAACCTTCTAAACTGGGTGAAAAATCACCAAAAAACCCCATAAAAATCCACTTAGAGGAGATTTGGAGAGGAAAAAACCACCATGGAAGTTATCCATGTTGGGGGAAATTGAGTTGGGTGTCCAATGGAATAAATCCCACTTAAAAAAATCAAAATAGAAAAAAATACATCTGTTCAGATGGGTTTCATGGGTAACTCACATGTTTAAACAAACCGTGTGAAAAACGTGAAAATTACAAATGTCAAGAGATACTAGGGATGAACAATTAAGATGAATGGTTAGTTTTACCATGTAAAAACTGTGATACACATGAACACTAAGGCTACATGATTAAAATAACCATGCACCTTAACCGTGTGACCTAGAAAAAGTCCCAAAAAATTCATCCTTTAAGTCCAAAATGCCTCAACTGCATGCACCTGGCCTGAAGCTTGACTACCTGAGGTCTGGCCTCTCTATAGAGATGCACTAGCTATCAGAAATTAACCCCAATACTGGGTCTCACTATCTCTTCCATGAAATCTATATGTAACTAAATCATGGATACCGACTCCTAGTACTGTTCCTGATTTGACCTTAGATCCCAAAGTTTTTCCCCGTCCCTAGATCCTAGCTATCTGAGAAGGATTCCTACAAAACCTCTCCATATGGACCATATAATCACATGAACGCCAATCCTTTATAACCTAATAAATTTGGGTCTGAACATGTCCTTCTTTCCTGCACTGGAAGCACACAGTTGAAGACCCACTCCTTAGTGGTCTGCCTAAATATTTAGCCTAGCTGCCCAGCTAAGATTCCTCACAACCTCAATTCTTGATACTTGAAGCATCACTACTCAGCTCACTTGACGCCATCACCCGGATCGTATAAGACCGGTCCATCAAGTTCCCCTCATCTATCAGAACTTGGTTAAATACCTCTGAAAAGGGTGTGAGCTTGAAGATATTTACATATACCTTGATGTCATGCCATAAGCCATCCTCAAAATGATGCACCCTGGTGATGTTTTATCCCACAATAGTAGTTTATAATTTAGATAGAATGGTGAATGTCACCATGTAATCCATGACTAAAGAGTCCCCCTTCTAGATATTCATGAACTTGTGGGCTCGGTCCACCCTCAACATCTTCAGAAAGAAGTACTTGAGAAACTAGCCTCTAAATCCTTCTAGGATAGACCCTCATGTCTTCCCTCCTAAACCCATACATCCAAAAATAATTTTCCCAGTCCTGTAAGAATATACATCGCCATCTTCACCCTCCAACCAGGGTGTGTCTTGGGTTGGTTGAAGATGGTTTAGACCGACTTTATCCAGTTATCTACTACATGAGTTCTACCCTCACCCTAAAACAAAGATGGGTACTACGATCAGAACTCACAAATTAGGTATTCCATAGATGGATAAGCTCATTGATCTCCCCTATTGATGTCCTATATAACCTTAATCAGGCTCTCTCTGAGCTGATCATCCATTCATGTCCCAAAAGCTACAATATCCTGCAGCTTTCCCGCCTATACCTAAGACTGTACTTGTGAATGTACTTATGGATCATGATCAAAATGACCCTATAAGGCCTCATTTCAAAACTATAGGGCCTCATCTCATGCACGCTCATGTGGCACCATACCACCGCCCTCCTGATGCTCCACCGAATCCCATCTAGGTGGAATCCTTCTGAATATCAATAGAATGGTCAAAAATCCATAAAAGTCATATATATATCACAGTTAGGGAATGATATAATAGGTAGAAAAACTCACCACCCTTACACTCCCCTATCACACCCTGTCATAAGGAATCTATCCTCAAGTCCCCTTACCTACCCATATCAAGGCCAAGTATCACATGTAATAGGGCCGCATAACCCCCTTTCTACCCAAATTGGAGTTAGGAATCACATATAGTCCAGCCTCATGGACCATTTACTTCCTATAACAGAGTTGACATCACACATAATGTATCTCAATATGAGGTAGCTAAGTAGAATGCCACCAAATAGGATATATAGGAAAACACTATTTATATTCTTTATTTACACATTAAACAACTCACCCGCTATAATCATCCATACCTACTCATAATAGAGTCAGTCCCACATATCACATTTATATAAAGTCACATATGGATCTCATTAGAACCAATGCGTGGGATGGCTAAGTAGAATGAAACCAAAAGAGTCTAAAAATGAAAAAACTACTTAGCTTCATTTGTTGACACCTTAAACAACCCAACAACTCTTATCATAATCCAGGTTCCCAATGAAAATCTCAAGAAAAACACATCATAAGATTCTAAGTGCCTATCATGATGTATCATCAGCCTTGTCCGGCGTCTGATCACTGTCTGACGACAGACGTACGATCAGAGGACGTCTCGGAGGCATAGCTCTGAAAGATCAAAAGAACACCTTAGATCAGGAAAACAAGGACAAAGAACACAAGAGTACTAAACAGAAACAGGGGAAGAAAACACACAAGATTGCAAAACACGATTACACGGCGTGTATAAAACTACACGGCGTGTCTTCTTAAACCACTAACATGGGCGTGTACTCCTACCCTAAAAGTCGTGTACACTTCAAACTACATGGCGTGTTGCACCCACACACGGCGTGTACTTGAAAACTATTCCCTTTCCTGAGTCTCCTTACACGGCTAACCCACACGGTCTGACTTAACCTGAGACTACACGACATGTTCTAAAAAAACACGGTGTGTACTAGATAAGGCTTCGGTAGCCCGTGTTGTTGAGTACACGGCCATCTACACGGCTGGACCTTACACAGTGTGATCTGATCAAACACGACGTGTATAGGCGAAGGCGACACCGTACCGTGTTGTTCGTGACATGGCTGGGTACATGGGCAAGACAACACGACATGTTCCAAACAAACACGGCCTGTGGAAAGGAAGGTAACGCTGGCCCGTGTTGTTCATGACATGACCGAGTACCTAGACATGACTACACGACGTGTTCCCTATGGACACGACGTGTTCTACCCATGCTTCCCTGACCCGTGTTGTTAGTGACACGGTCGGGTACACGGCTCCGAGCTTACACGACATGTAGCTACTGTACACGGCGTGTTTACAAAGTTACTTCCACGACATCGCGTTCTGCTCACACGGTCAGTGACATAGACTGAAAACTACACGGCGTGTTCCCAAAAAGTACACGCCGTGTATTCTGGGTTTTTCTAGGCAGTAGCTCAGAAATTGCACAGAATTCCAGAAACACTAAAAACAAGGCAAAAAAGTGCCAAATTCCGATCCGTGAGGGCCCATAACACCTAAAGAACCAAAATTTGGCATTCAATTTAAGCAAATAACACAAAAAATATTTTTCTAACATAACGGTAGAGAATCTATCCAGCAACTATCACAACAGCATGCATAATCTACACAAATTCTATCACAACAACATTCAATCACTAATGCACCCTAGATGGCATGGAAAGAATGCATGGCATGTGATTTCTACAAGTGTCTATATGATGCATGAGACGTAATACCCTCATCTCATCGGGTTGCGACAGAAATAGAACCGCAATATCAAAACAGTAATAGCACAAGCCATGTGAATCACTCTCGGTGAAATCAGACTAACTATAAAATCTCAAAATTAGAAACTGCAATTAATGAGGTAGTATAGATTTTCCTTGTACACGGGTTAGCTACTCCCAAGCACAGCTTAATGCCAAGTACCAAATCCATCCTATCCCTGACTAAGGTCTCCAAATAGTAAAGTAAGAGAAAAGAACTCCTCTGATACCACTTTGTAACGATCTGAGTCCGGAGCCCCTCCACTGGTGCCCCATAACTGGTTCTCCACATGACCTCAAGCGCGTTTCCCCGAACTCTAGAGGCTTCCGACTAGTAGCGAGGGCCTTGGTGAGTTGGTGGGGGAAACTATGCCCTAATTCGGTAAGGTATACAGTGGAAAAATCAACAGTTAATAGCGGAAGTAGTAACAACATGCCTAACAATAGAAACCAAACAGCGGAAGCAATGTAGATATATAACAATGATGACAATAATGCAGCTGGTAAAAGTACCTATGGAAAGGAGCAAACACAACAATGTGCTGGAATACAACTGAAAACAAAGTGCAAAGGAAAACAAAATAAACTCCTCAGCATCGTGAGTTACGGCTCGGTCCCATGCTCTCCAGCTCCAGCGCGATCAAGAACCTGAAGTAGAAGGGCGCTTGCCCTTATCTATACCTGCGGCAACATAGTCTGCTTGGGCCCAAAAGCATGACCCAAACAGGGTGTGATATACAATCCCAGTAGAAAATCACCCAAAGATTTTTGCCTTATAGTCAATGAATACATGGCAGTAAATAGACAAGAAGTAGTAAACATGAAAGCACAAGCAACTACAATTCACAGTTCTAACAAGTAAAGTATGCAAGTAAGTAGCCAGCAACAAGAAGAAAACAGGTAACCCTCTGGGTAGCTCTCACAGTATAACCCCTATGGTTAAACCTATAGTAATAACAACCCTCTGGGAGGCACACACAGTCTCACCCCTCTGGTTCAGCTATGTAATTAAGCAGACTATCTGGGGAAGCACTCACCGTCAATTCCCCCTATAATCTCGTATCTTGCTAAAGGCTCTCTGGGGAATCACTCAACGTCAATTCCCCCTGTGTCTTGCGTCGTGGAACTAAAGACTCTCTGGGGAAGCACTCAACATCAATTCCTCTTAAAGTCTCACATCGTAATTAAAATACACTCTGGAGAAGCCCTTCCGTCAATTCTCCCTTTGGTCTACTACTCTAGGTTCTCACAGTCCTGAGTAAAACTAAACATGCTCAGTGCACGTGTATCGTCCAAGTAAACCTCAAGAACTACTTGACTATCATTCTATGGCTCAACATCAATAATAAAACAATAGTTCCACTATCCTACAACTAGGCATGGAAACTGGAAATGCTAAACAGCACAACAAGAATGGAAAGGAAGCCTGAGCACAAAAATAATTACTCTACTTACAAGCATAAACCTCTACTAAAGAAATCAAGCAAAGTAAGAAAAAATCAGGGCAAAAACAGGAAACCCCCAATTCCCCGTTCAAGGGAATTGGTGGAATTTGCACAAAATATTCATCAAGTTTCTACGGAAAGGCACAAACCACGTACCTCAATCCTAGGAGATCGATATACGTGAACCTCGATGACAGATTCTTCTTAGAATGACGAAGATCTGAGAAAACGCACAAAACGTTCATCCCACGATAACTTGGAAACAAGGATAAAGAAAAAGGAAGAACTCACCGTTGCGATTCCAACGCAATCGACCATTCTCGAATCGGAGAACGGATGGCGAGGCGGAAGCCCGTCGAAGATCCGGCCGTACGGTCGCTCTCAGACGGATGAAATATGGAGAAGAAGATGGTTTTGGGGGTTAGGCGCGACCCCGGTCCATTTAATGAAAAAAAGAAAGTACACGACATGTACTTCTTGAGTACATGGCGTGTACTTCAATTTTCCGTACTCTGAATTAACCGGCCTCTACCTTATCCTTATACACTGTGTGTGTGGCCCGGACACGGCCAACACACGACTTCAATCCGGGGAAGAGTACACGGTGTGTACTCAGAAAGTACACGGCATGTACTTCTGAAATTTCCAGAAAATCTATTTTCCTTAAAAAATCCAGAAAAAGGGAAAACATACCTGAACAAAGATCTAGGTTCTTATATATCATATTAGTTATATTAATAATATTTTTAATTATATATTATTAATTAATATTAATTATTATTTAAGTTCTTAGGGTTTACAAGAAAAAGAAATCCACACACACACACCTGGTGGGCTAGCCATCCCCAAACCTTATCCCTCCCCCAAGGATAGATCCACAAGAAATCTAACCCGTTGTAATTTTCCCCCAAGGGCCTAGTGGGATTGAAAGACTCCAAGATCCCATTTTTTTATAAGTATTTTTCTCATTGGTTTTTTTTGAGCCTTAGTGGAAAAGTCTTGTCCGGAGACAAAGATCCTTTTTGGGGAAAATGACCTAAAGTTTAGGGATGTATGCTCATTTGAATTAATGAATTTCAGGTATAAATGGGACTAAGTATTAAAATGGGTTCTTGGTAAGTTGAGAAGTTTAAAGAGGGTTTTAGGTTGGTTTAAAATGGAAATAGGATAAAAATCAACTGTAGAACCTTTACACATCATGTAAAGGGATTACACATCATTTAATTGTTCATGGGTTTTAATAAATTAAATCTTAGATGGTGGGGTTTTTAACAAATATCATTAAAAAGAATTACATGATGTGAAACCAAGTTATATACCCTATAAATTCCTGACCTGTTGTTTTAGACATGTTGTGTTGAATAAATTCATTATGTTTTGGATACAACTCCTCTCCTCTTGAACCTAGGGAATTCTCCAAGCTATTTTGGGGTGCCAAAATCCCATCTGAATGTTCTATTTATGTCTTCAATCCATGGTAAGTTCTTTTGGTTAGATTTATTCTTTCTTTCCTTTGGTTCTCCAAAAGTTGTGGTGAAATCCTTTGTCCAATTTCATTGTTGGTTTTGATCATGATTAGTCTTGATCTAAGAGTCTCTTATAATCATCCACACCTTCTTCCTCATGGGTGTTGGCTATTGGAATCGTTGTTGAATCTCCAGTTAAAGATAGGGGGTATAAATCTCAAACCCATGTTTATATTATTATCAAGTTTATGCAATATTGTGATCATGCCAAAAAAGTGTGCACCGAAAAATTAAATGAATAAAAAATGGGATTATTATTTAAATTCTCTTGTTCTCAATTAGCATATGACCTAGCTTATTTCTATCAATTGGGTGGGAAAATTTTTGAATATAATTGTAATTGGATAATGGATTAAAGTATGTTTAGCATGACATGTGACCTAGGGTGATTTATTATTATAGAATCTCTAAATTGAGGCTTAATTATTATTGATATAATTATTAATTAATTGTAAATTTAATTGAAAAGCGACATATAAAAGAAATCATGGTAATTCAATAATTAAACATTGAGATATATTGTGATATCCATGCTGTATGACATGGATTGTGTTCTATGATGAGATGCTTATATAATGGGATAGGCCTAGGCACTTGCACACATATATGCTATAATGATGATAATGAGTTGGTCCATCCCAATCCTTGTTTTAATTCTTATAGAGAGTGGGCTATTTCTAGTCCCATGCTATAATGATTATAGGGATTTGACTCAGATTGTTTGTTGTGACTATACCATGGTTATATGGATGTGGTTGGCATGGTTGCAAGACATGATTAGAGATATCCTGGCATGACACTGAAGTAGGTTATTTACCTTGGTTTTATGGTTTGTTTGGAATGGTTATAATACATGATCGGAGATATTATGGAATGGCATCGAAGTAGGTTATTGACCTTGGATATATGGTTGTGGAAGGCATGGTCGTAAGACATGATCAGAGATATTCTGGCATGGATCCAATGTAGGTTGTTGTATTTATTTAATTGTTGAATTAATTAATATACATGTTTATCGCTTTATTTATAAACTTATTATCATACTAGTTTAGTTTAGACACAGTGGTGTCAACTTACTGAGTTTTACTCACACCCTATTCAGGCTTCCATTTGGAACCTGAGCATATTTTATGGATGTAGGTTTGGAAAAGGGCAAAGGACCTTGCTGTTGATTGCTTATTTACTATTGGGATGGAGTTTGGATATGGGAACGACATGGGGATCACGACCCGAGACTTTGAGTCTTTTATTTGGTTCTACTAGTATTTTATTATATTGTTCTGGAATGTCATTTAGATACATTCCATCATGTCATTACATTATTCATCATCTATTTATTAGATTAATTAGTTAGATTTTATTATTATCTTTCACATTGTTTTACTTTGATTATTTATATTTTATTATGAATTGTTTCTTTTTCTATGACATTGTATACCAAGGGGGTATAGTCTCCCCACTATACTATCCACCTCCACTACTAGTCTGCAGCCTCTGGCATATGGGGAGGTATGCTTGAGGTCCTATAACCAACCCTTTATGGACACGTGAAAGAGTTCCAGATGGGGGGACATTACAAAGTGGTATCAGGGGGGGGGGGTTCTTTTCTTTTGACTTACAATTTGAGAAAGGTAGAAATGAGACTAGGATGTTTTGGGACTTGGTAATGATATTATGTATAGGAGTAGCTAACCCATTTATGAGAGAAAATCTGAGTACCTAGGGATGGGACTGTTGTTTGTGCCGTGTTCTTGTTACAATTGATGTTATTTTACCTTGGGTGATTCACATGTTGTGTAAGGATTATTTTTTTATGATGTTATTATTTATTGAGTTTTGTACTCATGGTCTGGTATAGTGAGAGAAAAGAATACATGCATCATAATAGGAACATAGAGATATATTAACATGAATTGTTCATAATAGGGGTATATCTATTTTTTCATGTGATATATACTTCCCTGTTAAACTATAATATGAGATATATAATTTACTAGATAAATAAAATTTTTTGTCGTATCATGCTGAAATACTTGTAATCCATGTCTAGAGAGACCAATAGTTAGTGTTTCTCTATTTTAGTCACCTGTTGGGGTTGACCTTGTTGCTAGATAGTTCTCTAAGGTGTGCGTTTATCTTGTAGAGAAAATATCTCTACGTTGTCTTTGACTTGAGAATTAGGAGAGTTGTAATCAACATGATCATAATGTAGGCTAACCAAAGTTTCCTATAGTTCTTGAGGAGTATATGGATGTTTAACTTCATGACATCTTCTTGAGGGTCATGCGATCCATGGAAAAGGAGACTATTCATACCATTCCTTCGATGTCTGAGTTGACAAGAGAGTTTTAAATTCAACATCTTTTAATGTTTACTGGGGAAGGGAGACCCCAAGTAGCCGATTTATGGATTGATTTAGTCTAGAAAATATTCAATCATCTCAAGACACCCACCGATAGGAGGGTTAATCTTGTTGTGTATGTGCATCGTGGACCTACCAAGCATTGGTGGGATTTTCTGGAAGAAGTTGGGAAGCAGGATGAGCTATCTTGGAAGGAATTCAAGAGAAAGTTACTAAGTCATTTCTATCCTAAAACCTTAGGGGATTAGAAAACTCACAAGTTCATGCATATGACACAAGATGGTTTGTCTGTGCTGGACTATGCTGGATGTTTTATAGACCTATAGTGCGCCATCTTTGGTAGCTGATGAGATCACCAGGGAAAGACGTTTCCAAGATGGTCTTCACTATGAGATCAGGTCACAGGTAAACATTTTCTATTTAATAATCTTTAAATATGTGATTAATTAGGCTCTCATCATGGAAGGGATTTTGAGAGAGGCTCCAAGTAGCGACCTGGATGTTTCAGCAGGGAAATCTGGGAGTTATTCTTTGAGTGGTATGTAACATTGTTATGAAAATTTCCACTAAAGCAGTATTAGGTAGAGTATTCTGGGAAGTGGACTACCATCTCAATACCCCATTCCATTCCAATTCTATTAGTGTAGAAAATTTTTTCACAAGTTCCCACATTATCCTTACCCCGCAATTGAGTGTCGTATATGTGGAAGGCTAGGTCATATTTAGAGGTTTTGTTTAAAATTCACATAACAGACCAGTGGAAGAGGACCAAGAAAAGAACTGGAATCAGGAAGGGACTCAGCTACACCTTAGCAATCTACTTTTTAGAGTTACATAGGCCATTCAGGCCAAGGCAGGAGATATGGTACCCCAGTTCATTAGCAAGCACACTAAGAAAGGGAAATAACTCAGGGTAGTCAGACTAGATCCCATGATAGAGGGAAAAGTTAGTTCCACATTATGTAGACTACTCCAGCTACTGTGGATACAAGACTGTATGCTGATAGAGGTATGATTCTTGTATCATCTACCATATCTCGTGTTTTGTTTGATATAGGAGTATCACATTATTTTCTATCTATTCTTTTTTGAAAACAGGTTGGGCTTGTATGTTGAAATATTAGATGGTGTTTTAACCATTGACACGCCGTTGGGAGTGCGGTCTGGAAATATTAAATATTTCAAGGTGTGTTTTCTAGATATTGGTGGTAACCATTTCTTTTGGGATCCATTTGTGCTAGAAACAACTGGCTTCGACTTGATTCTTGGTATATACTGATTAGTTCTATAGAAATATCATATCAACTATTACAGGAGGAGATTTACCTTCATATCTCCAGAAGGAAGCAGTTATTCTCACCAGGGTGAATGAGATATTCAGGCTGGTCATGCAGGACCAATTTAGTGCAGATTGGATTGTATCATGACTCAATTTTTTGATCTCAATATAGATTATGGTGGAATGAAGTCGAAATATTTTCCTCAAATGGTCCTCTAATGGTAGACCATTTTAGTTTGTTTTTCCTAGTGAGTTATATTTATTATCACTTGAGTGAGAGGTCAAGTTCATGATCGAGTTGCTACTGGGAGTAGAGCTAGTTTCTATCCCGCCTTACCAAATGGAACCAGAAGAGATTCGGGAATTTAAGGTTCAGTTGGAAGATATATAATCAAAATGCTTCATATGTATGATTACATCTCTTCTAGTTTCTCCAGTTCTCTTATCCAAAAAGGATGATGGATCTTTGTGATTATGTGTGGACTATCGGAGGTTGAACCAGATGATGGTCAAGAACCAATATCCTCTTCCATGCATCGATAATATTTTTGATCATTTGAGAGGTACCAAGATCTTCTACAAAATTGACTTGAGATTAGGATATCACCAGTTAAGGGTGAGACTATCGAACATACCTCAAACTGCTTTTAGAAGCAGGTATGGCTTGTATTAATTTGTAGTGATGCCATTTGGGTTAACTAATTCACCTGCGGTATTCATGGTCTTAATGAATAGGATATTTCATCCATTTGTGGATCAGTTTGTGGTGTTTTTTCGATGATATCTTAGTTTACTCCCATTAAACAGATGATCATGCCAAACATGTTGACATCATCTTGATTAAATTGAGAGAGCATCATCTTTACTCCAAGATCAATAAATGAAGTTTTTGGATAAATAAACTAAAATTCTTTGGCCATTTCATCTCAGAGGAAGGAGTGTCAATGGAAATAGATAAATTCATAGTTGTGATATATTAGGAAAAAACCAAGAATATTTTCCAAATATGGATTTTTCTAGGTTTAACAGGTTATTACCAGTATTTTATCCAAGATTTATCCTGATTGGAAGCACCAATGTTTGGGCTAACCAAGAAAGGGGTAAAGTTTATTTGGCTTAATGACTGTGAAATATATTTCTAAGAGCTATAAGGTGGGATGACCTCAACACATAACCTCACTTTACCTATTCCAAGTAAAGCATGTGTCATGTACTATGAAACATCCATAGTTGGACTCAGATAAACTCTAATGAAGGAGGATCACGTGGTTGCTTATGTCTCCAGGTAGCTGAGATCACATGAGAGGAATTACCCTACTCACGATCTCGAGTTAGAGGTAACGGTACATGCCCTGAGATATTGGAGACACTATCTCATGGGTGAGAGGTTTGTTGTATACATGGATCAAAAAAGACTCAGGAACATCTTTTCTCAGCAAGAACTAAACCTTTGGAAGAGGATTTTGTAGTCTTTAAACTTAGAATTATCTTATACACCAGGAAAGAGAAACATTGTTACCCAAAATTTTAAATGAAATACATAGACAAAGGAATTATAGGATTATTTTTATGAGTAGTGGATAATTAATCTCTTTGAATACATTCATTTGTATGTTCATGAGTCTCAAGGGTGAGTAGCTCTGACTTCGACATCAGTTATACCTGTGCTTTTGGATAAAATTATGAACAAGAAGTTTTCTGATCCGAAAGGATTAGTTCTAAGAGATAAATTATACGGTGGGGAGATACCATCAAGATGGTCACTCAACAATATAAATTATATTCTTTTTTGTGGCTGAGTATGGTTTCCTATGGGCTTATGTGAGGAGTTGATGAGGGAGTTTCATGCCTCTAAATGGGAGGTGCATCCTGGTTTAACAATGATGTATCAGGATCTCTATAGACAATACTGGTTTCTAAGAATGAATAAGGATGTGGAAAGCTTCGTGGATAGATGCTTCACTTTTCAATAGGTGAAATACGAGTTTCATAGGCTATCTAGGCTTTTACATTCTTTACCCATATCATAGTGGAAATGGGATGATGTCATGATGGATTTTATGATCGGATTAACCAGGTTGACCTGTAAGAATGATGTTGTATGGGTTGTTGTGGATCGAATGACTAAGGTATCCCACATCTTTCCTATTAAGGAAAAATTTATATTTGAATACCTAGGAAATGTTTATGTGCGTGAGGTGGTTTGGTGGCATAGTGTTCCAAGGAGTATCGTTTCAGACAGAGATACTCATTTCACATTTCATTTCTGGAAGGGTATTCAGAAAGACCTGGGATCACAAGTTCTATTAATCACAACTTTTCATCCACATACTAATTGTCAATCTGGGTGGATGATTTAAGTTCTAGATGATATAATATGATCCTGTGTTTTGGATTTTAGTGATTTATGGGAGTAACAAATGACACTCGTGGAGTTTTCATATAATAATAGCATTTAGTAATCAATCCAAATGGAACCTTTTTAGGATTTGTATATAAGTCTGTGTCGTTCACCTCTATGTTTTTTGGAGGCAGGTGAGTCAAAAATTATTGTTCCTAGTCTCATGCAAGAGAAATCTGAATAGGTTGAGTTGATTAGACAATGGTTGGTGACTGCACAAAGCAAGAAGAAATCATATGATGACCATTAGAGATGACCTCTGAAATTTGAGGTTGGTCAACATGTTTTCCTTTGGGTGTCTCCTAGGTTAGGGTAGTTCTATATTATAAAACAAGGAAAGCTAGTGCCTTGGTTTTTAGGCCATTTGAAATATTGTAAAGGGTCGGTCTAGTGGTGTACCGTCTATCCCTTACACAATCCTATAGTTCCATGCTTGATTTATTGCACTTATTACAACTATAAGGATATCATCTAGACCCTTCCCCTATGATAGGCATAACAGACATCGAGATTTGTGATGATGTGTCCTTTGAGGATCATTTGTTATGGGAAGTAGATCTTAGTGATAAATATCTTTAGGGCCAGACTATACCATTGGTTTGAGTGTAGTGGATGCATGGGAGAGTTCAGGAGGAGACCTGGGAAAGGGAGTATGATATGAGAACATAGTGGTTGGACTTGTTCATTGATACCTCACAATTATTCTTGGAGCATCTCAGGGATGAGAAGTTATAAGGTGGGTAGGTTGTAAGATCATGTCTTTTTCTAGGTATGTTTCTCTCTGAGTTTTTTGTTTGAGCCTTAGTGGAAAAGTCTTATTCATAGATGGAGAGACTTGTTGAAAAAATGACCTAAATTTTAGAGTTTTATGATCATTTAAATTAATGGATTCTGGGTATAAATGGGGCTAATTGTTAAAATGGGTTCTTGTTAAGTTGAGAATTTTAAAGGGGGTTTCAGGTTGGTTTAAAAGGGAAATGGGCTGAAAAAGCAACTACATAACATTTACGTGTCATGTAATTATTTTTTTTAATAAAATAAATACGAGGTGATAGATTTTTCAGTGAATACCATTAAAAACATTCACACGACATGAATCCAAGTTACATGACATGTAAATTACCGACCTGCTATTTTAAACATGTTGTGCAACTGAAATTCATTATGTTTCAGCTACAAATCCTCTCCTCTCAACCCTAGGGAATTATACAGACGATTTTTGGGTTCCAACCTCCCATCCAGATGTATCGTTTGTGTCTTCAACCCCTATTAAGTTCCTTTGGTTAGATTTATTATTTCTCCCCTTTGGTTCTCCAATAGTTTTGGTGAAATCCTTTAGCCAATTGCGTTTTTGGTTTTGATTTTGATCAGTCTTGATCTAGGAATCTCTTGAAATAATTTTCACCTTCTTCCTCATGTGTGTTAGCTGTTGGAAGCATTGTTGAATCTTCAGTTAAAGGTAGGGGGTCTGAATCTCAACTCTATGGTTTGATTGTTGTCATGTTTAGGAAATATTGTGATCATTCCAATGAAGTGTGCACCACAAAATTAAATGAATAACAAATGAGATTATTCTTTTAATTCCCTTGTTCTCAATTGGCATCTAACCTGGATTATTACTACCCATTGGATGGGAAAACCTTTTAATATAATTGTAATTGGATATTTTCTTAAAGTATGTTTAGTATTACATGTGACCTATGGTGATTTCTTGTTATAGAATCCCTAAATTGAGGCCTAATTATTATTGATATAATTATTATTCAATTGTAAATTCAATTGAAAAGTGAAATATGAAAGAAATCATGGTAATTCAGACAATTAAGCATTTATATATATGATGTAATATCATGATATCCTTGTAGAGTGATAGGAATTGTATTCTATGCTAAGATGATTATATAACAGGTTAGTCCCAAGAACTTGCACACATATATGCTGTAATGCTGATAGTGAGCGGGCTTGGCCCAGTCTATCTGTAATAATTATAGTGAGTGGGCTATGCCCCGTCCCATTATGTAATACTTATAGGTATTTGACCCAGATTGTTTTTTGTGACTATACAATGGTTATATGGATGTGGTTGACATGGTTTTAAGACATGTTTAGATATATTATAGCATGGGGCTAAAGTAAATTATTTACCTTGGTTATATGGTTGTGATTGGCGTGGTTATAAGACATGGTCAGAGATATTCAGACATGGTGAAAAGGTAATTTACTTTAGATATATGGTTGTGGTAGGCATGGTTGTAATACATGCTTAGAGATATTCCAGCATGAAGATGAAGCTGGTTGTTGTATTTATTTAATTATTGAATTAATTAATATACCTATTTATCGCTTTATTGAATACACTTCTTATTAGGCGGGTTTATTTTAGACATGGCGGTTTTTACCTAATGAGTTTTACTCACACCCTATTTGGGCTACCATTTGTCACACGAATTGATTTTGCGGATGCAGGTTTGGAAAAGGGAAAAGGACCTTGTTATTGATTACTTATTTTCTATTGGGTTGGAGTTTGGAGATGGGATCAGCATGGGGCTTGAGACCCGAGGCTTTGTGTCTTTTATTTGATTATGCTAGTCTTTTCTTGTATTTTTATATCATTTCATTTAGATACATTACAGCACGTTATTACATTGTTTCTTATCTATTTACCAGATTAATTAGTTGGATTTTATTATTGTCTCTCACATTGTTTTACTCTGATTATTTCTATTTTATTATGAATTGTTTCTTTTTCTATTAATCTTCATACCAAGGGGGTATAGTCTCCCCACTATACCATCTACAACCCCACTTCTAGTTAGTAGCCTCTGGTGTACGGGGAGGCGTGCTTGAGGTCCCATAACCAACCCTTCTTGGCCATGTGAGAGAGTGAAAGATTGGGGGATGTTACAAAGAAAATTAAATAACATGGTATAATGGACCTAGATTGGACTGAAGGCCCTTAGCTCATAGTCACAAAATTTCCCCAAAGTCCCTATAAACCGTGGGCCTTAGGAAAATAATTAGGGTTTGTAGGTGCATATGGACTGTGGGCCTTAGGGACAATTGTTGGTCCCTCAAGACAATGTTTCCTTTGGCTTTGTACATCTAGGCCTACAGGCCATGTAACTGGTTCTCCTTAACCTAGAAAAGGGGGTGTTTCCTTTGTTTAATAAAAGGTTCTTGACCCGATCTAATTTAAAAAATATTATTAATTGTTAATTATTAATGATTATTTAGCATATTATTTATATTAATCATATTATTAAAAATATTATTAATAAATAATTATATAATTATTTTTTATTATTTATAATATTATTTATTATTTATATTAAAAATATTATATCTTAATTAGTTGAATTTTTAATTATACGTAATTATTTATGTATTATTATTATTATAATGATGGTAAAGTGAAACTGAATCCCACATAGAAAATCCATAAAGGAAGGCAAGGTCCCTTCCCCTATAAAAGGGATTATTGAGTGACATTTTAGTTATATATTTATATTAATTTAATACTGGTAATTCAGAATAAAAAAACAAAATTTTAAATACTTTTTAAAATTTTATTATTTATAGATTTATAAAACAAAACAAAAAAAGTAAATTTTTTTAAGGGCCCTGAATAAAAAAAATAGTATTTTGAATAGTGTTAATTTTTTTTCACACACACATATATATTTATACAATTAATAATTTATTTATAAAATTTAAAAATTAATGAAAACCATGATGAGTGTTAAATAGTTTGATGCTTGGTTGCGGGGATGCCTGTGCGTCAAACCATTTGAAGATAAATTCAAATTAAAAAATAAAATATAAAACCCATATATAAATTTTTTTCCTCCTTAAATAGCATATTTTATCTCTTTATTTTGGGTGTATTTATTATATCCTTATTGATTTATTTTCCACATAATAAAGATATCTATTAATGATATTCTTGTTGGTCCAACATGGGTTGAAGCATATGAATACTTTCTATTTTTCATTTTTGAAGCATGCACCACTTGATCCATTTCATTGGATTTCTTTTCCATTTTTGTAAATCAAACGACTTAATTTATGAAAATCATAAATCTCCATTATATTTTAGTGTCTCTTTATCTATTATTATAAAATTAATGAAGAAAGAACCATAAAAATCCCATAAAAATATTATAAGATCACATTTGACCCTTACATTGACAAGTGAATCGTAGGTTTTAACACATTGAAGATTGACCAAAAAACTCCAACAATGCTTATTTGGATCACATCCTATCGAGATATCTCAAAAAACACCCATCTGAGAGTGAATTGAAAACCTTAACATTTCAGTATTAATTTAAAGACCCCAACATTATTTTTTTAGATAAATCTACGTGATGATGTTTTGGAATATCTTCATTTTTAAAGGATCCCTTGAAAATAGTTCAAAGACAACCTAGGAGACATAACATTTGGGGATTTTTTTACTAATATAATAAAGTTTATGTTAATAAAAAACCAAGAATTGGATTTAAATAATATAAACCCCCTTATTAATTGATATAGGTATATATAGTTTTTTTAGGTTTTATATAAAAAATAAATAGAAAAAGGATGGGTTAAAAAATATTTTAGAAAATGGGTCTTCACTTGGATGAACCTCATACAAACAAACCAGATTAGAAAGTTGGGATTTATGAAAGCTATATAATTATAATATATCTTTTGTAAACCCCATTCATGCAACCTTGTTTTATTTTTTTTAAATTAAGTCGCTTGAGTGAATGATATTCTAAGGCCTCTTTGCCTCTGGGCCTTTGGGCCATGTATTGTAAGAAAACAAGACCACTAGGGTGATTTCTATTCCTTTTGGAGAGTGATGAGGTTTGACCCACTGAGGTGACTAGGTGTGTATTTTTTGTTTCTTATAATCCTATTTACCCATAGTAATAATAAATAATAATTTTGTTAATAGTAACAATTAAAATATTAATTAATGATCAATCATTATAATTAATACTTATAATAAACTAAACGTAATATAATTTTTGATTATATTATTAATTATAATCATTAATTATAATAATTTATTATATTTATTAACTATAAATTATATTTTTAATAATATTTATAATTAATTATTAAATCATTCAATAATTACATCATTAATTATTATTAATATTACTAATTAACAATTAATAATTTTTATTTTATTGTAATTTATGTAAAAATTAATATATATTAATATATATATATATATTTTAGTTATTTAAAACTTGATCATCAATAGTTAATTAAATTTTCTTTTCAAAATAATAAAAAGTACTTTTTAAAATGATGTATAAGCAGAAATGTGACAAAGAAATTACATATATTTTAATTTTAAACACATGATCAATGAAAATAGTATCAATGATGTTCACATAAACATCTTAGAGGATGCTTTGTGCCACATCTGGGTGTATAAGTAATGTTTTCACGTTGTGTTTGTTGATTCTCATGCACTAATTTATGTTCTTCCTATGTATCATCTACATGATTTGTCTCTAAATCGTCTTATATCACATGCATTGGATATAAAGTCCTCTTTTATGTACCATGTCCCACCTATAAGGAAGACGGTTGATGGATAGAACCTTCTCCCATGTTGGAAGAATATGGTTTCTAGGTATATGATTCTCCCATATAGAAAGAATAGGATTGTTTTTCCATGGGTATCTTACCATCGGGAAAAAATAGATAACCAAATACACTCTAGTTAACAGTCTTTCTAATATGACATAGATGAGATAATGCATCAAAATCACTAGTAAAATTGTGTTGAGTGATGGGTTATATAGGATCATCTCATGTATATAGTAGTATAAAAAACCATTATAATTCTTGATTTATCATCATCGAATTAACATGAATGAAGAACATAAATAATATAGACATACCTATATTATAATAAGCTCTATCTCAAAAGAGTATGTTTTAGGGATATCACCAAGAAATAGCCTAAATAATCTCACCTCCAAAGTATGTACACAAACCAATATAATAATTTTATACTATGATAGGACCCCTATGATACCAAATGTGTGCAATCACCTTCTTTTTTGAAGACAAATAGAGATCAATGAGGAATAGGGAGTTTCGACTTTTGAAGATAGTGTCACACCCACATTAATAATAGAATCCCATAATTTATAAAAGGTACCATAATTCCAAGGATTATATTCCCATTTGCATTATCATAACACAAACCCATTGGTATTTTTATGATTGTTAACCATTTAAATGATCATAAAATATTCAAAATTCCAAAAATGAAACATCTAAACATTTTAAAATTTAATGAAACTATTTTGTGAGATATGTCAAAATATATGAACTCTATATCCCATATCATAATCCCATTGTATAATATTATAGTGAAATCTCATTCCCTTAATGATATTGTAACACCCAGACCCATTCTTCCTGATATGGTGCTATAAACAAATAATTCACATATTGGTTTCAATACCAATTGTAGATTCTTAGACATAACTTTTCCATAAATTAGATTACATAATAAAAACATTTTATTCTATACATTTCTATGAACTTTTAGGTTTTTAGCATTAGATAATTATGAAAAAATATAAACTAATAAGTCCCATGTTCTTTCTCAACTATTGGACCTTTTAAGAATCTCCTTAATCCATAAGGAGTCTTCAATATCTCATATATATTATTCCAAACATTCTATCCTTATAAAAATATCATGTGTATTACTTTTATTCAAAACTTATGGAATGGAAACATAATAAGGGGGGGATCAAATTACCAGTAATGAAAATGTATAACTAAAGCTAGTATACATAATATGGTGAAAATAAATAATCCAAATAATGCCATAATAAAATGAAATTCAGAGTATTATATATCCATGATAATAATTGAAAAAATGAATATTGATAATACTAATCTCATACTGATGGGATTAATAATGAAAAAAAATAAAAAACATACTATTAAGGCCTTTTTCCAATACATTTACTTGTCGTTGAGACCACAATCAAGCCACCTTGATGAATTGGGTAGGTATACACCAAATACCCAAACATGTTTATCTCATGAGACCTGTATATGCATCAAGGGGATATATAATTTTGAACCCCAACCTTCCCTATGATCATGTCTAATTAATTCACTATAAGAGTCAACAATATCTTTTATACCATTCCATAAGGTACCTCTGGTTGAATAAAAAACATTGCTATCCATATAGTGAAAAATAAGAAATGTTAATTCATAATCAACCTGTGTTAGTATTCAGTAATAATTAATATTATCAATACTTTTACCCATGGGAATTAAAGGGATAATATGATCATGACCCATCTAGATAAATAAGGTGGATGGTCAAACAATACATAATCAACTTTCTAATAATCATCTATATTACAATAACAATATACGGAACACCAATACTTTACCCCATGTCAATAGAATAACATTATTTATAGGTGAAAATAATCCAATATAAGTTATGTAAAATTTAATGTTCACACCATATAGAGAAATGAGTATATTATAAATTCAATATTATAATAACATGATCATAAAACTTCAAGAGAGAGAAAATGGATGGTTTCAAAAGAAAATATCCCAAGAAGTGAGAAATATTTTTCAAGGGTTTATGTGGAAGGAATGTATATCCCTAAGAAACAATTATATAATATTACAAAATGAAAAAATGGGAATAATTTACCCAAATTATATGAAATAAGTTTAATAGAACGATAATAACTTAATGAATGAAATTCGAGTTACCAAAAATCTTTACTACTGGGGAAAAAATAAATCAATATCAACTTGAATAGGGGAACATTATTTGGGTAAAAAATACCTTTAAATATAAATATTAGGATAAAAATATATCCATGGGAAGTTAATACACCATACATAGGAAACATGTTGTACAAAATTTATTATGTCTCAAAGAATCTGAATTGAGACAAAAAACCCCTTATGACTATAGAAATTTATGAATCAAAACCCCTTGAAAGAGAGGTATTGTAATTGAAATTAAAATAACATGATTAAAATATAATTCATGATATTACACATCAAATAATTATTATATACACCATATAAATGAAATTAGGTTAATAATACAAAACATATATCAAAGAGAGGAATTTGAGACGAAAAACCCATACCTCAGTCTCAATTCATTCTGAACTTGTACCGAATGTCCTGAATAATTAAATTAAGTTAAATAAATACATACCCTAATTCTTTTCATAAATATAACCATTTATATTTACCATTTATAATCATTCTATACATATAAATATTTATTAGTTAGTTTTTACTTATTTCCAATACTTGGTGTAATTAATCTTTATCAATTTGAACTAGTTTCATAAAAACCATATTGGTATCTATTATTTTCCAAAATTAAATCATTATTATAACATATATTGCACTCTAATAAACTTTTAAAGATATTTTATAAATATATAATCTCATTTCCTATTATTTTTGGTTACGATCCATGAGGTTTAAATTGGCGACGATCATGTTTTGGTGATTCTTAATGGACAAAGGGTGATTTATTAATTCATGAGTTACATGTTGATATACCATTAACAGAATAAAAAAATTATTATTTACATATTTATATCATATTATAACAGTAAATAATTTCTTATAACCATCCATGATATAAATGCATATTATTGTTCAAGTATGTGGTTAAACCAATCCAAACATGAACCTACTCTGATTAATGGATGATTATGAGATATTTTAGTTGTAATATCATTATAAAAGAAAAATAATGATATAATTTTGTGTTTATTATTATAATATATCTGAATTATGGGGAATTATAAATATAATATAATTTATATAAATTCATTACTTAGAAAGAAGAGATCATTTTACTCTTAGTTTTCTTGTTTTAAACGATTGAATTAATGATACTCATTTGTTTATCATATAATTAATAATTTATAAAATTTCTCATACCATAACATTAATTATACCATAAAAATCATATTCATCCTTTAGTCCCATCCTCATTACCATCCATGTAAGTTGGTGGTGTAAATAAAAATGAAAATCAATCATTCCATGGAGGTGGTAGTCCACACGTACGCATGATTGACTATTAAATTTTCCATAGAACGAGAAAAATAAGTTACATGGTTGATTATTTCATAATCATAAATATGATATAAATATAATAATTATTTATTAAATTGCACTTTAATAACATCCTTGTAATATGGTTAATTAAAATGAAACACATTTCGTCGTGGATAATCTCCTTTGCAAAGGGGGTTAAGCCTTTTAGTGATGATATTTTGAGAAGCAAATAACCAATTATAGGTGGATAATAATCTATAGTAGAGTATTTTTCATATTTTGGGCTGAAATAATGGAATATTGGTTTGATTGTAAGTGATGAGAGGAGAAACCTTTTCATAAGTGAAAAGGAATGTATTTTTTATAAATATCCAAAAACATTTCGATAATGGGAAGCCAATCTCAAGAAAAGTGGATCCAAAATTGATAAATAATAGATAAGGGAAGAGATAAGGTTAATAAAATCCTAAAAAACCTATTCCCACACATGTTTTAAACATGTTTGAGGTCTTTTAATATAATATTCTTTACTTTTACCATTTTAGATTTTACCATTGTAATTAGTTTTTTCCAAAAGTAACGTGTCCTCGATGAAAAAAATAAAGTTTTCCTTATTATATAATTTAGAACCACTAAATAAAATTTTTAAATCCATTTAATTTGATTCAATTTATGAAAGTGATAAAAATGAATTTTAAAATAATAGTGTATAATCTATAAAAACCAATTTTTGAGAAAATATTACTTATGCTCTCAAATATAAAATATGGATTTTTTAACTCAGAAAAACATTTTTAAAATTATAAATTCACATATGAAATATTTATTTGGTATTATAAAAATGTTTCATGAATTTATAATCCATTCTTATATATTAATATTTTCATAAAATTCAAGTTATTTGTAATAACGAAATTTTCACCAAAAAATAATTCTTTTTAAGAAAAATACCAAAAATTCATATTAAGAAAATATTAATATAAAAAATCCATAAATAATGGTAATTTTTTCAAATTAAAATTATAATTTTTACTAATTTAAATTTTAAATAAAAAGTCGAGATATATTGAAAGATAGTTTTTATAGGAAAATAGATTTTTAAGAATATTAACCATTCTCATTCATATTTATTATCATTTACTAGTCAAATTATTGTTAAAAAATTATTCATATTCAATATATTTTATCATCATTAACCAAAAGTTTCTTGAAATATAAATGTATATCACACATAAAATAAATATTTAGAAAAACACATTTCTAAGTATAAAATGATCATATTATTCATTTTAGACACACCAATTGAATTTCATTCATATTAAAATAAAAATTTATATAATTTATACAAATATTTCATAAATAAGTTATTCCTATTCATTCATGCTAATTCAAAATATAGGTTTTAATGACCATACTTAATATTCATATTTTTATCTAAATATAGCATAGTTTTATTTTAGTCCCGTGTTGCATGTGGGGGAAGATATTGAACAGATTTGGATCATTTAAAAGAAATCTTATATTAAAATATTAGTTTGTTACATTCTACCCCCTTAAATAAATTTCATCATTAAAATTTTAATTATTTATTAATAAAAAAAATATATGGGTATTTCTAAGGTAGAAATGGATCTAGGTAAAAATATTACTAACATAGGTGTTGAAGCCCACCAAATGAGCATTAGAAAATTCACAAGGGAAGAAATACCTGAATCTGAGTATTATTTCCCCCAAAAAATCCAAGGAAGGGGAATATGGAAGAGACCTGCAGATCACGTGAACCTTTAAGAGACTCACGATCACATGACCATTATAAGGTCATGCGAAGAATCCACACACAGTGAATAAGCTGCAGTGGATCCCATAGAGACCCCTTTTAACAAGTCCATTTACTTTTGTGAAGGTGATCTAAACAACCATTAACCGTGTGGGTGGAAGTAGGATGATCCCCCCTACACCATGCGGGTTGTCGGAGAGAATCACCTGATGATCCAACTTGAAAATACTCTAAAAATGGGAGGAAGGATACCCAAAGGGTGTAGTCCTCTAGAAACTATAGTGATAATGAGACTTATCACTAAAGGGAAGGATAATTATCCTTTTCAAAATGCATGAAAAATCATGAACTCCTCGAACCTTTGTAAAATAAAACAAAGGAAATATAAGGGGAAGAGGCGGGAGCTACTCGAGGTTGATGAAAGATGTTTGGTGTGCCCCTAGTGATCCTCATGGCACCATGAGTCCCTGGAGATATGTCCACCTCATCTCTCGATTCCCCTTTGGCTTGTTAGCTTCGTCACACGGAAGGCCTTGAGTATGTCCAGGAAATCACGCACTTCCCTTTGGTTCCCTAATGACAAACATATTGATTTTCCATGAAGTGCTTGTGCAACCCCATATGACCCTTATCGGTCAGGAAACACAACACCAAAAAATAGAGTAATTTTCCTTGACATTACTCATGTAATCTCAAATGACTCCCAACCTTTTTCACATAAAATAAAGGGAATAAAATAAATAGGAGGTGGAAGAATATCATGGTCATAAAACACTTGCGACATGTTAAGGAAGTCTGCATCATGGTCCTATGAGAACCTCATACAAACCATCCTTATCTCATAGAAAGCCCTAGACAAGTCATTGGGAATCTCGCAGGAACCTTTCAATAGGTACTTGAATCTTGTGAGTGCCCTTGGACATGTCAACATGACAATTAGGAAGTCCTTTGATACATCTTCATGATCAAACAAGTCTCTATTAATTGGAAATAATCCAATAATGGAGGCATTGACTATAGGGAATTACAGTCACTGAAAATTAGGCAACTCCCTTGAATCGGTCCATGATAGATACTTGCAAAGCCATGTATTTCCAGAGCCCTTTATTGACTCCATCCTAGAATCATGCTAGATACGCTGTACAAAGTGCTGAAAAACTGGGGTGGCGATGCCTATAAATTCCCCACCCCAACATGAAAAAGGGTTGGAATTTGGATGATTTGACTCTAAACTATTGGAATCTCAAGTTAAAGGGATAGAGTGGAATTCTTGGAGTGGTTGATCTTATGAATGACAAGAATTTCATCAAGTAATATACCGACGAATAGTCAGAGAAATCATGCACCATACATAAGGTACTTCATGCGATCAATTATAGATCACGTGAAGGGATTCTAGAAAGGAATTCAAAGAACACAACACATGTCCTCCATATCATGCAAGAATTAAAGAAACTGATACTGAATGAACCTAAGAATTCACAATACAAGGGTTAGAATGAAGATTAAAAATGGAAGACTTAAGCAAAAAACATGCTCACTGGCTCCCATGCACTTCACACGAGTCATCCAAAGACACACGACAATGCCAAGACATGTCTCCTAGATCTCATGACCCTCCTTCAAAATGATATTTAGGACACATGAAATCCTTCAAACATGTCAGAGAAAGTCACACGGTCCCCTCGGGGACACCACTTTGATCTCGGAAGATCCTATGGGTCTATCACCCGAGCCTTAAGATGTCCTTTAGAAACATTTCCCAACTCATATAATGACGTTCACTCATATTAGTAAAATCTTGTTATTGTATATGGGCATGAAAACCAAGATCCCATGACACCCTTTGGGAAAGTCAGCTGAGACCCACGATGCCCTCCAAATATGTCAGCAAGCACTCTCGACACCCTCTAGGAAAGTTAGCTAAGACCCGCAATGCCCTCCAGACATGATGGCCTAGTCTCGCAATGCCTTCCACGGATGTTATCCAAAATACATGGCATCCTTTGAACCATATCATATTGAATCTCACGACACCCTCCATATGTGTCAAGATAACTCTTTGTAATGATACTAGTGAATGTTAGATGGATCATATGATACCCCCTGAACAAGATAGCCAGGTTATGCTATGGCTTCCAGGAGAAGTCAAATGGGTTATGCGACACCCTCTAGATAAGAAGATCAGGGAATCCCATGACTTATTAACATTTTACATCCTTGGTGTGTAAGCCCCGATCAAACAAGAAACTTTAGAATGTAATCCCCAACCAATCTGGCGGCCTCATTGTGTAAGCCCCAATATAAAGGGAACTATGAAGACTCTAATTCCTACTATATCCAAGATACGTAGGCCACATATCCTCGAGGTTAGAGATCCATATTGATTATCCTGGGAAATATCAGCATCTAAGTCCCTTATTTAAAAAAATCACATTGATTACTTGTTATCCCTTGTTTCTCACAATGAGCATGGCTCACTTGGGCTTAGGGAATTTCATTGATTATAACATATACACTATGAACCTTCACAATGGTATGGACAACCTCAGTGCATAAGCCCCAATAAACTAAACTAAGATGACTCTAATTTCTCTAATTACGGAGATATTTAGGATGCCTTCCTAATGCTCGAGATCATATAAACACCCCTTTCAGTGTAAGTCTTTTCACAACACTGACATCTCAGCCATTGGGTTCCAATTAGTCCCAAGAGACGATCATCTTACCTTATCCACCAGCGAACCGAGAAACCAATTGGACTATAATTACTCTGATTCCTTCCATAATCAAGATGCATAGGACATCTCTCTGATACCCGAGTTCTATGATAAATCATCTCAAGATAGTCCCAACACATAAGTGCCATGTCATGATAAATGAAATGATCATTTTCCATCCCTTATTTCTCACATCGAGAATAGCTCATGTGAGATTAGGGATCTGAAATAATCACATCATCTACACCATGGGTCTCTATAATGATAGGGGTAACCTCAATATATAAGACCCAAACAAATGAACTATGATAAATATGATTCTAACTGTACTTGGGATATGTAGGATGCCCCTATAGGACTTGAGATTGAATATTTGGTGTCCCAGAGCACCCATATGAGTCTTTTCTACATGATTTTAAACTGTACGGGTCGAACATACTATGTGGGTTTTTATTTTTGCAATAACAAAGAAACATAGGATGCATCATAATGGATCAATACCCTCCTCATAATATTAACCACCACCTTGCATAACATCACATTCCTAAGAAATTGGTTATATGGATTCAATATATAAGAATCATCCCATTACCAGAAAATGGTGGATAACCTTAGATACAAATAGAAGGATTCACTAAAGAGATCCAAGTCTTTTACACATGAAAGATAATTAACCTATAGTTGTTTTTTAGGGTAACCATTCCCATATTGGGATTAGTAAGGGATTCATGAACATATCTTAAATCTATAAGAGAGTCCCATAGTAGGAAGAAATTCCCCTAAAAAGGGCGTGAGGAGCCTGGACTAGTCACTCCTCCCTACCTGTCTTCCCTTCTCCTTGATGGAATAGGTCATGGACTCGGTGCCACTGCCCCTACCCACTTCGCTATAGCTGGGGAGGGGGGATCATCCTCTTTTGTGTTTTATTCCTTCTCATAATCCAAAATTCTCCCCTTTCACAGTATCGTCTTCCCTACCTATCTTCCCTTCAATCGAATTTATCACTAAGGTTCAATCTAGTAAGAATAGAGTTATATTGGTTCTGATTTATTCATTGGAGTTCACAGAAGCATCAACTCTCTTATAACTCACTCTAGTGTCCCGGTTTGGGAAGAAACGTCTCTCCTTCGATGCCTTCGATATGTTTGTGTACTCTTCTTTTAATCGGTAGGACTGAGTGATTGTTTTTCTTTTATATGCGAAGCATATCTAGATCCATTTCTCAAACAAAGACGACCTAGTTTACTCTTGGGATTTTGCTTCATGATATATGGAGGGTTTTCATTTTCCCCTCTTCCAGTGGTCCTTCTATTTTCACCTAACGTGAGACTCTTCGGTCACTGTGCTATGGATCTCTCTCCCTAGACTCCCTTTACTATTCTAGAATCAGGCGATTATCCGGTTGATCGACAACATGGTAGGGCTCTACCTCTCCTTGGATTCTCATAAAAATTCTATATTCCATCTAGTCTCACTAAGGATTTGTGTTGAAGTTTATGTGTCTAAGGGACCACTGGACTACATTACCATTGAGATTGAAGGTGAACTCCTCTAGCATCAAAAGGTATTCTATAAAACCTGGACTGACTATTGTGTTTTCTGTGGTCATCTTGAGAACTTGGAATCAATATGCCAGTGTGGGTGTAGTTTCAACTAATAATAGACCTATAAGGAGGGGGGGCGGTGGTATTTTTGATGGTAGTGATGTAGTTCAGTCGATCCATCCTGGGGAGAATCACCTTGAAGTCTTGGTGCATGAGACCATTCCTACCTCTGATATACACTTGGAGACTGATGCAACCATGGATTCCCATTGTGATGTAGGGAATAGGGTGGTCAAACCAAATGTGGTGGACATATTTGGCCACCTGAAATAGGACATGGGTGTCCCAAATAGGATGCAGAACCCTGGAGTTGAAGAGGTTTAGTTAATTTGAATAGTGGACTCAGGGCCTGAGAAAGTATGCATTTGGAAAATCCAGAATGTTTCAGTACGTGATCCACCTGATGAGAAAGGGTATTCTAGTATGATTGATCTGATTGGAAATGGAATATATGAGGGGTCTTTGTGGTATGAGGTAGTTCATACAGGACAAGGATCAGGGGGGTCCGATGAGGTGAGTGTTTTGGGTTCCTTGGACCCAAAAACTTTAATTTCAAAGGCCCAATCCTATTCGGTGGCTACGTACACTGGTATGAAAGCTACCCCTGAGTCAGGTCTCAAAGGTAATGTCTCCCACATTTGGTTTGCTATTTTGGGAGAGGGTTACTTTTATGAACTTGAAGAAAGGATTGAAGTGGAGTTATCTCATGACCATAATCCCCATATGAGGCAAGAGCACCAAGACGAAGACATCAAATCTACATCGGACTCCCAGTTAGTAGAGTCCATGGAAGTACACATTGTGGATGATTATTTGAGATACTCCTCAAAGAAAGGAAATAACACCATCATAGACTCAGATGGATTTATTAAACACACCTGAAGGATTCAAAGATGAAAGGACTATTATAGTTTACCAATTCCCCCTATTACAAGATCTTCAAGAAAAGTTAAATTCCCTCTATCACATGGGGATAACAACCTCAAGAGAAACATAAATTACCTAACAAGTATGTGGAGTCGGGGACTCACAAGGAGAAATAAGCTCAAGAAGGCGACTCATCAGTCATCGATCTGGTGCATGAAGAAAGGATATTTTTAGGTTAGATATCCCTTGAGTAACAATGAACTGGTGGAGTGTGATTATTGGGAACTTATTATCATTTTTAATGAAGAATCCTTAGAGAAGGAATTATAGGCCAATGCAACACAGGAGGATTTGGGCACCTACGGAAAGAAGATCTTTGTGGATAAGTTTATCCAAACCCGGGACAAGGTGGATGAAAATATTTAAGACCTCCTAAAAGATGATCCAAATGAAAAGGCCAATACTCTAAAATGGAGTATTTATAGAGGCAAGGTTTCTAAAAGACTTAAACTGAAATTTAAAGAGTTGAACATTACTTATGAAGTTGGTTTACTATCTGATTTTATACCCAGAAGGTTTCCCACTTTTTCTTTAAAATCATTTTCTTTAATAAATAAAAATATTATGGTGGGTGTGATGAGAATGACATACCATACTCTCGACCAATGATAGTACCCAAGAGTTTCTTGGCCTGAAAACCCTGGTGATTTCTTGCCTTTAGAAAGAGGGTCTGTACCCATCTATATATGAGGGAACTATTGGGAGTTTCTAAGAAATAGGGAATAAATAGAAAAATAAATGAAATCAATTGAGTGAGGCCTTAAAACTCCTCCCTCAACCAAACCATATAGAGAAACCCATTCCTTGCATTGAATCCCAACAAAACAAAAATGGTGAACCCAACACGAATCTCTCAAATAACAAAATGACCAGGTTATAATCTATTGGAACATTTTATTTTCCTACTATATGAAAATAAAAATGGTGAACCCAACATGTCACTCTGTAATAAAAAATGACTAGGTTATAATTTTTCGAGCCATTTTGTTTTCTCCCCATATACAAACAACACTGATAGGACCAACATGAATAAATTAGGACAATTTTTTTACAAACCCTATACAAAAAAGGTAATAGAATGGAATGGTCATATATTTGATCTTCTGTAACCAAGATTATTGTAGGTCCATCCTCGCGTTGATATGTCCGTGCGAGCAGAATGACTAGATCAAGAAAACAACACAATTTTGTTAACAATGTATATCTGATTGAGCATTTTTATGCCTAAAATATAACACTAATTAGTAAACCTGTTCCTTATTGTCATCATGATTTTAGATACTACTCTCATCGACATTATCCCAACCCGAGGCAATGTCTTTATCATCCAGTATTCACTCCAGTAAATAATATGCAGTTGTGACCCTCACAGGTCACAAAGAAATCTCACATGCTCAATAGCTCTGATGGAAGGTGGAAAATATGATGGTCCTGGAGTACCACTGACACGGTATAATCCTAACCATGGAAGCTTCCCATGAGGCTCTCTAATCATGGTATCCAGAAAATCCACATCACCCAATGAAGGCTGCTGCTAAGACAATATCCCTTATCACTATAACCAACTAATTTGGGTGTTTATCCCTATAACATGACAAATACCACCTTATATATCTGATGATGGTGGATCTGGAAGCCAAATATGGATCCCTTTTAGTTTATATACCACCGAGGAGGGGACCAACCAACTATCATCACTAGAATCATCCCTCCAGTACCCACCAATCGCCTACTGTGATTACCACCCAACACACTGCCACCTCTGACACCCATGAATGAGTAGAAGTAAGGCTCATCAGGGGAGGAAGGAATTGGATATACAAGAGAGGGTTCATACCCCCACTCCTACAGATGATTCCTACTGGCATACTCTGGAACAAACCAGCTAGTAAGCTTATATCCCTGCAAGTTCAGAATAAGTCTATTGGAATTTTCCCACAATAAGCATGGGGGAGGTATATATCCATAACCTTGTGCATGAATTCCATCGATATAATTCGATGGGATAAGGAGGGAAAAAGTTGGCATATATCCGTTCTTAAATAGAAGACATGTTCCAGTGTATAATGGATATGGAATATTTGTAGGCTTATATCCCTGTACACACTTTTCTAAAATGCCAATATATTTTAGTAACAACTCAAGAACTATGCCAAAATATTCTGAAACTGTTGCACATAAAGGGACATGCACATACTCATATCCATACATCTAGGGAAAATAAACACTATGATCATTGTGAAAAAGTGGTTGTACCAGAGGAAGCATGCACTCTGGCTCCAATATAGGAGAATTATCATCATATTCTGATAAAGGATGAGATATCAGACCAGGATCATAATCTTATTACAATTGGGGCTCACCAAGAGAGAGTGGAACATGCCTTGGGATAGGGGAACATGACTATTGAAAAAGTTCAGCAACATATTCCAACGGCCTCGGATTGGGATCATATCTTCATTATGGAAGGGGATCACCATGTGTGAGGGGAAAAAACCTTGGTTTAGGCTCATAATCTTGATGAAGATGTCCAATTACATACTCTAAAGGCACATGATCAGACATATATCACCATTCTGGCCATGACTAACCAAGTGAGAATTGCACATGCCTCAAGATAGGCTCATACTCTTGTTAGTGAATCTTCTTGGAATACTACAATAGATCATGAAATAAATACACATATTCCTACTTCCCCCACCAATGAATAACTGTTACATCATCATTCCATGGAAATAAAAGAGGCGGATCATATTATTTCTTATATTATGGAGGTTTGTCGGCATATTCTGGTAGGGAATTAATATTCAGACCAGCCTCATATTCCTATTCCAACTGGGGCTCACCAGGTGAGAGTGGTACATGTATCGGGGTAGGATCATTCTTCTTCCAAGAAAGACCAGTGAAAAATACAAAATTATTAATATCGGGCTCATACTCCCATCTTGACTAAGGCTCACAAAGTGAGAATGGAACATGCCTTAGGACATGATCATATTCCTTTCAATAATGAGACAACTTATTAGCATATTCCAATAGATTCTCAGTAGGGGGATCATACTCCCATAGTGCTAGATGGTTATATACAAGTTCCAAAAACCATCACATAGTAGGCTTATATCCCTGCACAACCACAAAAGGCAGGTCGACATATTCCAACCATGTTACAGAACATGGCCTATATTCCTAATCTTCTCAATGTTAGTGTCCTTGAGATCATTCAAGACACATTATCAACACCACGAGGTTCCTTTGACTCTTATATCAAAGCATAAGCAGAAGGCATTCATTACCACTATAGTCCTCCTCATAGTGGTGTGGAGATAGATCATAGGGACTCTACTACTAACATACACCATGGACGACCTCCCTATGGAGATATATCCCATGGAAAAGGAAATAACTCCTTGTCTAGACACCTCTGTATAGTGAGTTTTCAAAAACATGGAAACCTTCTTATAGAGAGGTGTTTGTGTCATGAACCGACCCATATCGGGGCTTAAGCTGCAACTAACCCAAGCCTACCTCCACAGTCTAGGGGGTGGAGACAAGTGTCTAAGGCACAACTAAACTTGGGGTGGCCTTTACCTAAGTACACACACACACACACAAACAAACAAATAAAATAAAAAGTGAAGAGGGAAATAAATATAAGATGAAAAACTACAATAAATAAACCAAAATATGTATGGACCACTAAAAATAATGATGTACAGTAGTGTAGATAGAAAGGGAAAGGATAAAATACACACCCACCTAGAAAATATGTCCCAACCTGACAAAAACTGGAAAAGAGAACAACTGAGAGCCCAAATCTTGTATCCTAAGCTAAAACCACTGTACACTATCCAAGAAGTCTGCATCTCTAAGCTCCTCTAAAGTCATGATCAACCTATCCACCATCTAAAAAAGACACGACACATGTTGGGAAAAATCTCATGCAGGGGTGAGTATACACATACCCATTAGAACACCCTGAAAAGGTTAAGGGGGAGGAATAATAGATACAATAAAGAGGAAAGTAGTATATAGAACAAGGTATGTAAAAGGAGTACAACTAAACCCAAAAAGAGTGTAAAAATGAACTCATCCAAGCACAAAGATCTCGACATGGTGAGAAGATGAATTTATCATCGTGTCTTCGCTAATTATAGCAAGAGAGTGGACTCATCCAACCATGAGAATCTAAACACAGAAAGAATGTGGCATACCCACACTTCTTTGAATCCCCTAGAGGGAGGGTAACTATATCCAAGGAGTGGGTACTAAAGTAGGATATAAATATGCTTAGTTAAAGAATCCCAAACAAGAGAGTAAGGGGATCTCCATCTCACAGCTCAACATAAGAATATGAGTAGACAACAGTTCTAAGGTAAAGTCTATTTGTGATGCCTAGAACCTCATGACTTTGCCCAGGGCACACAAGTCAAAGGGAATCAATCACCACACCTTGATACCGTCTTATTTGGGTGGCACCAACTTTCCCGCATGGTTTTAAGTCACATCATAAGGATGTATCTCAGTGGGAATAGTGTCCATCTTTCTCATGAGTCCAAAGGTTCATCAAACCACTCCTTGCATTTTTACCGCATAGTCAAGGGGCCACTAATTTAGGAAAGGATACCATGACATGGTACGTTAGAAGGGTCCTACTTTGGTAGTAACTGAGGAATTCCATTACCCAACCCAGTTGGAGGGTACCACTCTAGAAGGTCACCCGAGAACACCACTACCCAGTCCTTCTGGAGGGTAAGCCTGGTGAGTTTTCAGGGAAATTCCACCACCCAAACCGGCTGTAGGGTTATTCCTAGAAGATGGAATTAGGGAACAACACTTCCCAGCCTAGATGAAGGTTAAGACGAGAACATTGATGAATGTCATTGCCCAGTTCGAATGGAGGGTAACTCGAAAAGATTATCAGGGAATGATACTACCCAACCTAGCTGGAGGGTAAACCCAGAACTACTATCAGGGAACACCACTACCCGTCCCAGTTAGAGGGTAAGTCCAGTATTTCTATAGTGAATCTTTTTAATCACTTACATCGTCGGGTTCCACCTTAGAATGTTAAAAACCTAAAATATTCACATCGTATCTTGAAATCCCCTTCAAAGGGAACCATCGTGTTCTATACGGAAAAACACTCAGGATAGGCATCTCACGGGCCAAAATCTGAGTTCAAAAAAAGAGATACAGAGTGCTAAATATTACTTGAAGGATCTCAAGTAGAAAAAAACATGTGAGTAGACCAACATGTCACATGGTCCTTCTTCAAAGCCTGGTCATGTTCTCTAGTCAGCACATAGGTTCCATCTATGTAGGGGTACATGCCGTGTAGGTGGACTACACGGCATGTCCCACCTATCTAGGGACCGTGCCATATTTGTTGGCTGTTTTTGTGCACTCAGACCCTGTTTCCATGTACTTTGGTACATGTAATGTTGATCTACATGGGTTTCTACCCTTGTGAACAACTCGTGTCTGTGTTTCTCTTACAAAGAGTCCCTGTCCGTGTGACCCATCACTCGGGTTGTCTAATCAGGGAAGGGGTACACAGCGTGTGAGGGTGGGATATATTTCATGTCTTCCTTATCTTTTA
The DNA here is from genome assembly GCA_963277665.1 of Viscum album. NCBI lineage: Eukaryota > Viridiplantae > Streptophyta > Magnoliopsida > Santalales > Viscaceae > Viscum > Viscum album. Next base: position 246,899,590 of record OY728129.1, read on the forward strand.
CCAAACCCTAGAACCACTACTAAAGGATCTACCTGACATGTGTTATTCATTGAACATGACATGTAGTTGGGATTTTTCCAGAACTTCTGAATCTGATCCGCTGCTTAAAATTTGCTCCAATCTTTGCCAATATCTCCTGGAGTCGATCCAAAATATTTGGATCTGGCTTAGACTCATGCTTTCTGGTCGTCGTTTACCATAATAAAACCCTAATGAAGATCTGATGAACCTTCATCTATTCTAATTTCCTTCTCAGCTCCATTCTTCAGAATCTTGATGTGTAAATGTCAGATTAGTCGTTCTTGTCTCACAAACTTTCCATATCTATGATCGGATCAAAAACCATCCACATTCCATCAATTCACCATGAATATGGGAACTTTATCAGGCTCGGGTTTCCCAACAACTATCGAACCAGGATCCACGGGGATTCCACGATGAATAACGTGAAGGAACGAGAGAGAAAATCACCACAATTCAAGGTTTAAACGTCTTTAGCCAAGAGTTCTTAGCCAAAGATCAAGAATGGGAATATGATGTTAGATGAACAATTTATAAAAAATTTAAATTCCAATATCCAGGTACATTCAACGGATTAAAGGGGCATATATCCAATAAAAAGGATGGATATTCTTAATACTTCTAATCTAAGGGCATGAAACACCAAAATACGAGTCCTGCCTCTATTTTGGATCAATATTTGGTGAAGGACGTACTCGCCAACAAATTTGGGAGAAGTCACTAAATTCGTTGCACTTCGATTCGTGTTATTCGAAGTATTCGTCATTCATCACGATCTGCCAACAGAAAGGGAAGAAGATCTCTCGTCAGTGACTATAGGGTTATAAGACCAAACCTAGCCAAAAATCCTTTACACAGAATTTATATAATTTTTTTAGGTTAAATGAATTTAATTAATTAATTAATTAATTCACTTAAATGCACCACCAACGAGCGATGGGTCTGAACATCCTATTCCAAAACATTTTATATCGCGCCTACGGTACAATGCATTCCAAACCCAACCACGATCTCATATTTTTGATCCGATTAACTGTTTAAGAGTTATCCTATTTTATTTAATTAATTGCATGCACACAATATAAAATATATTTAATATTTTTATAAAATTAATTTCGGGAATCTCGGGCCTTAGAATCACAAATTTTCTTAAAGAATATATTTGGAAATATATTTAGAAACATTTCAAATTCTTAAAAATAAATAAATGGGTCTCTACATCATTCCATCCTTCAATATTTTTCTCCATGAAAAGAAAAAAATAGGAAAAAAACTCAGGATACTAAGCCCATATCTGGCTTTCACACTCCTAGGAACTCTCCTACATGTTTCCGTGCTTCTACAACACATGAACCAGAGGGATGGTATTTCCTCACAAGGTTCTCTCCTATCGATCCTTGATCACCACCAGGTGCTCTACAAAGGTGGCTCTATCTCTGATGTCTAGCTCACCCCATTTAATGAAATGTGTAGGATTATGCATGTATCTCCTCAGCTGTGACACATGGAAGATGTCATGAAACCTCTCCAATTATGGGGGTAGGGAAAGGTGGTAGGAAACCTCGCCAACCCTCCAAATGATCTTTAATGGCCCGATGAACCTCAGGGGTAGCTTAATTCCTTGACTAAACCTCCACATTCCTTATCACATGGAGACTCTCAAGAAGAAATGGTATCCCTGATTGAACTCCAAGGGCTTATGACAGTGATCTATATAGGATTTATATCTACTCTAGGATATCATAATCTGTTCACTAATGACCTTCAATTTCTCTGTCGTCGACTGTACCACCTATGGGCCCACGAGGGATGACTCTTCAACCTCTTTCATCTCAAGTGTGACCTAAAGGGTCTCCCTTATAGGGCCTCAAACGGTTCCATGCCGATGGTAAATTGGTATCTATTGTTGTACACAAACTTTACCAAAGGAAGGTGATCCTCCCAGATTTATCCGAAATCCAACATGCAATCCCTCAGCATATCCTCTATCACCTGGATATAGTGCACTCTGTCTTCCCATCAGTCTGGGGGTGAAAGGATATACTCATCCAAAACTAGATCCCAAATTCCTCCTGTAAGACTCTCCATAATCATGACGTAAACCATGTGTCACGACCAGAGACAATCGTCAAGGGTACTCCATGAAGGCGGATGATCTCCCATACATACAACTGCCCTAAACTCTCTACTAAACTCTTCTACCTGATTGAAAGGAAGTGCACCAACTTTGTGAGTTGGCCCACTATTAACCAAATGGTTTCACAGACTTTCACTATTCATGGAATCCCTTTAACTAAGACCATGGATATTTCATCCCATTTCCACTTTAAGATCTCAAGAGGCTGCAAAACCCCGCCAGAACCTAGTGCTCATCCTTCACCTACTGACAGGTAAGGCATCGTGATATGAACTAAGCTACGCTTCATCTCATTATAGACCACCAAAAATACCACTGAATATCTATGTACATATTCCTCACACTAGGATGTACAAATAAGGGAGAAGTGTGGAACTCCCACATCACATCTTCCCACATTGTGACTGGAACCACCATTCACCCTTGGAACAAGATCTCATGATTCCCTCCTTCAGAATATCCATATGGTATATCACCTATGGATATATGATGACAAGGAACCTCAAAGTTTATATCTCCCAATTGAGACTCTCTCACACGCTCGAAGAGTGAAGGAGACAATACCATCTACTGAAGAAAATATATTCCCTCCTGTTCTACTAGGGTCAGCTATATGGAAGCTAACTGCTCCGAAGCTTCCCTCACTAAGAAAGCCTAAGAATTCTTGATAATGGAATATACTACATTGTTTCACTTCCCTATAGTATATACTATCTTGAAGTCATAGTCCTATAAGAACTCCAACCAGTGTCACTACCTCAGGTTCATGTCTCTCTGGGTGAAGACGTACCTGAGACTCTGGTGGTCTGAGTAAACCATAAATCACTATCCTAAAAGGTAGTATCTCTACATCATCAAGGAGAAGACTATTGATTCTATATCTAGGTCATGAGTCCCATAGTTATACTCAAGAGGTATCAACTACCTTGACCCATATTCAATGATTTCCTATTGTTGCATCAATACGCAACTGATCCCATCTCCTGAGGTATCACAATACACTACGAACTCAATGCCTTCCTCTAGTATTCTAAAAACTAGAGTTCTAATCAACCTATGACTTAACTCCTCAAAGGCCTTCTGGAACTACTAAGACTAGTGAAACAAGTGTCCTTTCCATGTTATAATAGTCAAAGGGGTTGTGTTTCTGGAGAAGACCACCATAACTATCTAGTAGTACACTACTAAACCAATAAAGCTTTGAACCTCTGAAACATTCTTGGGTGGATCATAAGAAAGAATTTATTTGATATTCACTGGATCCATGGTTAAACCTTGTTCAGAAATGACATTCCCCATAAAGTGAACTTCACATATCCAGAACTAGAACTTTGAGAGATTTCCGTAAAGATGGTGCCCTCAAAGTAAATAGAGAATAATCCTCAAGTGCTAAACATTATCCTCCTATGTCATAGAGTAGATGAGTATGTCATCGATGAAGACAAAAAAAACTAGTCCAAGTATGTATGGAATATGTAGTTCATCAAAGCTGTAAAAATGGTGGGTGAATTTTTCACACCGAAGGGAATCACTAGGAACTCATAGTATCCATAAGGACATTGGAAAGACAACTTCGGAATATCATCATCATGAACCCAAAACTGGTGGTAGTCAGACCTGAGATTGATCTTGGAGAACTATATCACACCCAAAACTGGTCAAAGAGGTTGTTAATCCTTGAAAAGGGGTAATTTTTCTTTATTGTGGCCTAATTCAGGAGACGCTAATCCACATATATCCGCAAGCTCTCATCTTCCTTTTTCAAAAATAGAACTGGGGCTACCCAAGGGGACATAATGGGTTTGATGAAACATTTTTCACGAAGGTCCAACTAAAACCGTAGCTCCCAGAGCTCAGTGGGCACCATACGGTATGACAAACAAGATATTAGGGCAGCCTGTTGTTGCAAGACAATTCAAAACTCCATCTCCTACCTCATAGGTAGTCCTAGAATGTCTTTAGAGAATATGTCCATATAATACACCGTGATTAAAGGAATATAGATGTTTAAATATTCTACTACACCATGGGTCACACTCGCTAGATTATGGGTAATAGGCTGCAACCTATTGCTCATAACACCTTCTTGTCCTACTATGGGGTCTCTCTCACCAAAAAATGGGAACCACATCCCATCAATGTGTAGGCATCTGACTCATCTATGGTGACATTTGATCTGGGATTGAACCATGTAATTCCAATCCATGCCTAAGATGATATCACAGAGTTTCATCCTGATGACCATTAGGTCCCATGTGAACCTCTCTCCTCCAAGTGATAGCTTGCACTACTGATAGATGAAAGTTACAAAAGAAGTGTTCCATGTAGGAACATCAAGACAAAGATTTTTTGCTAGCATATCTACTAGGATCTACAACTCTTACACTAAGAGTCGAGAGAAAAAAGAATGGTTGGAGCTTATTTCTACTAATACTAAGGAAAGAATAGAATAAACACAAATCGAACCTCGAATAATCTCGTGCACTGTAGTATCATAAATGTCCAAATATTGCATCTTACCATGGCCCCAACCACTAGCTCCCCAAGACTAACATGGGACACCTAGTGGTGATGGTGGAAGGACCTCACAGCTTTATCCCACACCTTTATCTCCTCCTACTTCTCTTCCAACTCCACCTCCCTATGGACTACCCTATCCACTGTTGGGAGGTCCTTGATCACGACACTATCTCTGTCATGGTGGTCCATATGATATTATATTGGGATAATCAACAAGGCTATTCGGGTAGTCCCATGCTATGTGACCTTTCCTATCACAAGCATAGCACCAACCCTCACCAATCTAACCTAGTGCTCTACTCTACCCCTGTGCTATACAACCACATCCTTGACCCTGAATATGGAAGGGCCTCCTGTTCCAAGATCTCTGGCTCCTACCTGATGCTGTAGATGACTCATCCCCATCATGCCCACTGATATCTCCAGCTACCTGGCATCCGTCTAATATAAATATCTCTGTAATAAGCGTGTGCCCCAACACCTTGACATAAGTGGGGATGAACAAGTACACTACACTATCTTGGATCTCTTTGAGGAGTCATTGATCAAAATTTCATGCTCGGAAGTAGCCATCTATGACCATGTCAAGAGAGTAGCATGTAAGGTATATAAACCTAGTCATGTACTTAGCCACCATCATCCCTTCACATTGAAGCTCTATAAGCTATTAAATCCAAACTGAACATAAGCAGGAGGGGTAGTACTCCTCATGAAATAACTACAGGATGTCATCCCACAAGAGTAGCGACTCATCGTGCATCAAGGTAACTAAGATCCACCAATGCCTAGCTACTCCATGGAAAATATTGGATACCAAAGCCACCATATGACCTGTCAGGGTCTGAAAAAGCCTGAATATATGAACTATCGACTCTATCCAATCCTATGCTGCCTGGGGATATGGCTCATCGTGAAACCTCAACGCTCTCTGATGCTAGAAATCGTGAAGTGTCATCAGCCTACACACGTCCTCAGCCTGATCCACTGGGACTATCTACTACTCGATAGGTGGAGGTGATTCTACCTTCCCACATAGAGGAAGGGTATCACTTGATAGACCCTGAACCGAGGCCTCATCACTCATAGGGGTGTCGTTATGAATCAGAGCTGGTATCCTGGATGGATGTCATCATGGAGGCATTCTGAAAGATATCAAGGAGTACTATAGTCAGATGAGCACATATATATATATATTGATAATACAACAATGGAGAGTTGAATCAAGAATTACAGTCAAAGGCTCAATATTATATGATGGATGTACCATTGTTCCTCACAACAAATGTCTGAGGGTTCCGAGTTGACAAGAAGGTAATTAGGCTCTTGGTGAATGGATATGTCGGCCACCCGCACCACCACTAAACTCCCTGGCTAGAGATCCACATTCGAGAAACTTCAAAACTTTTGTGAGAAAGAAATAGATAAGGGAGAGGAAGGAACCTAGATAAAAGGAAAAATTAATTATAATAATATTAAAATAATTTTATTTTTAGTTTTGGATGTCAAACCCAATTTCGGTCGTAACTTCCCCATATGATATTCGATTTACAAACCATCTGCAATAGGGTGACCATGAAATTAAGATGGTCATTTTTATACTAATTTTGGATACCTTTTTTAGACTCATGCATCATGTCAATGAAACACCCAATAATAATAAAATTATTATTGTGGAGGAATCTCGTATCTGACATATATCCCTCATACGATGTCAAAATGATGAACCATATGTGAGGTTGTGACCCTAATTTTGAGGTAGATATTTTGATACCAAGTTTGGGTATTTAAATCAAGATCGAGGTGTGGGCCTCAAAAATTTTGGTTCGAGCGTAATATGGTGAAATACAAATTTTTTATCGGGTGTCCGATTTTGGCAAATGAATAGTCGAAACCGTCCATTTTTACATGAGGATAGAAATGATGCGATCCATATATTTTATTTTGGGATCGAGATGTGGGCCCCCTGATGCACTATTAATTTACAATGTGGTGTAATGAAATTTTTTCATTGGGTTTCTGATTCGAGCGAATGAATAGTCGATCCTGTGAGATTTTTTATAAAGATAAAAACAATGTGATATGTTTGGTTATCTAGAGCCATTTTAGGAGGCATGTCAATGAAATTACATTTTTTCCCCTTCAGACCAATGATGAGCATCATGTACTCATCATCGTTTTGGACAGATATGCCATGTACTATGGGAGTACGCTGGAATGCGTAGGGTTACTTGTACATAGTTTAATACCTGAGTATGGATAGGTACATGTCTAGGTGATGAGGTAGGGTCATATGTCGTGTGGGACCCAAACATATTTTTTACCTCATTTTGAATCTTATACCTCTCGTATCTTCTTCATTTTAACTCATATTTTATTCTATGAGTAGCCTATCCTCAGTGTTTTTCCATGTAGAATGTGATGGTGCCCTAAGAAGAAGATTTCAAGATATTATATGAAATGTTCTGAGAATGAGACCTATTTGAGGTGATTCTTGATGATGGTAGTGATTGGGCATGATCACCATAGATTTATTCCAGAGTGGAACCCCCCATTGGCATGGGTGTGGGTCCTCTACAGTTGCATCTGAGTGGAACCCCCTACTGGGTAGGGAGTGGGTCCTCAATGAACTAGAGTGGAACCCCTTTTGATCCTAAGGCATGGGTCCCTGACCTTCAAAGTGAAACCCCCATCAGAATGGGCATGGGTCCTCTACCTTCTAAGTGGAATCCCCTATCTGATAGGGTGTCAGTCCTCGACGACTAGGGTGGAACCCGCCTGTTGTACCGGGGTGTGGTTCCCCGTGACACTAGAGTGGAACCCCCATAGACATGGGAGTGGGTACTTGATGAATACTATTAGAGTGAAACCCCCCTAATGCACTAGGGAACAATTCCTATACACCAAGTTTGTGCCCACTCGGCTATACGATAGAGTGGCGAGACATGGTTTGACATAACTTTGGACTCATGAGAAAGAGGAACGCTTTCCCCATAGAGATGTGTTTTTGTGACGTGACCAAAACTGTGCCGATGAGTCAGTGCCTCCCAAAGTAAATAATATCAAGGTGTGGCAATTGAGTTCCTTTGACTCATGTGTTTAGGGTAGATGCGTGAGGTGCTGAGCATTGTAGATGGACTTACCTTGGAATAGTTGGCTCCTCTTCTTTTTAGGATTAGATATGATATGTAGATACCCTTACTCTCTTGTTTGTGCTTCTTTGACTGAGAACATATATATATATATATAGTTTCATTACCCACTTCTTGTGTTTTGGTTACTCTCCTTCAAGGAGAGGTGATGACGTGCAGGGTATGCCACATGATTTCTATGTCTAGCTTATCATGGTTAGATGAGTCTACTTTTCTACTATAGTTAACGAAGAATCGACAATGAGTTCATCTTCTCACCTTTTCGAGTTCCTTGTGTTTGGATGAGTTTACTTTCACTCTCTTTGTTTTGGTTGAGCTGTACTGTGTCACTGTACCTTATTCTATCTACTTCCTTCGTATTCTATTGTATCTCTTACTACACCCCCTTCACCCCTTTTAGAGCGTTATACCGGGTATGTATAGACTCACCCCTGTATGGGATTTTCCCACACATGTTGTGTCTTATGCATATGACAGATAGTTTGACCATGATAATAGAGGATCTTAGGGATACTTGGTGTATCATACTATGTATGATGGTCATAGATTTGAGATTAGGAGCTGAGATCTCTCAGCATTTAACTTTTACATTTTTTGTCACATTGGGACATATTTCTTGTTGGGAATGCATTTTTTCCCTTTTCCTTTTAGTATAAACTGTTGTACTCTTGTATTACTTAGTAGTTAATACATGAATTGTTATCACTTTAGTCATTGAACATTTTTCTTTTTTTTTCTTATGCACTTCTGCATTGAGACGATTGTCTATGTGTGTATAGGTACATTAGGAAAAGGCCTCCCATTTTAGTTATTCCTTTCGACACTTATCACTATCCACTAGAGTGCTCGTCATCCTCTGGTAGTCTCAAAACTAGAGCACTCTTCAGCCTCTGCCTCAACTCCTTGAAGGCCTTTTAAAACTTCTAAGACTAGGTAAACGATTGTCCCTTCCCCATCAGAGTGGTCAAAGGGGTTGTGATTCTAGAGAAGTCTTCCAAAAATATATGGTAGTACCCCATTAAACTAAGAAAGATTCACACCTCTGACACATTCTTGGGTGGCTCCCAAGAAATCACTACTTCAATATTCATTGGATCCATGGCTAAAACTTATTCAAAAATGACATTCCCCAGAAAGTGAACCTCCCGTATCTAGAACTAGCACTTCAAAATATTTTCGTAAATATGGTTCCCTCCAAGTAAATTGAGAACCATCCTCAAGTGATCTACATGCTCCTCTTCTATCGTAGAGTACATGAGTATGTCATTGATGAAGACAACAAAAAATTGGTCCAAGTATGGTTGGAAGAGCTAGTTAATCAAATCCATAAAAAATGGTAGGGGAATTTTTCACACCTTAGCACATCACCAAGAACTCATAGTGTTCATAACGACATCAGAAATCAATATTCAAAATATCAGCCTCACGGACCCACAATCAATGGTAACTGGATCTGAGATTGATCTTGGAGAACCATCTCTCATCCCATAACTAGTAAAAGAGGTCATCCATCCCCATAAAGGGGTACCTTTTCTTTATCATTACTCAGTTCAGGTGATGATAATCTACAAAGATCCGCAAGATTCCATCTACCTTTTTCAAAAATTGAACTGGGGATGGCTAGGAGAACACACTGGGTCTGATGAGACATTTCTCATAAAGGTTCTTTAACTACAACCGTAGCTCCCATAGCTTAGGTAGTCCTAGAACGTCTTTAGAGAAAAAGTCCATATAATACTCCACAATTTAAGGAATCCAGATGCCTGAAGATTCTACTGCATCAATGGTCACACTCAATAGATAATGTTTAATAGGATGTGACCACTTTCTCACAACACCTGGTTGTCCTTCTATGAGGTTTCTCTCATCAAAAAAGGAGAACCTAATCCCATCAACGCATAGGCATATGACTCATATGCGATGACAGTCGATCTGGGATCGAACTATGAAAAAAAATCCTTGCCCAAGATGACATCATAGGGTTCCATCGTGATGACTAGTAGGTCCCATGTGAACCTCTTTCCTCCAAACTATAGCTCGCACTACCGATAGATGAAAGATACAGAAGAATAGTTCCCTATAGGAACCTCAATAAAAAGTTGTTGTGCCAGCATCACTACTAGGATCTCCAACTCCCTCACCAAGAGTCAAGAGACAAATTAATTACTAGCACCCATGTCTACTAATACTAATTCAAGAGTTGAATAAACATAGATGATACCTTGAATCATCTCATGTGATGTTAGATAATAAACATCCAAAGCTTGAAGCTATCCATGGTCCTAGTATCTAGCTCCATAATCCTGATGTGGGCCCCCTAATGGTGGTGGTGGAATAACCTCATAGCATCATCCCCCACCTGCAGATCCTCCTACTCCTCTACCAGCTTCGTCTCCCTAGAAACCACCCTATCCATGCCTGGGAGATCCCTGATCATGACATTGTCTCTGCCATTGTGGTATATCTACTATCTACCTAGGATGTTCAACATTCCAGGTCAGGTAGTCACATGCCATGTGGCCTCACCCTTCACAATCATAGCACCAAACCTTGTCGGGATACCCTAGTGCTCCACACTTCCCCTACGCTATAAGACCACAACCTTGAGCTTGCTCATAAAAGGGCCTCATATTCCAAGATCTCTAGCACCTGCCTGCTGCTACAGATGACTTAACCCTATTTCACCCACAGCAGATCCAGCTACCTAGTGTACGTCTGATAGAAAGCTATTTTTCCCAAGTTTAGTATCCAACACCCCAACATAAATGGGGATGCACAAGGGAACTACACCGGCTCAGATCTCTCTTTAGAGTCCCTGATCGAACTTCCATGCTCAGAAGTAACCATATATAACCATGTTGAGAGAGTGGTGTGTAAGTTCTGTGAACCTAGAAACATACTCAGCCACCATCATACCTCCCCGCTGAAGCTCTAGAAGCTTCTGAATCTGAACTGAACGTAACTAAGAGGGGTATAAATCCTCATGAAAATGATACTAGAAGTCGTCCCATTAGAGTATCAACTAATCATGCATCTGGGTAGCTAAGCTCCACGAACACCTAGCTAATTCATTAGAAATATTGGCTACCAAAGCCACCATATGATCTATCAGGGTCTGAACAAGCCTAAATATGTGGACCACCGACTCTATCCAATCCTCTACTGCCTGGGGATCTAGCTCGCCATAGAACCTCAGTGGTCTCTAATTCTTGAACTCACAGAGTTTTCTCAGCCCGTGCACATCCTCAGCCTGATCTTCTAGGACTATCTACTAGTTGATAGGTTAAGGTGCTACTACCCACCCACATGGAAAAAGGGGTTCACATGATGAACCCTGTATTGAGGACTCATCACTCATAGGGTCTTCATCACGAACTAGAGTTGGTATCCTGGATGAATTTCATCACGGAGGCATTCTAAAAGTTATCATGGAATACCATGGTTAGATGAAAAGATATATATATATATATATATATATATATATATATCGATAATAAAATAATATGGAGTTGATTCAATAAGGAAAGTTATAGACTCAATCCTATATGATGCATGTACCATTGTTCCCTGCAAAAAATGTCTCAGGGTGCTGAGTCAACAAGTGGGTAATCAGGGTCCTGGTAAATGGATATGTTGGTCACCCACACCATAACTGGACTCCCAGGACTAAGTGCTGCACTTGAGACACATTGAAACTATTTCCCTAAAACTAACCAATAATTTTTGGGGAACATTTTAACAATATACCAAGGAATGAATCACCTCTAATACCACTCTTCAATGACCTGACCCATGTTGGGGCTCGTGACGCAAATACCCCAAGGCCACCTCCATAGTGTAGGGGGTGGAAACAAGAGATAAAGTTAAAACTAAACTTGGGGATGCCTTTTACTAAGTACTTATACACACACACACACAAAAAAAAAACTCAATGAAAAAGTGAAGAGGAAAAGAAATAAAAGATACATTAGTGTTATAAATAAACCAAAAGATGTATGGACCAATAAAAAGAATGAAGTACAGTAGAATGAAAAGGAAAGGAAAAAATACACCCCCCTAGAAAATGTGTCCCAACTAGAAAAAATTGGAATCAAGAACAACTGAGAGCCCAAATACTATATCCCAAGCTATGACCACCATACGTGGTCTAAGAAGTCTGTATCCCTAAGATCCTCTGAAGTCATGATTCAAGTATTCTCCATATGCAAAAGACACGACATGTGATGGGAAAATACCATGTAGGGGTGATTATATACATACCCTATATAATGCCCCAAAAATTTGATGGGGGAGTAGTAAAAGATACACTAAATAGGAAAGAAGTTAGTAGAACAAGGTACAACAAAAGAGTACAACTCAACCCAACAAGAGAGTGAAAGTGAACTCATCCAAACATAATGAATTTGACATGGTGAGAAGATAAACTTCTCATCATTTATTTTCTACCTATAGATGGAGAGTGGGCTCATTTAACAAAGAGAAGCTAAACACATAAAGCACATGGAATACCCTGCATGTCATTTCCTCCCATGGAAGGAGAGTAACTATACCCAAGGAGTGGGTATTGAAGTAGGATATATATATGCTCAGTCAAAGAAGCCTAAATGAGAGAGTAAGGGGATCTATATCTCACATATCAACCCAAGAAGATGAGTAGCCAACAGTTCCATGGTAAAGTCCATCTACGATTCCAAACATATCATGCATCTGCCCAGGGCACATAAGTCAAAGGGACTCAATCACCACACCTTGATACAATCCTATTTGGGAAGCAATGACTCAAACAAATGGTTTTAAGTCGTATCCCAAGGATGCATCTCAATGGGGAAAGTGTCCCTCTTTATCATGAGTCTAAAGGTTCATTGAACCACGCCTCACCACTGCGCCGCACAGTTGAGGGGTTACCTATTTAGGAAATGATATTATGCCCTGGAACGTTAGGAGGGTCCTACTCGGGTAGTCACTAAGGAATTCCACTACCTATCCTGGATGGAGGGTACCACTTGGGAAGGTCACTGGGGAATGCCACTTCCATGTCCTACTAGAGGGTAATCCCAGTGAGTTGTCAGGGAAAATCCATTAACCAACCAAGATGGAGGGTTATGCATAGAAGATGTCATCGGGGAATGCCACTGGCCACCCTAGTTGGAGGGTAGGTACAAAATGTTGAGGAACACCACTTCCTAGTCTGACTGGAGGGTAACTCGGAAAGATCACCGGGGTATGACACTACCCAGACCATCTGGAGGGTAATCCTGAAACTGCCATCGGGGAATTCCACTTCCCATCCCAGTTGGAGGGTAATACCAATACTACTTTGGTGAATCTATCTGATCACTACCATCTTTGGGTGTCACCTCAGCGTGTGCCAAACCTGGAATATTTACATTGTATATCAAAATCCATTTCTGAGGGCATCACAACATTCTATATAGAAAAACACTCAGGATAGGTATCTCGTGAGACAAAATCTAAGTTCAAATATAGGAGATATAAAGGGTTAAATATCACTTGAATGAGCTCAAGTAGAACACAACATGTGAGGGGACCCACATGGGGTGTGGTCTCTCTTTACATCTGAGTCATGTTCTTTCGTCAGTACATGGGTCCCATCTGTGTAGGGGTACATGCCTTGTAGGTGGACTACATGGAGTGTCCCACCTATCCAGGGACTATGCTGTGTCTGTTAGACATGTTCGTGTACTCGGACCATGTATCTATGTACTTTGGTACATGGAATGTTGGTCCACACAGGTTTCTACCCATGTGGAAAACCCATGCATGTGTTTCTCTTACACGGATTCCCCGTCCGTTTGACCCATCACACTAGTTGTCCAACTGGGGAAGGGGTACATGTAATGTGATGGTGGGATACACACCATGTCATCCTTATCTTTTCCCAAACCCTAGCACTATTTCTAAGGGAGATTCACACCATGTGTTCTTCATTAAACACAACATGTAGTCAGGATTTTTCTAAAACTACCAAATCTAATCTGCCACTTCAAATCCACTCCAATATTCATTGGTATCACCTGAGGTCGATCTGAAATATTTGAAACTAGATGAGAATCATGCTTTTCTGCATTCATTCACTAGAATATAGCCTCAATGAAGATCTGGTGAACCGTCATCCGTCTTACTCACCATCATGGATCCATTCTTCATGATATTGATGTTTAAACATAGGATTTGTCATCCTTGCCTCACGATCTCTCCAAATTTATGCTCAGATCAATAAACTGTCCATGTTACATTGATTCTCTATGAATTCAGGTACCTGATCAGGCTTAGGTTTCCTGAAAACTATAAATCTGGGATCCATGAGGATTCTATAGTGAATAACGTGAAGAACCAAGGGAGAAAATCACAATAAGCTAAGGCTTAAACATTGTTGGCCATGTTTTCTTTGCCAACACTAAAGAACAGGCATTTGGGGTTAGATGAACAATTGATAAAAAATTTAAATTCCAATATTCGGGCACATGTATAGAATTCAAGTGGCGCATATCCAATAAAAAGGATTGATATGCTCAATACTTTTAATATAAGGGAATAAAACACCAAAAGATGAGTCCTACCGCTATTTTGGATCAATTGTTGATGAAGAACACGCTCACCAATGAATTTAGGAGAATATTCTATGTTCATTGTGCCTCAGTCTACATTGATCCAAAGATTCATCGTTCATCACGATCCTCTAATGGAAAGGGAAGGAGAGCTCTTACTAGTGACTATAGGGTTATGATACCAACCCTGGAAAAAAAAATCCATAACATAGAATTTAGAGATGTTTTTTATATGTTAAATGAATTTAGTTAGTTAATTAATTAATTCACTTAAATGCACCACTAAAGAGAGAGGGGTTCAAATGTCCTACACCAACTCATTTTATGTCGTTCCTAGGGTAAAAACTGTGTTATGGACCCAACTGTGGTATCAAATTTCCGATCTGACCAATCGTTTAAGAGTTATCCCATTTTATTTAATTAACTGCTCACATAATATAAAATTTATTTAATATTTCTATAAAATTAATTTCAGGCACCCCGGGCCTCAGAATCGCATGCCCTCTCATTGTATATGTTTGTAAATATATTTAGAAATATTTCAAAGCCTTATAAGAAAAAAACCGGGTCTCTACAACTCGAAACATTAGGGTCAACTGTATATGGTACTCCATCAACTTCCAGCAAAACTATACTCCCATCAGTAGACGACCATCAGAGCCATCTTATATGGTATGACTGGATAGAGGCATGTAAGTATGATAAGGAGGAGGAAAAAAATTATATATGGAGAGGGTTAGCCGGAAACAACCTTCGCATTATGTTTTTTCCCCTTGCTACTTCTAGCTATGAGATCCCAGATGAGCTAGAAAAGGAGTGCATTCCTTATCTATGAAAAAATATGCGGGCCACCCATCAATGACTAAAGAATCGATGCATACCTTATCTAGTATATTACTATCACCTTCCGACAATAAAGATACTCTATTATGAGACCGACTTAGCTACTATCTCCATGAATCGAGATCCAAAACCGAAAAATCACAACACAAATCTGCAGCATGCTTACTTCCATTGCATCATGGTGCTTCGATAGTTGATATTAAAATCCAAGTTATGCATCTGTATTCAAGGATGGTGATAGTATGGAGTGTTATACTTTTCTGTACCCCTAGAACAACAGAACCCTTCAGATTCGACATCATATAATGTTATAGCCTCCAGTGAAATTAGGGTACCAGGTAATTATTGGGTCATTTGGTCACTACAATAGAATGGCCCCACTTCAACGATGCCTATACATCACGAACATAGGAATAAGATAGTAAAAAAGACATCAAACTGACCCATCGAAGAAATGAGAGCACATTTTGAACATAAGGAATGAAGTTGATATCATCCAAAAAACTTTCCATGAAAAATAATTCTCATCATCGACTACCATCACACCTAGATCCCACATGAGCATAGATATGCCATATCAAATAGGCTATAATAGTAGTTGCCATAGCAGCCTTCCATGAGTGGACTCAGCCCCCTGGACCAAGAGAAAATCTACCACCACCTCCACTCCCCATATTTTCAATTATTGAGAGAATTCAGGACATACCCTTGGTAGTTGTAGGTGAACTGCAACCTGATGGGCTGGGGGAATTTATATTTTGATCATCATATCTAGGTTCATCATCCCCTGATAGGGTCCTAGAATAATTAGTGGTGATTCTAGATCACCCCACCCCACTAATATGTGAGAATTTATATATCCATGTATGTCTCCGTAATCATAAATTACCCAATAAGGGCCATTAGATCCTCAACAATAGGACCAATCAGTGCTAATAGAGGCCCCAAATGACCCACACCACACATGACTGGGAGTATTTTATCATCATTATCACTATATAGAGAAAAAATATTCTCTAGGTTGGGAGGAAGAAATCAATGATCGACATCCCACCTATTACTCCCACCACAAGACAAACCTCTATTTGTCGGGGCTCACTCAACAATCACAACCATAAAATCCCTCAAATTCACTATTCATAGGCTGATATGGGAGGAGCATATGATAAAGGAAATCAGACCCCACCAGGGTCACAAGCCAAAATGAACAATATGAACAATGGTTCAAATAACAAGCCTGATGAAGGAAGTACTGAATTAGCTTGTTTCATTAGGAGAAATATTACAACTACCATTTCCCAATATGCCTCCGTGAATGTCATCACTATCAACATGGAAGATATCGATCAAGATACAAACATGGAGGGACACAACATAGAAAATGTACCCTATGAGGAGGGAAATATAGATGCACTAAATGAGGTTGTGTGTATCAAAACTAAAGAAGGATTCAAAATTTTTCACCGTCGAATAAGGAGTTTCCACCCACTTGGTAGAATACTGTTAAATAAAAAGGGAAAGTTATGACTACATACCAATAACCGCCCAGAAGAACTAAAGTTCCTTCCCTGGAGGAACAATTTTCACAATATGAGAGTAAAATATGAGCTCTCTGTAACTCAACGAGGAGCTACTCAGGAGACATATTTCTACTGGGTATCATCTCTAGCCAGAGACGAATATTATCCCACCCATAGTCAATCCACCTTCAAGAGATATTTATGAGCATCATATTTTCTCTAGATCTCAACATCCAATCCACATAAATGATGAAGTTGAAAATGATCGTGACCTCCCTCCGTTGTGGAGATAGAATCTCCCTTATCAGGGTGGTCATTAAATCATAGGAAGAATTGAGAATAAATAGCAGATGAAGGTGGGACCACTTCATTGGCACCTGATCACTCCTTGTGGATGGGAGGTGGCTCAGACAGTAGTTCCCCCAGAGTTACTTAACATTATCAAATCCCTGGATACTCGAATGGAAGCCATGGAAGGGTGAGCCACACATGTGCATCCTGAAAGGAATCCATATCCTGAATGGGTAGATGATACTCCGCCTCCACCCAACTTCAATAACCCTTCCTTCTCTACATTTGATGGTGCAGGTGAACCTGAGCAAAATCTCACATACTTCATATCCCTATGTAGGCAGATGGTGGTCCCTCAAGATCAACAGGAAGCAATAGAGATGAGGTGTTTCGTATAGACCCTGACAGGGCTAGCCTTTGTTTGATACAGTAGTCTGCCAGCGGGATCTATTGTAGGATGGAAAGACCTTCATCGTTAGTTCCTTTATCCATTCATTTCAACATTGAGTAAAACAACGATCATCGATAAAAATAATTACAAACAACACGAGAATGAGAGGGTTTCTAAATTCATATCAATTTGGAATGGTTTAACCTACTATCATAGCATCCCCTTCCAATAGGATTAACTATTGGAACTCTGTGCTGAAAATATTAGGGATAAGCTACAGACACCCCTAATCCCCATGAAATACCCAGGTGGGTTTGGAGTTTTTACTAAAATGGAACAAATTCTTGAAGAAGATATTCAGTCAACCTGATCCAAGTCCCGAATCATGCCCCGCAACACATGGGAAAAATCCAGGTAGACCAAAAGCTGGATCTATCACTCTCAAGCCTATAACGGTGCCCATCCAAGCACCCAGTAAGGTTCTAAATCACCTAACACTTCCTGTTGAGTGACAGTAACCATATAATCTCACTCAACAAGAAGTATAGAGAAATTAGGGTCACCCGAGATTGGAGGAATGGATGAAAAAGGTATAATCCTTCTGAAATGAACAATTCCAGATTTATTTCTTAGAATTCATGGATAATAACCTACTCAAGATTTCATAGATCATAAGGCCTGATGAATTCAACCTCATCAACCATCCCATATACTTCCCTCACCATAGAAGGATGGGTCATAATATCTTGTATTGTTTTATCTTTAAGGATGTCCTTCAAGGCATGATCTACTCTGGACATGTGATGCTAGGCAACTCCCCAGACCAGGTGGCTTTCATAACCATCATCTGTTCAGAAGAAGAGGATGGTTGGAATAATGTTCCCACTAGGCAGGCAAATTTTTTTTAGAACTAGATGACTCAAAAAATAGTTGATAGAGCTCACACTTCTTTGAAAGAACAATTGAGAAGACTCATGATAGATCCACCACCCAAGAAGGATACTTCATATGTTCCTACCAAAGGTGGGTGTGACCATCGTAAACTGGAATAGATAGAGGAGGAAGATTCATATTATACTCCAAAATAAGCCCCAACTCTTGCAGATTTCTTCCCTGCAACATTTATAGGATGGGAACCGCCCCACAAAACGGAATTCTCATTAGATGAGGAGATCATATTTAGTTCTTTCAATGTGATACACTTGGAATAACCCTTCCCTGATGATTAATATGACTCTGAATATTATTTTCCTACACATAATCATGGAATAGGAGGCCACATGCACTGAAACCGAGGATATAGGGGACAACACTGATATGGTCATACTGAATATTCTAATCATATCTTCATACAGGACATATATGCAGCTGAGACTCATGGGAAAGTAGTCCAGCACACTCAAAAGAGGTAAGGAGGTGCCTCAGATCCCTATAGCAGTCTCCCGCATATGATTGTCTTGCATGAACGCTTAGAAGGGGTTCGATCCGATCAACCTAAGCAATGGAGAAGGTCAGTGTGACCTGCACCACTAGAAATAGATACTCCCTCAAATTCTGCACAAACATCAAGTCTATCTACCTCAGAAGCTTCAACTCATAAACAACATTCCCAGAAGCATCCCCATATTTGGAAGCATTGAACTCTAGCACAAAAGTATGATATTCTGAAATAGCTAGCTATAGTCCCATCCAAACTCTCAATCCTCGATATACTCTATATTTCAAAAGTACTCAGAGAGGCACTTGTTGATGCCCTCCAAATTCCATTGGAATTCTATATAGAAGTCACTGTAGATGAGGAATATCAGGTGGAGACTATATCCTTAGAATGTCACATCATCATCTTATTCACTGATCAAGATCAGGAAGATTCCATCTAAGGTCACAACAGGCCCTTAAAAATTTTGGATAGACTCAATAATTTCAATGTCTAAAGGGTTTTGATTGATAATGGATTTGGGACCAATCTCATCCTAGTTTAAAGTATCTAACATTTTGGATATAGTGAAGTGGAATTATCCCCAAAAAATATGACTATCCAAGGGAATGATAAGTGTGTGAAAAGGCCTCTTTGGAAGATTAAACATGACTCCCAATTTGGGGAACTCACATCTGAGGATAAGTTCATGGTTATCCAGTATGACACTACATATAATGTAATGCTCAGAAGGCCATGGATCCATATCCACTTGGAGGTACCATAAACATTCCATCAATGTCTGAAGTACCCCATCAATGGAAAGGTCGAAATAATTTATGGTTATAGCCCCCCTTCGAGACTTGCAGATCCACATATGATGAAGTAGATTTCTATAAGAATAGAGGTAAGAAACCAATGGTGGATGATGATATATAGGTTACATATCCCAATGGCTTGGGAATCTCCCCTATTAATCCTTGGAGCATGCTCAATGGTGACTTTATTCTCCCCATAAACATGGTTGAAGTAGAAGATTTGATCTCAGAGGTCCAAGCTCCTCCTATCTTTAACAACAATGTAAAAAACAATCGTCTCTAACATCTCTCTACAATGACTCAGATAGAAAGGGATTATGATGTATCTTATAATGTCATCCCTCACCCTAATAGTGATGTAGAAGCCCCCATATTTCCATATTCACATGAAAATGTCTCTAAAAACTCGGGGATGGAATAGGATGAGGATGACCTAAGGAACTCCCTTACAACTTTTGAGGAAGGTGTCTCTACTACCATAGATGATCTTAGATAAGTAAATCTAGGAACACAAGAAGCCCTGTGACATAATTTGATTAGTGCCTCCATGAACCTTGAAGATAAAGAGATGTACATTTCATTTCTAAATTATCACTGACATGTGTTCACCTGGAAATATACATAAAAGATCAGACAGAATCCAGATGTGGATATGCACCATCTCAGACTACCTAATAAGCCTCGAGGCTTCAAATAAGTAGGCAAGTGGATGCAACCCTCTCATGTCACCAATGTAGAGCTAGAAATTGACAAGTTGATCAAAAAAAAATTTGTCTGAGAAGTGAAATACCCAAGATGGATTGAAAACGTCATCCCTATCAAGAAAAATAATAGGCATATTAGGGTTTGTATTGATTTCAGAGACCTTAATCGTCATTTCCCAAAGTATGATTTCCCATTTATGATCACAAAACTCTTGATCAATGAAATTACTATCTTCCAAGACCTTTCCTTCATGGACGGGTACTTGGGGTACAATATGATCAAGACGGCCCCTAAAGATGAGGAAGCCACAACATTCAGAGCACCTCAAGGGATCATTTACTCTCAGGTATTTCCCTTTGTATTAAATAACGTTGGCACCACATATCAGTGTTCCATGAATCACATATTTAACCCATTCTTAGGAAATATATCCAAGTGTAATGTTGATAAACCACTTTTTAAATCTCGACAGTGATGTGATCATTTCATGAATCCTCGAACAATCTTCGATAAACTATGACAACACATGCTAAAGATAAATCTTCTAAATTTTGCTTTTAGGGTAACATTGGGAATGTTCCTTGGCTTTGTGGTATGCCACCACAGTATTGAGTTTGACCTATAGATGACTAGTGTTATTTTAGAAATATCACCCCACAAAAATCTAAAAGAATTTAGGGGACTCCAAGGGTACCTCACCTACATTCCATGACTCATATCCAACCTAGCCAAAAAGCTCTCCCCTTCACCAAGATAATGAAAAAGGGAATCACCTACTAATTGGATGATGAATGTCAAAAGGAATTTAAAAATATCATATATTACTTGATACAACCATTGGTTTTGATGCCTTCAGTGGAAGGGAGGCCACTCAACTTATATGTGGCCATCATGGAATACCCACCATACACCCTGATTGTATAGGAAAATGATGTAGGAAGTGATAATATTATCTAATACCTCATCTAAATGATGATATGTACTGAAACCTGATATTTTAATGTTTAAAATAATTTCCTTGAACTCATATTTACAGTGCAAAAGCTAAGGAATTAATTACAGCACCACTAAGTCCACCTGGTCTCTCCTATTGATCTGCTCAAGTAAATCCTTGGCCGCCCTATGTTGATTGGTCACTTAACTTGATGGGTGGTCATTCTACAACAATATGACATTTATTTCATATCACATAATTTAGTGAAAGGTAAATCCCAAGATGATTTCCTCAAAGCACATCCCACCCTAGAAAATACAATGAAATACACTGAGATTTCCAATGAATAGGTCTTCTACACCCATGACACTACCTGAAAATGGGATATGTACTTTAATGGTGACTCCCAGAGTCTTATCGACACAAGGATGGAAAACCTGAAGATAAATTGGGTTGGTCTAGTTATTATATTTATCTCTCTAGACAAAGTAGTTTTTCCCAACTCTTTCTCAATATCTTAAGGCTACCCAAATAATGAGGCGGAATACCAAAACCTGATCACTGGATTGTAACTACCCCTAAATCTACACATAGCCTACCTAAATATTAAAAGGGACTCAAAATTATTGATAAAGCATATCAATGGTGAATATTCCATTAAAAAGGAAGAACTAGCCCATATCACTGGCTACATTAGGGTATTGATGAAAGATTTCCCTTTTGATCCCACATTACATCACGTCCCCTAATCACAAAATGCTCGCGCTGATGCACTGGCTAATACAACTACCATCCTAGATGAACCTGACCAAGAGGAAGCAATATTCCAAATCACACATCGAATAATGGTCTCATAAATCATAATATGTTATATGGATGAAATCAATTAGGTCAGAACCACCCCATAGTATGATGAACCAATGACCACTCTTGGATGGATGGATCCCATTGTTGGTTATCTAAAAAATGGGATTCTCCCAATAGATCATGCTAGAAGGGAAAAAAATCAGTTATGGGTAATAAAATTCACTCTACAGGATGGTCTAAATGAGAAAAAAGTACTCTACAAATTTGGATTTGATTGAATTCTTCTCAGGGTCATAGTAGAAGGAGAAGTTTTCACCGTCATGGAAGAAGTCCATGCTGGCTCCTACAGCGCCCATCAATCTGGAACCAGGCTCTTCCACTAAATTAGGAGGATGAAATATTACTAGAAAACCATGATATAAGACTATGTGTAATTCACCAAGAAATTTAATGCATCCTAGATTCATGAAAACTTCATCCATAAGCCCCCAAAATTTCTACATACAACTAAATATTCTTGGCCATTTTCCATTTGGGGGATGGATGTTGTGGGTCCATATCCCCCATTCACAGCTAATCAGTTCAAGTATATCCTTACTACTTCTGACTTCCTTTCCAAATGTGACGAGGAAATAAATTTTAAGGAAGTTAGGATGAATAATATCATCAACTTTCAGAAGTCCCATATCATCACCAAGTTCTGAGTCCCTCACACAATATTGATGAAAAACAACACCAATTTATATTCCACAGAGTTAAAAAATATGTATTAGGAGTTCAATATCGAGTCTAATCACTCATCCTGCAATCATGCGGTAAAAAATTGACAGATAGAGGCCTTTAATAAGACTCTATCAAACATACTCCAGAAGATAGTGAAAAAGGATAAGAACTATTGGTCGGATAAACTCCTCCATGATTTATGGATCTACTATACTACCACATGTACCTTTACATAAGAAATTCTATACTCATTGGTGTACATGACCGAGGAAGTATTACCCATAGAAGTCATGTTGCCTTCACTCCAAATAGCCATTTGTAGGTAGCTCTCAAATGATAAACAATCGTAAAAGCGACTGAACTAATTGGAATGGCTAGATGAGAATAGATTGTTCACATTGCACACACTGGTGGTCCATCAAAATCAGATAGCATGAGCCTTTAATAAAAAGGTTCACCTCTGTTCCTTCCTCAAAGGAGAACTGGCGATGCCTCTCAGAACCCAAATGATACAGGGAAAGAAGTCCTTGAAATTGGATCCCATGTGGGAAGGACCTTATTTAATACATAAGGTTTATCATAGTGGAACCTATTCCCTAGTCACTATGGATTGGGAGCATGTCAAACCACCCACCAACATAAAATTTATCAAGAAATACTTTTCACAAGCTATCATAAAGGGAATCCACATTAGATTAAGTCATTTCATGCATTTTAAGTTCATGAATAAACTGTAAAAATCTATCCTTACCACATGAAAATAAACTATATGGATTACATCCTTACCACATGACATTAAACAATACGATTTACTAATAACTGCATATAGATTGATTCCTATCATCACATGATACATAGGGAATCCTAAATCACTATTCTTGGGTACAACCATAGGATTACATTCCTTTCACATTGGGTGATCCAATTTACTTACCGCATGATGTAAAAATGAACAGATCAACAATCCCCATCTTCATTCACGTAGAGTCACCCACATCATTACTGCATGAAATTAAACTATGTGGAATTTTAAGAACTACATATATCTTGATTCACATTTTCAATGAGATATGTAGGGACACCTCAATCCTATATCTTGGTCCAACCACCACATGATACAAAATTCCCTTGTCATAATCTTAAATTCCTCTGCATTGGACCCTTACTGTTCCTTGTTTCTCACATTGAGTATGACTCACGTGAGCTTAGGAATTTCAGCAAGGGTTTCACTCCACGAACAAGGTGCATCAGATTCGATAGGCATGTCTTGTTCCTGAATATGAAACCTTAAAAGGCATACAATTAGTCCTCACCACAATATATTAAACTACATATCTCTTCATAACTATGTGTGGTTTGATAATCATTTTCATGAGATACGTAGTGATTCCATGAATTCCACCCTTATACCCAAACACAATGTTTCCATCAATTAATTTTAGTTCACCTCTATCCTCGCCACATGATGTTAAACTATATTGAATTTTAATAACTACATATGGATTGATTTTCATTTTTCATGAGATACGTAGCAACGCCTAAATATCCATCCTTGGACCTAGCCATAACACTACCAATTTTCACGTTGGTCCATATTTGTCCTTGCCGCATGACACTAATATGCGTGTTCCCTTAAAGAACTATGGGTTGTTTGATTCCTACTATTAAAGGATACATAAAGATGCCTGGACTTATAATACTAGGCCTTTAGACAAAAAATAAACAGAAATAATTCCCACCTCTCTGTATGGGCCAGACTGGGGAAGAGAGAGTTTCTCATTTAAGAACTACGTGTGGTTTGATTCTCACCTTCATGAGATACATAGTGATGCCCAAACACCCATCCTTAAGTCCAACCATAACATTATCATCCTATCACATCGGTTCAAATGTTCTTACGGCATGAAAATGAATTGAACTGGAGTATATCCTTACTGCATGATGATAAACTACACAACAAATGTCCTTACCGCATGATGTTAAGCTACATAAAAAATGTCCCCACTGCATGACAATAAACAATGTAGACCATCTCTCATTTTTCATTCCTTATCAAAGGGCCACAAGTTAATTACCTCAATCAACTAGAGTATGTGGTTCTCCCACCATATTTTATAAGCACCTCAATCCATATACCATAATTCATGTTTTGAGCATCTTAGGTTGCCATCAACCTTCCATGGCCCCTGGAAAGGATATCCAGCTTTAAGGGACCATTTTTCTTGACTATTCATGTATGCCTATGGATCTTGCACATGTTCCTATAGCCATAAACCAAATTCATAACTCTATAAAAAGGAAACTCCAATCCTTATGAGACTTGACACCACTGCGTCTTTACTCAACACCTCAGTGTATCTGAACTACTCCTGGTATGACTATCCCATATCCTTACTCATGACTTTAGAAAACTTGAGCTGTGATTTAAAAAATTCCATCCCATGCTTAGAAATATATTGGAGTTCTTCTAACCCTAGGTATCCTAATTAGGATCTTGTGTAACATCTCCCATATCAGTTCCATGTGAGTCATGACCTTAAATGGCCTGCATTTTAGTCAAATCTCTATAACCTTAAACTCTAGACTATAATGGTCCAAATCTAAAGACCTTAAATCGCTAATGAAAGAGACACAAAAGATATAAGTCATAAAGCTCATAGGGTCTACTTTTTATCCCTAGTAAAATCCAATCTATTCTCTCTAGACCCACTACTCTAATAAAAAGTAAGAGAAATGTTTGTCACATCTCCTCACAGTGAGAATATGTTTGCTAGGTAGTGACACAAACTTTAGGGTGTTTGAACACTTCTTGGATATTAAACTTTTTTCAAATCACACTTTATGATTTGGGTGATTAAAATCATTGTAAGCCTTTAATGGCCCATGGAAAAGATATCTGGATTCAAAGGACCATTCTTGACTATGAACACATGACCATGTCTCCTACATATGTTCCTATAGCCATCAACCCAATGTGCTGCTCTTAAAAAAGGAAATTACAATCCTTGTGATCCCTGACATCATCACGATAGTACTCAACACCCTAGTGTGTCTTAACTACTCCCAATATTTCTGTCCCATATCATCCTCCTGATCTGAGCACTTTGCACCATGATCTAAAATCTTCATACCAAACTATCCGAGTGAATTTGACATCCTCATTGTAACATCACTATATTTTATACCCTTTCTCAAGGATATAATGAGAAATTCCATTCTCGAACCTTTGATGGCCCACACCTCATGATTCGAAACCATAGGGCATAGAGATCGAGCTTCAAATTAAGATCTAAACTACCCTAGGGTTCTATAACCCTTCCCAGATAACTTTATTTCCATACCCAACATCATCATCTAGACATTTGAGTATTTGAAAATATTTTATATTCCTCAGAAAGATGTGGAGATCAAATTTTCTTGTACATGATACCAATGCATAAGGTCCATGACCTACCAAATAAAGTAATTTCTTCCTTATCAGAAAGGATCTTTACTCCTTGTGAGCCTTAGAAACCCTACGATGAAACCCAACACCTCAGAGTGTTATGGGCCATCCATGACATGTCTTCTCCATCCCATATCCACAGACTCAAGCTTTTGGGTTATTATTTACATCATCCACACTCCAACTATCCAGGTGGACCTAGTATCCCTAGTATTGCAACCTTGACTAATATTACCTCCCTAAATCTTTCATAGCCCTTAGAAAAGATACATGACTTCAAGAGACCCTTGGTTTTATTATGAATTCATGCCTATGGCTCATACATATGTGCCTATGGATGTAAACCAAGTGCATCATTCTACAAAAGGGCCTTCCAATCTATGCATGCCTCAACAACACCACGATAGAACCTAGAACCGTAGGGTGTTTTAGGTCATTATTGGAATGTCTACACTATATCCCATGATCATATATAAGGTTCAAGCTAAAAGACCCTAAACGAAAGATATATAAGGTCCGAGCTAAATAATCCTAAAATGAAAATGATATAAAGTCCAAGATAAAAGACCCTAAACTAAAGCGATATAAGGTTTGAGCTGAAAGATCCTAAACTAAAGCGACATAAGGTCCGAGATAAAAGACCATAAATTAAAGTGATATAAGGTCTGATATAAAAGACCCTAAACTAAAGTGATATAAGGTCTAAGATAAAATACCCTAAACTAAAGCGTATGGAAATTATTTAGCCTATGAAATCTTGTGAGGCCCACTACATGGTCTCAACACAATCAAGATTATATATCCAAGTTTATCACCTTTGTAGAAATACAAAACAATCACCCTTTGGGATGTATATCCTACTCAGGATATCCCTATACAAATTAGGTGATTTCAAGATAGCTGGAATAGGTTATCAATAAAGGATCTCATGATGGATTTAATTCACAAGCGTCTCTTAGAGAAAATTGTCTAGAAGTTAAAAATTCAATTCCATACATTCTTATTCATTCAATATAAATCAAGGGATGGGTATTGATGGTGATTTCCAAAATTTCAAGAGAAAAAAGATATTATAAACATCATGAAGGGAAGAAAACTAAATAGTATTATAGAGAGTTCAGAAAATTCATCCATTCATAGTAGTAAAAGGAGGGAGGAATCTCTAAATTTTGGATTCCGTTTAAGGTCTCATAAAAAAATGGAGTGCAGTACAAAAGTTGAGTCATGATAAAAGGTGATAACCTATGATGGTAAGATCCACAAGAGTCTAGAGAGATGCATCAATTGAACATTGGAGTTAAACTCTCTTTACTTCTTCCACTTCTTCCCTAGGATTGAGAGTTTTTTACCAGAGTAGTCAACTATTCAAACCTACTCTAAGAAGTGGAAATGAGGGTGATGATGTTAAAAGGTTAGAACTCATATGAAAAATCATGTCCTCACATCTCCATATCTACGCAGTCCGGGAATCCATTTGAGCTTGCAGTTCAGATAAAAACTGATGACCCTTCTCTAATGCCTCCACTATCTCCCTCATCTTCTTAGAAAGGGAAGCCTCATTAAAAAGATCATGTATATCCTTTTTTTTCATGGCCAAGTCTCTTGGAGTTAAGATGATTTTCCACATAATTTCATACAAAGGATACCGATTAAAACCACCTTCCCCCAAGTCATGAAATAATTGGTGAAGGCATTCCCCTTGGTCATAAAATATTTCCAAGGGGGTTTCAGTGATAAAAGTTTGAATTTATTCCCAGATCATCCTATATTGTGTTTGAACTACTATGACCAACAAGATATGCATGGTAGGGGGTGACTAACTAGTCATATCAATGTCAAAATAAGAGAATAAGTCACATATTCCCCTATCTACATAGACAAATCATTGATATATTGTTCTAGAGGATTAGCTTCCTCAAAATATTCTGTTTCACCATCTGAATTTTCATCACTCAAACAAGGTTGCTTTCTCGATGTGTCATCTAGATCTTTAATTAATTCAATAATTTCATCTAACAAAGGAATTGGCAAGGTGAAATGCATTTCCACATGATAGACCTATTGTATTAATATTCCATTCAAATAAGTGGTTACCCAATCCTAGGCATAATATTTAGTGTGGAAAGGGTAAGAAGCATCAATGGGCGAAATCATAATATCAGCCTCAATGTATTCACATGTCTGAATCCTCTAAAATTGGTGGATAACCCTAGGATGTATCTCCTCTCAAAAACTGATCAAAGGAAGAGGGGGGGGGGGGGGGGGCTTTGAGTACATCCAAAATAAATAGAAAATTGATATGATGTATAAGGATCGTAGATGAAAATATCTTCCACCTTGACTGCGAGAACCCCATCCTGAAGGGATATCATATAAGATCTTTCATAAAGGGAGAACCTACCATCATTAATGATTGTCCCAGATGATGTACAAAAGGGGATAATGTCAAATATTTCAGGATGGCGTAGCACTCCCTAAACCTTTTCAGGGCTTAGAGACATAGCCTCGACCCTGGATATGTTCATCAATCTTGGATGGGATATGGTGTCTGGGATCTTGGAAGTGTTTCAATATTAATAATAATAGAAATGCTCCCCTATCTAGCCAAACAAAAACTAGAGAGGACCACTGATCCTATAAGGGGTTCTACCTTATTGAATATTCCCCAACATTTGATAAATTCATGCAAGGACTGATACTTCCAAGTTAAGTCACCACCCTTTTTCAAGTCGCACCTCCATTACCAACATGCTAACATAGATTCCTAAACGTGTGTCCCTAGCAAGAAAAATCAACCCATTCAAGAACATGGATATAAAATCTTCCAGTATTAGGCTCAGAGATATCAAAAAGGTCACACAATATACCATTTAGGTATAATAACCAGCCTCCAAGATGGGCCAATATGAGCCATCACTATCACAAACTTTCTTGGAGGGGTACCTACAAGGGAGAATAGTGATTGGTCTAACTCTTATGCTACATAGGAAAATATCAATCCAATAATTGAAAGAAATAAGTGAGAATATTGTTAGTTATTTCTTTAATTTCCCCCTTAAAATAATAAGCATATCCCTTTCCAAAACTGGGGTCTTTTGAGGATCATCCCAGACATCCCCAATATGGAGGAATTCATCATACATTTCTCTAAGGGGAATAATTATACCCAATTGATAAATTTCCCAAAGGCTGCTGCCCACTTCACCATGGAAAAAATGAAATGTGTTAGTACCAGGGTTCTAATGAATAATCATATCTCAAATGAGGTTGGGATATCGGTAGATGATAAATTGAGAGATACATTTGGATTCATAAAGGTGAACCCTATATAAGTCATTAGGAAACTCCAAATAGCTTTGTCAGACCTAGAAGGGCCACACCCACTCATCAGAGAAATTGCTTCTAGGATAGAGGACCCATTTCAAGTACCATCTTCTACCTATATTATTCAAAGAAGAGGCAAGTATACTCTAATAAATACTATAAATAGGTTTCTGGGTGAATTCATGGCCATTCAGACCTATAAGAGAGTTTTCCAATAGGTAAGACAAACTCTATGATCGAGATGTAACCAACCGACTGTCCTCATCAATTTTTATCTGAACACATAAAATAGAATCAGACACTCAACAGGATGAGAGATTAAAATATAGAGGAGTAATGGTAGCATCTTCTAGTAAACTAAACCCATACAGATGAAGTTGTTCAGATAAGGGATAATTATAGACACTAGATGAAAGGAACCTCTTTAGGGTTTCATTATCTATATCTATACAATATTAGGGATCAACGTTGTGATTCCTGGACATCCTGTCCCTTTGATTTTCCACAACTAAGGAACCTTGATGAGAACTGTAATCCATCTGAAAATAAGTATTATTCACCATTCATACAAAGAGAATATAAAATATTCTAAAAAATAGAGGCATGGATGTTTCAGTAGTGTCATACACATCATATGAATCAATAAGGAATTTGAAAATCACATAAAGGATATGAAAATCACCTAAAATCTATAGGATTTGTGGGTTGCATAACCACCATAGGGCATCACGTAATCACATGACCCCTTTGGATACATGCGACTACATGACATGGACATGATCACACAAAAATGTCAAATCTAATAGTTGAACCATCGAACCCCATGAAACCCTATAGAACATAACAGTACCTCATGGTCAAATTTCAAAAGGAATTACTAAAGTAGGGTTTGTATTCAGACTGGATGAGTTCCTGAGCAGAAGTAGTCTTGTAGGAAAAATCTCACAGTGAAGGCTCATGACCAGAGTCTCGCGATCATGACTCATTGACCGGTCTTACGATAAGGGCATGCAACCAAAACAAAGGCGAGAGTGCTATAGAGAAGTGGTGATGTGTGGAATGAATTTATCTCCACCCCCTCCTATATATAGGGTATTTCATGGAATACCAAGCATTTCCTGGTATTCCAAATGTCTCTTGGGGCAATGATTCACAACACCACCCAAGATTATTGCAGGAATTTACTTTCCTCATAAACAAGCCATTGTCCCCACTGACATCACTCCTTAGGAGGGACATTTGTTGAAACCCACCAAATGAGCATAAATAAATTCACAAGTGAATAAATACATAAATATAGGTATTGTTTCCTCCAAAATAGAAAAGGAAGAATAATATGATTAGGACTTTTGGATCGTGTGAACCTTTTAGAGACTCACGATCATGAGACCATTATAAGTTCACGTGAATACTCCACGTGCAGAACATAACCTATGTTGGATCCTATGGAGCCCTCTTTCAACAAGTCCCTCTACTTTTATGAAGGTTCTCTAGACAACTAGAATCTATGCAGGTGGAATCTGGATGAGCTCCCCTAGACCACATGGGTTTTCAGCCACAAGCACTGGACGATCCTACTTGAAAATCCCCTAAAAATGGGAGGAAAGATACCCAAAGGGCGAAGGCCTATATTAGTCATAGATATCATGTGAATTATCACTATATGTAAGGATAATAATCCTTGACAACATTTCAGAAAAATAAAAAACTCCTTGAACATTTGTAAAATAAAACAAAGGAAATAGAAGAGGGGAGGCAGGAGTTACTCACAGTCACTGAAAGGCATGCAGAATGCCCCTAGAGTTATTCAAGGCACCATCAGTCCTTAGAGACATGTATACCTCATATCTCGAAGTCCCTTTAGCTTTTCATCCATTTCGAATGGAAATCCTTGAGTATGTATGGAAAACCTCACACTTCCCTTGATTTCCCTAAGTAAAAATGGATGGATTTTTCCACAAAGTGCTTGTGCACCCCCATATGACCCATATCGATCAGGATAAACATCACCAAAAAATAGAGTAATTGTCCTGAACATTACTCATGAAATATCTCATGACCCTCAACCATTTCCACATAAACAGAGGGAATAAAATAATGAGGAGGTTGAATCATCTCACAATCGTAAAACGATTGAGACGTGTTAAGGAATTCCGTATCATGGTCTCATGATACCCTCGAACAAACCATCCTTATCTCACGAAAAGTCCCAGAAAAGTCATCAAGCATATCACAGACACCCTTCAATAGGATCCTGAATCTAGCTAAGGCCCTTGGACATGTCAAAATGATAATAATGAAGTACTTAAACACATCCGTGTGATCAAACAAGTCTCCATTAATTGAAAATAATCCAACAATGAAGGTGTTGACTTGAGGGACTCGTAGTCACTGCAAATTAGGAGAAATACTCAGATCAGTCCACGATAGAGACTCGAAAATCCATGTAGCGCTAGTGACCTTCACCAACTATAGCCTAGACTCACGCTAGATAATCCACACAAAGCACCGAACAATCGGGGTGGTGATGCCTATAAATTCCCCACGCCAACATGAAAAAAGGGCTGGACTTTGGACAATTAAAATCTATACTTCTAGACTCTCAGGTGCATGGGACAGAGTAGTTTTCTTAGAGTGGATGATCTTGCGACCGATAAGTATTTTTTCAGGTAATATACCAATGAACAGCTGGAGAAATCATGTGCCAAACATAAGGTACTTAGAGTGATCATTCATAGATCACACAAAGGGATACTAGAAGGATGTGTGAAGAACATACTGCATGTTCTCCAGATCACGCAAGATTCAAATAAACTAATAATGAATGAACCTAAGGCCTTCAAGATACAAGGGTTATAATCAAGATTAAAAGTGGAATACTTAATCGAAAAACATGATCATTGGCCCCCATGCATTTCACATGAGTCATCCAAAGACACGCAATAACACCAGGACATGTCACCTAGATCTCACAACTCTCCTTCAACATGATATTTGGGATACATAAAATCGTCCAGACATGTCAGAGAAAGTCATAAATCACCCTCAGGGACACCAATTTGATCTCACAAGACCCTATGGGTCTATCACTCAAGCCTTGTGACTTCCTTTAGATACATCACCTGAATCATATAACGTCGTTCGCTCATATAATTCAAATATCTCTATTGCATCTGGGCATGAAAATCGACCTCTCACGACATCCTCTGGGAGAGTCATATGAGACCTGCGACGTCTTCTAAAAATGTCAGCAGTGTCTCATGATTTATTCTAGGGATTTTAGCCAAGATAAATGACACCCTTCGAACCATATCATACCGAATCTTGTGACACCCTTCATATGTGTCAACCCAACTCTTGTGAATAAAACTAGTGCACATTAGATGGATTAAGAGATAGCACCTGGACATGGTGTCCAGGTCATGTGATGGCTTCTAGGATAAGTCAACAGGGTCATACGACACCCTCCAGACAAGAAGACCAGGGAATACCAAGACTTGATAACATTTTCCATCCTCAGTGTGTAATCCCTGATCAAATGGGAAACTGCATAGCATAATCCATGATAAATAGGGTATCCCCAGTGTGTAAGATCCAATATAAAGGGAATTAAGATGACTCTAATTCCTTCCATATCTAGGATACATAGGCCACCTCTCCCCGAGGTTCGAGCTCCATATTGATCAACCGGGGAAATACCATTATCTAAGTCCCTTATTAAAAGTAACGACATTAATTACTTTCTATCCCTTGTTTCTAAAAACGAGCATGGATCGCGTGGTATTATGGAATTGAAATGATCATAACATCTGAACTATAAACCTCCACAATGGTACGAGAAACCTTAGTTTCTAATCTCCAATAAATTGAAATATGATGACTCTGATTCCTATAATAAATGAGATACATAGGATGCCTTCCTTAGGTCCAAGCTCAAATAAACACCCCTTTCAGTGTAATTCTTTTCAAAACTCCAACATCTCTTCTATCATGACCCAATTAGTCCCAGGAGATGATCATCTTACCTCATCCACTAGTATATTGAGAATCAAATTGAACTATGATGACCCTGATTCCTTCTATAATCAGGATGCATATGACATCTCTCTGAGACCCAAGTTACATGATAAATAATGTTAGGAAAATCCCAACACATAAGTCCCACATCATGAGAAATGAAATAATCATTTTCTTTCCCTTTTTCTGACACTTATCATAGCTCACATGAGCTTAGTGATCTAGAATAATCACTTCATATAAACCATGAGTCTCTATAATAATAGGGGTAACCTCAATATATAAACCCCAAAAAAATGAACTAGGATAAATATGATTCTTAGTATACTTAGGACATGTAATATGTCCCTATGGGACTCTAGATTGAATATTTAGTGTCCCAGAGAATCCATATGAGTCCTTTCCACATGACGTTAAACTACATGGGTCGAACAAACTACATGGGTTTTGATTCTTTCAATAATCAAGATACATAGGACACCTTATAATGGATCAATCCCCTCATCAGAATATTAACCACCACCTCATGTGGAAACACATTCAAAAGCACTTCGTTATACATATTTTTCATATAAGAATCTTACCATTACCAAAAAATGATGGATAACCTTAGATATATATAGATGGATTCACTAAAGAGATCCCAATTTTTTACAAATGAAATAGAATTAACCTATAGTTGTTTTGTTAGGGTAAATGGTCCCATATCAAGATTAGTAAGGGATTAATGAACATATCTTAAATCTATAAGAGATTCCTAGAGTAGGAAACAATTCCCCTCAAAAGGGTGCGATGATCCCGACCTCCCATACTCTCGACCAATGAGAGTCCCTAAGATTCGATGGGCTTAAAAACCTAGTTGAATACCTACCCTTGGAAATTAGGTCCGTACCTAGCTATAGATGAGGGAACCATTGATAGTTTTTAGGAAATATAGAACAAATGGAAAACTCTATGCAAGAAATTGATTAAGGCCTTAAAACTCCCCCTCAACAAAACCATTAAGAAAAACCCATTCTACACCTTGAATCCTGATGAAAAAATAGATAAGAATAAGAAACTAACATATTGGTAAATATCTTTATCAATTTTATTCCCAACCATTTGAGAAAAATTCCTCTCATGGTTTGGTGTTAGGACTTATTTTATTTCTCCTTGATTTTATAGTTAGAATTGTAGTAATATATTATCAACGTTTTTTTATGAAATATTATTCCCTAGTTTGGTAATTAGTATGCATACAAATGCACATAAATGGACATATCATAAACATTCATCTCTTGTCCCCCATGATTCTACATATTGGTGGTGTTAGTAGTAGGTTGAGGTAGAATCATGATGTCGATGAAGAATGATCCTCCGCCTCAAAAGTCTCATTGAGATACACATTTAGGCTCTTTTGGACCTTTCTAGAGTAGCTACATCCACCAAAACATCCACCATAATTTCTAAAATATACCTCGCCTATGTGTCTAGTGTCAACATATTACCACCCTTCTCTTCACCTTCTTTTTGAACTGGTCGATTTTCTACCCTCTCTATAAAGACCTCGTGAATGAAGGTTTGTGGGGGATGGATTCCCTTCCACATCTTCTCTAGGTTCCACATCATATTCCCAATAAGGCCTTCCAATACCCAAAACTATTTCCCCCACATGCTTCATGAGATCTTGTGTTATGGGGCATCAAACCCAATTCTCGAACTATTCCCAAACTCAAGGTCTTAGGGTAGCCTCCCCCATTTCTTCCTCACTGTTATGTCTTGTTGTGCTAGTGATAGTGGCTAGGATTTTTATTATACTTCCACCATTAACACGATGATTTTAACTTGTAGAGATACATCAATTCCCATACATGGTGGTAATGCATTTATGGATAACGATGAAGATGATCCATTGTTGTCTTATACAATTGTAGCAACATTAAGATCTCTCTATAGTGGCTGTAAGTTATTGTCTCTTCCCTCATCCATTTTTCAACAGTGAAGATGTTGTTGGTAATCTAACCATGATTTAGCGAATAGGGTAGTATTTGTTGAAATAGTTAATCCATTACCATTATTAAATAAATTAAATATAATGGAGGAACTATTGGTCCCATATAATTGCAGAACATTCCCTAAGTGATTCATGACATGAGTTTAATAGCCCTACTATGGGGCAGTAGGTTGTCATAGTGTAATATATGGGTTTTCCGGTGCAACACCTTTGACTCGAGTCCCACACTGGGCATGGATGGGTACTGGGAGTAAAATACAAGTCCTATATATTATCCTCTTCATTGTAAGTACATTTCAGAGTGTAGTGGGTAGTGATCCGTATTGAAAGAGAAACTGTGTAGGGGGAATCCTAAATAGAACAATGTTATGATGGAGGGACTTCTTCTAGGGTCCTACAACTAGTATCAGAGCATAAGGTTATCCTAATTAGTTAGGAAAGGTGTTTAGGATAGAGATTATCAGTCCCACATAATTATATTATGTGACCTAAGTGATTCATGACATGGGTTTTACAACCCTACTATTGGGAAAAAGGGTCTTATTATGTGACATATGGGTGTCACAATGTTATGCCTTTGATATGAGTCCACAGTAGGCATGGATGGGTTTTGGGAATTGAATATATGTCCTCAATATTCTCCTCCCCATCACAAGTACTTTTTAGAGTGAAGTAGTAAGTGATTTCAGTTGAAAGCATAATCATATAGGAGGAATCCTAAAGCAGAAAATATTATGACAGAGGGGTTTCTGCTAGGGTTCTATAAATACAACAAGATTCATATTTCCCTAAAAATCATATTAGGATAAAATAATATTTATAATATAAGTTTCCTTCAATAATAAAATCATTAGAGTAATTAATTAATACTTATTGAAAAATTCCTAGATACACTAGAGGCTAGAATATGAACCTAATAAGGAATCCACCACTCTTGAGTAGAGGATAAGTTTACCTTCTTTCCTTTGTTTTCATAACCAAATCCTAGTAGTAGGAGTAGAATAATATTTACCTAATTTCCTTTATCTTATATGATACTGATATTTATCATCCTTGTTAGTATATAGTTCTTTTAGTTTAAACTATGTCCCTCATATATTAACATATATCATCTGTAACTCAACCTATATCCTTCTAGGATCAAACTTGGTTACTTTGAGTTGAGTTCTTTGATACTTCTTAACCTTTTCCCTTAATGTAACTAGTAAATAAATCCTTCATAATGGATTGTGAAGAGAATGTGATAAACCAAAGTATATCCCCTGGGAGTATTAAACTGGGTGTGTAGTTAGACTTCTTTGTCATGCACTAGGTGATGACCAGGTTATTACCCAATCTACAGTTTTTAGGGTTGTTACCACTAGGTACATATGTTCTAATTTCTGTATCCACTCATAGTATCTTGATAGGTATGTAATTATAGGAAAAAAAATACTCCAAACGTTAACAAAACTTCATGATTTCATCCTATACATAGGCTTATTCCTAGGAATCTCACTGAAGTTATCTTATCCTAATCCCCAGATAAAAAGTCCACTATTTCCTTAACATTAAATCATATACTATACCCAGGGTTATCTATAACATTGAAATTGTGAAAAAACTTATCTTATCAACCCTTAAATTATCCTTACCAAACATCATATTCTCCAAATTTATATAAACCTTTCTCTGATACCAATTATGATTCCCTAGACCAGTGTTGTCTAATATGGTCCCATAAACATATACTTTACATACTGGTTTTGATACCAACTATAGATTATCAGACATAAATATCACATAAACTAAATGAAATAAAATGAAAAATTTACATTACATATATTACATATATCTTTTAGGTTTATATATTTAGAGAATTAGTACAGAAAATAAACTAATAAATCCCATGTTCCTTTTCAACTATTAGACATTTTAAGAAACAAATTATTCTATAAGAAGTATTAAAAATCTCCCACAAATTCTTCCACACATTTTATCCTTATAAAAATATCATGTGTATTATTTTTCTTCATAACCTAAGGAATGTAAACATAAGAAATGGCTGAGCTCAGAAACTTAGTAAGAGAGATATATTCACTGAATCTATAAAAAACATAAACATGATATACATAATATGAAATGAATAAATAATCTAAAAATTCTATAATCAATTGAAGTTGAGAGATTTCTATATCCATGAAAATAAATTAAAACATGGATATAAATAATATAAATCTTTTATTTATAGAATTTATAATGAAGGATATCAAAAACATTCTTTTAGGGCCTTTTTTATGATATTTACTCGAAATAAAGAATATGGTTAAGACATATTACTGAATTGGGTAGGTTTACACCAAACAACCAAACATGTTTTTTATCATGAGACATATTGATTAATTGAGGGGATATACAATTCTGGTCCCCACCCATCACCTTATTAAGTCTAAATCATTCACCATAAGAGTCAATAAGGAATTTTATACCATTCATTAAGGAATCACTTTTTGAATATAAACATAGATATCTATATAATGGAAAGTATGGAATACCAATACACAATCAACCTTAAATAGTTGTTAATAATAATGAATAATGAAATAATTTTCCTCATTTCAATAAAATTGATAACATGATCATAACCCATCAATATTAATTAGTTTAATGGTCAAATAATATATAGTCAACTTGCCAATAATCATCCATATTAGAATAACAACATACGAAACACCAATACTTTATCCGATGTCAATTGAATAATATTATTTCAAGGTAAAAATCATCTAATATGATTTATGTAAAATTTAATGTTCTCATTGTATATATCAATGATTATATGGATAAGTTAGTACTATAATAACATGATCATAATCCATCCAGAGAAAGAAAGTGGATTGTCTCAAAAGAACATATCCAAAGAAGTGAGAAATATTTGCCAAAGGGTTTATGTGGTAGTAATGTACATCCCTAGAAAACAATGAGATAATACCACATGATAAAAAAATTGGATAATGTACCCAAGTTATATAAAATAATTTCATGAGAATGATCATAACTCAATGAATGTAGTTTGAGTTATAAAAATTATTTACTACTAGAGAAACAATTAAATAAATTGCCAATTGAATAAGGTAAAATGATTTGTCTAGTAAATCACAAGAAATAAAAATAACATAATAAAAATATATCCATGTTTAGTGAATACACAATAAAAATAAAACATGGTTCCCAAAATGTTTTATGTCTTAAATAATTAGAATTGAGACTAAGAAAACCCTTACGGCTTTAGAAACATTAGAATCAAAACCCCTTGAAATGGGAGGATTGTAATTAAAGTTAAAATACCAATATTAAAATATAATTAATGATATTAAATCTAAAATATGAAGTATATATACCATAACAATTAAATATAGTGCAAAATAGAAAACATATCCCAAAGAGAGAAATATAAGATAAAAAACTCTTACCTTGGTCCCGATTCATTCTGAATTTACATCGAATTTCCTAAATAATTAAATTTAGTTTATTAAATACATACCCAAAAAACTAATTCATAATTATAATCATTTATACTCCTCATTTATAATCATTCTACACACACATATATATTAGTTAATTGTTACTTATTTTCAACACTGGGTGGAAGTAATGTTTATCGCTTTGAAGTAGTTTCATAAAAATAGTATTGGTATATATTATTTTACAAAATTAAATTATTATTATATCATATAAGGTACTTTAATAGATTTTACAATTATTTTTTTAAATATATAATCTAAATTTATGGTAGTTTTGGTTATGATCAATGAGGTTGAAATTGGTGACGATCATGTTTTAGTGATTCTTAATGAATAAAAGGTGATTTATTAATTAATTAGTTAAAATTTGATATAAAATTACCAGGAAAAAATTATTTACATATTTATTTCATATTATACCCATAAATAATTTTTCATAGTCATCCATTATATAAATTCATAGCATTTTTCAAGTAGGTGGTTAAACCAACCCAAAAATGAACCTACTAGGATTAATGGATGATTTTGAGATGTTTTAGTTGTAATATAATTATAAAAGAATCATAATGATATTAGTTAGTGTATATTAGTGTGATATATCATAATTTTAAAGAATTATAATTATAATATATTTTATATAAAATTATACTAAGAAAGAAGAGACAATTTTCCTCTTAGTTTGCTCGATAATCATTTGTTGATCATATCAATAATAAGTTCTAAAATTTCTCATATCATAACCCTAAAAATGTTATAAAAAATAATATTCAACCTTTAATACCATCCTCATGACTATCCTTGTAATATGGTGATGAAAAGGAAAATTAAAATTAATCGTTCCATTTATACAGTAGTCCACACGTATGTATGATTGACGATTTTATTTTCCATAGAATCATAGAAAATATTAATATGGTTTATTGTTTTAGAATCATAAATATGATATAAATATCATAATTATTTATTATAATTTCCATTTATACAATAATTTTAATGGGTTAATTGAAACTAAAGACATTGTGTTATGGAGGCGGTTGTCTACACCATGCATGATCCGCACATTCGTTTTTCTTAATGGAATAGGGGAGAGTAGTAAATGATTATTAGATCATTATAATAACATAAAATTATAATAATGATACTTATTTTATCATTTTAATATGGTTAAATGAAATTTTATGATGGAGAATTTAACATAATGAAATAGGAAAAGAAATAAGATGTTAGAAATATATACCTCACTTCTTGGATTATCTCCTTCGAAAAGGGAGTTTGTCCTTTAAGAGATAGTATTTTAAGGAGAAATAATTCTCTAGAAGGTGTATAAGAATGTTTAGGAGAGTATTGGGAATAGTTTTGGTAGAACTAATGGGGTTGTGGTGTGAGTGGATGTGAGGAGAGGAGATCTCCTTTTATAAGTGCAAAGTGATGACATTTTTATAAATACCCAATACATTTCAATAGCGGGAAGTCACACTCAAGGAAAGTGGATAAAAAGTTGATAAATAATAGTGAGTGGAAGATATAAGTCCTATAAAGGCCTTAACCACCCATTCCTACACATGTTTCAAACATTTTGGTGGTATTTTACTATTAGATTCTTTTCTATTACCATTTTAGTTTTTACTATGGTAACTAGTTTTTACCTAAAGTAAATTTTCCTTTATAAAAAAAAATAAAGTGGTACTCATTAGATAATTTGGAACCATTTATTATAAATTTTAAATATATTTTATTTTATTTTATTTATAAAATTGATAAAAATTAATTTTAATATAAAACATTATAATCTTTTAAAAATAATTTTAGAGAAAAATATTAATAATATTCTAAAATATCAAATATGGGGTTGTAAAGTAATTTTTTTTTAAAATTATAAAGTCACATATATAATATATATTTGTTCTTATAAAAATGTTCCATTAATTTCCAGTTCATTCTTACATACTAATAATGTCATAAAAGTCATGTCATTTGTAAAGAAAATATTTTCACTAAGAAATTATTCTACTTATAAAATTCCCAAAAATTCATATTAAGAAAATATGTAAATACCCCAAACCCAGTAGACCGAGTCAGCGGTTACATTATTAAATTTTAATTATATATAAATAATCACATCCAAAAGGAAAAAATTGTTCAGTAGAGTTGGAAAACTAGATACATACTTGAATCTAACATTATAATTGAAAACATAAAATACAACATAATAATTTCCTTGAGTACACCATTATTCTCCTAGATTATTCCTATATATCAATGATAATATACTTATTGGAATTCTGGGAAAAAATAAACATAAGAAAAATAGTGATCTTAGATTATCTTTAAGGGTATTTGTACAATGTAAACTAAATAAGGCATGAATAATATGGCAGGAAATAAATGGAAATCCAATAATTCCATATAAATAACCACATAGGCTAAAAAATATACATAAATATCATAACTAGTCAAATAATCACATGGAAATCAACAAATAATCTCATAATTAGGGAAATGAATAATTTTAGACATCATAAAAATAACTTTGATTCCTCATGCTAAGAAATATTACATAACTAGATAAAGCCTCAGCCAATACACAAGCTAGTTTGTCTGATGAGACCTACCGATGCATCAGAGGGATATAGAAGGCCCCAACCATCACTTAATGATTCAAATGAATTCCTAATATGAAAGGGATCAATCATAATCAATATAAATATTCATATTGAAATTAATATATAAAATGTTAATAATTACACCAATCAATAAACATAATTATAACCCATCCAAAGTAATATTGTGAATGGTATTAAAATAGAACATATCCAATAAAAATAATCATAAAACATACAATAAAATATGGTATTTGGTACCATAATAGAATAAAATCATTAAATCATAAAATTTAACAAAGTATTTTGACATATATGATAAAACATTAAAATGATCATTGGAATGTTTTTGATGAAAATACAATTTTCACTTTAAAATCAATTATTTTTTTAAAAACTAACCATATATAAAAGAAAAAAATTTTATTTGAAAGGAAAATTGTAAACTTGTAAAGTAAAATTCAAATAATATAGTACTCATGATATTGGTAAAACCCATTCATTCCATATAAGTTAAAAAACATTCCTTTCATATTTTTTTTGAAAAAGGTTGAAAAGTACCTCGTTCGGAAAATGACAAGAATATTCATTTCAAACCATTTTTGTAAAAAGTAAAAAATGGGTAAAATTTAATTTAAAATATAATAGGGTAATAGTAAAAAAATTAATTTTTAGGAAACATGGGTATGGTAGAGAAATATTCCCTAGTGAAGACTTAAATATAAATAATCCTGAATACTGATGAGATTGTGAAATAAACCTTTACCTTGAGTTTGACCTTTTACATACATGTTCAAACCTCATATATAATAAATATATATTTATTATAAATCTATTCCATAAGAATAATTATATATATCATACCATTTATGAAATACTTATAATCTTTTATCACTTGTTTCTTAACAAATATTTTTTAAAAATCACTGTTTCGTTTAATAACTACTTCATTTTTTATGTATGTTTTGGTTTAGTTATTTTGATATTTAAAGATTAATAAAGGTTAAATATATTAGATA
This sequence comes from Viscum album, assembly GCA_963277665.1. NCBI lineage: Eukaryota > Viridiplantae > Streptophyta > Magnoliopsida > Santalales > Viscaceae > Viscum > Viscum album. The sequence goes on from OY728129.1 coordinate 246,942,339, forward strand.
ATGTTAATAGTTATATAAATATAATATATAAACATTAAAACTATTATAATTCCCATCCATAAAATATGGTAATGAAAAATGAATTGTATGACCACATGGAGATGGTATGCTCTATGTACGCACGAGTGATACTTTCATTTCTCATTTGATGGGAAATAGGGTGGGTAATGGTGGATTAATAATAATAATAAAATTTTAGTATATTTAGTATACTGACTTTTTTATTCTATTATAACTTAAATCGATTTAGAAGATGTATAAGAAGGAATAAATTGAAATAGGTTGGGTAATAGAATTACATCTTGTTTAGGAGGCCTTCTTTAGACCCTTTCTTAAGGGACTTTAGGTAAGTATTTTAGGGAGATCATCACCTCCTGAAATTGTATAAGAATGTTGATAGAATAAATGGATAGGTATTGGTAAAGATATATGGCTCAATGTGGTGTGAATAAGCAATAGAGGAGGTGCCCTTTTATAATTGAGGTGAGGGGTACTTTTGGAATTTCAAAAAATATTAAATTATAATAAATTAAATATAATGAAAAATGCCTAAAAATTTAAAGGTATTAAAATATAAGTTATTATAGGGTTGTAATACCATAAACCAATATAATTTAGATATTTTTTTTCCATTTTAAACCTTATTAATTTGATTAAGCCTTAGTTAATCAATTTTAATTTTAACTGTAGTAAAAAGTCTTTCCATATTAAAGAGTTTTAATTTTTACTAATAAGGTTAAAATTTCCCAATAAATTATCAATTCATGAAATTTTCTACCATATCATTTCCAACTTATCTTATTTCAAGATTTTATGATTTTTAAATAATTAAATAAAATATTATTTTTGATAAAATATTATTTTTGTTAATTTTGACACTATTCATTTTAAATGACTTCAAATACATCAATGAAAAGGAATAATTAGAATATAATTATTTTAAAAAATATATAATATGTCATGTATTTCTAAAAAATTCATAGGACACATTAAATCATTCAAATTATATCGAAATTAATATTTTTAAAATCATTTATTTTATTTTTCTATTAATTGAATATATAATATATTATCATTGCACAAGAATTTAAGGTAATTATATAATTTTTAAAAATTAAAAATAAATTTATATAATTAAAATAATTTCATTAATCTCAAAATATACACTTATTTTCATTCATATATTGATTTTTTCCCTATGTGGACACAAAAAAGATATTAAAAACAAAGAGAGTGACATTTTGTAACTGTCTTTGATTTAAATAATATATAAGTCATTTTCATGGAAAAGTATACATTAAAAAACTCAAATTAGTTCCTAAAGTGGTAAGGGTAGAATAATATTCATCCAATAATAATTATTATGAATAATTATGGCCTTATCACATTGTTTTAACCAAATATAACCCAATTTACCCTTTACCGATGTGAAAAATTTTACCACAGTTACTATTCATTTTGAACAAAAATAAAAGGGGACCAATTATAAAATTTTTCCCTACTAATTATAAATATGTAATTAATTTTCTAAAATTCAATACCTATAAGTTTTATAAATTAATTTTAAAATAAGTTCAAAAAATGTGAGAAAAACCAGTTTTTAGAAAATACAGATTTTAAGAATAAAACTGGATTTATTATTATCCCATGCATAATAAAAATATTATATGAATATTAAAACATTTTATTGAATATATTATATATAAATTTCATTAAAATTATCAAATAATAGCGAGTAATTCAATTTATTATGATATAAATATATTATGAGAACAAAAATTGTTTTTTCAGAAAAAAACTTCTTTTATTATTTTTAATTTTTATTTATAATAAATTGATTACCAATTAATTTATTCAATAAATTCATAAACCATATATTCTCTAAAAATCTAGTTAGTCCCATTTATACCTTCCAATTTAATTTCTAGGTAATAATAGCCTCATAATAATATATTGTCTTTTTTTAAACTCGGTATTACATGTAATGTAAGCTATCAAAGAGATTAAATTTTTTTAAAAAGAGACATACTGTAAAATCTTGGGGTGTTGCATTATTCCTCATTTAAAAAATATAAACCTTGAAATTTCCATAACTTCACATCATAAATAGATTTGGGTAGTTCTTAATCTTAATTTCCTCAGGTTCCCACATGGCCTCTTTTATCTTATGATTTTTCCAAAGTACCTTTACCAGTAGAGTTGTCTAACTTATAAACACTTGTTCTACAGTGTCCAGAATCTGGATAGGCTCTTCCTGGTAAGATAAACCAGGTTCCAATTCCATTTCTTCAAAAGTTATAACATATTTTTAGTCTATCATTCACTTTCTTAACAAATACATATAGAACACATCCTGCATTTTAGAAAGGCTTAATGGAATTACCAAAAGGTCCAGTGTGTCAGTGATCAGTTTCCATTTCTTATTGAATATTATAATACCCTTCCATAGAGATAACTTCATTAAAAAAAGATATACCACTTGAAATTCCAAAATTTTCCTCCAGTTATCATTATATCTCTTTTTCCTACTTTTAGTTGCTTTGATATGGGTTTGAATAGTCTTCAACTTTTCTGTTGTTTACTTCCCAAGTTCTAGGCCTACAAGCTTACTTTCACCAACTTCATCCCAACAAGTTGGTGTACGATATCTGTTTCCTTATAATTATTCACATGACACCATTTGAATACTTTAATGGAAGCTATTGTTATAAGTGAATTCTAAAAATGGTAAATACTGATCCCACATACCATGAGAGTCAAGTGAAGTGGACCTCAACATATCATTTAAAGTTCAGATAGTACTTTATGACTTTCTATCAGTTTGAGGGTGATAAGTGGTACTTAAATTAAGTTTATTATGAGGGTCCTTTTGAAATATTTTATATAATTTTGATTTAAATCATGGACCATGATTTGACACAATTTAAAGAGAAAATCCATAAAGTATTACAACTTCATTAATATAGAGTCGTACAAAGATATCCAGTGAAAAATATTCTCTTATAGATAGGAAATGTGCAGACTTGGTAAGATGATCAACAATAATCCATATAACATCATTCTTTATTGAAATATTTGGTAATATAGTGATAAATTTCCTAGTAATGTCATTCCATTTCCATGCAGGGATAGGTACAGGTTTCATGAATCCTCTAGGATATTGACTCTCAGCCTTCATTTTTTGACAAACCAAACATCTTGACACATAAGTGTCAATTTACCACTTCATATTATCCAAAAAAAAATGTTCCTTCAAATTCCTATACTTGTTGGTGAAAATGGGGTATGTAGAGAAATTTAAGCTATAAGAACGATCAAATAATTCCTTTTTTAGATTGGGTATAGAGTGAACACAAAGCCTATTTCCAAATTTCATAATTCCATCTTCATATGTGAAGTCTTCCAATTTCCCATCATTCATAGATTTAATTTTCTTTTGAAAATTCTCATCATTAGACTAAGAGATTTTTATCTTTTTTAATAATTATTTTTTGGAAATAATTTGTAAAAGGAGTAATGTTTACCCTTACTTAATAATTTCCATACCCATCTTTACTAGATCTATGAACACAGGATCCCCACCATCCTCATTTTGTTCAAAACTCTATAATCCTTTCTTCTCAATGCATCTGCTACCTTATTTTCCTTCCCAAGGTGGTTGTGTATTGAGAAATCTTAATCCTTGATTATATCAACCCATTTACTTTGACTCATGTTGATTTATTTCTATGAGAATATGTATTACAAACTCTTGTGATCTGTATATATCTAACATCTTTCACAATAACAATAGTGTCCTCATATCATTTGAGTAAAAATTATGGATTTTAACTCAAGATCATGAGTTTTATAGTTCTATTCGTTAGTTTTAACAACCTTGATGCATAAGAAATAACTCTATCATTCTACATGAGGGCATAACCAAGTCCCTTCCTTGATGCATCACTATATATCACAAATCCACCATTTCCTGATGTTAGATTCAATACTAGAGCATTCAAAAACCTCCTCTTAAATTATTCAAAAACATTATTCACATTCATTTATCCAAATAAAGTTAACCCCATTACAATTAATATTGGTTAAAAAGTTATATAATCATGATTTTTTTTGAATAAATCTATGATAGTGACCTTCCAAACCAATGAAACTGCATACCATAGTAATGTTCATTGGTATAGGAAGTTATTGGATTGACTTTTTCTTCATAGGATCAACTAAAATTCCATCCTTGGAGACAATATGGACAAGAAAAGAAACTTTTTGAAGTCAAAATTCACACTTGATAAATTTACCATATAACTCTTTTCTTATAAGTGTCTCAAGAATAATCCAAAAGTGGTTCGCATGGTCCTTATTGTTCTTTGAGTACACATGTTAGGTCAGAATGGGTAATGACAGATGGTCTAGAGGGGGGGGGGGTTGAATAGACTAGATAAAAAAAGTTAAACAAATAAATTAATTAATTAAACTAATTATCATAGTTAATTATAAATGTTAATCAGCAGTTGAAAAATTAAATAACACAAGGATGTTTTTTATAGTAGTTCAGTCCAAAGTGGGATAAATATACTCATATACCTCTCTACTCAGTGGGAGATACATGTGCACTAAAATGATTTTTATGGAGGAATTAGAACCAAATTACAAAATCCTTTTCTAGTGGAGGGATAACCACGACACTAACTTTTGTATGGGGAGTCACAACCCTTACAACATGACTTATAGACACCAGGAGCCACAACTTGAACAATCCTGAATTTAGATATAGGGATTGAAAAACCATAGATTCTGACTTTAGAATATGGGATTCACAACTTTAGGAAAAATAAAAACAAATAATGTTTTTGTGTGTAAAATCATAAACATAAAAATAGAGTGTGCATGAGAGATGAAAAATTATGTTATAGACTTAGAAACCATACAAGAGAAGATAAACAACGAAATCACCAGTACTGGTTCTTGAGATTTGGATTAGAATGAATTATCAAGGCAATTGTAGTTGATTTATAATTAATTCAACACTTTAGAGAACATCCAAGTGATGAAATAGAGTCTCAAAAGACATTGCAAATGCACAACAGGTTCAAAGTTCACAACACTTTCCCTTTAAAAAAACATAGTATGAAATATGTTAACCAATGTATCTTTTTGTGTATTACTTTTATATTTTTAACCTGTAAGAAATAATTATATATATAATATATATTCAGTAGTTGTAGAAGCTCCACTTCATTCATATATTCAAAATAAATTTAGTCAAGAGCTTTTATAAATATATCCACAAAAATCACAACACCATTGCCTCTTTATTTGTGTAGAATAAATCTTAAATAAAATAATTTAAAATAAATTTAATAAATCTTCCAACAATATCTCCAGAATAATAGAGCATTGAATTATTTTAAAAATCTGGTTTAAATCCATTCAAACACATTTAAAATTACTCAAAATAGTTCTTGAAAACTAGCAGCATAAAATGAAAGTAAATTCAAACATTCGAATTTGAATAAACTTGAAACCACTGATTTTATTGGAAAAATATGTTGAAATAAGTTAATAATTATTCTATTTAAATAATTGCACCAAAATCATTAAAAAATCTTCAATCATATTCACTAGATTTAATGTGAATTTCTCCATCATAAAAACCTTTGAAAATAATCCATACATATATACAACAGATCGATTTTCAGCATAAAATCACAAAGTGGCAGCAACAAAGTAGGGTACAAGAAGTAGGGTATGAATAATAACATAGGGAATGAAAATTAATAAAGGAAATGAACAGTAACATAGGGAATGAATATTAATGTAGGGTTCATCAAATTAGCATAGGGGTCATCAAAATAGTATAAAGTTCATCAAAGTAGCATAGGAGAACCATACTTTGTGGAAGTAGGGTTTCTAGACCATAATTTGTGAAAGTAGGGTTTTGGAACCATAATTTTCCAAATTAGGGTTTTTGAACCATAATTTGCAAAATTAGGGTTGCCGAACCATACTTTGCAAAAGTAGGGTTGTCGAACAATACTTTTTGAACAACTGAACAACATACTTTAAAAAACCTCAACTAAATTTTGAAGGATCTAAACAGAAGATTCAGACTTTGGTCAACAATAATTATTTGTAGAAAAACTTATTATCTTTCCAACGAATCAAGAATCAAATCAATATAACTTCTAAAACTACCGATATCCTCAAAAAACAGAAGCAATAATATTCTGAAAAAATTGCATCTGTGAAACAACATTGTAGAACTTCAGATAATTTATTGACCATCAAAAAAAATTCTTTAGACTTATATGTAAAATAATGAAATCAATATAAACATGTTTTATTTCTATAAAATAAATTTTTATATGAATCCAATATCTGTATAACTTTAATTAAATTAAATACATCAACTTTTCAAAACTAAAAACTAGAGTTTCTAAAACTACGACAACAACTTCATTAAATTTTAGAGTACTATAAAATCATTTTCATACTTCCTCATATACTAATTAATTTTAGATAAATCTTCTATATATTCAAATTGATAGGAATAACACAAATCCAAATACCATGGATTGAGATATCATCAAAATATAGGGGAAAATTAATCAAACAAAATTTTAAAGGGTTAAAAAAATATAATCATATGTAATCAAACATAAGAAAAACATGCACATGCACAAAAAATACCCCCTTTCTTTTATTTTAAAAAAATTAAAAAATTTAAAATTATTTAAAAAAAATTAAAAACAATTTATTTCTCCCCCTTTTTATTAATAAACAAAAATTCAAAAGAAAATTCCCCTAAAAAATTCATTAATAAATATTTGAAATTACAACATACCAAGATGATTTTTTTTTTCAAATTGAGAAGAGTCTAATGGCTTTGTAAAAATACACACAAGATGATTTTTAGAAGGTATAAATTCTAAAACAATATAACCCTTGTTCACATGATCTCTAATAAAATGAAATATAAGATCAATATTCTTTGTTCTAGAATGTTGTAAGGGGTTCTTAGAAATAGAAATTGCAGAAGTATTATCATAATAAATAGGAAGTTTATCAAGATAAACCCCAAAATCACATATAGTTTTCTTAATCCAGAAAATTTGAACACAAATATTGGTAGTAGACATATACTCAACTTTTTCAGCAGATAAAGAAGCATATATTTGTTTCTTAGATTTCAAGGAAATTAAACTTTTTCCCAGAAAATGATACATACCTGATGTTATTTTTCTATAAATTATACATCCTCCAAAATCAAAATCAGAATAAGATGTTAAATCAAAACTGTTATATTTTGGATAAAATAAACACGAATCTATAGTTCCTTTAAAATATCTTATTATTCTTTTTACTGCTTTAATATTAATTTCATTAGGATTAGCGTAAAATCTAGCACATAAACAAACACTAAAAATGAAATCATGTCTATATGTAGTTAAATATAGAAAGATACCTATCATGCCTCTATAAAATTTAAAATTAATAGATTTACTAGATAAATCAATATATAATTTAAAATTAATACCCATAGTAGTTTTCATTGATTTAGAGGAATCAAGACCAATTCATTTAACTAACTCTTTATCATACTTAGACTGATTAAGAAAAATTACATCTTTTTGATAAATTTGAAGTCTTGGAAAGAATTTTAATTCTCCCATTATACTCATGTCAAATTTAGAATACATTAATGAATAAAAATTATTATAAAGTATTTCACTAGAGGAACCAAAAACTATATCATCAACATAGATTTATACAATTAAAATATCAGCAGAAGTTCTTTTAATAAAAAGTGTTGGATCAACATTGCCTTTCTTAAAACAATTATTTAACAAAAATAAATAAAGTCTTTCATACCAATCATGAGGTTCTTGTTTAAGACCATATAAGGCTTTATATAATTTAAAAACATGTTTATGAATTTTTTCACTTTCAAAACCATGGGGTTGAGAAACATAAAATTCTTCAGTTATTAAACCATTTAAGACACCACTTTTTACATCCATTTAATATAATTTTAAACCATGAAAACAAGAAAAATACACAAAAATTATAATTATATCTAGCATAGTAATAGTGAAAATGAATCATAAAATTCTATACCTTCTTCTAGAGAATATCCTTGAGCAACAAGTCTGGATTTTTTTTGAAAATCTATCCAGATTCATCCAGCTTATTTCTAAATATTCTCTTAGTTCCAATTACACACTTGTCATAAAGAAATTATACTAATGTCCAAACATTATTTCTAAAAAATGACTTAATTATTCTTTCATAGAAACAATCCAGTTTTCATCTTTCAAATCATCATTAACATTAAAAGGAAAAAAATTAGAAATAAGAGAATAATAGGTATAATAATTTAAAATATAATTTCTTGTTTTAACATCAGAATCAAAATTGACAATTAAATTTTCAATAGGATAATATTTTTGAGTATTTTATGATTTAGGATCAGATTGAGAAGGATTAAGCTCCCCCTCAATTGATTCACTTTTATCTTGAGTAATTTCTTCACCAAAATTAAAATATCTAAACTCATCATGAAAAGCATTAGAATTAGAATTTAATTTAACATTATTTTCATAAACAATAACATGATAATATTCTTAAATAATCATTGTCATTTTATTATAAACTCTATAAGATTTACTATTAAAATAATAACTAAGAAAAATACCTTCATCACTCTTAGAATCAAATTTATCTAAATTATCCTTTTAATTTAAAATAAAAACTTTACATCCAAAAAATCTAAAGTAGAAAAATTCAGGATTTTTATTTTTGAATAATTCCTAAGAAGTTTTCATTATAAAAGGTTTAATAATAATTCTATTTAAAATATAACAAGTATAAAAAAACAGCCTCAACCAAAAAAAATCTACGAAAATTATAATCACTTAACATAGTTTGATCCATTTAAATAAGAGTTCTATTTTTCCATTCTACACCATTTTTCTATGGTGTTCTTGGAATAGAGAAATTATGAAAATAAACATTCTTTTCAATTTTTTTCAAAATATAAATTATGAAATTCACCTCCTTTATCACTATGAATATAAACAATGATACAACATTTTCATTTTGAACCATTGTACAAAAATCATTAAATCTAGATAAAGTATCTTTTTTGAACAAGAACGTATACCCATGTAAATATACTATAATGATAAACAATAAATAAAGTATATTTTTTTCCACTAAGGCTATAAATTTGAGTGGGGATAAATAAATCAATATGTACCAACTGCAAGGGCCTATTAGTACTTATCTGATTCATGATTCTAAAATAAATTTGTTGTTTCTCCCCTTTCATACAAGCGTCACAAACACAAATTTGTTATTTAATCAAAGAAGGTAGCTGTAACACATTCTCATGTTTTGAGAGATTATGTAACATTCTGAAGTTAACATGACCTAAATTTCTAGGCCAAATGATTATATCATTATATATATCATTCAAACACTTTACACGTTGAATAATTAATTAAGTAAAATGAATAGTATTAATATTATCTTTTCGACTAGCATAAAATAAAAGAGTCATCTTTAAAATCTAAAGAATTATGATTTCGAAATTTAACTTCCATTCCATTATCACATAATTTTGATATACTAATTAAATTATGTTTTAAACCTTCAATATATAAAACATTAAAAATAAATGTTTAATTTGAAATACCACCTTTACTAAAAACCTTTTACTTTTCCTTTGGAATTGTTTCCAAAATTAACAGTGCCTCCATCACATGAATTGTAAGTGGTAAAATTTTATGGGTCTCTAGTAATATTCTAAGAGAATCTATTATCCATATATCATGTGTCATTTCTAAGACATCCAAGTCATTTTTCCTAAAAAAATCAATAACTTGACAATTTTAGTACCCAAGCTACTTTGGGTCCAATAGGATTAGTAATAAATTTTTTAGGTACCCATATAGAATTTAAAAAAGTATTGCAATTTCCTCAAGATAATTAGGATTTAGAAGTATTAGTTTTTGTAAATCCCAATGATTTTTTAAATATAATCGAACAATCATTTTCAAAATTACCTTTCATGCCACATTAAAAACAAGTAACAGTTGAAGTAAAACCATTTTTACTTTTAATAAAATGAGTTTTATACATTTGGGGTAATCTTCTATTATAGAAAAACCATCTTTATTTTTATCAGTTTTAGACAAAGACATCATCTCATGATATTTTTCACAACCTTAAATAAAAGTAGATAAACTTTGTTTAAGACATTCAACTTCCTTTTTAAAATTTCATTAAAATTTTGAGAATATTTCAAAATTTCATTAAAATTTTGAGAATATTTCAAAATTTCATAAAATTTTGAATGAGAAGTAGAATTAGTGTTACTTAGTTTTTCATTCTACTATAGAAGTATTTTATTTTCATAAATAAGTTTCTCATTGTTTTCTTTAAGCTTATTATATAAATTAGCAACTTTGAAACTATCTTTTCTTAATATTTTTATTTCTTCATGTAATTTAGAAACATTTAGATTATTATAATCATATACAGAATCAGAACACCTAAGATAAAAACTGGATTTACTAACCTTATCTAGTGATTCCATGAAGAACAAGTTAGCTGATTCTTTTTCATTTCCATATTTTTTTCACTGGAATCAAATTCTTCAGTACAACTCCAATTGGTGGTCAAAGCCTTTTTTTACTTTATTTTTATTTTTATTTATTATTTAGTTTAGGACAACTTAATTGATATGAACTTTCTTCCTACACTCATAACAGGTTACATCCGATGTATTGAAATTTGAACTAACTATTTTATCTCCCTTATATTTCTTATTTTTGAGAGTTTCTTCTAAACGGATTCTTGAATCCTTTATTTTTCATTATTTTGTAAACTCTAATAATAATGTGCACCATATCATATTTTTCACTATCTTGTATATCAAAATCAGAAGAGTTAGTAGAAACAACATTCATAGATTTAAAATCTACACCTTTTATTTTTGTTACCTCCTCAGTAGCTATGTTATTCAGTTCCAATTCATATTAGAGTACTGATACAATCAATTCATCAAGTGTATATTCTTTGAAATTATTACTTTCTTAAATGGAAACCATATTTTTATTCCATTTCTTTGGTAAGGATTATAGGACTCATTCAAAAAGTATTGGGGTTTCTATAGAATATTCTAGTGAATTAATTCCATTCACAATGCTTATGAATCTATGGAACATTTGGTTTACTGTTTTATCTTCACCCATCTTGAAGTCTCGATACTCTGCCTGAAGCATTGAAAGTTTGTCTTGGATCAATTTATCTGATCCAAGGTGAGTAAATTTTAGAATCTTACAAATTTCATGAGCTATCTTACAAGCCAACACATGACTAAAAACACTTCTGTTAATAGAAAAATATAAAATACCAACAACTTTGTAATTTTAAAAAAATCTAGTAGCGTCATTTCAATTAAGAGTATCAAGGTCATATTCAAGAAGTGTGTACTATTTTGACATGATAGACCAGTTATCAATGATCAAATATTTACGGTAAGCCTCCATTCAGGATCTCCAGTAGATATAATCATTGACATCAAAGTGTGGTGGCTTCTATGGAATTCAAGCATCATTTTGGTTCAATCCTTCCATCTTATAAGATCTTGTCCTTATATTGTGAGGTCTATGAATATGTTAATACAATTAAATTTAAAATCAGACTCTATAAAAGAGTTGTATAATTATAAAAGGAACAACCTATGATACTAATTTTTGGTATCAAGAAAGAGAATGAAAGAGATAAAAAATTATTAAGAAGGTTATCCTATGATATATATTGTTAGGTTAGAACTGGTAATGGAAGAAAATATAGAGGGGGGGGGGGGGTGAATAGACCAGAATAAAAATTTAAAACAAATAAATTGATTAATTAAATTAATTATCAAATATAATTATAAAGGTAAATTAGTAGCGGAAAAAGTAAAAAAATACAAGGATGTTTTTTTATAGTAGTTCGGTCCAAGGTGGTCCCACTATACTCTTATACCTCTCTACTCAGAAAGAGATACATGTGCACTAAAATGATTTTTATAGGGGAATCATAACTCAATTACAAAATCCTTTTCTATTGAAGGGATAACCATGACACTGACTTTTTTATGGGGTGTCACAACACTTATAACCTAACTTTAGATATTGGGGGTCATAACCTGAACAATCCTGACTTTAGATACAAGGAGTCACAACCCTTAGATCCTGAATTTAGAATCTAGAAGTCACAAACCAAGGAAAATGAAAAAAAATAATTCTTTCGTGTATAAAATCATAAATATAAAAATAGTGTGTGTGAGAGATGGAAAATTGTGTTATAAACTAAGAAACTATACAAGAGAAGATAAACAATGAAATGACTAGTACTAGTTCTTGATATTTGGATTAGCACATCTTGTCAAGGTAATCGTAGTTGAATCAGAATTAATTTGGCACTTGAGAGAACATCTAGGAAATGAAACAAAGTCTCGTAGGATATTACATATACACAAAAAGTTCAAAGTTCACAACACTTTCTATTTGAAAATACAAAGTATAAAATATGTTAACCAGTGTGTCTTTTTGTTTAATGATCTTATATTTTTCAACTCTAAGAAAGAATGATATATATAGAATAGATATTCAAAATTTTCAACATCTCCTATTCCTTTGGGAATTCAAAATAAATCGAGTCAATCTATTTCATAAATATCTATACAAAAATCATAGCACTGTTGCCTCTTTATTCTTGTAGAATAAATCTTAAATAAAAGAATTTAAAATAATTTGAATAACTCTTCCAACAATATCTACATAATAATAAATCATTAAATGATTTAAAATTATAGTTTAAATCAATTCAAACCTCTTTAAATTTAGTCAAAATAGTTCATAAAAGCTAGAAACACAAACCAAAAGTAAATTCAAATATTTGAAATATAGATAAACTAGAAACTTCTAACTTTATTGGAAAAAGATGTTGAAATAATTTATTAAAATTCCTCCTTAAATAATTTCCCCAAAATCAATAAAAAATCTTCGATCATATTCCCTAGATTTAATGTGAAATTTTCTAGTATAAAAACCTTTGAAAATAATCCACACACACAAACATATAAATATATGTAGCATATCAATTTTCAGTATAAAAGCACAAAGGGATAGCTGTAAAGTTGGGTACAGAAAGTAGGGTATGAAAAATATTGTAGGGAATGAACATTAACATAGGGAATGAATAGTAACATAGGGAATGAATAGTAATGTAGGTTTCATCAAAGTAGCATAGGGTTCATAAAAGTAGCTCAGGGTTTGTCGAAGTTGCATAGGGTTCATCAAATTAGCATATGGTTCATCAAAGTAAATTAGATGAACCATACTTTGTAAAATTAGGGTTTTAGAACCATACTTTGGGAAAGTAGGGATTCTGAACCATACCTTGGAAAATTAGGGTTTTTGAACCATACTTTGTGAAATTAGTGTTGCCGAACCATACTTTGTGAAAAACTAAACAACACACTTTAACAGACTTCAAAAAAATTTTAAAGGCTCTTAACAGTATATTTAGACTTTGTTCAAGATGACTTATTTCTAGAAAAACTTATTTTATTTACAAATAATAAATAATAGAATCAATATAACTTCTAAATATCTCTATATCATCAAAAAAATAAGCAACAATATTCTATAAAAAATGCAACTGTGAAAAAACATTGCAGAACTTCAGATAATTTATTGACCATAAAAATGACCTTTTTAGACTTATATGTAAACTAATGAAATCAAGATAAAATTGTTTTATTTCTATAAAATAAAGTTTCATGAGAATAATATATCTTTATAACTTTACATAAATTAAATATAACAACTTTTTAACACTAAAAATTGCAGTGTTTTTAAAACTATAGTAGTAAATTCATTGAATTTTTAGAGTACTATAAAAGCATATTAAGACTCCTACATAAAATAATGAATTTTAGATAAATATCATATCTATTAAAATTGATAATAATCACACTAACCCAAATACAATGGATTGAGATATCATCAAAAAAATATATGAAAAGTAATCAAACAAAATTATAAAGGGTTATAAAAAAATATATAATTAGATGTAATAAAACAAAATAAAAACATGAACATAAACATGAACAAAAAACAAAAAGTTACCATTAATAAATTCCACAACAAAATTATCAATATATTCCTCAAATACTATGTTCATTAGATTCATAAGAATATAGGGTGTATTAGTCAATCCAAAAGGAATTAATGTAAACTCATAATGTATATAACATGTTCAAAATACTATGTTTGGAATAACCTCATTATTTAATCACAATTGATGATATCCATAACAAATAAAAATCATTGAAAAATATTGAGCTCTATGATGTTGGACAAATAATTAATCAATGATAGGTAGAAAATACTTTTTATTTATCGTAATATCATTTATTTTCCTATAATAAATTCACATCCTCATAAACCCATCATTCTTCTTAATGAAAATAATAAGGTATCCCCAAGCTGAAATACTAGGGAATATAAATCCCTTACCACTCAAATACTCTATTTGTTTATTAAACTCAACTAAATCTACAGTGCCTATTCTATAGAGAGTCTTTGATATTGTTCATGAATTAGAGATTAAATCAATGTTAAATTCAAATTCATGCTCTAGTATATATCCAATCAATTCCTTAGGAAATATATCAATGTATTCCTATAAAAAAGGTACACCCTCAATTTTAATATAACCTTTTTCATCAGTAGGTTGTAACTACTCTTATTCTCTAAGAATAAAATTTAGAAGAACAACTATAGGTTGATGCAGAAATGAATCAAATGATGAATTCTCCCCTATAAAGATAAGTAATTCTATATCTTCATCACAAATCATAATTTCATCATCTACGAAATAAATTTTTTCATTATATTTTGAAATAAAATCCATACCTAAAATTATATAAAAGTAAACCATATGTATTATAATAAAATCAGAAAATAGAGCACATTTATGTATCATAATAGGAACTAAATGACATATCTTTGTTTTTATGAGGTTTCCACAAAGAGTTTTTACTAAAAACTCCATTCCTAATGTGAATGGGAAATGTCTAATTTTTTAGAAAACTTAGGAGATATAAAATAATGGGATGATCTAGAATCAAATAAAAAATTAGATAAATTTGAAGATATGATTAAAGTACCTTCCTCCACATTATTAGGAAATTAAATATTTGCTGTTGTGATTGCATAATCTTGACCTTTCTCCCTTGGATTTTTATGAAGAAAGTTTCATTTAAACCTAGGAAAATCATTTACATAGTGTCAAATCTCTTTATAGTTAAAGAATTACACATTGAAATATTCTTCCTTGACCTTGAAATCACAGGCCTAGTGTAATTTTTCTCCACACTTTAAAAAAATCCCATTCCCAACAGAAATATTCCATGATGTTTCTTTCCAAATTTATTAAAAGTTGGAAATTCTACCCTCCCCATTTTCCCCTTAGCCTTATTTCCTTTCCTAGAGTACCCAACATCGATATTATTTTCTTAAATCCCTTCGAATCCATAATAATAGGAGAATTATTTCTTTATTTTTATAGCACATGATACTATATCCTCATTTGATGAGAATGTTTTGGTAGACTGGTACCCTTTGAATAATTGGATTAATCCCATAAAAGAAATGGTAAATATTACTCTTTGGATTACGTAGATAGTCCAAGACATTCCTTTATAACCTTGTAAATTTGGATTCATACTTTGTAACATTCTCATCCTCCTTTTTTTTCTCAAACTAAATATTTGTATCTCTATCTCCTCTTGCTATTCATGAGGAAAATATTTTTCTAAGAAAATTTCCTTAAAATCCTTATATTATATGTTCTCTATTTACTCCTCTCCTTTAGTGTTTGAATCATTGACCACCATTGATATGCATCTATTGAGAGAAGATAAAATTCTATGAAAACCTTCTCCTTTTCATTAATTCCCAAAGAAAGAAATATATTCTCTATGAAACTTATTCATTAATCATCTAGAAATGGATTTCTAGTCCCATTGAATGATGGAGGTTGCTAATGCATGAAGAGATCTAACATTGTTACACCCTATTTTAGATTATTAGGATGCTCGAAACATGAATTGTTATTGATCAAAACCCAATTCAGTTGTCCCAATATAGTAATAAGTTGTTAAGATTCAGCTATAGCTCCAACTCGAACATCTTTATCATTTATATGAGGGAAATATTTACATAGATTACATGAATTGATATGGTTTCCATTCCTTCCACCAAGTTACATTTATAAATAATATAATACACTAGATTATATTATGAATCATAATTTATAATTTTTAAACAATTGAAACAATTATAATAAATTTAAAATTTATGTATAATTAATCTCAAAATCATAAACTTGGTTTCTTTGGGAGTATTCTCAATGTCCATTATAGGATTACATTTTCCTAGTCCAGTTTTAAAGGTTTATACTAAACATCATCTAATTAAAACTATAAAGACCTTGACCCTAGTATCATAGTGCCAGTGGTTACTTTATTACATTGATATCAGATACAAATAATCACATCTCAATGTATTGAATAGTTTAGTAGTCTTGGAAAACTAGATACATTCTTGAATATTACATTACAATAAAAAACATAAAAGACAACATAGTAATTCTCTTGAGAACACCATTATTATCCTAGATTATCCATACATATCAATCATAATATACTTCTTATAATCTTGGGGAAAATAAACATAAGAAAAAATAATGGATCAATTGCTTAGTAAGGGGATCTGTACAATATAAACTAAATAAGGAATGAATAATATAGCACGAAATAAATGGAAATACAATAATGTCATATAAATAATCACATGATCTAAAAACTATCCATAGATATCATAAATAATAAAATAATAATATAAAAATCAAATAACTAATCTCATAATTATGGAAATTCATAATTCTAGACATTATAAGCATACCATCCACTACTACAAATAAGTCCTTTAATAATGTTAAAATAGACCTTTGTCAGCACAAAAAAGTGCTAAAAATCAGAGCGTGATTAAATGCCATTGTATTTTATCAGTATTAGAAAAGTGATGATAGGGGTGTCCATGGGTCGGGTCGGGTTGGGTTGAGGACGTTTTAGGACCTGATCTGACAAAAAAAAGGATGGTTCAGGTCGGGTCACATATATAATGAGCAACTGACTCGACCCAACCCAGCCCGTTACGGTCAGGTTACCTGATTCATGACCAAATGACCCAACCCAAACCAACTTGTTTTGAGTCAGGTCAGTTCAGGTCAGGTTATATGTGTAAAACCTCACCCAACCCAACCCAATATGATGGACCATTACTTGGACCCGGACCCAACCCCTAGACCCATCCCCCCCCTGTATCCCCCCTCATCACCTATAGGAGCTTCCCCTACCCCCTTATCCTACATCACCCCTCCCCCTGTAGTAGCCTACCCTTCCTCCCTGTAGCCCCCAACAGTATCCTCCCCTCCCACTACCCCCTGCCCCCTAAAAAGCCCACCCCAGCAGCAGTCTCCCCTCCCACCAGCCCCCTGCAGTAGGATCCCTTCCCCCCAGTCCACTATTGCAACCCCTAGAAGACCCCCTATAACAGCCTCCCCTACCCCAACCCCTGAAACAACACTCCTACAGAATCCCCCCACAGCCACAACCCCAACTCCCCCTACAGTAGCCCCCCCATCCCCCTACAGAGAAACCCCCCAACCCCAACCCTAGCTCCACCCCCAGCAGCCCCCTGTAGTGGGTTATATGCATCCAGACCCAGACCCAACTAGATAAGAATAGTTGTAAAGTTATATATAAACCAATTTGAAAAATGGGAATCATAATCCTCATGTATATCAACATAAAAAACAACAAAAATAACATATAAACTAGTCATGTCATCATCGATAGTAAACCCCCGTCATTTCAAAAAACCGATAGTTTAGAATGTGCTCTCATGCACTACGACTCACATAGGTACATAAGAAATTACCTGAGACTCTATCATTTATTCTAAATAGTAACAATAAAAATAGTCATCTATAATGTCCATCAAACTCCTAAAATATTTTAAAGAAACCCCTGAGCCTAAAAAAACTACTATGAAAACCTAACATCAAATGTTAATAGTGATTATATATAGGTGAACATCATTATAAAAAAACAAAAGATTAATAGTGTTTTATTAACAAAAAACATATCTACTAATGAAATAATAATTTGAACATACCAAAAGGCATTTTTTCCTCAGTTATCAAAAGTAATAACAATCCCACAAATAAATTCATGGCCTACAAAAATAATTCATCACAATAGTAAAATCATAACTTATTTTAATCAAACTCATTTAAAAAATAATATATATATATATATATATATATATATATATTTCAATAAACATCATTTAATGTATTTTCCATAATAATAGTAAAATCATAACTTATGGAAAAATAATTCACCACCAATAAGAACAATGGGTGAAATTGTTGAACATGAAATGTTGTGTGCACATAAGTTCCAAATTCCTTGAAATGATTACAAACTTCATTAAATTTACACTTTCTTATTTACCAAGGTTTATTTTACCCCATGGGGTCTCTATTATACATATACATCTCCTATAAACTATTTTTAATTATAGGTTTCCCTTAAGGAGACCATCTACCTCTACCAAGATCAATTGTGAAACACAAAACCTGAAAATGATTTTATATAACATACACTCTTATTTTGTGAATGACTTATCCATCCTGTCACAAGTACTACTACTTGTTAGTGATATGAAATACTCCAGGAAACATTTATATAAGGAAAAATCATGAAATATTTGTTTTCATTACTTACTCCTCATTGTAAAAATCCCAATACTTACAACCCATTTAGGAACTGGTTGCCTTCCTTAGAATAAGTACAAATTTATCCCACTGGTTCCTACCCCTTATGTGTCTGGTTTTCCTTCCCTTGTACATCTTTAATGGTAATTAAATCTACTACCATTTTATTGTAGTAAATACAAATTAACTAAAATTATCTAAATAATTAATATTTTAGCAAAGCTAACCAAGAAAAATCCCCACCCCAAGAGACACAATCTAACCTATTTTATCTAATGCACTGATATAAAATTATACTGTTTCTAATTTATAAGTCACACAATAGTTCTATTTATAGAAAATTTTCCTATATTTTACAAGAAATATGATCCTAAAATAAATGACATGATGGTATTAGTCATATGAGCATAATCTAAAAGTTACATGTCCTAGTTCCTTAACCATACAAGTCTTAACACTTGTATTTATCTCATGACCTAATAAGGTATGATACATCCAATAAACATGGAACTAAAATTCATGTTAATCCTTATTGATAGTTTATAATTAGAAATAAAAATTTATAAAGATAAGTGGCACACATTTTCATATGTATTTAAACTATGAAGTGAAACTATATGATTTATGAATCCTCTATATGGTATATGTAGGAATACCTCTTATAGTTCAATCTAAAAACTATGTCACCATTCAATTCCATCTATTTTACACTTAAACCATCATGGATGACCCTTAACTATAGTTTAGTATTAATCATTCCTATATGAACATAAATCCTACTATATACTTATTTAATCTAGGATAAAAAAATATATTATATATTTAAGTTCACCTAGGAGACTTTAAATTCCAAAGTACCACTAATTTATCTTGAATAGTATAAACCTCTAACATATCATTATGTCCACCTGGGAGACCATAAATCAAAATCTACCATTCATGTTTTTTGGATGAAATAAATATTCACTGTTCCTATATTTTCTCATAGGAGATCTTAATTAATAGAATACCCTTAAAGCCTTCACAGATTTCATGAAATCCAAGCGTACCTTTAAATCCTCTGTGGAGACCATAAATCCATACAACATAAAAATAGGATATTAATATTAATTTTATTATTAGGTTTCCTTATTAATGGACTCACCCCCTTTCTATAAAAAATGTTTAATAAGACAATGAACAAATATATTGGTGAAAAACCAATAAATTTGAAAATTATGTTGGTGATGATATAATGAAAATTTTCACTGATGATTTAATGATCAAAAGACCCATGTTATTAGCTACAATAATTTTTTAGTCATGTTTTAATTGAGTATGCTCATTGGTAATAATACAATAAACCATGGATCCATTCTCATGTTGAATGCACATCAATATACCCCTATAGTGATACCTCCTCAATGAATGCATCAAAACATTCTTGGATAGAAATAAACTCTAAAATTATCTTTAAGTTTCACCGGGGGACCTTAACTCCAATATAAACTATATATTATTTAGGGGTGATCTATGTATGTGATGAAATTATATTTTAAACAAATTTACAACTACAATGAGGGAATTTAATTCTATAAAACATTACAATACATCGTTAAAATATAGTATAAAATAAATAATGCACATCCTCATGACATAAGAATGATATTACCTAAAAAATTAAATCATAAAAATTTAATTTAATATAGTTTCTATTAAAATTATTATATGTAAATTGATCACAATCATAATGGGTTTTCTCTTTGATTAGGTGGAAAGAAATTTATGATAAATTGGAATACCATCAATCATAGTATTATGAAAATAATTTTTAAAAAAATCATAAGTTTATACCTTAATGACGAGTGATCCATTATCCTTAATTCTTCTATTTTCGATACTAAAACTTTGATCATGAATTGTGGTGGATAATGGCATATCTTAAAAAAACACCATAGAAGAAAGAAAAAATTAGTATTTTCTTTTTCTAACAAAGTTTTATAATTGATGAATTTAAAATTTTAAAAAATCATAATATTTTTAATGGTACACGATTCAATCAATTCCACTTATTCTAGTTTCTTTCTAATATTAATTAGTTTAGAATTTATAAACTAAATTTATGAGAAAATTAACTCCTCAATGGTGATAGGATTCAAACAACTATGAAACGGATCAAGGGCTTGTCCTCCGATAATAAAAGTTTCCTTTGAAGATACTGTAGTTAAATAAATTTCTAGAATATCTATGATAATGAATGAGAGATCATGATACTTGCTTGCCTTTTCTTTCCACCAACTTAAAATATCAAATCCATTGAAATAATACCTACAAGAATCAATATCTTGATATCTTTCTAGTTCATTCCTTTTTTTGTGTCAATTTATTCAACTTTTCTTTAATATATATTAATCTCTCCATTTCTCATCATCCTCACTATCAGTACTAGAAACATGAAAACGTGACTCTTATTGAGAACTTGAATCACATTTATCAACAACAATAATATGATATTTTCATTTGTAAAACTCATATAGATTATTCAAAACCTCTATTAATTTACTGATCAACTCATTATTATCTTCATCTTGACACATATATTCCAAACTATCCCGAATATATTCTAATTTATATCAAGGATAAAGAAAAACTTCCACAATTAAGTGAGAATTAACATTAGAACCAATACCTGACACTGGTCCAACTTAACCTTCATTTCAATAGCCATTGCACTCATTTTAATATCACGAATCTTTATAAATTTCCTAATTTTTATATATATGTCAAAAAGAGTATGAAATAAAGTGTGACATGTCACATGCATAGAACCAGTAAACTCAATAGTGCTATCATAAAATATTTTTAAAAACTTTACAAATACACGAGAATTATCCCAATCATATTCTATAGGAGCCCCACCTTTATAGACAAGAGAAATCCTAAAACTTGCATCCTCCTAAAGGTGAATAAATAATTTTTATACTTATATGAAACATCCAACATTAATTAACAAGAATTTCACCTTATAGGAACATCAAGAATTATGGCATGTTTACTAGGAATTTTTAAATCCTCAGTTATTCTCTTTAAAAGTGAAAATCTAGATGGTGAACATCTCACAGATTTACAGGAAACTATAATACTAGCAATTTACATTGATATTTCCTTTATACTATCAATAAAAATATGGTTTAAAATATGTTAACAAAATCTCATATGCATATACTCTCCATTAACAATAGACCCATTTCAATCCTTAACCCTATTCACCAAATAATTGATCACTATATTATTAAAACTAGCATTTTCCATGATAAAAATATTAATCCTTTTAATCCCCCATTGTTTCAATGTATTTTCTAACACTCGACCATTGTTTCCCCTTTATGATATTCAACAGGACAAAACCAGATTATTTTTTATTTAAGATCCAATTATAATCAATAAATTGTGCAGTCACACACATCTAATTCAAATTATGAATTAAAGTCTATGTGTTTGGGGTAAGACATACCATATGAGAGAACATATCAAACATAGAATTAAATTTTTATTTCATAGTCAAATATAACTACAAGAAATCCACAGAAACTATTTTTCAAGATGGATATTGAAATTGAGGTTGAACAACTTCAATAAATTTTCTAAAACCTCGATTCTAAACATATTTAAATGATAACTAATCTATGATTAACATTTTATCAAGTTCTATTCTGCACCCTTCTTGGTTAAAATGAGCTATTGGAATTTTATTTGTCCCATCATCCCCATCTTCACACTTCTTTCTATGACCAATAATGGTTTGACTTTCGTCAATATTTTTTTGAGGAGTTTTGTTACACCTTATCAAATGACTATTCAAATTACTAGTTCTATGTTGGAAAAATGTGAAATCATAATATTTTACACAATAATTACAAATAACCCTTCTATTTTTCTTATGAAAATGATCCAAATCTAGTGAAACTCTAGAAATAGTAGGAGCTTTAGGAATTGTTACCTTTTTAGGAGACCTCTTACCCTTATCTTCTTCAACTAGTATGATATTACTCCCCCTACTATTTTTTTAGTTGAATATATAGTTAGAGAAGACCCCATCTGACTTTGAGATCCTGTATCAATTGTTGGATTAAAACCATTTATTTTATAGCCTTCCATTAATGGATATTTGCTGTCACCAAAATAATTCCACCTATAACCCACTAGAAAGAATATTTATGCTGTGGAACTCCCCTAGAAGAAGAAGAAGAAATGGGTTTGAGTGATGGAGGTTTTTTCATTAGAAACAGAGTATAATTGGAAAAATAATAAGAAATAACATGGTGAAAAAAACTACTTATCATGCCAGACTGCACACATGACAGTAGAAAGGAAGAGGAGGTGAGGCAAGCCATGAGGGATTTCCCCCGATTGCTCATGAGGGATGGTTTTAGGGGAGGAGGTGAGTGAGGAGGGATTTTATGGGTGGGTAGGAGGTGTTAAAGGAGGAAGGAGGAATGAGGATAGAAGGAGGTATTTTCATGAGGGAATGAGAGGAGAGAACAAATAGTCAGGGGTTGGGAAGCTCAGGGAAGGAGGAGGAAGGAGGAGAGGGAGGGGGTTGGGTTTTGTTTCGCCTGTCGATCATGAGGGAAGGGGGAAGGAAGGAGGGAGTAGGGTTTCACCACATGAAGGACGGTCAGTATTAGGGGGAATAAGAGGAGTAGGTGAGTGTGAGGGAGGGAGGGCATGAATTTCCCACACAAGTGTATTTTCTTTCATACAATCATCGGGTTATGGTTCAGGTTGGGTCTAAAGGTTTCCAACTTGAGGCCTGACATGACCCATGCACGGTTCGAACCGACATAAAACCAACCATAGTTTTTTCTTGTGTAACCCAAACTAACCCAAACCAAACCAGCTAGGTCGGGTCAAAACCTTCGAGTTGGGTCGGGTTTGGACACCCCTAAGTGCTGATTAAGTGACACTTTATTAGCACTAAATAAAGCATTGATAATGGAAACCTTTATCAATGATTTTATTTAGTGATAATAAAGGGAAATAATACTGTAGTGTTCTATTAAAATTAAAGAACACTATAGAATCAAAAAAAATGTCGGAGAAAATACAAGAGAAAATCTAGAATTTAATTGAAATAAAATTTACAACAAAAATTTAAGAAAAAAACACTATATTATAGAAATTTCAAAAATTGGTTTATATAATTACATGAGTAAGTACAAATTATCGATTAAATTAAAAAACATCAACATTCCTTCATATTTTTTACCTAAACCTTGATCATGCTATTCATTGCTAAAAAAAGAACCCATCTCAAGAAAAATAATGCACCTACATATGAAAACAATTCTTATGTTAGTAATACTATGAAGAAATAAATTAAACTCAAAGTGTCAATTTTAAACTAAAAATATATATTTTGATTCATACTAGGAACACCATGTATTGTATTGAGTTGTGTTTAATTCTTACACATCACACCATTTATGTTTTTCTCAAAAATAGGTACTCTTTAATTGGATCTCATTTTTGGTGATAAAAAAATCATAATGGATGTGATCCAATTAAATAGGACTTTATTTTTGAGAATAAGACTTCAACTATTACACCATTTCTTGTTCTTCTCAAAGCATTATCCCCATTAAATTTAACTAAATAATTATAAGATAAAAATGATAAGGAAATTAATTAATAAATATAAAATAAAATTATGAGAAAACAATCAGATCTCATTTTCTTGATTTTGACGAAGCGATGCATGTTTTAAACTATAATAATACCTTGGCATTGAAAACATGTACTTCAAGTAATATAAACCATATCATGTGTTTAATTGATATTAGGTCAATTAATACACATGAAAATTGAATTATAGATTTTTATACTAAAGCTTGAAAATAATCAGTGATTTTTAGGGTTTGGCTACTTGATGCGTGTTTTAAACTAAAATGAAAATTTTGTATTGAAAAGATGCACTTCAAGTCATATCAACCACATCATGCGTCAGAATGATGTGTGGTCAATTACTATATGTGAAAAATGAATTATGGATCACTGTCTTAAATTTTGAAAATAATATGTGTTCATTTGATCATTTTTGTCTATTTGATGTGTGTTTTAAACTAAAACAACACCTTTTTATTGAAATCATGAACTTTGAGTCATATCAACCACATCATGTGTCAAATTGATGTGCAGTCAATTCCTACTTATGAAAAATGAATTATGGATCATTTTTCCAAATTTTAAAAAATATGAGAACGTTTGATTATTTTTTCCTAGTTGATGTGTGTTTTAAACTAAAATGGAACTTTTGTGTTGAAAAAATGTAATTTGAGTCATATAAACCACATCATGTTTAGTATTGATTTATGATCAATTCGTATACATGAAAAATAAATTATGGATCTTTTTCCTAAAGTTTATAAAAAAATCTATGATTTTTTTCTTAGTTTTGGATATTTGATGTGTGTTTTAAACTAAAATGAAACTATTGTATTAAAAACACACACTTCAAGTTATATCGACCACATTGTGTGTAGGATTGATGTACATTAAATTTCTACACATGAAAAATGAATTACGGATCATTGTACAAAGGTTTCAAAACAACCCAAGCTCAGTTTCTTAGTTTTGGATATTTGATGTGTGCTTTAAACTAAAATGAAACTTCTGTATTGAAAACATTAACTTTGAGTCATATCAAACACATCATGTATTGTATTGATGTGAGGTCAATTCCTACATGTGAAACATAAATTATGGATTACTTTCCTAAAGTTTTAAAATATTTTGAGCACATTTTCTCAATTTTGGCTATTTGATGTGTGTTTTAATCTATAATGACACTTTTGTATTGAAAACACACACTTTTAGTCTTATTTACCACATCATGTGTCATATTGATGTGAAGTTAATTTCTACATGTGAAAAATTAATTATAGATATTTTCCTCAATGTATGAAAATAATTCAATCTCATTTTCTTGGTTTTGGCGATGTGATTTGCATTTTATACTAAAATGTAAATTTTTATTGAAAACACGCACTTCGATTCATGTCGACCACATTGTGTGTAAAATTGATGTCAGGTGAATTACTACACATGAAAAATTAATTATGGATTATTCTACTAAAGTTTGAAAATAATCAGATCTCTTTTTATTGGTTTTTTCTATTTAATGCGCCTTTTAAAGTAAAATGACACTTTTGTATTGAAAATACACACTTGAAGCCATATCAACCACATCTTGTCTGAGATTGATGTGTGGTCAATTCCTACACGTGAAAAATGAATTATTGACCATTTTACTAAATTTTAAAAATAATCTGAGCTCATTTTAATGGTTTTTTCTATTTGATGTGTGTTTTAAAATAAAATGACACTTTTGTATTGAAAACATGCACTTAGATTCATATCAACCACATCGTGTGTCATATTGGTGTTCATTCAATCCATACACATGAAAAATGAATTATGGATGGTTTTATTCTAGTTTGAAAACAAACTGATCTCGTTTTCTTGGTTTTGGCTATTTGATGTGTGTTTTAAACTAAAATGAAATTTTTTTATTGAAAGCACATACTTCGATTAATATCTATGAAATCATTTATTGGGTTTATGTTATATCAATTCATACATGTGAAAAATAAATTAAGGATATTTTCCCAAATTTTTTAAAATAATATAAACTAGTTTGCTCGGTTTTGGATATTTGATGTGTGTTTTAATCCAAAATGGAACTTCTGTGTTGAAAACACCCAATTTGGGTCATATTGACCACATTGTGTATCAGATTAATGTGAAGTGAATTCCTATACCTGAAAAATAAATTATGTATCATTTTCCTAAAGTTTGAAAACAATCTGAGCTCATTTTCTCAATTTGTCAATTTGGGGTGTGTTTTAAACTAAAATGGAACTCTTGTATTGAAAATACACACTTTGAGTCATATTTACCTCATTGTGTATTATATTGATGTTATTTCAATTCCTACATGTGAAAAATGGATTATGGATCATTGAGATAAAGTTTGAAAATAATATGAGCTCATTTTCTCTATTTTGGTGATATGGAACATGTTTTAAACTAAAATGACATCTTTTAATTGAAAAAATGAACTTTGAGTCATTTTAATTACATCATGTTCCCAATTGATATGCGTTTAATTCATACACATAAAAAATGAATAATGGAATATTTTACTAAATTCTTAAAATAATCAAGCTTGTTTTCTCTATTTTACCTATTTGATGTGTGTTTTAAACTAAAATGAAAATTTTGTATTGAAAACATAGACTCCAATTCATAACGACTACATCTGGTGTAAGATTTATGTGTGACCAATTCTTATAGGTCAAAAATGAATTATGAACCATTTATCTAAAGTTTGAAAACAATATAATCTATTTGATATGTATTTTAAACTAAAATGACACTTTTGTATTGAAAAAACACACTTTGAGTCAAATCGACCACACCATGTGTCAGATTGATGTGTGATCAATTAAAACATGTGAAAAATGAACTATGGATCCCTTTTATAAAGATTGAAAATAATACAAGACTGTTTTATTGGTTTTGGATATTTGGCGTGTGTTTTAAACTAAAATAGCCGTTTTATATTGAAAATACACACATAAAGTGTTATCGATCAAATATCGTGTCAGATTGATGTGAGGTAAATCCATAAACATGAAAAATTAATTATGGATTGTTATCATAATGTTTGAATACAATTTAATATTTTTTTCTCTATTTTGGCTATTTTATGTGTGTTTTATACTAAAATGACACTTTTTGTGTTGAAAACGCATACTTTGAGTCATACTGACCACATCGGGTGTCAAATTGATGTGTGGTTGATTACTACACATGAAAAATGAATTATGGATTTTTGTATTAATGTTTTAAGATAATAAAAGCTTTTATTCTCAGTTTTATCTATGTGACACATGTTTTAAACTAAAATGGCACTTTTATATTGAAAACATATACTTTGGATCATACTGACCACATCATGTGTTGGATTGACATATAGCCTATTCCTATACAGGAAAAATTAATTATGGATCATTTAATTAATGTTTGAAGAAAATAAGATCTTGTTTGATTAGTTTTTGGCTATGTAAAACTTGTTTCAAACTATAATGATGCTTTTTTATTGAAAACACACACTTTGAGTCATACCAACCACATCATGTGTCACATTGATGTGAGTTAAATTCCTTTACTTAAAAAATGATATGTGTACTTTTTTTCCTAATGTATAAAAACAATTTGAAGTTTTTTCTTGGTTTTGATCACGTGACATGTGTTTTGAACTATAATAACTGAGATTTTTCCCATGCCCTTCCTTTATGAAAATCCAATGTTGAGATGTTCAGGGACCATCGATGGTTCATTTCAAAGAGTTTGCAAAATTTTTCCAGTTTTTTCATCGACATGTCAGTGCGTTGGAATGTCAGTGCATCGGCATGTCAGTGTGTCTGCATGAAATTGAATTGGTGAGTCAAGGGGCATTAGTACCAGTGAGTCAAGGGGGCATCGACATTGGTGAGTCAAGGGGAATTAACATCGATTAGTCAAGGTACATCGACATCAGTGAGTCGAGGGCATTGACATCGGTGAGTTGAGGGTGTCTGTGTCAGTAGGTCAGGGCATCGGTAGGTCAAGGCATTAGTAGGTCGGGCCATCATTTGGTCGAGGCATCTGTGGTCCACATCGGTGGGCCGCATCGGTAGGTTGAGGCATCGATAGGTCGCGTTGGTAGCTCACCCATTGGTAGTTCATCTTCGGTGACTCACCCATCGGTGACACATTTCTAGTTTTTCCCAATTTTTTCAATTTCACCCCTGTTATGTGTTTTTCTCTGTTTAAAGTTAATCCATCAACTCACAACCATCCACTGGTATATCTCCACCATTTCTGAGTATAATTTTTATATCTCAATTAATTCCAACGTGTGAAACTACCAAGCTGCATGGTCTTGCAACGATCTGACTTTTAAGTACTTTGAAATGATCTCCTTGATTTTAGGATCTGACCTCTTCTTAAGATGATATCCACTCTTCCTTATTCCTTTTGTTTTCCATTGGTGAACCAAAATACTTCCTCCCAAGATGAGTCGTGCACCCGCATGGGAGCCCTTTCCTCTCATCCTTAGAGTTCTTCCTAATTGTCACATAATCCCATATTCTTAGTGCAAGAATGAACTTCAATCCTTGATCATCCAAGTAGGGGATTTATTTTTCTTCTCTTTAATTGTGAATCATGATGGGTGGGTATTTTAATAGATCCTTGTAAGGAAAGTCTGGATACTCTTCTCAAAACAAGAATTAAACAATAATTTAATATGATTAAAAGATAACTCTTGTATATAAAATAATGGGCGAGGAGTGGTTTGATGTTGGTATCCTTTTTTATTTTGTTATCTTTGATTATTTTATTACTATTGTGGGTATATGCCTTCTAAAAATCATGACTATTTATGGCCTTTTCCTTTGCACTGATGTTCAGTTTTGTTGTGATGTTTTGATTCACATATGTTATCAGACATCTGATTAATCATGTACACTTGGTTAAATAAAATGATTACCCATGATCAAATTTGTTTTGTGATCACTGAATTTATATTAAAGTTAAATTAAAGAACCCCCTTGACCGTAAAATTTGAATATGATTTGTTCAATGGTTGTGGTTATGTTTTGTGTGTTCTGGTATGGGTTTTGTGGGCTTGATATGTGGGGTGGTACCAGGGGGTGTTAGTGTCTCAGTCTGAGAGACTGATTGATTGTAGAATGGATAAACTTGTGTCCAGTGGGACTATCCTTTGTGTGTTGGAATCTCAGTATGAGAGATTGATTGATTGTGGAATGGATGAACTTGTTGGTAGCTAAACTACCTTTATGTTGTGTTGTGGTCACAAAGTGATGTCGAGCAGTGGGACTGCGGTATATTTGTGGACTTGATATGTAGTGGGATTGTATTGGGGATTTGTTTGGGTAGTGTGGCTGTAGGGCTAAGTTATGAGAGAAATAAATGGTGGTGTTACCTTAAATAATTATAGTTGATATTAGTTAAGTGGGGATGTGCAGTGGGCCTACAAGTCTAGTTTTGTGTTGTTGTATAGTGGGACTTGGTTTTATTTTGTTGGTTGCTTGGTGTGGTTAAGGTTTTTAGTTTCCTAGTAGTGTTGGAATAATTTAAATGAATCCCATTAAATAAATAAATGAATGTAAATTTAATGAAAATGGGGATGTGATATTCTTTGGTGGTGGTTGTTGTGTGGTTATGCATATAGGGGTAGCAATAATAGCGGTATGGGTGTGGGCTTATTGGTTGTCTATGTTTGAAACCTATAGGTTGGGGCTGAGTGTTTGTTTACCTATATATATATATAGATTGTAGTTACTTGTAATTTCTATATGAATCCCACCCTTTTTGATCACTACGTTCCGAACACCTCCATTTCATGGGGGAGGGTGTCTTTCCCAACATCCCAATAAGAGGATGGATGACTGGTTACTAATTTTTTTCCTCACAACCCTTGTAGATCTTGCCTCTAGGTATTATCCGAGTAGGCTGTAATGGATCTAGTCTTACCATAGTACAAGATTCTTCGGGAAAGGGGTTGTTTTGGATGAGGGGCTCAGGTGTTTGCGGGATGGGTATGTTTTTCCCAAGTAACTTCAGGATGAGTCCTAGGTGTCTTCAGGCATGGTGTGTGGTTTTTATGGCCCAGGTGTCTCTGAGCATCGCAGTGGTTATTGTGGCTCAGGTGTCTGTGGGCGTGGTTGTGTGTAGTTTGAGGACCAGGTGTGTGCGGGTAGGTTGCAGCTGTGGGTCCACGTGTGGGAATAATGGAAGCATCAAGAAGTCAGATCATTAGGAATGAGTAGTTAACTAGCGTGAAAAGTGGTGTATGGGGTACCAAAATATCAATGGTCTTACTTTATTACTTTACTTAACTTTCATTACATGGGTGAGTGTTCCTTGGTGAGGTTGGGCTGGTTAGTATTATAACGACACATACTTTACATACATTGTTAACACTTCAAAATTGAAGTACACTTATTACAACATATAACAAAACCATGAAAGGACCGTATAGGTATATTGTCTTTAGAAACTGGGAAACATAAACAACTGGTTCATAAATCACCTACATTGTCTCCCATTTATTTCATCATATCTAGAGTCCCTTTTGGCAAATCCTATGTTGACCTCACCTGTTTTGATAATCCCAATTATGTGTTCATATATTATGCTACTCTGAATTACTGATGATCTACTTTTTAATTCTTTCAAATCAGTGATCAAGTTAATAATAATGTTTAAATAATCTCTGATTTATGTTAATCTCGATTATCCCTGTTTAGATTTGAAACAATTCTAAGTCAATTAGATGTGGTTTGCATAAGAGCCAGAGCTACCGATAGCCAGAGCTACCGATAGCCAGAGCTACCGATAGCCAGAGCTACCGATAGCCAGAGCTACCGATAGCCAGAGCTACCGATAGCCAGAGCTACCGATAGCCAGAGCTACCGATAGCCAGAGCTACCGATAGCCAGAGCTACCGATGCACACAGAGCTACCGATGCACACACAGAGCTACCGATGCACAGAGAGCTACCGATAAGAGCTACCGATAAGAGACACCGATAAGAGTTTGAAGAGCTACCGATGGAAGATCCCTTCACCGAGTCAACCGTACACGTCTACAAACAAACGGCTACCTATAATGAACTGTGGAGTCAAATCCTATATCCTCGACCCTATTTGTTTATTATACTAACGGTTACATTTGTTACTTTTGATGCATTTAATGTTATTAAATGATTTGTGTTTCCATTTCAGGAAACCGTACCAAGTACGATCAAAAAATATAATCATTCCTCCTCAGAAATACAAAAAAAGAAGCGGCATAAAAAGGACATCGTGTATGTATCAAAGAGAGAGAAATCATACCAAAAGAGATTAAGCACACAGAACATACTGGCGATCAATCTAAAAACGTGCCAAGAACAACTGGAGAACTTGCACCCATGAGACTACTACTACCAGCCTCCAGAACATAGAGCATACATCGAGCAATTTATGCTAAAGAAGAACCACACAAAACTCATCATTCTTTGAGCTGATAAGCAAGATAAACCTGGAAGTCAAGGAAGCAGATGGTACTCTGTTTTCCAGACAAAAACCAGAAGAAGACTCAGAACGAATTCTAATAAAAAAAAGGATTCGAGAGCTGCACGAAGATCACTAGAGCCATTTCTAATCTCTAAATCTTTATCTCTGTGATTTACTTTTTACATTACGAGCAGTGTGTGTTATCTGTTGTATTTTACACACACACTGTCTCCTGAACCTTTAACTGGAGGATTTGTAAATCCTCATTCACTATCTTTTCATTCTTTTTCCCACTGTGGATAGTGGTAGAGGTCGTGTGTGACCTGGACAGCTGGTTGCTGTTGTTTTGTTTCCCACGGATAACAGTGGTAGAGGTCTTGGACCTGGACAGTTGTAAACTGTTGAACCCCTATTCAGGGTGTGGATCATCCTTATATGAGCTTTTGAGAGGACTAAGTCTCGGCTTGAGACTGAACCTCTTGGTTAACTCCTCTGTGTTTTTAGTTAAAGTTTATATCCATACAATACATATCTATTTCATATTCCGCTTCTATTACTTTGAAAATATAATTTATATTCAAGGCTACTTTGATAGTTAAACTCGCAAGTGTTTATATTTATTGTAAACCATTAAGTTAGTTTCAAAAGTTAAATTAATCATAAGATTAAGTTAACTGAGACCTAATCAATCTTTGAGAAACTAATTGAACCTTTATAATCTATATAAATTCACTATAGTTTAATCTGTTTTTGAAATTGGGGGATTTTAATAGCAATTGTTTTTAGCAGAAATTTTAATTGGAACTCAATTCACCCCCCTCTTGAGTGTCCACTCTGACCAACATTTGGTATCAGAGGGATTATTAATACCTTCTAAATTACTCTATTTTCAACTGTGATTTTAGTTGTATTTTAAAGTTCTTAAAATTTCTGTTATTCCTAAATTTTTATCTCTTTAAATTTTGTTTATAATGGATAATATACTTGAGGGTGATGCTACTAACCGGCCACCTTTATTTAATGGAAATAACTATGCTCAGTGGAAACTTAAAATGAGAATTCATCTAGAAAGCATGAGTTTTGATATTTGGACTGCTATTGAATCTGAATATAAAGTTCCCACTACTAATAGATCTACTTGGGATGGAACTACAAAGACTGCTTACAATAATAATTGTAAAGCTATGAATGCTCTGTACTGTGCTCTAGGAGATGAAGAATTTAATAGAATTTCTGCATGTAAATCTGCTTTTGAAATTTGGGATACCTTGGCTGTTTCTCATGAAGGAACAACTAATGTTAAAGAAATGAGATTAAACACTTATACTATTAAATATGATAATTTCAAAATGAAGCCTGATGAACCTATTTCTGACATGTATCTCAGGTTCAATGAGATAGTGAACACAATGAGCTCACTCGGAAAGATTGTTCCTGCAAAAGAACAAATTATGAGAATACTGAGATGTTTGCCAGATAGATGGAGAGGTACATCCGTTTCAATTAGAGAATCCTGTGACATTGGAACACTGCCTGTCAAGGAGTTAATTGATAAGCTGATGATGTATGAAGAAGAGCTTAAAGTAAATAAAGAAGAAGATGAGGAACCCAAAAGAAAATCTGTAGCGTTTAAAACTACTGCCTTTAAGAGTAAAGACAAGGATAAACTACAAATGGAGACTGAGAGTTCAATGAGTGAAAATTCAGAATCTGACAGTGATGCCGAGATGGCTCAAATATCCAGGAGATTCAAGAAGTTTTATAGGAAAAAGAAATTCTTTAGGAAAAAGAATTACAAAGGAAAGTATGATCAACAAGGCAAATGGAAAAAGGATTGGAAGAAGGCTGACATGACTGATGAAGTTGTCTGCTATGAATGCAAGCGAAAAGGACATATCAAAGCAGACTGTCCAAAGTTAAAATTCAAAAAGAAATATGATTACAAAGACAAGAAGTACAAGAAAGCCATGAAGGCTACCTGGAGTGCTTCAAAAGACAGCACTAGTGAAGCAGAATCTTCGGACTCTGAAAGTAATCGAGCCAACATGTGTTTCATGACAAATACTTCTGAGGTAACATCTAACACTCCTATTTTAAATTCATATTATTCTGGAGATGATTCTGATTCAGAAAACATGTCAAAATCTGAACTATTTGAGTACTGTGATATGTTGGAAGAAACCTGTAATGAGCTTAAAGACAAATACAAAGGTTTAAAGAAACAGTATGCTTTAAGTGTTAAGCATAAATCTGATCTTGATATAGAAAAGGAAAAGAATGCTCAACTACTAAAGGAAAATACAGAACTGAAACTGTCAAATGAGCAACTTAGAAAGGATTTAGAAAAATTCACAAATGGAAAGGATGCTTTAACTCAAATGCTAGGAAAGCAAGTTGCACCTAGATATGCTACTGGTTTGGGATACCAACCTGGACAGAGACAGTTCACTAGAACCCGATTTATTCCTAAGACTGAAAAAACTTCTGCTAGTTCCAATTTTGGAAATTCATATGCTTCAACAGGTTGTTCACATGGTTATAGACCAAATAAAGTTTATCTTTCAAAATCTGTTGTTTCTGTTAATTGTGTGGGACCCAAAAAACAAATTTGGGTACCGAAGGCCCTGATTGCTAACCTATCTAGACCCAAGAAAATCTGGGTACCAAAGTCATTTCTTGTTTAAATATGTTTTATAGGAGACCTGC
Source organism: Viscum album (assembly GCA_963277665.1). Classification (NCBI taxonomy): domain Eukaryota; kingdom Viridiplantae; phylum Streptophyta; class Magnoliopsida; order Santalales; family Viscaceae; genus Viscum; species Viscum album. The sequence continues at coordinate 246,977,058 of OY728129.1, forward strand.
TTGAAGAGCTGTCACAAGAAGATATGGTATTTAGACAGTGGGTTCTCAAGACACATGACTGGAGATTATTCTTGCTTCAAGAGATTAATAAAGGTTGATGGAGGTCATGTCACCTTTGGTGACAACTCTAAAGGAAAAATCATCGGCCTAGGTGTAACGACCCGAAATTTTTAAATAAATTTTGTTTCCTAATTTTATGTGTTATTGTTATACTCAACAAAAATGTTTTATTTGATAAACATGATTATAATTAAAATGAGATCAGTGGGTTTTGACTATTATATAACCATCGGTCAACATGACCGCTGTGAACAAAATGTTTTGATTATTGTCTCTAAATATAAGTAATCTTGGTTAATTATTATAGAAAGAAGATTCGATGACCTCACCTAGTAGTCTTGGACCGATCGAAGCCCATCTAACAGAGCTTGGGAAGGAGGTAGCACCACTGGGCTTTGCTCTGGATCAAATCCAAGCCGAAATTCATCATGTGAAGCTGGAACGAAATCGCCTTCGTGAGAAGTTCAAACTGATAGAAATTACTACTCGGGCAATGTTGACTGAGCCGCCCCAAGCTTCTATCACCCTAGCACACCTTACTCTTAGGTCCTATGCTGGTATTATAAGGGGTTATGTAACGAGACCGTAACTACCTTGTGTAATCCTTGTTTTAAATAAAAGTTGTGATTTCTTCTTATGATGAAGTTTATGAATTTTGAAATGACCGGATAAATATAGTATGCATATTTTTGATGAATTTTAGAAAAAGGATATTTTAAATATGTTTATGTAAACCCTAAATAATTAAAAATGTGTAATGATTTTCAAAAAATGGTCTTCTGCAATTATATTCAGTACTAAATTTAGAGTCTAATAAGATCAACTTGATTTTTGATGAATAGAAAATTATGAATAGTGATTTTATGATTAGGATTAGTAATATGACCAAATGGATTAGTAATCTCACTTAAAGAAAGTTTTAAAATAATCTAGGCACCTTGATTAAGTAATGTGAGTCAATAAAATAGTTAAATAACAGTTTCATTAATTATTATTCAAGTATTAGTTTTTTCGGGTGAATAGTGTTTTTTAATTAAAAATTTAATTAAAAATAATTAGAAAATTATTTTTATAAAAATGACTTTATTTTTGAACTCAGAGCATCGATATTATGTTATGGTAATTTTTGGGGTTTTTTTCTGAAAAAATGAATTTTCGATGAATAGTGTTTTTATTTAAAAATTAAATTAAAAATATTTAGAAAAATATTTTTATAAAATGGATTTCATTTTTGAAATCAGAGCATTGATATTTGGTTAATGTGAAATTTTGGGATTTTTCTGAGAAAGTTGAATTTTCAGTGAATAGTAAAAATACAGTTTTAGGGTTTCGGTATGTTTAATGACATCATAACGGTGTCATGATGATGTCATGATATCTTTTGAGGGTTGGCCGGCCAAGGGTGATGAATTATTGTTTTGGGGGCCCCATGTGGCCTAACACCATGATAAATGACAAGGGAGAGCACATGGGTTTGAGAAAAGCACATGTGAGGTGTCCCTTGGCCATTAATGCCTTGTCCCCTCACTTTCCCTATAAATACCAAGCCCTCCTCTCATCCATTCGACTCCCCACTCATTCCCAACGAATTTCTGGTCTCATTACCTCCCAAGGAGTCCTCCCAAGGTTCCCCCAAGCCCTCAAGGTCCCAACCTTTGAGGTTTAAGAGTTACATTTTAAGGTAAGGGATCCGACCTCTCTCTTTCTTTTCAAGTAATCTCTTTTATGTCTTTTCTTTTATACTCCATGTTCGTATGTTGGAGGATGTTCTTTTATATTCATCCTACTGCCTATTTCATGTTCATATGATGAGATACCCCCCCTTTCTCTCATCAATTCGTTTTAAGAATGTTTAAGTGGCGCCGTTAGGCTGCCGAATTTTTAAGGGATTCTTTCACCTTCCTCATTTTCAAGTTCTATTTTCATTCAAGTCTTTCATGTTCTTTTTTGTTATATTGGGGTATGATCTCTATATATATCATACTGTACTCTTATGTTCATATGATGAGAGACTCCATTTGATCTCTTCAATTCAGTATTTTGATGTTTTAAGTGGCGCCGTTAGGCTGCCGAATTTTTAAGTGGTTCTTCACCCTTCTCGTTTTGAAGTTCTACTTTCATGTCAATTATTTCAAGTTCTTTTTTGTTATATTGGGGTATGATCTCTATATATATCATACTGTACTCTTATGTTCATATTATGAGAGACCCCATTTGATCTCTTCAATTCAGTATTTTGATGTTTTAAGTGGCGCCGTTAGGCTGCCGAATTTTTAAGTGGTTCTTCACCTTTCTCGTTTTGAAGTTCTACTTTCATGTCAATTATTTCAAGTTCCTTTTTGTTATATTGGGGTATGATCTCTATATATATCATACTGGAATCTTATGTTCATATGATGAGAGACCCCATTTTATCTCTTCAATTCAGTATTTTGATGTTTTAAGTGGCGCCGTTAGGCTGCCGAATTTTTAAGTTGTTCTTCACCCTTCTCGTTTTGAAGTTCTACTTTCATGTCAATTCTTTCAAGTTCCTTTTTGTTATGTTGGGGAATTATCTATATATCTATCATACTGAACTCTTATGTTCACATGATTAGAGATCCTATTTGATCTTTTCAAATCATTTTTTTGTTGAGGTTTAAGTAACGCCGTTAGGCTGCCGAACTTTCATAAGAGAAATCTAACTTTTTTTTCTTCCTTCCATGTTTTTCATTTCAAATGGTATGTCCTTGAAATCTCATTACCATGATCATGTATCCTTCTTATTATGTCCATGTACTATTTTATGGGTCATTTATTAATGTTTGACCCATTTTACCTCTCTTTTAATGTCTTCTAAAACCGCGGAACATTGCCGTTATGCTGCAGAATTTCTGTCTCAAAATGTCTATCTCTTTTTCTAAAGTCCTTTTATTTTATTAAGTGAATACTCAAAGCTCTTTCTTCTAAAGGGGTATTCACATATATACCAAAATGTTCTATTTTAAATTCTGGGATTTACATACATGATACCCACCTTCCTTTTCTGTGGGTTTTAAAGTGATATAAAGATCATGTCTTTAAAGCAGTTTTTAAAAAGTTATGATTATGAAATGAAACCCATTTCCTTTATGCTATATGGGTTATTTATGAAATGTTTGATGATTATATATGTGTCTCACATGATAATAAATGAAAATTTAAGGGTGCGCCCTGATAGCGCTCCAATGCATTGGGTAATGATGTAACCACTAGAGATTACAATTTTCACGATACCTTGGTGAATAACCTTGGTAATTTTAAAATGACACCTTGGGGATGGACCTTGGTGATATGTTCATGATTGTCTATGTTAAATGATTTAGCCACATCTTCAAGTTATGAAAAAGTTTTATTTTTATTATGATATGCCTCATGATTTCATTTTCATGCATTAAAGTTCTTTTCATGACTTTATTGAAGTATCTCAAGTTCATATGTAAAATGTTTCACTTGTTTCCCTTGCTGGGCCTTCTGCTCACCCTTCCTTTTGATGTATGTCCCCAGGTTATGAGATGCAGTAATGAGCCTAGGGTGAACATGAGGAGAAGCCTTTCAAGTGTTTAAGAAGAATGTTTTTTTTGTTTCATGTTTTATGTTCCTTGTTTCCAAGACACTAAACCTTAAAGATCCTCAGTTCCGTGTAATGGAATGAAAAGTTATGTTATAAAAAGACGGGATGCTATAGTTGTTATCAAAGGATGGTTTAGTTATTTGTGGAAATTAGGATATGAAAACTCTAGGAGGAACCCTATAGAAAAGTTTAATATAGGAAATCTTCCTGGTATTTTGGTGAGTATTGAGTAAGGGGTTGCCAAGCAAATACATCCCTGTCTGGATACGAGTAGGTAGAGGTGGCTCTGGCACAGATGTACATAGGGGTAAAACCTGAAAACAGCACTTTGAGCTAGAATCGAACGGGAACTGGTACACGACAACGGGCCTTGCTGCACTCTTGGTTACGACACTCCCGGGGGATATGCTTTGGTAAATTCATAAGCTTGGTATGAACCATTGTTAAAGGAACAAAGATAAAATAAAATAAAGGTTCACATAAGAATATATGATCATTCATAACCTAGATGGGAACCTAGGAGATCACAAGTTAGGGTATACCTTTCATATACAAGTTATCCTTATATGCTTTCAGTTCCTTTTCATGATTATTAGCTAAGTACTTAAGCCCCTAATTATGCTTTCTCTTCTTAGTTAATGGTGGGAAATGGAAGAACATGTTCCGACAACCAATGTGATAGGAAATGCGACGATTTTCATATTAATATGACAGGGATGATTAGGGGATTAAAATATGATTATTATTTTGGAAGACGTTCATTATTTTGGGAACCATATTTGATCGAGGTAAATAGATTACTACGGTATTTTCATTGAGGAGTAAGGTTGACTTATATTTTGAAGAATCGATGAATTTAAGGTGAACTTATAGTAATTTAGGTTACTTATGGGAATGACTAACCTATCTTGGGTAAAATATGTTTAGGTTAGCTACTTTTTTATAAGATGTTAGGAGTGGTTGATGTTGTCTGGAGATGAACAATGAAGTTGTTTTGGAAGACTATGTTATCAAATCCTTATTGTATTTGGGTTTCAATCTTAGTTTGGTTTGTTTTGAAGAATTTTAAGGACCGTTATTTATGGAATGGTCTATGATGAACTTTGGGTAGTACCATGGAACTATGATGATTTAAAAGTAGTTTCCATTCCTATGGGATTCTTTCTTTTTGAAGAGTTGTTTTACCTTAACCTTTCTGTTTTTGGGATAATGTTTAAAGATAGAAGAAATAGATAGTTAATCTTTTGTAGATTATGTGATTCTATAGAAGATGATTCTTGTGCTTTTATGAGACCAAGTGTTTTTGAATTATCATCATTTGGAGAAAAGATTAGTGTTGGTAGGGACTTGTTAAAGGATGAAACTCTACTTGAAGGTAGGTATATTTTCTTATGTTTTTGTTCTATGTAGTAAATGAAATCCTCAAAATTATGAAAAGAAACGTAAAATAAAAATGTTGTTGGTTTACGTTTCCTACTAGGTAATCAAAGACCGTTTACACACATCATAAGTTTGGGATTTTCTCATGGTTAACTTTCTCCTAATCATGTTCTCTATCACTCTCCCTCAGAACTTGACCCTTTGTTTTTTCCTCCATGTCCATGTTTTCCTACATGGAACCCTAGTGTGGGTTAACTCGGGTGACCATTGTACTTCCCTTTCTTTATTTTAAAGTAATAGTTTTACTGACTCCTTTTCCGATGTGGGACTTTCAATGAAATTTCAAAACCCAATTTTAAAATTGCGAGGATGCAATTTCTTAAGGGGGGAAGATTGTAACGACCCGAAATTTTTAAATAAATTTTGTTTCCTAATTTTATGTCTTATTGTTATACTCAACAAAAATGTTTTATTTGATAAACATGATTATAATTAAAATGAGATCAGTGGTTTTTGACTATTATATAACCATCGATCAACATGACCGCTGTGAACAAATTTTTTTGATTATTGTCTCTAAATATAAGTAATCTTGGTTAATTATTATAGAAAGAAGATTCGATGGCCTCACCTAGTAGTCTTGGACCGATCGAAGCCCATCTAACAGAGCTTGGGAAGGAGGTAGCACCACTGGGCTTTGCTCTGGATCAAATCCAAGCCGAACTTCATCATGTGAAGCTGGAACGAAATCGCCTTCGTGAGAAGTTCAAACTGATAGAAATTACTACTCGGGCAATGTTGACTGAGCCGCCCCAAGATTCTATCACCCTAGCACACCTTACTCTTAGGTCCTATGCTGGTATTATAAGGGGTTATGTAACGAGACCATAACTACCTTGTGTAATCCTTGTTTTAAATAAAAGTTGGGATTTCTTCTTATGATGAAGTTTATGAATTTTGAAATGACCGGATAAATATAGTATGCATATTTTTGATGAATTTTAGAAAAAGGATATTTTAAATATGTTTATGTAAACCCTAAATAATTAAAAATGTGTAATGATTTTCAAAAAATGGTCTTCTGCAATTATGTTCAGTACTAAATTTAGAGTCTAATAAGATCAACTTGATTTTTGATGAATAGAAAATTATGAATAGTGATTTTATGATTAGGATTAGTAATATGAACAAATGGATTAGTAATCTCACTTAAAGAAAGTTTTAAAATAATCTTGGCACCTTGATTAAGTAATGTGATTCAATAAAATAGTTAAATAACAGTTTCATTAATTATTATTCAAGTATTAGTTTTTTCGGGTGAATAGTGTTTTTAATTAAAAATTTAATTAAAAATAATTAGAAAATTATTTTTATAAAAATGACTTTATTTTTGAACTCAGAGCATCGATATTATGTTATGGTAATTTTTGGGGTTTTTTTCTGAAAAAAATGAATTTTCGATGAATAGTGTTTTTATTTAAAAATTAAATTAAAAATATTTAGAAAATTATTTTTATAAAATGGATTTCATTTTTGAAATCAGAGCATTGATATTTGGTTAATGTGAAATTTTGGGATTTTTCTGAGAAAGTTGAATTTTCAGTGAATAGTAAAAATACAGTTTTAGGGTTTCGGTATGTTTAATGACATCATAACGGTGTCATGATGATGTCATGAGATCTTTTGAGGGTTGGCCGGCCAAGGGTGATGAATTATTGTTTTGGGGGCCCCATGTGGCCTAACTCCATGATAAATGACAAGGGAGAGCACATGGGTTTGAGAAAAGCACATGTGAGGTGTCCCTTGGCCATTAATGCCTTGTCCCCTCACTTTCCCTATAAATACCAAGCCCTCCTCTCATCCATTCGACTCCCCACTCATTCCCAACGAATTTCTGGTCTCATTACCTCCCAAGGAGTCCTCCCAAGGTGCCCCCAAGCCCTCAAGGTCCCAACCTTTGAGGTTTAAGAGTTACATTTTAAGGTAAGGGATCTGACCTCTCTCTTTCTTTTCAAGTAATCTCTTTTATGTCTTTTCTTTTATACTCCATGTTCTTATGTTGGAGGATGTTCTTTTATATTCATCCTACTTCCTATTTCATGTTCATATGATGAGAGACCCCCCCTTTCTCTCATCAATTCGTTTTAAGAATGTTTAAGTGGCGCCGTTAGGCTGCCCAATTTTTAAGGGATTCTTTCACCTTCCTCGTTTTCAAGTTCTATTTTCATTCAAGTCTTTCATGTTCTTTTTTGTTATATTGGGGTATGATCTCTATATATATCATACTGGAGTCTTATGTTAATATGATGAGAGAACCCATTTGATCTCTTCAATTCAGTATTTTGATGTTTTAAGTGGCGCCGTTAGGCTGCCGAATTTTTAAGTGGTTCTTCACCCTTCTCGTTTTGAAGTTCTACTTTCATGCCAATTATTTCAAGTTACTTTTTGTTATATTTGGGTATGATCTCTATATATATCATACTGTACTCTTATGTTCATATGATGAGAGACCCCATTTTATCTCTTCAATTCAGTATTTTGATGTTTTAAGTGGCGCCGTTAGGCTGCCGAATTTTTAAGTGGTTCTTCACCCTTCTCGTTTTGAAGTTCTACTTTCATGTCAATTATTTCAAGTTCCTTTTTGTTATATTGGGGTATGATCTCTATATATATCATACTGTACTCTTATGTTCATATGATGAGAGACCCCATTTGATCTCTTCAATTCAGTATTTTGATGTTTTAAGTGGCGCCGTTAGGCTGCCGAATTTTTAAGTGGTTCTTCACCCTTCTCGTTTTGAAGTTCTACTTTCATGTCAATTCTTTCAAGTTCCTTTTTGTTATGTTGGGGAATTATCTCTATATCTATCATACTGAACTCTTATGTTCACATTATGAGATATCCTATTTGATCTTTTCAAATCATTTTTTTGTTGAGGTTTAAGTAACGCCGTTAGGCTGCCGAACTTTCATAAGAGAAATCTAATTTTTTTTCTTCCTTCCATGTTTTTCATTTCAAATGGTATGTCCTTTAAATCTCATTACCATGATCATGTATCCTTCTTATTCTGTCCATGTACTATTTTATGGGTCATTTATGAATGTTTGACCCATTTTACCTCTCTTTTAATGTCTTCTAAAACCTCGGAACATTGCCGTTATGCTGCAGAATTTCTGTCTCAAAATGTCTATCTCTTTTTCTAAAGTACTTTTATTTTATTAAGTGAATACTCAAAGCTCTTTCTTCTAAAGGGGTATTCACATATATACCAAAATGTTCTATTTTAAATTCTGGGATTTACATACATGAGACCCACCTTCCTTTTCTGTGGGTTTTAAAGTGATATAAAGATCATGTCTTTAAAGCAGTTTTTAAAAAGTTATGATTATGAAATGAAACCCATTTCCTTTATGCTATATGGGTTATTTATGAAATGTTTGATGATGATATATGTGGCTCACATGATAATAAAGGCAAATTTAAGGGTGCGCCCTAATAGCACTCCAATGCATTGGGTAATGATGTAACCACTAGAGATTACAATTTTCACGATACCTTGGTGAATAACCTTGGTAATTTTAAAATGACACCTTGGGGATGGACCTTGGTGATATGTTCATGATTGTCTATGTTAAATGATGTATCCACATCTTCAAGTTATGAAGAAGTTTTATTTTTATTATGATATGCCTCATGATTTCATTTTCATGCATTAAAGTTCTTTTCATGACTTTATTGATGTATCTCAAGTTCATATGTAAAATGTTTCACTTGTTTCCCTTGCTGGGCCTTCTGATCACCCTTCCTTTTGATGTATGTCCCCAGGTTATGAGATGCAGTAATGATCCTAGGGTGAACATGAGGAGAAGACTTTCAAGTGTTTAATAAGAATGTTTTTTTTTGTTTCATGTTTTATGTTCCTTGTTTCCAAGACACTAAACCTTAAAGATCCTCAGTTCCGTGTAATGGAATGAAAAGTTATGTTATAAAAAGACGGGATGCTATACTAGGCCAGATTGGTAATAATGACTCAGTATTAATTTCTAAAGTTTTATTCGTTGATGGACTTAAATATAACTTTCTTAGTATATCTCAATTATGTGACGATGGTTTCAATTTCAAGTTTGAAAATGAATCGTGTGATGTTTTTAACTCCAAAAACTCTTTAGTATTTTCTGCTCTAAGGAATGAAAATGTTTATGCTGTTGATTTAAACTCTTTAGCCAAACAAAATATTTCTTGTTTGAATTCTTTTCATAAAGAATTTTGGCTATGGCACAGAAGATTAGGACACTGCAACATTCACTCACTTAGAAAACTGGCTAGGAAAAACTTAGTTAGAGACATACCTATGTTAGAATTCCCAAATGACAAAGTGTGTAATCCCTGTCAAAAGCGAAAACAACACAAAGTTTCTTTTAAATCAAAGAAAGAAGTCTCAACTTCTCAACCACTTGAGTTGGTTCACATGGATTTGTTTGGACCATCAAGAGTTTCTAGTTTAAATGGGAATCATTATGTCTATGTCCTTGTAGATGACTTTTCTAGATATACTTGGGTGTACTTTCTAGCTCACAAATGTGAAGCTTGTCCTTACTTTGTTAAATATTCCAAGTCTGTAGAGAACCTTAGTGGACTTAAGATTAAAACCCTAAGAAGTGATCATGGTCGTGAGTTTGAAAATCATGAGTTTGAATCTTACTGCTCGCACAATGGCTATAGTCACAATTTTTCTGCCCCTAGGACATCCCAGAAAAATGGTGTAGTAGAAAGGAGAAACCGAACCCTTCAAGAAATAGCTAGAACCATGCTCAATGAATATGAACTGCCTATTTACTTTTGGGCTGAAGCTGTTAATACAGCTTGTTATGTTATCAATAGAGTCTTGATCAGACCTGTTCTTAAGAAAACCCCATATGATTTATGGAACAATAGAAAGCCTAAGGTTAATTACTTCAGAGTTTTTGGTTGCAAAGTCTTTATACTTAATACTAAAGATAATCTGGATAAGTTTGCTCCCAAAAGCGATGAAGGAATTTTTCTGGGTTACTCTATTTCAAGTAAAGCTTATAGAGTTTTCAATAAGAGAACCAAATGTGTGTAAGAATCTGTTCACATCAAATTCGATGAAACTGATCCACATGAGCCTAAAACCTCTCTTGAGAATCTTGAAGAAGATTTGTCTATTCTGGACCTTAATGATAAATCTAAAGAACCTGCTATAAAAACATCCAGTTCCGGACTTTCTCCAGAATTTTCTTCTGTTGAACCCGAACCTATAGTTGAAACTGAAGTTTCTAGTCCAACCTTTACCAAATCGACTAAGATTCTAAAGAATCATCCTTTAGATGCTGTTGTTGGTAATCTTGATAGAGGAACACAAACTAGAGCTTCTCTAAGGAACCAGGTTGAACATCAAGCTTTTCTGTCACAACTAGAACCCAAAAATATCAATGATGCTATCAATGATGAATTCTAGGTAATCGCCATGCAAGAAAAGTTAAATCAATTTGAAAGAAACAAAGTCTGGGAATTAGTTGACAGACCCAAGGACACCTTGACAATAGGCACAAAATGGGTTTTTAGAAATAAAGTTGATGAATCAGGAAACATAGTTAGAAACAAAGCTAGACTAGTTGCACAGGGATATAGTCAAGAAGAGGGTATAGACTATGGAGAAACTTTTGCACCTGTAGCTCGACTGGAAGCTATTAGGATCTTACTTGCATATGCATCACATCTGAATTTCAAGTTATATCAAATGGATGTCAAAAGTGCATTTCTAAATGGTTTTATAATTTGAAGATGTTTTTGTGGAAAAACCACCTGGATTTACAAACCCTCATTTTCCAAATCAAGTTTTTAAACTTTCTAAAACTTTATATGGTTTAAAACACGCTCCAAGAGCTTGGTATGATAGACTCAGCAATTTTCTTATTTCAAAAGGTTTTATTAAAGGGATTACTGATCCAACTCTTTTTATTAAAAGAATTTCTAAAGATGTTTTAGTTGTACAAATATATGTTGATGATATTATATTTGGATCTTCTAAACACTCTTTATGTACTGATTTTTCAAAAAGTATGCAAAATGAATTTGAAATGAGCTTAATGGGAGAGCTTAAGTATTTTCTTGGTTTTCAAAATTTTCAAACTAGAGATGGAATTTTTTTAAATCAAAGTAAATATACAAAAGATCTTTTAAAACGTTTTGGATTGGATAGCATTAAGGAAAATGATACACCTATGAGTACTACCTATAAGTTGGATACAGATGAAGCTGGGAAACCAGTGGATCAAACCAATTACAGAGGTATGATTGGGAGCTTACTTTATCTTACTGCTAGTCGACCAGACATTATGTTCAGTGTATGTATGTGCGCTAGATTTCAAGCTAATCCTAAGGAATCACACTTACTGGTTGTTAAAAGGATTTTTAAATATCTTAAGCATACTGTACATTTAGGTTTGTTTTATCCAAAAGGACAATCATTTGACCTAACTAGCTATTCACATGCTGACTTTGCTGGATGTAAGTTAGAAAGGAAGAGCACATCTGGAACATGTCATTTACTTGGGAAATCCCTAGTGTCAGGGTGTTGTAAGAAACAGAACTCAGTTGCATTGTCTACTGCCGAAGTAGAGTATATAGCTGCTGGTAGTTGCTGTGCACAAATTCTGTGGATGAAACACACTTTATTGGACTATGGATTTGAGTTTAAACATGTTTCAATTAACTGTGACAACACTAGTGCAATAAACATATCTAAGAACCCTGTATCTCACTCTAGAACCAAACACATAGATGTAAGACATCATTTTCTGAGAGATCATTATCAAAAAGGTGATATTACTCTTGAATTTATTGGCACTGAACATCAATTGGACAATATTTTCACTAAACCTTTAAGTTCTGATAGGTTAAGTTACATTAGGCACGAGCTGGGGATGATCAATTCTCACCGATGTTGAAATTATCACCGATGATCAATTCTCACCGATGTGAAATTCTCATCGATGTTAAAATTCTCACCGATGATCAATTCTCACCGATGTGAAATTCTCACCGATGATCAATTCTCACCGATGTGAAATTCTCACCGATGATCAATTCTCACCGATGTGAAATTCTCACCGATGTGAAATTCTCACCGATGATCAATTCTCACCGATGTGAAATTATCACCGATGTGAAATTCTCACCGATGTGAAATTCTCACCGATGTGAAATTCTCACCGATGTTGAAATTCTCACCGATGCAATGTTTTAAAACTTCTGTCTGCCGCCAAGAATATGAATCGTTTTATTTTGTTATTTTACTTTATTCATTTATTTATGATTCCTACATGATAAAGCCAAGCCTAAACCGCTTCTCACTCCACCGAACCCAAAACCTTTCACCTTTGAATCCTAGCTCCCTAATCGATTGAGAACCCTAAATCCGCAATGGAAAAAACCAAGATTCCTGCCAGCAGAGATGACAGTGTAGAGCCTAAAACAAAGAAGCAAAAATTGCAGCAAGAAGATCGTGGAAGTAATGTCAGAACTAGGTTGGGAAAGCGACCAGTAAACCCTCATTTGCAGAATAGAGATATTGTGATTGAAAAGGAGCTTTGCGTAGATTGGCTGCTACCAAGCAAGTCGTTGGTGCTTGCAATTCTAGAAGATCAGAGATGGGTAGATTGTTTTTCAAATAACAATGGTCCCTACTACCCGAAGTTAGTGAAACAGTTCTACGAATTCGTAAGCTTCGAGAAGTCGGAAAATGAGAATCGGGTAAGTTCTTTTTTAAATGGAAAAGAAATGTCGTTTCTTCAGTAGAGTGGGCAGAATGTTTAAAAGTCCCATATGAAGGTGTATCCGGGTATGTCTCAAGAGCAATTCCACCTACCAGTAACATCTTTGACTATGAGACCGCTTTAAAGGAGCTAACGGGTAATGGAAGTCAAAGGCAAGTGGTTGCTACTGAATTGGATGGAGAGAACAGACTGCTTTTCAAATTTGTTCAACATGTTTTGATACCGAGGAGAGGAGATTTTTCTAATCTAAGATATCGAGATATTTATCTTCTACATCTGTTAAGACATGGTGTGAAAGTTAATCTGTGCAGACTGCTGTTGAATCAAATGGAAGACATGATTAGGCCAAAATCAAAGACTAATGCTTTATTCTTTGCCAAAATTATCTCTGTGATGATAAAAGTGAAAGGGATAGCTGAGTCTCAGGATGAGACAGTTTTAGTTAAGAATAACTTCTGTATCACTACTACAGTTTGTAAGTACATGAAAATCAATTGGAACCCATGGAAAGGAGAATGGGTCAGTGATGACCAGAGGGTGTATGATAAGTTTAATCCTGTGGATTATCCTTCAAGGCCAAAGGATAAAAGAGATCCAGGTTTAGGATCTGATGAAGAGGAACCCGAGTACAGTGATGAGTCAGAAGAAGAAGAAGAAGAAGAAGAGGAAGAAGTTCCTATGGATATTGGAGGAGATCCAGACTTGCCCCCAAGTCCTGTTACTGAGTTTGTATACTCAAGAAAAGGAAAAGTAGAGGAAGTGTTATCTATTCATGAGGAAGACCAGCCAGTTCCTTAGCAGGAGAGGGAAAAAGAGAATGTATCTAAATCATCTGATTCTGCTAGGTTGAGTCTGAGTCCATTGATTGAAAACTCAGTTGTGCCTACTGATGAAGTAGAAAAAGAAAGAGAAGAAGTTGTACCTGTTTCAGAAAATCTTCTTACTGCTGCTGAGATGGAAGTTGTTGTGGCAGATTCTGATGAAGAAAGACCAGCAAAAAATGTAGTTGTTGTACATAGGAATGCACCCATTGAGGGGGAGCATCATTCCAATCTTGGAAATGTTACAGTGGCTGTTGAGATTGAAGACTGGGTAGAAGACCCAGGTTTTATAGTCTGTGGTTTGGATTATCCTGATTCGGATAATGAAGTATCCTTGAATAGGCCAAAGATCATCTATGACATCAATTCTGAGTTATTGCCTGATGATGTGGTCCGAGTACATGATTTAGATGTGCTGAAAGAAAATCTCAAAGTCAGTTTTGTATAAGAAGTAAAGACAATGGAGTCTTTTTTAGTTTCCTCGATTCAATCAGTCATGAATGATTCAGTAGTCAGCTTAGCTTCTACACGAGTATCTACTACAGTTGCTCCTCCTGATTTTGTTACAAAGTCTGATCTTGAATCCCTGAAGCATGAGCTGAAATAATCCTTCACTGCCTCAGTTACTGAGATGAAGCACTGTTTTCTTGAAGAAATGAAGATGTCAGAACGCTCTCTTGAGCTTTCTCTTGGTTTCAATCTGTCAACTTTTATGGGTGAGCTAATGGAAGCAGTCAAAGAATGCCAGACCCAATCTTCTAGAATAGAAGCAGACCTTGAAGCCTTAAAGAAGTCTGTTACTACTTTAGATTCTTACATGAGCTCAAAGCCTCAAGCTGATAAGGATTCAGCCTATGTGAAAAGTGTTGTAAGCCAAATGGTCTCAGTATTTGAAGATTTCAAATATTCTATAAAGGATCATGTTAAAAATCAGGACTCTCAACTGCAAACTCTGATTAGTGGCTTGACCAAAAGTTTCAAAGAAACTGTATCCTTCTCGGTTGGTCCTCTAGCTTCAAAACCTGCATTTGATTTGAATCAATTTCGAGCTATGATGAAGGAGGAGCTTGGTTATATTTCAACCAGCGGCTCTGTGGAATCATCAGATCTAAGCTGGGTAGTGCTCTCTACAAGAGATTCAGTAAGGGAAATAATGAAAATCGTCCACGACACTATGAAAGAGGCCTCTGCCTCTCAGGAGGAAATCAAGAACAAGGTGGATTATTATTTCCAAAGGATTTTTACCAAGCAACAACTCACCCATCATTTCAAGCTGATGTTGGAAAACATGAAATTACCCCCTGTAACTCAAGCCTTCCGAGAACAAGTGAGCAAGCTAAGAGAGCTGACTCCTGCCTTAGAAAAATTTTATGGAGAACAAAGATGATTTTATATCTGCTATGGAAAGAGGGGGAGGAATCTTTATGGATTTCAGAAATCTGTTGCTTCCCTTTTTGCATGTTGATGCCAGACCAGTTATTGTCCCTCCTGCCTTGCCTGCCTCTGCCTCTATGAGTCTCCAGTCCAGATGACTCCTGCTCAAGCCATCCAAAGCCT
Source organism: Viscum album (assembly GCA_963277665.1). Lineage (NCBI taxonomy): Eukaryota > Viridiplantae > Streptophyta > Magnoliopsida > Santalales > Viscaceae > Viscum > Viscum album. Next base: position 246,992,268 of record OY728129.1, read on the forward strand.
CACACCTATGATCACTCAACAACCTTCCCAATACAGGCCAGGCACTGTATCAGTGGCTCAGCCTCCTGTGATCATTTCTGGGATTCCAAAGCCCTCACTCACATCCTCACCACCTTCCTCCTCTTCTGATCCAAAATGCAAAACTCATGTTGAAGATCCGGATTGCTGAAGTGGCCAGGCTGTTTGATAGGAATTGCCTTTTTTCTTTTTTTTCTTCTATTCTGTTTCTATAAGTTTTGTCTGGTCTAATACAAATGCTTTTCTTTACACTATCTCTGTTTTTCAGTTCTCTCTGTATGCTTTACCACTTTTTGATTATCACAAAGGGGGAGAAAATTATAAAGGGGGAGAAAATATAAAGAGAGGAGGGGGGAAATATCAAAGGGGAGAAATTTTGAGCCTTTGCTACTATTCTTACATTTCCTTCTTTGGTACCAACTATTTCAAAGCTTATCTCTGATACTATTGTATTTAATACATCCTATGATAATTTTTGATCTATTTCATTCTGTTACTATTTCCTCTATTTCCTCTGATTGCTTTCTTTGAGAAATTAGAATATAAACGTTATATTCTCTTATACTATATTCTCACTATTTTTGGCCATATCATAAGTTGTGATTATCAAAAAGGGGGAGATTGTTGACCTCACCTGTTTTGATAATCCCAATTATGTGTTCATATATTATGCTACTCTCAATTACTGATGATCTACTTTTTAATTCTTTCAAATCAGTGATCAATTTAATAATAATGTTTAAATAATCTCTGATTTATGTTAATCTCGATTATCCCTATTTAGCTTTGAAACAATTCTAAGTCAATTAGATGTGGTTTTCATAAGAGCCAGAGATACCGATAGCCAGAGCTACCGATAGCCAGAGCTACCGATAGCCAGAGATACCGATAGCCAGAGCTACCGATAGCCAGAGCTACCGATAGCCAGAGCTACCGATAGCAAGAGCTACCGATAGCCAGAGCTACCGATAGCCAGAACTACCGATGCACACAGAGCTACCGATGCACACACAGAGCTACCGATGCACAGAGAGCTACCGATAAGAGCCACCGATAAGAGTTTGAAGAGCTACCGATGGAATATCCCTTCACCGAGTCAACCGTACACGTCTACAAACAAACGGCTACCTATAATGAACTGTGGAGTCAAATCCTATATCCTCGACCCTATTTGTTTATTATACTAACGGTTACATTTGTTACTTTTGATGCATTTAATGTTATTAAATGATTTGTGTTGCCATTTCAGGAAACCGTACCAAGTACGATAAAAAAACATAATCATTCCTCCTCAGAAATACAAAAAAAAGAAGCGGCATAAAAAGGACATCGTGTATGTATCAAAGAGAGAGACATCAGACCAAAAGTGATCAAGCACACAGAACATACTGGCGATCAAACTAAAAACGTGCCAAGAACAACTGGAGAACTTGCACCCACGAGACTACTACTACCAGCCTCCATAACATAGAGCATACATCGAGCAATTTATTCTAAAGAAGAACCACACAAAACTCATCATTCTTTGAGCTGATAAGCAAGCTGAACCTGGAAGTCAACGAAGCAGATGGTACTCTGTTTTCCAGACAAAAACCAGAAGAAGACTCAGAACGAATTCTAATCAACAAAAGGAGTCGAGTGCTGCACGAAGATCACTAGAGCCATTTCTAATCTCTAAATCTTTATCTCTGTGATTTACTTTTTACATTACGAGCAGTGTGTGTTATCTGTTGTATTTTACACACACACTGTCTCCTGAACCTTTAACTGGAGGATTTGTAAATCCTCATTCACTATCTTTTCATTCTTTTTCCCACTGTGGATAGTGGTAGAGGTCGTGTGTGACCTGGACAGCTGGTTGCTGTTGTTTTGTTTCCCACGGATAACAGTGGTAGATGTCTTGGACCTGGACAGTTGTAAACTGTTGAACCCCGATTCAGGGTGTGTATCATCCTTATATGAGCTTTTGAGAGGACTAAGTCTCGGCTTGAGACTGAACCTCTTGGTTAACTCCTCTGTGTTTTTAGTTAAAGTTTATATACATACAATACATATCTATTTCATATTCCGCTGCTATTACTTTGAAAATATAATTTATATTCAAGGCTACTTTGATAGTTAAACTCGCAAGTGTTTATATTTATTGTAAATCAGTAAGTTAGTTTCAAAAGTTAAATTAATCATAAGATTAAGTTAACTGAGACCTAATCAATCTTTGAGAAACTAATTGAACCTTTATAATCTGTATAAATTCACTACAGTTTAATCTGTTTTTGAAATTGGGGGATTTTAATAGCAATTGTTTTTAGCAGAAATTTTAATTGGAACTCAATTCACCCCCCTCTTGAGTGTCCACTCCGACCAACATACTACTTAATAACCTTATTCCTAACCTGGGGAAAGAAAACATACAAAAGGGTGAGCTCAAATTCTCAGTAAGGGTAAACAAAAGAAATATCAATCACATCATATTCATAAGAACATAACATTTTGGAAATCTTAACCTGCAAAAGAGATCATAATTTCATAACATGGGATAAATCATAGTAGTGAAATGTAATCCCAATAATCATAACTTAAAACATGAAACTTTTTGGAATACACACATAATCATATAGAATCATTTCTTAGTAGTCAAGACTCATTGCCAAGACTATCTTAGCGGACAAAGTCCATTTCTGAACCGAGTTCACTCCTCGTTTCAGTCCTGTTTCACTGAACTGGATTAACCTTCCATTCCAGCCATCTCTATCTCATGAGATATAAATATTTACCCAATGAATTGGAGGGAGATATAGGTCCCACCCATCTCATAATGAAACCATTCTTATGTGTGCCACAAAATCATAAATCATACATCATAACATAAACCATGTAATAAAAATGGGAATCTTAAACATCATGCCATCATAAAATAATCAATATAAGATAAAAGGAAACCATAAAAATAATTCCATAATAACATAATCAAATCAATGTAAAAATAGGGATAGAAAGAAAACCCTATATTATCTTAGATGGAAAATAATTTTGATAAAACACTTGAACTCCATTTTTGAGGAAAATATCCTTTCTACTTCAAATTTTTTTCCTTTCTTAATATGTCATAAAATTTTAAACTAAAAGAAGTTGATTAAAAATAAACTTGAAAACTTGTAAAGGAATCTTCATGGAAATAGTGTTCTTAAAATCCATTCAGGCCGTATAAGTTAAAAAAACATTCTTCTCGTACTTTGGCTGGAAAAGTCAAAAAGCACCTCGTACGAAAAACGAAAAAAGATTCCTTTCATATCTTTTACTAAAAACTCACCGAAGGGTAAAATTGGATTTAAACAATTTTATTAGGATATAAATAATATTACATATTGAGGAAACATGTATGTGGATGATAAATATTCCCCATTAAATTCTGAAGTATAAACAATCTCGGATAAAAATGAGATTGCGAGATTTTCCCTTACCTTAGGTCCGATTTGCTTCGTACGTGTCCGAACCTCCTGTATAATGATTTAAATAATGTTATTGACTTATTCCAGAATCGTACTCATTGTTATGATATCGTATATGGTCATATTCTTAGCTTCATATTAGTAATATTTCATTACTACTTGTTATTCGGGTGTTTATTTCTTTTTTATTCTTATGCGTGTTTTGTAAAATAAATTCTTATAATTTTTTTAGGTTATAGATAACTCATTTTGATAATGGTATTAGTGTAATATATATCATATTTATTCATTCAATTCATTTATATAATCATTATTCAATGAATATCATGTAGAACGAGTCGCATCACATCGTGGAGATGGTATTCCGTACGTACGCACAAGCGATGATATCGTTCCCATGATCGTGGAATAGTATTGGAGTGTATGTATACTATTTAAGAATCAATATCAATTTACAATAATCATATATAGTTATTATTTACACCATTATACCCATCCAAGTAAGGTGGTGGTGGAAAACAGATTACACCACGGCGTGAAGACGATATTCCGTATGTATGCACGCGCGATGATTTTGTTTTCCGTAGGATGGATAGAAGGTGGAATAGGGTTGTTTCATATTTATAATAACATATCAGTATATTAGTGATACTTATGTTATTACTTAATAATGAAACAACTAAAGAAGAAGAAGTAGAAGAAGAAATAAAGTTGAAAGAATCGGAAACAGACATTACCTCTTCTTTGAAGCGCCTCTTCCTAACCTCCTCTTAGGGCACTCAAGATGGTATTTGAAGAAGACTATGAACTCTATGATTTTTCTAGGGAAGTGGAAAAGATAAATTGGGATGGTTTGGCCGAGCTTTAATGCTCAAAGTGGTGTGAGGAAGAGAGGGAGGAGGTTCCCTTTTATAAGGGAGGAGAGGGGCACCTTAGGAAAACTTAAAATATTATTTTATTATAAAGTCATATTCGGTTTTTAATAGCTCCAAATTGATTTATTTATAAGATAATGTGGGGATGGGTCGAAATCCTCTCATCCAATAGAATTTAGACAGGTTTAGGTTTCTATTTTAACCTTATCATTTAGATTTAACTTTAAGTTAGATAATTTAACTTTTACCGTGTCTTCTTGTTTTCTTAAACTATAAGGTTAATAAACTTACTATAACAATCCAAAAGAACCCCAAGTTGTTTATTATTAATATATAAAACCTTATCTAAGTCATTTGGACAAACCTTAGATTTTTAGGAACAAAATAACAATTAATAATATAATATTTTTTAAACAATTATTTTATGTCAATTTTGACACTATTTGGTAATTGATTTTTGTGAAAATCATAAAAGAATTATTAGTTCTAAAAAAGTTAATTAAATCAATAATAAAATGTCATATTAACCTAAAAAATTAGTGTAATTCATAAAAAGTCTCAAATTACATTTATTTGGGTATTTATAACATCAATTATGTCAATATTTCATTAATAAGATAATTACTGCATGATCATTGTGTCATAAATAAATTAAATTATTTAATGTCTAAATATTATAAATAAAATACCATTATGTAGTAAATATTTTTATATTTCTAATTAATATTTATAGTCTAATTTATCTTATGTATAACCCTATATTAAAAATGATTTAGTTATTAAACTTTGATTTTAACTATTTTAACCCTTCTTTAAATAAATTAATAATAAATGTCCTAATCTAATCCAAGTGGGGCTAAATGGTCATATTTTATTCCTAAGGTTTTTTTGGTCGAATTAAACTTATAAAATAGAATTAGGACATGTTTTAGGGTAATAATAATATCATTTTTACCCTTAATTACCATATTTACTTTTAACCGTGGTAAAAAAAGTAAAAAGTTACTATTCACAAAAATTATTTTCATCTCATTGAACCACATTTTAGTCCTTGATATTAACCATGTCGCTCGGATTTTAGACATTCCACTCACAGAAGCGATAAAATTAAGTTTTATGTGAATTTGAAAATTCTCCTAGGAGGTGGGTAAAAGACGGTGAAAAGTTCAATAAAATTTTTATATATCTAAAATTATTATAAAATGAATCCAATGAATTAATTTGAACTTATATAGGTATTATGTATCAATTTTGACCTAAAATAAATTTAAATAAAATAAATAATTATTTAAATAAAAAGTCGGTTTTTAAATAGTAACCCAGTGTTTTCACTATTCATCAAAAATTGAAAGTTTTTAGAAAAATGCCAAAATTTCACCCTAGGATAATTTCGATATTCCAAATCCAAAAATGAAGTCCATTTTAAAAGATAAAATTTACAAAATTTCAAAAAGTGTGTATTACTATTCATAATGGCTAGTTTTAATAATATTTTAATAGCATATCGTTGATTAGTGAAACTCGGTATTGCGTACGACGCAAGATATCGAGAAAGGTTGCGATTGCGTGTAAAGAAAGCCAAGCTAGTGTTGTGTTTAGTGAAAGATTCCTTTGATGATGTATATAACATAAAAACAAAACATTTCTCATAAAAATCTCAGGTGTCACATTCTACCCCCCTTAAAATGAATTTCACCCTCAAAATTCGTCACTTTGTAACAAACAGATGAGGATACCTTCCCCTCATCATATCCTCAAGCTCCCATGTAGCTTATTCTAATTGGTGGTTCCTCCATAAAACTTTCACCAAGCGAGTGGTCTTGTTCCGTAGGACTTTTTCGCTACGATCCAGAATCTCTATCGGCTTTTTTTCATAAGAAAGATCTCACTCCAGTGGTACAACTTCTGAGCTGAGTACATGTAAAGGATCGGGTATGTAATTTCTCAGGAGAGATACATGGAACACATCTTGAACTTGAGAGAGATTTGGTGGAAGCTCCAATCGGTAAGCTACCTTCCCAACACGATCCAGTATTTTGAAAGGACCGATATACCTAGGGCTCAGCTTTCCCTTTTTTCCAAATCTCATTACTCTCTTCCAAGGAGATATTAGTAAGAACACTTTATCACCCACTTCAAACTCTAGGTATTTTATTCGGATGTCGGCATAACTTTTTTGTCGACTCTGATTTTCTCTTATGTGTTGTTGAATAGATCAGACCTTTTCTGTCATCTCATCAACAAGATCAGGTCCTAATAGCTTTCTTTCCCCAACTTCATCCCAGCAAGTTGGAGTCATGCATTTCTTTCCATAGAGAGCTTCATAAGGAGCCATCTGAATACTAGAGTGAAAGCTATTATTATAATAAAATTCCACCAATGGTAGGTGTTGATCTCAACCACCTTTGAAATCCATAGAGCAAGTTCTTAACATATCTTATAGAGTTTGAATTGTTCTCTCAGACTGACCCTCTGTCTGAGGATGATAAGAAGTGCTGAAACTCAACTCTGTATCCGGAGTATGATGAATACTTCTCCAGAACTTTGAGGTAAACCTCGGATCCCGATCAGATATAATGGAAAGTGGTACTCCATGCAATCTTACCACTTCCTTCACATATATCCTGGCAAGCTGATTGAGAGAGAAATCCTCTCTAATAGCAATGAAGTGTGCCGACTTTGTAAGATGATCAACTATGACCCAGATAGCATTATTGCCTTTGGATGTTTTAGGAAGTCTAGTGAAAAAGTCCATAGTGATGTTTTCCCATTTCCATTTGGGTATGGGTAATGGTTGTAACATCCCCTTAGACTTCTGTCTCTTAGCTTTAACTTGCTGACAAACCAAGCATCGAGAGACATATTTAGCAACATCTCTTTTCATGCCATCCCACCAGAAGTACTCTTTCAGGTCTCTATAAATCTCCGTGATTCCAGGATGAATAGAGAATGAAGAACTATGAGCCTCATCCAGCAACTCCTTCTTTAATTCTGGGATGGGAGGAACACAAACCTGATTCCTGAACCTTATTATCCCATCACTATCAAGGTTGAATTCAGGAACATTTCTCACCTTATTCTGTAACTCTACATCTTCTTTCTGTGCCTCTTTAATCTTCACATGTATAGATGGTTGAACATTCATTTGAGAAAGATACGATTTTACCCTTCCATTATAATTCCAAGATCCATCCTTTGTAAATCCATAAATATTGGATCTTTTGTGATCCTCATCATGGATAAGCTAGCATGGTCTTGTCAACTTAATGCATCTTCCACCTTGTTTGCTTTCCCAGGGTGGTAATGAATTGAGAAGTTGTAATCCTTAATCAACTCAAACCATCTTCTTTGGCGCATATTCAGCTCCTTTTGTGTGAAAATATACTTTAAACTTTTATGATCAGTATAAATATCACACCTTTCACCATAAAGATAATGCCTCCAAATCTTTAATGCAAAGATTACCACAACTAACTCCAAATCATGAGTTGGGTAATTTTGCTCATGGATTTTCAACTGTCGTGAGACATAAGCTATCACCATATCATTTTGCATCAGAACACACCCCAACCCCTTCTTGGATGCATCACTGTAGATCACAAACCTTTCTCCACTACAAGGATGTGTGAGTACAGGTGCACTGTATAACCTTCTTTTCAACTCCTTTAAATTCTCTTCACATTCCTCCGTCCACACGAACTTAACTCCTTTTCGAGTTAACCTGGTGAGTGGGTTAGATAATCGTGAAAAATCTTTCACAAAACGTCGATAATATCCATCCAAACCAAGAAAACTTCAGATCTCAGTTACTGTTGTTGGTCTTGACCATCTTTCGATGACCTCTTTCTTTGCTGGATCCACAGATATCCCCTCTTTTGAGATTATGTGACCCAAAAATGCAACTTTTTGAAGCCAAAATTCTCACTTGGTAAATTTGGCATAAAGCTTCTCCTTTCTCAGGGTCTTCAATATAATTCTCAAGTGATCTTCATGTTCTTCCTTGATCTTTGAATAGACAAGACTATCATATATAAAGACTACCAATAAGTGATCAAGTTAGTCTCTGAAGACTCTATTCATCAGATCCATGAAGATAGCAGGGGAATTAGTAAGACCAAATGGCATCACTATAAATTCATAGTGTCCATACCTTGTACGGAAAGTCGTCTTTGGTATATCCTCCCTTTTGACCCATAATTGATGATACCCTGAACAAAGATCAATCTTGGAAAAGTATTGAGCTCTGCGTAGTTGGTCAAATAAGCCATCAATGCATGGGAGATGATATTTTTTCTTGATAGTGATCTTGTTAAGTACTTGATAATCAATACATATTCTCATTGATCTATCTTTCTTCTTAATAAACAGAACAGGTTCTCCCCAAGGTGACACACTAGGGCATATGAATCACTTATCAAGATTCTCTTGGAGTTTCTTCTTCAATTCCTGCAACTCAATTGGGTCCATTCTATAAGGTGTCTTTGAAATAGGAAAAGCACCTGGTACGAGTTCTATTGAAAACTCAACTTCACGATTTGGTGGAAGTCCCAGCAATTCCTCTGGAAAGACATCATCAAACTCCCGTACAATGGGTGTATTATTAATCGTGAGTTTCTCTCCAACCATTTGTGATAAATAACCTTCATTTAGTGGAATCAAGACCCATAAGATGGAAGAAATTTCTACTGGAAGGTTATGTTCATCCTTGCATCGATAGACAATCATAGATCGATCTGAAATATGAAATGTGACTTCCCTTCTTTGGAAATTGATTTGAGCTCCATATAAAGAAATCCAATCCATGCCAAGAATCACATCAAATTCTACTATAGGAAGGATCACAAGATTTGAAGGAAGCACTTTCCCACAAACTTCAATCAGAGAAGAATTATAAACTTTTGATGCGACTGTTGTGCCATTAGGGGTTGTCACAGCTAACTCAACATCTAATTGTTGAGGTAATATGGTGATACCCTTAGAAAAATTTTCAGAAATAAAATAGTGGGTGGATCCAGAATCAAATAAAACATTTTCTACTTTAGAGTGGATGGTAAGTGTACCTTTCACCACTTTGTTCTCATACTCCACATTGCTGATAGAAATTGCATGTGACTTTCCTTTGTCTTTATCCTTAAGAGTTTGTTGAAATTGATCATCATCAAAAACCCTTGGATTAGGGAATTGATTGGAATAATGCCCCATTTCCTTGAACTTGTAACATTGAAGTGTAGGAGGTGCACTATGTGTATCCTTTTCTTTGTTTGCATCACTAAACATCTTTTTCCCATCATTACGGCATTCAAATTCCCGATGACCTTCCTTTACACATTCGAAACATTTACTTGTCCCTTTAAGACAACTCCCTCCATGTTTCTTTCCAGACTTTGAGAATAAGGGAAAACTCATCTTTTTTTCAATGTGGTCTTTAGATTTTCCTTTGAATTCCATTTTCCTATTCTTATCAAACCCATATGATTGATGAGTTACTCCAATCTCCATATCAACTTTGAGATCACATCGAACGATTTCCTCGTATCTATTGAAGTCCCTTATGGCTAACGCCCTTCGAAGACTTGGTTTTAAGCCACCAAAGAATTGATAGATCTTACTCTCAGGTTAGATAATAATCCTAGAAGCGTACCTTGAAAGTCTTGTAAAATTTACTTCGTAGGTACCAACAGATTCATCATCCTTTTGCTTCAGCTCAAGAAACTCCTTCTCCAGCTTTGTTCAAATAATACGAGGGAATTACTTATTGAAAAATAAGTTCTTGAACTCGTCCCATTCCATGGACTCAATTTCATCTCTTAGACTCATATTCTTGATAAGATTCCACCACTGATTAGCTTCACCTTCCAAACGATATACTGCTAGGATGACTTTATTATGTTTAGAACATTGAAGAACTGAAAATATCTTTTCAGTGGTACTGATCCATTGTTCAGCCACTAATGGATCAGTAGACCTGCTGAATGAGGGTGGACGCTGGCTCATGAAGGATTCAATAGAATGTTGCTCCTTCCTTTGCTCGTTTGGAAGTCCTGCATGATTCATAGCTTGAGAAAGTTGTGTGGGCATGGATAAAAGATTTTTCATTCCAACTCCCATAATGTTTGGTTTCTCATGGGGAAAATCATTTCATTGCCCGTCTCATTCCGCGTTAACACGGTTCCTTCGGGTTCCAACCATTGACTAAAACTGAGAAGAATAGTGTGAGAAACACTATTTATAATAGGAAAACCACATAATAAAGAATAAAATTTCACACTTAAGGTCTTATAATAGGTTGTTCATGGTCATTTTTAAAACACTAAGATTGTGTTCTATGCTTAGACTTATCCTTAGGGTTCTTACTAAGGATTTCACATCCTAGTTTCCAAAGGTTGACTATACCTTTCCTCTGATACCAACTATAATGACCCATAATTTACATAAATTGTTAATAATTCAAAATTGAAGTACACTTATTACAACATATAACAAAACCATGAAAGGACCGTATAGGTATAGTGTCTTTAGAAACTGGGAAACATAAACAACTGGTTCATAAATCATCTACATTGTCTCCCATTTATTTCATCATATCTAGAGTCCCTTTTGGAATATCCTACTTAAAAACCTGCTTCCTGACCTGGGGAAAGAAAACATACAAAAGGGTGAGCTCAAATGCTCAGTAAGGGTAAACAAAATAAATATCAATCACATCATATTCATAAGAACATAACATTTTGGAAATTTTAACCTACAAAAGTGATCATAATTTCATAACATGGGATAAATCATTGTAGCAAAATGTAATCCCAATAATCATAACTTAAAACATGAAACTTTGTGGCATACATGCATAATCATAGAGAATCATTTCTTCATAGTCTAAACTCATTTCCAAGACTATCTTAGCAGACAAAGTCCATTTCTGAACCGAGTTCACTCCTTGTTTCAGTCCTATTTCACTGAACCAGATTAACTTGTCGTTCCAGCCATGTCTATCTCATGAGATATAAATCTTCACCCAATTCATTGGAGGGAGATATAGTTCCCACCCATCTCATAATGAAACTATTATTATGTGTGCCACAAAATCATATATCATACATCATAGCATAACCCATGTAATAAAAATGGGAATCTTAAACATCATGCCATCATAACACAATCCATATAAGATAAAAGGACATAATAAAAATAATTCCATAATAACATAATCAAATCAACGTAAAAATAGGGATTGAAACAGAACCCTATATTATCTTAGATGGAAAATAATTTTGATAAAACACTTAAACTCCATTCTTGAATAAAATATCCTTTCTAATTCAAAAACATTTTTCCTTTCTTAACATGTCATAAAATTTTAAACTAAAAGAAGTTTATTAAAAATAAACTTGAAAACTTGTAAAGGAAGCTTCATGGAAATAATGTTCTAAAAATCGATTCAGGCCGTATAAGTTAAAAAAACATTCTTCTCGTACTTTGTGCGGAAAAGTCAAAATGTACCTCGTATGAAAAATGAAAAAAGATTCATTTCATATCTTTTACTAAAAACTCACCGAAGGGTAAAATTGGATTTAAAAATTTTTAGTAGGATAGAAATAATATTACATATTGAGGAAACATGTATGTGGATGATAAATATTCCCCAGTAAATTCTGAAGTATAAACAATCTCGGATTAAAAAGAGATTGCGAGATTTTCCCTTACCTTAGGTCTGATTTGCTTCGTACGTGTCCGAAACTCCTTTATAATGATTTAAATAATGTTATTTACTTATTCCAGAATCGTACTCATTGTTATGATATCATATATGGTCATATTCTTAGCTTCATATTAGTAATATTTCATTGCTACTTGTTATTCGGGTGTTTATTGCTTTTTTGTTCTTATGCGTGTTTTGTAAAATAAATTCTTATTATAATTTTTAGGTTATAGATACCTCATTTACATAATGGTATTAGTGTATTATATATCATATTTATTCATTAAATTCATTTATATAATCATTATGCAATGAATATCATGTATAACGAGTCGCATCACATCGTGGAGACGGTATTCCGTACGTACACACGAGCAATGATATCATTCTCATGATCGTGGAATAGTATTGGAGTGTATGTATACTATTTAAGAATCAATATATCTTTAAAATAATAATATATAGTTATTATTTACACCATTATACCCATCCAAGTATGGTGGTGGTGGAAAACATATTACACCCCGGCGTGGAGATGGTATTCCGTACGTACGCACACGTGGTGATTTTGTTTTCCGTAGGATGGATAGAAGGTGAAATAGGGTTGTTTCATATTTATAATAACATATCAGTATATGAGTGATACTGATGTTATTACTTCATAATTATAAAACTAAATAATAATAAGTAGAAGAAGAAATAAATTTGAAATAATCGGTAACGGACATTACCTCTTCTTTGAAGCGCCTCTTCTTAACCTCCTCTTAGGGCACTAAATATGGTCTTTGAAGAATACCAGGACCTCTAGGATGTTTCTAGGGAAGTGGAGAAGATAAATTGTCAGGGTTTTTCTGAGCTTGAAGGCTCAAATTGGTGTGAGGATGAGAGGGAGAAGGTACCCTTTTATAAGGGAGGAGAGAGGCACCTTAGGAAAACTTAAAATATTATTTTATTATAAAGTCATATTCGGTTTTTAATAGATCAAAATTGATTTATTTCGAAGCTAAGGTGGGGATGAGTCGAAATACTCTCATCCAATATAATTTAGACAAGTTTAGGTTTATATTTTAACCTTATCATTTAAATTTAACTTTAAGTTAGATAATTTAACTTTTACCGTGTCTTCTTGTTTTCTTACACTATAAGGTTAATAAACTTACAATAACAAGCCAAACGAACCACAAGTAGTTTATTATCAATATATATAACCTTATCTAAGTCATTTTCCAAAACATAGATTTTTAGGAATAAAATAACAATTAATAATATAATATTTGTTTTAAAAACTATTTTATGTCAATTTTGACACTATTTGGTAATTGATTTTTGTGAAAATCATAACAGAATTATTAGTTAAAAAAAAGTTAATTAAATAAATAATAACATGTCATATTAACCTATAAAATTAGTTCAATTCATAAAAAGTCTCAAATCATATTTATTTGGGTATTTATAACATCAATTATGTCAATATTTCATTAATAAGATAATTAATGCATCATCATTGTGTCATAAATAAATTAAATTATTTAATGTATAAAAATTATAAATAAAATACCACTTTGTATTAAATCTTTTTATATTTATAATTAATATTTATAGTTGAATTTATCTTATGTATAACCCTATATTAAAAATGGTTTAGTTATTAAACTTTGATTTTAACTATTTTAACCATTCTTTAAATAAATTAATAATAAATGTCCTAATATAATCCAAGTGAGCCTAAATGGTCATATTTCATTCCTAAGGTTTTTTTTGGTCGAATTAAACTTATCCAATAGAATTAGGACATGTTTTAGGGTAATAATAATATTATTTTTACCCTTAATTACCTTATTTACTTTTAACCGTGGTAAAAAAAAGTAAAAAGTTACTATTCACCAAAAATTATTTTCATCTCATTGAACCACATTTTAGTACTTGATATTAACCGTGTCTCTCATATTTTCAACATTCCACTCACAGAAGCGCTAAAATTAAGTTTTATGTGAATTTGCAAATTCTCCTAGGAGGTGGGTAAAAGACGGTGAAAAGTTCAATAAAATTTTTATATATCTAAAATTATTATAAAATGACTCCAATGAATTACTTTGAACTTATATAGGTATTATGTATCAATTTTTACCTAAAATAAATTTAAATAAAATAAATAATTATTTAAATAAAAAGTCGGTTTTTAAATAGTGCCCTAGTGTTATCACTATTCATTAAAAATTGAAAGTTTTCAGAAAAATATAAAAATTTCACCCTAGGCTAATTTTGATATTCTAAATCCAAAAATGAATTCCATTTTGAAAGATAAAATTTAAAAAATTTCAAAAAGTGGGTATTACTATTCATAACGACTATTTTTAATAATATTTTAATAGCATATCGTTGTTTAGTGAAACTCAGTATTGCGTATGACGCAAGCTATCGAGAAAGGTCACAATGGCGTGTAAAGCAATCCAAGATAGTGTTGTGTGTAGTGAAATATTCCTTTGATGATGTATATAACATAAAAACAAAACATTTCTCATAAAAATCTCGGGTGTTACAAGTATTCCGTGGTAGGCTCTTGAGGATCTACTATTTTCTCATAGGGGAATTAGTATGTTCCCTCACTTGTGCATGAGCAGCTTTAGTTTTCCCTACTGAGTATACTTGTTTTCTCACCCTACATAATTAAATCTATTTTCAGTTTTCTAGGAGGACCTTGAGGATTGATCTATAATTTACTAGATCAGGTGTCAGAATAGTTGTTGTTGCTACTTAGTTTCCTTTCTTTTGGTACATTACTTGGGAGTTTTGTCTTACTTGGTATCAGTTTTATTTTGAACATACATGTGGGAATGGATTCTTGGATTTACTTTTACCTTTTGTATTTAGTGTTGTAGGGATTTAACATCTTATCTCGTGATCTTGTTCTATAAAAAGAGAAATGAATTCCATTTATTTGAAATTTTATACCCTTTGTGCTAGTTTCCACTCTATGGCCTACTGAAGGCTAGACTCGGGGGTCATTATATCTCTTTCACCTTGAAGACAGAAGGGAAAAGAACTTTTCTTTCCCTTTCTTAATCTTGGAGAAGGTGGGTCATGACAGAATGGTATCAGAGGATTTGGTTGATAGATAGGATGGAGTTTGGGAAGAGTGTTAGGAAATCTTAGTGTGTGAAATAGGCTAGGGAAAACCGGATAAGACATGAGATTTTAGGGCCCTCTTGATCTGATGAAAGGACTATGGACCCACTGAATGACCAATTGAGGCTACACTGATTATAGGGTAGAGACCCTAGGAAAGGTGTATTCATCATATTGACTTGTATTCTTGTGTGTATTGGGTGTTTTTGGAATTTAAAATAAATAAATATTTGAAGAAAAATTTAAATTTCACTACTCGGGATTTGGAATTCTTGGTTTCTCTTTTAAGATATGGAACTAGGGTGTCATCCACCAGTTGTAAGAGAAGTTGAGGCCTAGTACATTGATCTGGTTGATCAGAGGAGGGCCTATCTATGGGAGGATGACGATCAGTGGTAGAATCCGCTTCATGCCTTCTTGCAATAGACCCTGGAAAAGTACGAGGGTAGCATCTTGGACATGGAGATGGAGAGCTGGATCGAGGATATGGTGATAGATTTCAGCTTTATCTAGGCTCCGATAGAGTAATGGGTTCCTCTATAAGTTATCCAGATTAGAGGAGTGTCACATCTGTGGTGAACACTTTACCTCAGGGAGAAGAAGAAAACTGATGTTTTTTAGTCTGACCTTAAAAGGAGTTCTGGGCATAATTCCTTTCTTCCATGATGAAGGCTGAGAAGAGGCAAGAGATGCTCTCCCTAACACAAGTGAGTATTTTGGTAAGGGATTTGGGGACCAAGTTCAATGATCTAATTTGTTTTTCTATAGATCTCTTTCCAGATGAGGAGTCACAGACAAGATGCTTGGAGGAGGCACTCCGACCTTCTCTTCAGTATTCTGTTACTCCCTTAACTCTACCATAGTACTTGGAGGTTCAGAAGAAGGCTGAAGTAGTGGAGAGGATGCACACACTAGATGGTGTGCCATGAGATGGGATTCATCCAAGTTCATCAAAGGGTAAGGCCATTAGAAGTAGGCCTCTAACATGAGGGCCTTCTAGGTTTCAGCTAGTAAGGAGTAGGCCTTAGCAGTTCCAGTTCTGATCTTTCAGTCCTCACCCTTTCTCCATAGGAATGGGATTGAGGTGCTTTATCTGTGGTAGCCGTGGGCATCTTTGGAATCAGTTCCCTATATGAGTGTAGTATAGTGGGGGTGGGAATGTTTAACACCCACCTCAGCAGTAGTAGTTTCCAGCCAGGCCCTTCCAACAGTGAGATCCCACTCCACCGAGAGCGGACGATGCTGGAGGAAGCTGACCTCAGGACACACCTTAGGGTCCTTGACCAGAGTGTGGTCAGGGAGGTGGTTGATAGCTAAGGGGAATATGGGTTGGGTATGGGAATATTCACGTCACATAGGTAGCAGTTTCATTGGGGCCAGAAGTTTTTCAAGGTATGATAAATTTGTTTAGTACTATTGCATGTGCTATGTTTGATTCAGGAGCTTGGTACTTGTTTGTTTCACCCAGTCAGTCCCATTCCATGGGTCTAGTCATAGAGAGGCATTCCATTCCCCTGGTATTGAGTATGTTAGTTGGAGGTCAGACCAACCTGTTTGATGTTTTTCAGGGATGTAGACTGATGTTGGGGCCACATTAGTCTAGTGGGGACCTCCTTCTATAATAGATGTAGCCATACGACATCAACCTAAGAATCAAATAGATATTTTACATTCATTCTATTATCCAATGCTTCTGGGGAAGGGTTGTGTTCTCAGATATGGTCGGCCAACATGTAGCTTTCGATGGCGAGTGAAGTTTCCAGAGGGCAGCTAGCATGTGGATCCCCTTCTTTCTTTGTTAGCCAAGCTGTCAGTGGAATTAGTAGACTCAAAAATAATGAAAGTTATGGGGATTGTCAATGAGTTCTTGGATGTCTTCCCCAAAGATGTTGGGGCTCTACCACCTCAATGTGATGTTGAGTTTAGGATAGACTTACAACAAGGTGCCCATCCGATTTAGATGGATCCCTATCGGATGGCGCCTTATGAGTTGCAAGAGTTGTATATTTAGGTTAATGACCTGATAAAGAAGGGTTTTATCCGACCAAGTGTGTTGCCATGGGGTGATCCATTCTTATTCTCAAATAAGGTAGATGGTGGTATCATGTTGTGCATAGACTACCAGATATTGAATCAAGTAACGATCAAGAACCGTTACCCCATACCAAGGATCGATGAACTTTATAACCGGTTTAAGGGATAAGGCTGGTTTTCTAAATTCGATCTATGGTCTTGATATCACCAGTTGATAATGAAGGTAGATCACAATAGGCAGAAGTCATATGCCAATCACAGGAGGAGACCCTTCGAGTTTGAGGTTGGGGACCACGTGTTCTTGAAGGTATCCCCTCAGCATGGACAGTGGAGTTTTGGAAGGGGGAATAAGATTTCTCTCAGGTTCATCATACCCTTTGAGGTGTTTGGAAAAGTCAACAAGGTGGTATATCGGCTGGCATTTCCACCGTGGTTGGAAAGTATACACAGTGTCTTTCATGTCTCTCATCTCCATCGGTATCTACACGATGACTCCCACATCCTCGACTGGGGTGAGTTGGACATAAAGGATGATGCGACATTTGTGGAGTGACTGGTAAGAATCGAAGACCATGAGAAGAAGGTGCTGCATGGATGGACCATTCCCTTGGTTCATGTGCTCTGGAGGCATGGTGGCCTTAAAGAGAGTACCTGGGAATGGGAGGCAAAATGCGTGCCCATTACCCATAGCTATTTTAGTTTTTCTCTTTTGTTTTGATTTTGTGCCTTTCTTATGATGTAATGGTTGACCTCACTTACTATATGAAATGTTGTTTCACAGTTTTATGATTTTGTGTGAAAAGTCTTGACTATGGGTAGGAGAGGACCTGATCCCTAATCAAGACACATTAATGTGGATGTTATTGAACATGTGCGGGAAAGTTAGTGCCTCCCAAAGTAGATAATATCTTGACATGAAGGAAGGATCTCCCTGATCTATGTGTCTGGATAGTGTGACCCTAGGTGTTTTTATGGTTAGTTGAGGGAGCGGTGTGGTAGTGTTTCTATAGTTTTTAGGAGATAGATGAGAGAGGTGCTCCTGGATGTTGAGGTTTCCTCTCTAATTTTCAATAAAGGGTGGTTTAACCCTGAGAGGTATATTCAGAGGTAGTTTTTTGAACTCTCTCTCATCTGGTTTGGCTTTGGAATTATCAAGACCTATCCCCTGGGACGCTTTCTGTGACTACCCCAAGCCCACCTTCCATAGGATAGGGGTTGCGAACTAGCACTGAAAAGGCATATCCAAAAAAAGGAAGGCATTGCCTTTAAACCTATACACAAAAAGAAAAGGTACACTACAAAATAAAACCACAAATTATAACTGCTGATAGTAAAAGTGTGAACCAAAATTAAAAATGTACAGTATAAAAACCCTACTGAAAAGAAAGTACAAAAAAGGGGAAAATGTTCTATGGAGGTCATACACCAAGGATCCTACCTGAAGGGTGGGTATAGCTCATCGTCTGTTGTCACTACCACTCACCACATTTATCAATCACCTCTGAGTAACATCTATCCCTAGCTCCCTAAGTCTCAGTCAAGCTATCCATCGTCTTCACAAGGCACAACAAGGTGCGGGAGAAGCCCATGTAGGGGGGCGTATAACAATACCCAGTAGGGACCCCAAGACTCCTGAAGGTCTCACAGAATTACTCAAAGAAAAAATCTACAAATCATGATCTCAATCATAAAGCACAAAGTAAAAGACAGCTCACACCAGGTATACAACTTAGAGAATAGGAACAAAGATGATTAGTCTTAAGCTAGATCATTTCATTCTACTAGTTAGATCAACTACTAATCTTAGAATGGTTTCTCTACTATCGATCCATAAAAGGTCGCACTAATGTTGATCCATGGAGGGTCGCTCTCATGCCGATCCATGGAGGGTCACACTACTGCCGATCCACAAAGGGTCGCTCTCATGCCAATCCACATAGGGTATCTCCATTTCCGATCCACAAAGGGTCTCACTACTACCTATCCATGGGGGGTCTCTCTCATACCGATCCAAAAAGGGTCTCTCTTCACTTGGGAGACAACCACTGGATTCCCACACTTAGTACGCTTGAGTTACAAATATTCTTTTTCTCAAGATATGAGTCTTACCTAAACCATCACGAAGTCCCACTTAGAAGTAACTCAAAGGACTGTCTTGTCATAAGGGTTCCAATGCGACAGACGACGCGTCAATCGGATGCCCGATCTGTAAGTTATAAGAAAAAAAGGTAAATAGGGCCCAGTTGGATTCGAGTCCGATCCAACATGGACATAATACAACTTCTATCAAAACCCAATTAAATTATCTCAAAAGGACTTCCCCGTCCCAAGGGTCCCAACGCCACAAACAGTGTGTCAATCAGACGCCTGGTTTGCGAGATATATCAGTTTTAATGAGACGGGACCGGTTGGGTCTGGGTTAGGTAGGAGTATGGCCCGAATAGCCCATTGGGCCCATGGATCCATCCCACATGTGGGCTAGTTCTCCCAACTGGATGCATCAGTGGGGCGCCTCCCCTCATTCCAAAACGGCCGGTTGGTTCCAGTCATTGTGTCCAGCCGAGCGGGCCGCTTCGTTTCCCCTTCACGGCATGTCGATGTCGTGCCTTCCACATGCCGTGGCCGTTTGGTCGCAGCTCCTACTACCGCGGGGCCTGCATGCACCAATTCTCCATGTGGCTGGCATGGGATGACCGTCACCGCTAGTCGTCGATTCTTCCGTGCTGGTGGTGCCGCGCCAACTTCTGCTTCCACGGGCCACCAGAGATGCTCTGGTGGTCCATTTTCCTTATCGTCTACGCCTATTGGCCTCCTGGGGTCACCACCTTCACTATGAAGCCCAAAAAATCCCCCTTCCTCTATTTTTATCAGTTTCCCATGAATAACGCACAAAACCCAAGAGCAGAAGAAGGACCGGGCCCTGTTCAGGTTGGCCCACGCCCTCCATGTTAGCGTTTTACCAGGGGTGATAACAATCAACATTCAAAAAGAACAATCTCAAAAAATAAACCCCACAACAACCTCCCACAATAAAGAATGAATCATAGATCAACCCGTTGGTCGGTTGATCCACGTTCTTGATATTAATCAATAATGGGAAAAAGGGATATTAAACACATAAAACAACAAAGTTCCCTACCTGGATTCGGTGGAATCCATTACGGATGAAGGAAGGAATACACATTCGAAGTCATTCATCATTTTTCTTCAATGTCTAGTTTGAGTTCTCCAATGGTCATCGATCGATCACCATTCTTCATTGAAGGGTGACATCGTCAGTGTTTTGTCAGAGCTTTCTCCAATGGTTTGTGAGTTCCCTTTCCAATGGTTTGTTTAATAAAAGAAATAATTCCCACGTTGTGTTCATTATTATTGTTCATTAATGAATCTTAATTAATGAACCTATTAAACACACAAGCATTGTGGTTTCAAAAAAAATTGATAGGTCATTCAATTATTCTCATTTAATGACCGTTGTTACACTGCGGTCCTTCCAATTGTCGCTCAATGGTTGGAAAAATAATAAAATAACTCAAGAGTTATTTTATTATTTTTTTTCAAAAATTCCAAAATTTAACTTTTCTATCTAACCCTTTCCGGCTGAAGTTAGTCTTCGCTTAACCGAATCCTAGTACTGCAAATTAAATGGTGCTCTTGTATTTTCAATCCGAGCACTGGTTCAAAATATAGAAAATATCACCCGCACATTTACTGAATGTACCTTCAAAAGTGTTCAAAAATCCATTATGGGCTCTCTGGGCCTTAGAATCACATGCTGCCAAATTTCACAGTCTTGTAACAATTCTATATAATTAAAAAAAATATACGGAATTTCTAGGTCATTAAATTCTCCCCACCTTAGGGATTTGCATCCCCAAAAGACAAAACAAAAGCTAAGAAAACAAATGGGGGTAATGAGCATGAATTTGAGCCTCTTACTCCCATGTGCTCTTCTGGAGGTTCATGTGCTCCCACTGAACTTGCACTAGAGGAATCGAATGCCTTGACAAGACCCTCTCCCATAGATCCTCTATCTCCATGGGGAACTTCATGAATGTCTCCCCATCATCAATGTCCAGGTCTCCCCAGTCAATGACGTGTGATGGATCATGCATGTATCTTCTTAGCTACGACACATTAAAAAAATTATGCACCTGGTGCATCTATGGGGGAAGAGGTAAGAGGTACACCACCCCGCCAACTCTACTGAGAATTTGGAAAGGTCCGATGAACCTTAGAGATAGTTTTCCACACCAAAAAAATATCTGTAATCCTTGTCGAGGTGAGACCCAAAGGAAAACATGATATCCCTCATTTAACACCAAGGGTATCCTTCTCCTATCGACATAAGAATTATGCCTACTATGTGGAGTCTTCATCCGGTCCTGGATGATCTGAACCTTCTCAGTGCTAGCTCATACCAACTTTGGACCCATAAGAGATGACTCTCTTGGGTCTTTCTAGTATAAAGGTGATCTACATGGTCCCCTGTACAAGTCCTCAAATGGTACCTTGATGATGGTAGAGTGATAGCTATTGTTGTATGCGACCTCCACCAGTGGTAGGTGGTCCTCCCAACTATGGCCAAAATCAAGGACATAAGCATGAA
Organism: Viscum album; assembly: GCA_963277665.1. Lineage (NCBI taxonomy): Eukaryota > Viridiplantae > Streptophyta > Magnoliopsida > Santalales > Viscaceae > Viscum > Viscum album. The sequence goes on from OY728129.1 coordinate 247,014,075, forward strand.
GCATGTCCTCAAGTGTTTGTATGGTCCGCTTCATTTGATCATCTGTCTGAGGGTGAAAGGTGGTGCTCAAGCATAGCTGAGTACCGAACTCCTCCTATAATTTTTTCCACAACTGGGATGTTAAATGAGCATCATGATCTAAAATGATCGTTGATGGTACTCTATGAAGTCTTACTATCTCTTGAACATAGAGGAGTCCCAAGACCTATACTAATCCATACTTCCAGATTGGTAAGAAGTGAGCCGACTTGGTTATTCCGTCAATGATAAACCCGATAGATTTGTGGCCCCTGGACGTATGTGGTAACCTCGTCACGAAGTCTATCGAGATACCATCCCATTTCCACTCTGGTACCTCAAGTGGTTGAGTCAATCTTGCTGGAACCTTGTGGTCAAACTTCACTTGCTGACAAGTGAGGCATCGTGAAATGAACTCTACCACTTCTTTTTTCATCCCTGGCCACCAGTACCATCGTAAGAGGTCCTGGTAAATCCTTTCCACTCTAGGATGTACCTCTAAAGGGGATGTATGGAACTCCCTCAACACTTCCTCCTGAAATGTCACTGGTACCATGGTGAGTCCTCTAAAAAGGATAAAGTGCTCCTCACTTATATAAAATAAATTAGGAGCCTGTGCTGAGGATATCTGAGCACGTCGGGTCTCATAGTCAACATTCTTGAGCTGTGCCTTCTGAACTCATTGGAGGTAAGATCCTCCACCACTACCCACAAAGGATATCTTAAACCCTACTAATTTCTCTGTCGCCTCACTCAGCAACTCTAGTCCCGACCTCCGGCTGAGTGCTTCTTCCACTATATTTCCCTTCCCAAGAGTGTAGACTACCTTAAGGAACTCCAGACATTGCTGTTGTCTTAGGTTTAGGTCCTTTTGTGAGAAGATATACCTGAGACTCTTGTGATTAGAGTAGATAGTAAACCGTTCACCCTTCAAGTAGTGCCACTACATATTCAATGCAAAGACCACTACTAGTAACTCTAGGTCATGGGTCGCATATTTATGCTCATGTTTCCTTAGTTTTCATGAGACATAGGTGATAACCACTTGCTCCTGCATCAAGACACATCCCAGTCCGATCCCTAATGCGTCACATTAGGCTACATACCCAATGCCCTCTTATGGTAGCCTCAAGATGGGGGCACTCATCAGTCTCTGCCTCAGCTTTTGGAAAATCTGATATCATCTCTCCATCCATACGAAGGGTTGTCCCTTATTTTTCAAAGCTGAAAAGGGTGATTCTACTCTAGAAAATTCAGGTACAAACCTCCGATAGTACCCATCCAACCCCATGAAACTCTGCACCTTAGTCACAATTCTAGGTGGCTTCCAATAAATTACTACATCTATCTTTGCTGGATCTACTGAAACTCTAGCCTTCAATATAACATGTCATAGAAATTGGAATTCCTGAATCCATAATTGTAACTTCAAGATATTTCCATAAAGAAAGTGCTCTCGGTGCGTGTCAAGGACTATATGCAGATGTGTGGCATAATCCTCCTCTTTCGCTGACTACACCAAGATGTCTTCAATGAAGACCACCATGAAGAGATTGAGGTAAGGATGGAAGATTTTGTTCATGAGTCCCATGAACACTACTGGGGTGTTGGTAACACCGAAAGGTATAAAAAAGAACTCATTTTTTCCCTACTGGCATCTGAAGGTTGTCTTCGGTATGTCCTCCTCCTGCACCCAAAGATGATTATAGCCTGATATGAGGTCTATCTTTGAAAACCACTAATATCCCTTTAGCTAATCGATGAGATCATAAATCCCCTATAGAGGATACTTATTCTTCACAGTCACCTAGTTCATGCACTGATAGTTCACGCAAATCCTCAAACTCCCATCTTCCTTCTTGCCAAAAAAATTGGGGATTCCTATAGGAAAAAATTGGGCCTTATAAACCCCTTTCTATGCATGACCTCCAACTATACCCTCAAATCACGAAGCTCCACGAGAGACATCTGATATGTTGGTGTAGATATTGGTGTCATCTCGGAGTATAGGTCTATGTAAAAGTCCACCTCTTTGTGAAGAGGTAGTTCCAGAACATCCTTAGGAAAGACATCCACATATTGGTCCACCACTACAGGATAGCTCAGACTCCTCTCGTCCACTACACCAAGGATAATACTAGTCAACTGATGAGTGATCGGCTACACCCTGCTCCAAGAAAGTTCATATTGTGCTGCAAAGGTTCCCTTCTCACTGGTGAAGGAAAACCTAGTACCATCCTCACAGATACACCGCACTTTGTGCCTAAAATAGTCGATCTAAGCATGGACTGTAGATAACCAGTCCATACCCATGATGAATTCGTACGGCCTCAATTCTGCTACCAAGAGATCACAACCAAAGCTCTCTCCTCCTAGAGTAATCTCACACTGCCGACACCAGTGTGTAATCATTGAATCCTCTCCCATATGAGTCTCTAATCATAAGGATCGAGCCAATGGCCCCACCGGAATCTCCAATATCCGAACGAGATCCATGGAAATAAAAGAGTGACTGAAACCTATGTTTATAAGAACTGAAGATAGAGTGGAGTAGACACAAATTGTACCTCAAATCAACTCCAGACCGCTGTGGTCATAAGCCTCTACCGACCCGCCACCTTCTGCACAACCTACTCCTTTGTCACGTCCTCCTCCCTACATACCTCCTCGCTCAAACCTATTCATCTGCCTTAGCGGTAATTTGACTATCTGCTAATCAGCAGTACCACAGGTCGGGAAATGGAGAGCCACATGACTCTGCCTACCACACGAGTATCACCGTCTGCTCCTCTTCTGACCTCCTTTTCCTTGTGAGCTCCGCACCTCCGACCCTATATCTTGGGGTCATCCTCCGGAAGGTCAAGCCCACTTGGGCCTCTGTTTCATCTGCCTATTGCCTGCAGTAGATGACTCAACTGCCTGTAGTCTAGTGTAGGTTCTCACCGTTGGTGCCTACTTAGCTAGGAATATCTCCACCAATAGTGCTCTCACTAGTACTTTGACTTACATCGAGATGTTGAGCAATATCATCAATGCTTTGATCTCCTGTCAGAGTCCTTGATCAATGGTCTGGTTTATGAAGAAAGGGTCTCATACCATGTTAGTGGAGTAGCGAGAGAGGTTAGAGAATCTTGTCGAGTACTGGTTCACTATCAGGCAGCCCTTCTATAAGTACTGCATCTCCTGAATATGCACTGAGCATAAAGTCACTGGTATGAACTCCAGACTAAAGAGGATTTCAATGTCCAACCAGGAAAGAGTCGCCTCTTTGTGTGTATAGAGAGTCAGGCACCACCATCTCTCTGTTGTGACCTGAAATAGACTAGTATCTAGGATCACCATCTGGTCTGCGGGTGTCTCAACCAAGAGGAAAACTCATGCCACAACCTCCAGCTAGTCCTCAGCTACCTGCAGATCAGTATCACCTTGAAACCTCGAAGGCCTTTCTATTTGGAAATCGTGCACCGTGCTCAGTCATCGTGTACTATCCACCAATGGGGATGGTGGAAACTGCTTCCCTACGGGTGGTGGTGCTGCTGGTACACCACCCAGAGGTGCTATCACCGTAATAGGGCCCTACACCAATGCCTCATCGCTCGGTGGGATGTCATCGTGATCTCTTACTAGAATCCTGGCTGGCTGTCTATGCGGTGCCATCCCAGAGATAGAAAGATGCACCATGGTCAATAAGTTATACCTGGTGAGATGATTTAATAGAGATCAAAAGAAAAACATTTCCAAAACACACACAAATAGTGTTTTCATGTATCGAGTTGGAAATAAGAACTCTTGGTCCTGGTGTATGGATACGTCAGTCGCCGCACCAAAACTGGACTCCCCGAACTATAATCCGAACTCAGGACACTTAACACTATTTCTCCATTGAAAACACAGACTCTTAGTTTTTTTGTTAGAACTGACCTCCTTTGATACCACTTTGTCTTAACGCATCCCCGAGACCCTTTCTGCGAGTACCCCAAGCATGCCTTCCATAGGCTAGGGGTTGTTGACTAGAATCATAAAGACATGTCCCAAAAAGGGAAGGCATTTCCCTTAAACCTGTACACACACAGACTAGGTACACTACAAAATCAAACCACAAAGTAGAACTACTGATAGTAAAACTGTGAACTGAAAGTAAAAAGGGCTAGTATACAGAACCAACTGAAAAGAAAATACCACAAAAAGGGAAAAACGTGTTCCAGAGGTCGTACCCCAAGGATCCTACCTGAAGGGTAGGCACAAATCGTCATCAGTAGTTACTGCTGGTCACTAAATCAATCAATAACCTTCGAGCACCATCTAGCCCTGGCTCCCCAAGTCCTAGTCAAGCTGTCCGTCATCTGCACAAGGAATAACAAGGTGCGAGTGAAGCCTGACCTAAACCATCATTGAAGTTGGTCAAAGTTTAAATTTTTTAATCCTAATATCTATAGTATATGTGGAAAGCAAGGTTGGACCCACAGAGAAGGAAAATTTGACCACTATTCTTCTAAAATTTTTCAAAAGATCCCACTGTTGTCAGCAGTGGAATAATTTTTCTATTTTTTAAAATTTTTTTTATATTGTGTACTAATGAAACACTACAACATTTTTGAGTTTTTGTTCTAAACTATATTGAAATAAGGAACAAGCTAAAAACAGTAACAAACAAAGATATAAAATGCTGATAAGTGAACAATCAAGTAAAATGCCTGGGGAAAAATCTCCATTCTACTGGTTTTAAAAGTATTCCAATTCACTTAAAAGTTACTGCATTGCACCACCTAAAAGAGAATGAATTATCTCCACCACCAAGAGTTAAGTCACACAGGCTGATTGATTTTGGAGTTCACCACTCCAAAACAAATCAAATGTAAATTTTTTGAAAGGATAATGACAATATGAAAAACTCACCGTAAGTCCCGAAGTAATCGTGAATTTATTATTTTTTTAAAGATGTATCCACGATCAAACTCACAGATTTGATTGTGGATTTTTGAAAATTTAGTTCTAGTGGTGACAAGAAATTGAATGAACTCAGCATCATTCTCGACGATTGATACTGAACACATTAATGTATTAAAGTAAAAAGGAAGAAAAGTAACCAGTAGAAGTTGTAATTCCCCGAGCTTGAAGATTTAGCCAATTAATTTTTTCATTATCAATATAAGAAATGAAGGCATACTAGAACAGAGTACAATAATTCCAACATGAAGGAAGAAGAACTCCGCTAATACTACTCTACACTCAGGCTCCGAGGCCTCCATCTCATCTCCAGTGCTGCTATGCTATATCCCATACATCTTCGCTCTCAAAAATGGTGTGCGTTTCTTGTGAATGAGTGTCTCTTTACAATAATCTCCCACTATTCTATTGCTGCTCTGCTTTAAATGTCATCTCTCATCTACTATTTTTCACCGCACATCTCCACCGACTTGAACTTGTCTTTTTCTATTTCATCGCACACGTGCGTTCTTTCATGACAGGCACGTCGCACAAGTTTTCCCCTCGTAACTAACTTCTGCTAAGTTATTTGAAAGAACCTGGACATTTTCCCACCTCTTGAATGATCCTAAAATGTTAATAAAAGAAAAATAAATAAATGATAACGCAAATAATGATAAATAGTTAATTTTTAAGTTAAGTGTTATATTACTCGTTAAAAGTTAACTAAAGTTAATTATAAAAGACTCAAGTTGATAATTATTATTTAATAGATTAAATATTAAAATTATGAATAATAAAATTAATAAAATTATTATGTTTTTAATTTATTTTTATTCATTAATTTATTTTATTACTATAAGTACTATTAAAAATTATTTAACATAACTTAATCTAATTCTTAAATTGGACCACTAGTAATTACTTTATTTTAAAAAGTTAAAACTGATTACAACTTAGTTTAATTAAATAATTTAATTAATTTAACATTTTAGTTAATTAATTATTAACCATTTATTAAATATGAACAATTTAATTATTATATTATTTATTTGTTTATTTGTTTCTTTTTATTTATTTATTTTATTTATTAAGCTTATCTCTTCCCCCCCAAATCACAACACTACAAGGGGGAAGGTTTTCTTCTTCAAAACTGGTTTTCCATTCCTCCTTCCATCTCCACCACGCTGACTCCTTCGGTCTTCATCGACAAGGCTCGAGCTATGACCTTCTCCTTCTGTTCGGCTAGATCAGGGATTTATCTACAACACTGCTCCTCCATTGTTGCGTATTAACCAGTTCATCAAGAGGTGAGACTTTGACAGAGGATCTCCTCGGCTTCACCTCCGGAAGAACTCATCTTCGACTTCTCCTCTTCGACCTCAAAACTAAACTCGGCAAGGTGAACACAACCTAGAGACTCTCTAATAGGCGGTACCCCCTGGAAAACAACATGGTGATGAACCGAAGTATGGTAGAGGCATTTTTTGATTTTCCAGAAGGGTGAGGTTGTGATTAAATCAGGATTCTGGAAAAAGGTTTGAACCGATTGAAGCAATATTTTCAATGTCTATTTTTAATTTTAAATCTTTAATTTGTTTCCTCCAATTTTGGGTCTGTTTTTAGTATGATATGAAACATAAGCTTTGTAGGAATCATTTCTCCAAAAGGATGGTTTAATTTGTCAAATTCAGATTATATTTGTATGTATTTCAAGTTTTGATGTTGTTGTGGATTTTCATTAAATTAATTGAAATTGAAATCGAGGATGAAAATAAAAATGATAGTGAAGAAATTGAGGACCCGCATCAATCTGCCGCTGTAGGTGGAAACGAAGGAATTTAGTATATGGTTGGAGGGGCGTCGGTGCTTGAAGGGTGGGTATGGATTAGTGAGACAAAGATCCGCTCCAGTGTGTGTGGTGCCACCAATGGAAAAGTAATAGTGAAGGAAGGGGAGCAGTGTGACGAGGGGGGAGAAAGAACGGTGAGTAAAATAGGAGATCGGGGAAGTGAAAGAATCGGTGAGTTAAGATTAAAGCTATTGGTGAGTGGGTGATGCCAATAAAGGAAAATGATCAGTGGGTCAATGACTCACCGATAGTTAGATAAAAATAAGACACCGAAATAACAATGATTAAATGTATCGATGAGTGCGTAAGACACTGATAAAAGAAGAGAAGGATTGGTGCATCAAGACAAATAATAAGACACTAAAAGAAGAAAAATAAAAAAAAGTCATCGATTTTTAAAATAATTATTAATCGGTGTGACATGAAACAGATGATGTTTTGGGAGATCGGTGAGTTAGTGACTCACTGATAGTTGAAAATAAAATAATATTCTGAAGATATGAGAGACTGAAACTGATGAAAAGGATTGGTGTGTCGCAACATCAGTGTGTCGCGAGAGACCGATGGCATTTTGAAGTAATCAGTGAGTCACAACTCACTGATAAAATAAAAAACATCGGTGTGACAAAAGATCAGCGAGACAAAGAATCGGTGTGACGTAGCATCGATGTGTTACTCACCGATAGTACAAATTGAGATGTTATCAATAAAAATTAATTTATATCAAGTAATAAAATGAAAAAAACATTAAATAATTAAAACAAAAGTCTAATTAACTAAGTTGTTAAAATCTAATTAGTTAACTATAACTAGAATATAACTAAATTATTTAACAAACTAAAAATAAAAGTTACTTAATTATTAACTAAGAATATAAAAATTAAGATTAATGAAAAACTCATACAAAGAATTAACTGCACACATGAAATAATTAAAATTAACTAAAGATATTGAACAAAAAATTTAATTAATTAGAAGACAAAATGAAAACTTAAAATCAATAACACTTTAATTTATTAAACTTTACCTTAAATTTATAACTTATTTATTAAGAAAGATGGTTAAACATATTATTAAACAAATTAAATTTATTCTAATAAATCTTAATTAAAGGATAGAATATTAAGATTTTTTTCTAAATTAATTAGAACACAAATAATTAAATTAAATGATTATTTATTATTAATGTCAAATTATTAAAAGGTGAGAAGATTAAGATTAATAAGATAAAAAGTAATTTAATATAATTAGAATAATTAGAAATACTAAATAAAAATACTAAAAACAAAAAATTTATTACAAAAAATGATTAATTAACAGATTTATTAATAAAAATACAAATATGCCAATATTTATTAAAAAGTGTCACAAATAAGTAATTAAATTGATAATAATTAAATAAAAGATGTGGAAAAACTAAGTAAAAACAGTGCGACATCAAATTCCCCTACACTTTAACATTGTTTGTCCTCAAACAATCCCATGTTTTATTATCTTTGAAAAATAGTAAAGTGTATTTATGATTAAGATCACACTATAACATGTTCGGCCATTTAAAAATAGAGGACTAAAAATTGATTTAGGCTTAAGAAAATAAAATTTCAGATCAATTCTTGCCTAAAACTAATACTCAAAGGTAATTAAGAAAGTAAATAACGTCCATCAAACAAGATTTCATGCATCATATGTGAACCTACTTAATGATTTACTTCAATCCAAAATCAGTTTCTAAATCCAAAAATTAAAAGATGTAAAATATCAATGGAATTAAAACCTTAACCAGGTAACATTTTACTTTTATTTTTCACCTGGGTTCCGAAAATAGATACATTTTTTACGAATCACCTTATTGATACAACCTAAATGATTTCTATATAATCCGATTGTCCCCTTCTTCATCTAGCATTAATCATTCCCCTCACCCTAATGAACTCTTTTTTGACCCTAGACACTTTATTTATTTTTCCCAATCCATGTTTCATTATGCTAAGCACAGTTCATAAGAACTTATTCAAGTTGAACAGTGGGATTATAGTAAACAGAAATTCACCCAGCATCTAGGGTCTTAGATATTCACTATGGGATCCCATATGCCCAGACTTCTCTGGTTAGAAACGTTTTATATAAAAAACATTTCCATTAGCTCATTAAGATGATTACTTTTAATAATTAAAAGATAAAAGGGACCCCTAGAATTATAATCAAACTTCCAGTTCCAATGATTATGATCATAATTCTATTAAAAGGATACCCATATCACTTTCATAAGTAGTTCCTAAACTGAATTTCCATCAAATCACTATGTAAGATCACTCAACAATCATCCAACCACATTAATTTTAGATTCAAAGCAACTCTTAACTACCATTCAGGGCGCCGTTCAAAGGCAAGACCCAATTGAGTATAGTGTACAACTTAGAAATATAACAGATTTTTAAAATATTTTAACCATTTTTTATAAAAAGTTTTAAGTGAAATGAGAATTTATGGGCTTAAATTAAATCACAGTTTAGCACAGTCAAGAATTGACCCCCTAATTTCCCCATAGAGAAGGAAAATTTGACCACTATTCTTCTAAAAACTTTCAAAAGATCCCACTATTGTCAGCAGTGGAATAATTTTTCTATTTTTTTTAAAAACTTTTTTTATATTGTGTACTAATGAAACACTACAACGTTTTTGAGTTTTTTTCTAAACTATAATGAAACAAGGAACATGCTAAAAATAGTAAGAAACATAGATATAAAATGCTGATAAGTGAACAATCAAGTAAAATGCTCAGGAAAAAATATCCATTCTACTGGTTTTAAAAGTATTCCAATTCACTTAAAAGTTACTGAATTGGACCAACTAAAAGAGAATGACTTATCTCCCTTGCTAAGAGTTAAGTCACACAGGATGATTGATTTCGGAGTTTTCCACTCCAAAATAAATCAACTGTAAAAATTTCGAAAAGATATTAACAACAGGACGAACTCCCCGTAAGTCCCGAAGTAATTGTTAATTTTTTTTAAAGATGTATCCATGATCAAACTATTCGATTTGATTGTGGAGTTTTAAAAATTTAGTTCTAGTGGTGAAAATAAATTGAATGAACTCAGCATCAATCTTGCCGATTGATACTGAACACATTAATGTATTAAAGTAAAAAGAAAGAAAAGTAACTAGTAGAAGTAGTAATTCCCCGATCTTGAAGATTTATCCAATTAATTTGTTCACTATCAATACAGGAAATGAAGGCATACTAGAATAGAGTATAAAAATTCCAACATGAAGGAAGAAGAACTCCCCTAATACTACTCTGCACTCGGGCTCTAAGGCCTCCAGCTCGTCTCCAGTGCTGCTCTGCTATCTCCCAGACATCTTCGCTCTCAAAAATGGTGTGCGTTGCTTGTGAATGAGAGTCTCTCCCCAATAATCTCCCCCTATTCTATTTCTACTCTACTTTAAATGTCATCTCTCATCTACTGTTTGTCACCGCACATATCCACCGACTTGAACTCATCATTTTTCTATTTCACTGCACACGTGCGTATTTCATGACAGGCACGTCGCACTAGTTTTTCCCTCATAACGAACTTCTGCTGAGTTAGTTGAATTCACTTGAACATTTTCCCGCCTCTTGAATGATCCTGCAAATTTAGAATAAATAAATAAATAAATGAGAATTCAAAGAATTAAAAATAGTTATTTTTTAAGTTAAGTGTTATATTACTCGTTAAAAGTTAACTAAAGTTAATAAAAAAACTCAAGTTGATAATTATTATTTAATAGATTAAATATTAAAATTATGAATAAAAACATTAATAAAATTATCATGTTTTTAATTTATTTTTATTCATTAATTTATTTTATTAATTTAAGTATTATTAAATATTAGTTAACATAATTTAATGTAATTCTTAAATTGGACCACTATTAATTACTTTATTTTAAAAAGTTAAAACTGATTACAACTTAGTTTAATCAGATAATTTAATTAATTTAACATTTAATTTAATTAATTATTAATTATTTATTAAATATGAACAATTTAATTATTATATTATTTATTTGTTTAACTATTTTTTTAATTTATTTATTTTATTTATTAAGCTTATCTCTTCCCCCCCCAAATCATGATGCTATTGGGGGGAAGGTTTTCTTCTTCGAAACTGGTTTGCAGTTCCGCCTCCCATCTCCACCGCACTAAGTCCTTCAGTCTTCATCAACAAGGCTCGAGCTGTGACCTTTTCCTTCTGTCCGGCTTGATCGGGCCTTTATCTACAACACTGCTCCTCCCTTGTTGCATCTTAACGAGTCCCGCAAGCAGTGTGACTTCGACAATAGATCTCCTCAGGTTCACCTCTGGTATAACTCCTCTTTGGAATCTTCTCTTATACCTAAAACTGAACTTGGCAAGGTGAACACAACCCAAAGACTCTCCGACAGGCGGTACCCCTGGTGAACAATGCGGTGAGGAACTGAAGCATGGTAGGGGCATTTTCTGATTTTCCAGAAGGGTGAGGTTGTGATTAAATCAGGATTCTGGAAAAGGGTTTTAACCGATTGAAGAAAGATTTTTGAAGTCTATTTTTAATTTTAAATCTGTAATTTTTTCCTTCAATTTTGGGTCCGGTTTCAGTATGCAATGAAACAAAAGCTTCGTAGGAAGAATGGCTTCAAAAGGATGGTTTAATTTGTCAAAATCAGATTATATTTTTGTGGATTTCAAGTTCCGATGTTGTTGTGGATTTTCATTAAAATGATTGAAATTGAAATCGAGGATGAAAATAAAAATTATAGTGAAGAAATTGAGGACCTTCATCGATCTGATGCTGTAGGTGGAAATGAAAGAATTCAGTATATGGCTGGAGGGGCGTCAGTGCTTGAAGTGTTGGTGTGGATCAGCGAGAAAAAGATCAACTCCAATGTGTGTGGTGCCACCAATGGAGAAACAACAGTGAAGGAAGGGAACCAGTGTGATGAGGGGGGAGAAAGAATGGTGAGTAAAATAGGAGATCAGGGAAGTGAAAGAATCAGTTAGTTAAGATTAAATCTATCAGAGAGTGGGTGATGCCGATAAAGGAAAAGGATTATTGAGTCAATGAATCACCTATAGTTAAATAAAAATAAGACACTGAAATAACAATGATAAAATGTATCGGTGAGTGTGTGAGACACTGATAAAAGAAGAGAAGGATCGGTGCATCAAGACAAATAATAAGACACCGATAGAAGAAAAATAAAAAATGAGTCACCGATTATTAAAATAAAGAGTAATCGGTGTGACATGAAACAAATGATGTTTTGGGAGATCGGTGAGTTAGTGATTCACCGATTGTTGAAAATAAAGTAAGATGCCGAAGATATGAGATACTGAAACCGATGAAAAGGATCGGTGCGTGGCAACATTGTTGTGTCGTGAGAGACCGATGACATTTCAATGTAATCGGTGAGTTGCAACTCACTGATAAAATAAAAAACTTCAGTGTGAAAAAATATCAGTGAGACAAAGAATCGGTGTGACGCGGAATCGGTGCGTTACTCACTGACAATACAAATTGAGATGTTAGCAATAAAAATTAATTTATATCATGTCATAAAATGAACAAAACATTAAATAATTAAAACAAAAGTCTAATTAACTAAGTTGTTAAAAACAAATTAATTAACAATAATGAGAATATAACTAAATTATTTAACAAAATAAAAATAAAAGTTACTTAATTATTAACTAAGAATATAAAAATTAATAATAATGCAAAACTCATACAAAGAATTAATCGCACACATGAAATAATTAAAATTAACTAAAGATATTAAACAAAAAAGTTAATTAATTAGAAGACAAAATGAAAACTTAAAATTTAAAACACTTTAATTTATTAAACTTTACCTTAAATTTATAACTTATTTATTAAGAAATATGGTTAAACATATTATTCAACAAAGTAAATTTATTGTAATAAATTTTAATTAAAGGATAGAATATTAATATTTTGTCTAAATTAATTAATGCACAAATAAAGAAATTTAATGATTATTTATTATTAATGTCAAATTATTAAAAGGTGAGAACATTAATATTAATAAGATAAAAAGTAATTTAATATAATTAGAATAATTATAAAGACTAAAGAAAAATACTAAAAACACGAATTTAATTATAAAAAATGATTAATTAAAAGATTTATTAATAAAAAAACAAATAAGCCAATATTTATTAAAAAGTGTCACAAATAAGTAATTAAATTGATAAATAATAAATAAAAGATGTGGAAAAACTAAGTAAAAATAGAGACACATCAAAGCCCATGCAGGGGTGATTATAAAAATACCTGGTAGGGACCCCGAGACTCCTGAAGGTCTCACAGAATTCCTCAACAGAAAAATACACAAATTATGACCTCAAACACAAATCACAAAGTAAAATACAGCTCACACCAGGTATACAACTTAAAGAACATGAATAAATATGATTTTTCTTAAGCTATATCATTTTATTCTACTGGGTAGCTCGGCTACTGATCTGAGAATAGTTGCTCTACTGTCGATCCACAAAGGGTGGCACTGCTGCTGATCTACGGAGAGTCACTTTCATACCAATCCACATGGGGTCACACTACTACCGATCCAAGTAAGGTCACTCTCATACCAATCCATGAAGGGCCACACCATTTCCTATCCATGGAGAGTCACACCGCTGTCATTGCATGGAGAGTTGCACTCATGCCGATCCACGAAGGGTCGCTCTTCACTTGATAGCCAGCCACTGGATTCCCACACATAGTATGCTTGAGTTCTGGAGATTTTTCTTCTCAAGATATTGGTCGTACCTCAAACACTATGAAGTCCCACTTAGAATTAACCCAAAGGACCATCTTGTCATAAGGGTTCCAAAGCGACAAACGATGTGTCAATCCGACGCTTGATCTGTAAGTTATAAGAAAAAATATAAATAGGACCCGATTGGATTCAAATATTATCCAACCCAGCCATATTACAAATTCTAACAAAACCCAAGTTGAGTATCTCAAAAGGACCATCCCGTCCCAAGGGTCCCAACTCCACAGATAGTGTGTCAATCAGATGTCTAATTTGAGAGATATAACAGTTTTAGTGAAACGATACTGGCCAGGTCTGGGTCTGGCCCAAACGGCGGGTCCGACTCGGATCACGGGTTCAGCCTGGCCGGTGGGTCTGGACTGCTTAGACAACCCGCCCCCATGTGGGCCGGTTCTCCCAGCAGGCAGCACCAGTGGGGGGCCGCCCCTCCTTCCGAAACTGCTGGCTGGAGCCGGCCGTTGTGTCTAGCCGAGCGTCCCAAGTGGGCCTCTTCGTTTCCCACATGCGGTGCATCAACACTGCGCCTTCAACTTGCTGCAGCTCCTGCCACTGTGGTGCCTGAGGGTGCTGCTTCTCCGTACGGCCGACATGGGCTGGCTGCCACCGCCGGTCACCAGCAACGCAGTGCCGGTGGTGCCGCGTCGACGACTGCTTCCGTGGGCCACTAGAGATGCTCCGATGGTCTATTTTCCTTTCTGTCTATGCCTACAGGCCACCTGGGTCACCGCTTTCATTTCGAAGCTCAAGTAATCTCCTTGCCACCGTGTTTCTCAGTCACCCATAAATAATTCACAAAACCCAAGAGCGGCGGAGCGACCAGTCCTTGTTTGTATTTTCTCACATCCTCCTCATTAGCATTTTATGAGGGGGGGTGATTACAATCAAAATTGAGAAAGAATAATCCCCAAAAAGAAACCCTAAAACAACCTCCCACAATAAATAATGAATCACGGATCAACCCATTGGTCGGTTGATACATGTTCTTTATATTAATCAAGAACAATAAAAGAGGGATATTAAAAACATAAAACAATTAAATTTCCTACCTGGATTCGGTGGAATCCATTGTGGATAAAGGAAGGAATCCACGTTCGAAGCCGTTCGTCGTTGTTCATCGATTTCCAGTTCGAGTTCTCCAGTGGTCTTCAATCGATCACCATTCTTCATTGGAGGGTGGCATCGTCAGTATTTTGTCAGAGATTCCTCTCATGGTTTCTGAATTCCCTTGCCAATAGTTTGTTTAATAAAACAAATAATCCCCACGTTTTTTTCATTATTATGGTTCATTAATGAATCTTAATTAATGAACCTATTGAAAACACAGACATTTTGGTTATACAACAAAGTGATAGGTTATTAAATGATTCTCATTTAATGATTCTCGTTACATTGCGGGACTGCAAACTGTCTCTCAAAGGTTGAAAAAATAATAAACTAACTCAAGAGTTATTTTATTATTTTTTTTTCAAAAAGTCAAAAATTTAACTTTTCCATTCGACCCTTACCGACAAAAGTTAAGCTTCTTCTATGCGAATCGCGGTACTGCGTATTCAACGGTGCTCTCAGATTTTCAATCTGAGCACTAGTTCAAAAGTTAGAAAATACCACCCACACGTTTACTGAATGTACCTTAAAAAAGTTAAAAAATCATTTTCGGGCTCTTCGGGCCTCAGAATCATATACCGTCAAATTTCAAAGTCTCGTAAAAATTCAATATAATTAAAAAAAATCATACGGAATTCTCGGGTCATTACAGGGATTCTCATAGACGAGAAGAGTTTGAGAGGTATCAGATGTAATAACCTGGATTTCCCTCAAGCCCTTCCTTTGTGAAATTCCAGTGTTGTGATGTCCAAATACCATCAGTGGATCATTTCAAAGAGTTTTAATTTTTTTTATAGATTTTTCATTGGCATGTTAATGCGTCGGCATGTCAGTGCGTCGGTATATCAGTTCGTCAACATGTTAGTGTGTTAGTGAGTCAAGGGGAATCAAAATCATTGTGTCAAGGTGGAGTCAGTATCAGTGAGTCAAGGGGCATTGACATTGGTGAGTTGAGGGCATCAACATCGGTGAGTCAAGGGCATCGATGTCGGTAGGTTAGGGTGTAAGTAGGTCAAGGAATCAGTATATCGAGGCATCGGTGGGTCATGTCTGTTGGTCGTGTCGGTAGCACACCTGTCCATAGATCAACATTGGTGAATCACCCGTCAATGACTCATTTTCAGTTTTTCTAGTTTTTCACTATTTTTCTAGTTTTTACTCTGTTGCGTGTTTTTCTGTGTTTAATGTAAATATATCAACTGACAACCGTCTGCTGGTATATCTCTACCATTTTTAAGGGGAATTGTTAAATCTCAATTAATTCCAATGTGTGAAACCGTTGAGCTACATGGTCTAGCCACAATCTGACTTTTATGTACTTCGAAATGGTCTCCTAGATTTTAGGATCTGGCCTATTCTTAAGACAGGATCCTCTCTTCCTTACTTATTTCATTTTCCCTTAGTTCACCCAGGGACTTCCTCCCAAGAGGAGTTGTGCACCCGTACTAGAGCCCTTCCTGCTTAGACTTGGATTTCTTCTTACAAGTCACACCATCCCCAGTTCTTGGTGTAAGAAGGAACTTCAATTCTTGATCATCCAAGTAGGGAATTTCTTTTTCTTCTCTTTAATTGTGCATCATGTGGGGTGAGTATATTAATGGTTCCTTATGAGTAATGTCTGAATAATCTTCCCAAAATGAGAATTAAATAATAATTTAATATGATCAAAAGATAACTCACATAGATAAAATAATGGTCGGGGAGTGATTTCACGTTTGTAGCCTATTTTATTTTGTTATATTTGATTATTTTATGACTATTGTGGCTGGACAACTTCTAAAAATCATGACCATTGGAGGTCTTTTCTTGTTCACTAATGTTCGGTTTCTTTGTGATGTTTTGACTCATAAATGTAATGGGAAATATGATTAATCTCTTACACTCGGTTAAATAAAAGGATTCCCTATGATCAAACCTATTCTATGATCACCCCAGTTATATTAAAGTGGAAATTAAAGAACCCCCTTTTCGGTTAAATTTGAACACGCCTGGTTTGATGGTTGTGGTTATGTACTATGTGTTCTGGATTGGGTTATTTGAGATTTATATGTGGGGTGGTACCATGGGTGAGGGGTGTTGGTGTCTCAGTCTAAGAGATTGATTGATTGAGTAATAAATAAACTTGTGGGCAGTGGGAATGTACTTTATATGTTATCATATCAGTATGAGAGATTGATTGATTGTGGAATGGATGAAATTATAGGCAAATGAACTACCTCTATGTTGTATTGTGGTCACGAAGCGATGTCAAGCAATGGGACTACAGTATGGTTGTGGACTCGATATGTAGTGGTATTGCATTGGGGATTTTTTTGGACAATGAGGCTGCCTGGATGGGTTGTGAGATAAAGAAATTGCGGTGTTACTTTAAAGAATGTTAGTTGATATTAGTTGAGTGGGGATGTGCAGTAGGACTGCAAGTCTAGTTTTGTGCTATTGTTTTGTGTTGTTGTATAGTGAGAATTTGTTTGGTTTTGTTGGTTTCTCAGTGTGGTTATAGTTGTTAGTTTCCCAGTAGTGTTGGAATAATTTAATTGAATCCCCTTAAATAAATAAATGAATAGAAATTGAATGAAAAAGGGGATGGGCTTTGCTTTGGCCGTGGTTATTGTTTGGTTGTGCTTATAGGGGTAGCAACAAAAGCGGTGCTGGTGTGGGCTTGTTGGTTATTTGTGTGTGAAACCCATAGGTTGGGGTTGAGTGTTTGTTTACCTATATATATATATATAAATTTTAGTTCCTTGAGATTTCTATACACACCCCGCCCTTATTGAGAACTACGTGCTGAACACCTCCATTTCATGGGGGAGGGTGTCTTTCCCAACATCCTGGTGGGAGGATGGATGGCTAGTTATTGATTTTCTTCTTCAAAGCCTCTTCTGAATCTTTCCACTTGGGCTTATCCGGGTAGGCTGTAATGGCATGAGGCTTACCATAGTACATGATTCTTTGGAAATGGTTTGTTTTGGATGAGGGGCTCAGGTGTTTGTGGGTTGGGTATGTTTTTCCCAAATATATTTGGTATGAGGCTCAAGTGTCTTCGGGGATGGTGTGTGGTTGTTCTGACCCAGGTGTCTTCAAGTGTGGTGGTTATTGTTGTGTCCTAGGTGTCTGCGGGCGTGGTTGTGTGTGGTTTGAGGCCCCTGTGTGTGCGGGCAGTTTGTGGGAGTGGGACTACGTGTGGGAAGAGTGGCGACATCAAGACATCAGATTGTTAATAATGAGAAGTTAACAAGTGGGAAAAGTGGTGTGTGAGGTACCCAAATGTCGATGTGCACACATTATTACTTTACTTGACTTGAATTACTTAGGTGAGCATGCCTTGGTGAGGTTGGGTTGGTTAGTATTCCTTGGTAGGTGGTTGAGGCTCTACTATTTTCTCACAAGGGAATTAGTATGTTCCCTCACTTGTGCATTAGTAGATTTATTTTTTCCTACTGAGTATACTTGTATTCTCACCCTATATATGTAAATCTGTTTTCAAGTTTCTAGGAGGAACTTGAGGACCGTGATGGAATTTACTAGCTCGGTCGTTGGAATGTTTACTATTTCTACTTAGTTTCCTTTATTTTGGTACATTACTTGGGAGTTTTTTATTACTTTGGATCAGTTTTACTATTGAACATGCATGTAGGAATGGATTATTGGCTTTATTTTTGCATTTAGTCTTTGGTGTTGTTGGTATTTACCATATTACCTCTCGATCTTGTTCTATAAAAAGGTTAATGCCTTCTATTTATGTGAGATTTTATACCCTTTGTGCTAGTTTCCACTCCGGGACCTACTAAAGGTGGGAATTGGGGGTCATTATCTCTACTTCATCTTGAAGAAGGAAGGGAAGAGCACTTTTCCATCCCTTCCCTCATCTTGGAGAAGGCAGTTCATGACATGAACTGATGTGTAAAATTTTAAAAATAAGTCTCTAATAAAAATGGTTTGGAAATTAAATAAAAAATTAAATAAAATGGTGTGAAAATTAACTAAATAAGTAGTAGTAATTAATGTCTTCATGATGTCTATATATATTTTGACACCATGTATTATGCCCATTCATTTCTAAACAAATTTATTTTCCATATTTTACTTCTCCTTGAGAAACAGATCAAAAATAACATATTAGCATTCTAATATGAATGCTTCACACCCCAAATATATTTCAAAGGTCATATCCCATAATATATCACAAAAATAGTAGGTAATAATATAAATTTGATGTCATAAAACAATTTAACACCATGTATATTTCCCACTCATCTCTAAAACAATTTACTTATTCTTTTGATTATATAGATTATTGGTAATATTAGCAGTACTGAGAAAATATAGACAAATAAAAAATTATAAATTTTTAATGAAATTATAATTACCTTCAGAAATTACCTATTCTGGTATGATAGTCTTTTGATGGTATATGATTTCTTTCATAAATTTTCAAATATAATATTAACATTTGTTGTTATCTTTCTTCAAACACTGCACAAACATTAATAAAAATAAATATTTTTTTTGAAATATGTTTTGATAGTTAAATATTTCTCTATATACCTTAATTGTTTTCCATTTGAATTAATCCATAGACTTATTCTTTTCAGTTATGTACCATATAACATGATTTATCCAGTATTTTTAGATCACCCTATCATAAGAAAATTCTTGTTAAAAAATAGACTAAAAGATATAATTCGAAGTTTATCTACAAAATATTGGTTTTAGTGCATTAAAAATTTAAAATACACATCTTGTGTTGTTGATTTGATGGAAATGTATGTATTGGATACAAAAAATAAATATTTTGGGGATCCGTATTGATTGAGATAAGTATCCAGTGCCTCTAAAAAAACAAAAACAAAAAATTAATGAAGAAATTAAAATATATTTTATATGATTAGATTGAAGATTTTTCCCTTGCATTGTAGGAATTTTTTTCTATTGTATGATATTTTGTTCTCAAACCCCTCGTTTAGCTCATTTTTTTCTTATCAATTTCTTTTAACTCCAATTAAATTTTTTCTATATAAATGATACAAGGATTAATGAATACAAATTGTGATTTGTAGGTTTTTTCCTTTATAAGAAGTAAGATAAATTCCTATAGAAATTATGAATATTTATTAACTTTAATGTCTATATTATATATTTTTTTGGATATATGTATTATGAAAATTTACCTTATGTATATATTCACAACTGAGACTCCCATCCATTCAAATTTGAGAATATCATTTATACTCTCGAGACCAACCACTTCTGTAATGAAAGTTCAGAATATTTATCCTTTATATATAATGTAGGAAAAAAAATCCATATTTTAATTTGGTATCTATATGAGGTTTTAATGATAATATATATTGTAGTGGAACTGGCGGGGAGAAGTTACTCACAAAAGGTATTTTTGTTTTCTTGGTTGATTCACTATATTTTCTTGATCTGACCTTCTATTTCCCCATCGTTTTATCCGTCTGTAATACCATACCTCACTTTAGACCTTTTTTCATCAATTGTTATAGGTTTTTCATTAGAAAAAAGTTTTTAAGGACATACCTCATGTGTATTTATAAGATTATTTTTCCATTATATGAAATTTACAATATCATCATTGATTGTTGTAATATCTGGATCATTAAGTGGAATAGGAAACTCAACGATTGACTCTTGAGATACTTTATTGCCCATTAATTTGTGATTTTTGGGTATTTATTTGTTGTGTATCATGTCTCTTAGGATATTATACACCATACCCCTCACAACTAGGTGATGCATGGGTGTTGATAGATATAAATCACATACAACTTTACCCTATAGAATTTTAGAAATATAGAGTTATTGGAAGTTGTTTGATTCAAATTTAATAGAAAGAGTAATGAAAAAATTGATTACCATGGGTAAGGTATGTGGTTGAGGGAATTAATAGCCTCAAATCTATTGGGGTTATTTGGTTGTTCATTTTGTGCTCTTTGTTCCTCTACCGATTCACTTTGATCCTTTCACATATATTATTCTACCAAACCAGATCGAACAATAATATATTAAAAAGCATCTATTTGTGCCAGAAATAATTTTATCAAATGATTTATATCTTATTGAAGTTTTTTCTTCTCAAAATATTTTCTAGGAAACACTCCAAAACCTACAACTCTAGCACAACCATATTATTCTAGCTGCTTCAAATCTACTGAAAGTAGTTTTTGTTGCAGAACGATCATTTTTTATTTTTGTGTCTAAACTGCATGAAAAATATATGAACATAAATTAATATTTTTATATAATACTATTATAAATAATAATTAATTATTATTATATCATAATTAAACATGTTTCTCATACTATTGTTTTATTTTCATCAGTTAGTTTACCCTCCTTATTTACATGTGCCTCCTTCCATAACACATGATGTGGGGTTGAAGTGGATTCTAATTTTGATTCATCAATATACATATAAAAAAATAGAATATGTTGTTTAATATATTATAAAACATTTATTTTTGATTTAAAATGCATACCATTTTATTATCTAGTGAATAATACCCCATCCTTGCTTTGTGATAAGGGTATATTAGTTTTGATGCATGTTGTTTATTTTCAGTACTCCTTTACTGTTTCATAAATTAATATTTTTGAATCGAGTTAGATAAAATAAATAATTTCAAATAATATATTATTGAATAAAATAAACCTAAAATTATTTCTCATTGTGATGAATTATGAATGAATTCAATGTTTCCTACTTTATAATATGTGGATAAGTAACTTGTGGGTTCGGATTTTGTTTCCCCTAAACATACCTAAGATGAAACATGGTAAGAAGTGTTCAGAAGCCTCAATGGGATTTTCCAGTGGCCATTAATAAAAATTTATAATGTAAACTATCTAAAATAGATGAACTATGAAAGAGATAATGAAAATTAAATCAAACTTTCATTATATAATTTTTTGGTAAAATAGAGAAAGTATATCGTAACATTACCTTAATATCTTCCCAAAGGGTTTCCTTAATTATAGGTTGGAAATGGTTCCATGAATCTATATCCATATGCACATTCATCCTTATTGTGACCCTGACATAAATAATGAACATTGACTTATTGGGGTCAATAGGTTGTCCACATTGATTCTAGCCTACCTCAAATTTTATACCCTTAATTTTTTTCTTTAATAATTTTAGTCAACACTATGATGCTGCATCATTATTGTTTTTTTTCATCAACATGGTGTTGATCCCCTGATAATTATATAGTTCCAGCATCGACCTCCTGTTCTACCCTGAGATTGGTAATATCATCATGTACATAAGTCATTTTCTGTATGAATAGACAAAAATTTAATTTGGATTATATAAATACAGTAGAGAACACATAAAATTGTTACGAGTAAAATAATAGTATATTAAAAAATAATTTAACCTACTCATTGAACTCACTTTCTTTTCCTTGAATTTTGAAGGGATTTGTATCATCTATTGAGAATCCAAATCTCCTATTTATGTTCCTCTTTAATATACAAGAAATTTTCTATATTGGGGCTGAAATGAAATGATTTTGATATCCCAACGAAAGGCTGATATTTTATTGAATTTTTATCTAACCATAAATTTTTTTAGTCAACAGTAGGACAATTGAAAAATTCTTGTTTTCTAGTTCCAAGACCTATAATATATTTGCTGCTTATGATTCTATTATGAATAACTCTTTCATTCCCCATTCTATACTTAAGTTCCCCTTAATTAATACCATTTCATCAAGTTTCACCACACTTTTGTTGTCAGCCCATTTGAAATAGAAAATCGGAACTTGAAATTTCGTATAATCTAACTTGTATAAATTTTAGATGATTCTGAAATATTACATATCCGCATAAATTAGATTTCTATACTTGGAACTAGATATGTGCTTAGCTTCCACCAAAAGAATAACTCCACTATTTTTCATTGTATTTTGGTCATCATATTATTTTATATCGAACATATAACCATTAATTACAAAACCAATGTATGATATAACATTTTAATTTTCTCCCCTAACTATCCATCAAAGTCGTTAAACAATTTAATTTGGATTTTCTGATAAATTCTTATAAATATGATCTTATAACCATCTGATAAACTATTGATTATGTGTATTTGATATCCATCCATTATCCCTTTATGTATTCAAATATATAATAATTTCCTTATGGGCCTCAACGTATGGATAAACATATTTACTATTCTGTAAAATATAAAGGTGATATTTATCTTGCTCAATGATGGTAATTTCAATAACATCCCTTCTATAAATCCATTCTCACATAAGTCATCCACTATAATGAGACTTTGGGAGATCGATGCAATCAACATCTGATATATAATCAGTACAAAATTCAATTGTTTCTTCAATAATATATATTTCTATAATAAAAATTTCTTTATAACTTCGATTCATGATGTAACCATTCAAAATATTTATATACCATTCAATGGGGTAAATTCATATGTAATAGACATGACCACATAATTGAACCTCTCTAAACAAGTGAACCATCAGGTGGACCATTATATCAAAGAATGATAGTAAGAAGAACATCTATAATTCACATTATAAGACTAAAAACTCCTTATTCATGATTGAAACTTTGTTGGGCCTATTTGTTTTCCTCACATGGATTTGAAAAAGAAGTAGAGTCTAGTTAATGTATGTCATACATTTTTAGGAAAAATGCAACACAAAGTGAAGGACAACAAATATTGCATCAAAACATGGTAGTAGTGTTATTTTATTAATTATAACTTCAAATTATTTATTAAAATGAAATTCTTGATATTTTATGAACACCCTATGGAAATTTCACACCATTAAGGAAAATGATTTTTTTTAATTTTTCTTGTCTGAATAGAGTGTAAAATACTAGAGAAAGAAGAGTATAAATGTTACCCATCCCCAATACCAAATCTTCCCTTATCCTCCTGTCAATCATGTCCAAACTAGCCTTGATACCATATTTGTTTTCAGTAACACTTAGTAATGTGATAATAACACTATCAAATACATTTTTTTAAACATGCATGACATCAAGAAAATGTATGACATACAAAAAAATTTAGAACATTAATTAAAATAAAATTGATATCTTTTTCCAACCTGATTTCATAAGTCTTTTCAAAAAATAGTTTCCCAAAAATAGTGACAATATATTTTACTTTATTAAATATTTTATCACCTATTAGTGGAGACCGTGTTGTACCTTATTTGGTATTCCCATTGAAGGCTGTCATCTAGGATCAGTATTTATGTTGTCAAGGTAAACATTTATGATGTTCTAAGAATACAATCTTTGAGTAATGATTAAAACAAAATGAGTGTGTACATTCTCAAAAAATGGGACACCCCAAAATTACTTTAATGATATATCCTAACAAATGTACACAAGTAATAAAGTCATTTATCATCCCATATAATATGACTCTCAATGTAAATTCTTTACTTCTATGAGCATCATACATTGTAACACCTGTATCCCACATCAATTTTAGATCTTCGATTAATGAATCCAAACATGAATCAATATCATTATGGGATTATTTTGGTCTAGATATAAGTAGAGACAACATAATGTATTTTTCCTTCATGTATATCAATGACTATAAGTTGTAATTTACCAACATAGCTAGTAATGTACTATAAGTACAACTATATGCGACAACAGTATTTATTCTATCTATAGATAACACAAAATGGAGGTTTCTTATCTCAATTACAAACTCAAGATACTCATAATAAATTTTATTCCACTAAGGAGAGTCTGTTGGATGACATAGTTTCAAAACATTAATTCCTATATCTGTATTCCATGTAAATTGCCTCATGGATTCTTGACATCCATATAGTCTTCTAAACTATGCAATGAAAGGAAGGGACAATATTTTTTTGAATTACTTGATTTATCTTTATTGTATCAATTCAAACCACACATAGGGATCTTTATGAGTGATTCACGGTCCTTGACAAACAATATGAAATCACTTAGACAAGAATTTTTTTAGAGATCATTACCCTTCAACGTAACATTTGTTTAGTGTCATATATTTGACAAGGACATTCACTTTCTTCTAGTATCATATCATTTAGAAGACTAGGTAGTTCTATAAATTTGGTGTCGCTCCATTTGCTACCAATTTTAGAATTTTTTAACTTCCATAGAGCTGAAAATGTTGTGTATTTAGTAAAATTGATATAAAATGGTCTCTTAGAACAACTATTTAATATCTCAAACAACATTGGACAACCACGATGGTCATATTAAATTTTAATTTTCATTTATTCTATACGACCTCCACCATCATTTACAATAGTATTCATATCAAATGATCCATAAACCATAGCATTATTATAAGGCCCCAGCCTTAAACCTTACTTAATCTTGAGTTATTACAAGATTACACATTGAGGATCTTTTCAGGTTTAGAGTTTTAGAGAATTAGATCATGAAACTTGCATTACATTCCACATTTAAACAAAGTGGTTACATAAAAGACAATATTCATTCTTCCCATCAACAGAAACCTATTTAAAATAAAACACGGATTCTTTCTTGACACATCCTTGACACTATCATCACATCATGTACCCTTCCCTTGACCTGTGAAAAACATTTCAAAAACTTGGGATGAGCATAAAAAGCTCAGTAAGGGTTATAAAAATATGGAAAGGAAACATGAGTTCAGAAATACATAAGAATGAAATCATACTTTACCCATAAAACATAGGCACTTTAACATACCTCATAAAACCATGAATAAATCATAGAAAACATAAGACATAAAGGTAACTTGAGGCATTCATAACATTCTTACGTAGGGAGTAACCCTCTTGGTTACGTTTGGAATACCCATCACAGTATATTCCCTAAAATCTCTTCGGAGAAACCTTAACGTTTCACTCCTTCGCGTTACCCAATGCATTGGAGAGCTATAACGGGCTCACCCGCCCTTAGTTTATCACGGAACCACCCGTCTTCATAATAATGCCCAAGAACCATAACATAATCATATCACATAAAACATGCATAAAGGAAACATAAAATTTCCACATTTCAATCACGAGATATCAATATAACATATTGATATAAAAACATTATGAAAACCATTTTCAATACCAAAATAAAAGAAAAGTAAAATATGGTATTTATTTTTCTTTTAAAAAGAAGGTATGGCTTGTAGAGGAAGCCGAAACTCAAATAACGGTCACGACGGCGGAGAAGTCTTTGTCGCCGCATACGTACGACAAAAACATTCCCTTTTGTCGTTTAGTAAACGCTTCGTATAAAAAAGATTCCTTTTGAATAAACGTAAAAGTCAAAGGGGTTTATACACCGTATAAAAGAAAGTTGTGTATAAAATAAAATATGCCTCAACGAAAGGAGATTGAGACGAAGTCCCATACAAAGATAATTTTTAAAATAAAATAGATATATTATGTGGATTCTCTATAAGTACACATAAATAAAGTACAAATACAAGATATGACATAATAATATAATGACATACTTTGAAAGTACGAGATTAACCCAAAGAATGGAAATTGGGTTAAGAAGTTCCCATACCGACTTGGGTATCTTTCAAAACATACACCCCATGAAAGAAGGGCAATAAATCATTGATGTAAATACTCATAAACGAAATTATATTACACAAAGAGTAGAATAATGGGAAGCACATACACCACTCAAAGGAAATTGTGGCAAATGTAGCATAAATCTCACGGGAATAAAAGTGAGATGAAAAATCCCTTACGAAAACTCGGCAGCCTAACGGCGCCACATAAAACTTCCAAAAAGGATTGATGAGAGAGAATAGGGTCTCTCATCACATGAACATAAAAATTACAGTAAGTTTAATATAAAAGATCATCCCAATAACAAGAAATATGAGCTTTAAAAGGAAAGACGTAAAAGTGTGTACTTAAAAAGAAAGAGAGGAGTAGGATCCCTTACCTCGGGTCCGACTTGACTCGATCGTTCTTTAATCTCCTGAATAATAAACTTGAGTTAATTTCTAATTCCTTAAGAACCCTTTTTTAAGTTCATTATTACTTTTATACCACTTGTTACCATGTCACAAACATTATGTAATCATTTAAGTTAATAATATTTGTTTTGCCGATATTTGGTTCTTAAGTCGAAAGTGGTCTTCTTACAATTACATGTTGTTCGTGTGGCCAAATGTTTATTATATCCAGAATTGTATTCATTATGTAGATATCATATATTTCATATATATCCAGTACATTCATGCATTTATAACATTACATAATCATTTAGAGGTAAGAAATGAAATGCACCGTTCATGGAGACGGTAAGCCGTACGTACGCATGAACACTACTTTCATTTCTATTTCGTATTTTATAGAATGGAATAATAATGATATAAAGGTATATTATAATTCCAGTATAATATCATATATAATATCATATTTCCATCCTTTATACATCCCACATATGGTATTTAACGAATCAAATCACTTTGAGGGGACGGTAGTCCGCACTTCCTTAAATGAAGATATCGCGTATACCCATAATGGAAGCCATAAAGGTAAGACAAAAATGAAAAATACAGAAGCATAAATATAACATATACATATTATATATCATATATAAAAATAGTGACATCATAATGGCCACCTTTGAAGGTGTTAAATGAGTATTGAACAATCATCGTTTCGGGAGGCAGAATTTCGCCATCCACGGAAACCGTATGTTCTTTAACCATTTGATGTAGTTGTGTGAGAGTGTAGCT
The DNA here is from genome assembly GCA_963277665.1 of Viscum album. NCBI lineage: Eukaryota > Viridiplantae > Streptophyta > Magnoliopsida > Santalales > Viscaceae > Viscum > Viscum album. The sequence goes on from OY728129.1 coordinate 247,041,569, forward strand.
CAAATAAATATTATAACAACATCCTAGTATATTGAAGATACTGGTGTTGTTACAAAAGAAGTAAATAAAAATAGTTTAGGGGGTTGGAGAAGCAAAATAAAACAAATGAACATGAGAGAATGAATTACCTTTAAAAGTGTAACTCCTTTTGATTTAAGACTAAAGGCTTCCTTTGAAAGGATTATGCCCAAAGGGAGTCCTCTAGGATGAGGAGAGGGATGTGGAGAGAGCAAATGGGCAGGGGTTGGCCGAGCCAAAGGATTGAGAAGTGTATGGAATGAGGTAGAGGTGGGGGCCTTTTATAAGAGGAGAGGAGGGGCACTTTTGGAAAGTAAAGAAATATTACATTATTTGAAAATGTGTTTCGGTTTCAAAAGGTCCCACATTGATAGAATTCGTGGATAAGGTGATAAGGCTTCGAAATCCACTCATCCAATTGGTTTTGGACATGTTTAGGTTGTAGATTTTCCATTATCTTTCCATTTTAATTAAATCGTCAAATAATGATGTCATCGCTGCATCATTATTATGTCATAAATAATTAAATTTCTTTAATGTCTAAAAATTATTAAAAAACTACTATGATATAGGAAAGCTTTTTATCTTTCCAATGACTATTTATAATCAAAATTTGGACTTGTATAACCCCACTTAAAAATTGTTTTCGTAAAACATATTATGTTTGTGTCATTTTCACTTTAACATTAAATAAAAAGTAATTTATGTCATTTCCCAACAAAAGTGGATCCATGGGGTCCCCAAGTTGACCCATGGCTTGTCTTGGTCGGCCATGACACAACCAATAAGGTTGGGACATGTGTCTAGGTCATTTTATATTATTAAAGCATTATTTATACCTTAAACTACCCTAATTACCACTAATCGCGATTAAGAACTTAATGAGTTACTATTCACCAAAAAATTATTATAATCTCATTGAACCACATTTTACTTCTTAATGACAACCATGTATGTCGGATTTTAAAAATTCCATACACATTAGTGGTAAAATTTCATTTAACTGAAAAATCAGTTTGCTTGATTACCACTTAGTGGTTTCACTATTCATCAAAAATTGAAGTTTTTCAGAAAAATCCCAAAAATTCACCCTAAGCTATAATTGATATTCCGAATTCAAAAATGAAGTCCATTTTACAAAATTCAAAACATATTAGTCACATTAATTAATTTAATAATTAATTCCCGCTGTCAGAGCAAATAGCGTGTTTTTATAAAACAATAAGTATCAAAAGATTGACAATAGTTTAAGTCCGATTTCAAAGTGAAATTGATTCCAACGACCACTATTGGATTTAATGGTAAAAATATTTTCTAATTTCACTTTAAAACCAATTAAAAAGATAATCTAATCATATAAATAAATTATATTAAAAAGTGGTTTTGAATTAAAATACAACATTTTACACTATTCATTAAAAAATGAACTTTATCAGAAAAAAACCAAAATTTTACACAAAGTAAAATTTGATGTCCCGATTCTTAATAAGAGTTTTATTTGGTCCAAAATAATGTATAAGAGTGATCAAAACTATATTTAATGACAGTTCTCCATTAAAAGGCGATAAGTGAACCTTTAGTGAAAACTAGGTCATATACGCCTAAAATTGAATTCTTTCCGTATTTTAAGCCTCTATCCTTTATTGGATAATTGTAAAAACATTTAAAAACATATATAATCATATTTCAGTTATTTCTATCCATTCCCTTCATTACAACGGCTACATGTTAACTACCATTTAAAATAATATTATTTTATTATTAGAGTGCAACATAAGATTCCCAAGAAACTCGTTGTTGCGTGTTGGGTATGCCGTCGAGCATAGCATCCCCTTTAAAGTCATATTAATATTTTATTCAAAAATATGGACAAATATGAAAATGTCATATTCTTTATTTACCTGGGGTGTTACATCCTTCCCCCCTTTTGGGAATTGCGTCCTCGCAATTTTAAAATTGCGCTTGGAAACATCCTTGAACGTCCGACATCGGAACAAGAGTCGGTAAAACAAACACTTTAAAATAAAGAAAGATAAGCACAGAGGTCACCCGAGTTAACCCATACTAGGATTCCAAGTATGAAAATATGGACATGGAGGAAAAAACAAAGGGTCATGTTCTGATGGGGAGTGATAGAAAACACGTTTAGGAGAAAGTTAACCACGAGAAAATCACAAACTTGTGATGGGTTAAACGGTATTCGATTCCCCAGTAGGAAAAGTTAATATACAACATTTTTGTTTTAAGTTACTTTTTATTGAGGAATTTATTCATAAGGAAACATAATCACTTATCATATTGACTTTCAACTTTTATTATATTCCTTACACAAACTCATATTTTCTCCAAAAGACGAGTATTTAGGAAGACTTGTTCACATTAAGAGTACTATAATCAACTTCTAGAGGATCACCTAATCCACAAAAGAGAACTATGTACATCCTATGTCTTTAGGCTTAAACCAGAACCAAAACCAAAAAGGTTAGTACAAGATCAGATAATCCAGAAAAGGATAACCCCCTTATAAAAAGAAAATCTATTCTTAATCTCCAAAATTTGTCCAACAAAACCCAAAGTTCAATGAGGACCATCCGATAAACAATTTGTCCATAAAATTCTTCAAAGTAAACCAATATAAGATTGAAACCCAAATATTTGAAGGATTTAGTCACATAGTCTTCCAAGTTAAATCGTAACATTTATCTCCAAACAACATCAGTTGCTCCTAAAGTCTCACATTGAAAAGTAATTATCCTAATCACATATCCTCCATGATAGGTTAATCATTTTCATAAATAACCCAAAATCAACTTACACTTAATTCATAAAATCATATAACTGAAAAGAATCAGTCAAACTAACCAGGGACTTCACGTAGTCCAGTGGTAGGCGATAAATACCAGTTGCACTTTGGTTGTGGGTTCGATTCCCGCAGCTTTGTCCAACGCGACGGGTTGTCACACGGTCTGCGTGTTGTCCTTTTTCCAAAACTATATAATTCTCAAAACATTCCCCAAAACTAGATAAAATCTTCAGAAATATTCACAACATATTTTAACCTCAATTTTATCTCATTCCTTTCCTTTTCCATCATATCATAGAGTAACCCATAATTACCTAAAAAGTAAGGATCATATAAACCCTAATGGTTACCTTAAAAATTATTACCTGAATTTCCACATCGAGTTGGCCATCTCGTACATGATTCATTAGAGAACTCACCAAGGTTGAAGTGGTTGATCATGACTCCTTTATAGTTGGTTTAGAACAACCATGAGATTCCTCATTGAATCCCCCATCTCATCCAGTCTCTTAATCAGAGAACCACCACAGTTTCCCTCAAACCCATTGTCACATTGGTGCCTACTAGATTCATCCATTTACTAAAACCAAAAAGGTCAGTGTGAGTATATCAAAAAAACCATCATGTACTAATGAGTAAGATAGACAATAAGATATACTTACTCATTCTCTTTATCTAAAACTAAGACTCTTTCTGAAATCCTAACCATTATGGTAATGTCACTTATGATTAAAGAATACCCTAACCTCTAAAGTTATCTAAACCGGCCTTTGATACCAACTATAAGGCCCCAGCCTTAAACCTTACTTAATCTTGAGTTATTACAAGATTACACATTGAGGATCTTTTCAGGTTTAGAGTTTTAGAGAATTAGATCATGAAACTTGCATTACATTCCACATTTAAACAAAGTGGTTACATAAAAGACAATATTCATTCTTCCCATCAACAGAAACCTATTTAAAATAAAACATGGATTCTTTCTTGACACATCCTTGACACTATCATCACATCATGTACCCTTCCCTTGACCTGTGAAAAACATTTCAAAAACTTGGGATGAGCATAAAAAGCTCAGTAAGGGTTATAAAAATATGGAAAGGAAACATGAGTTCAGAAATACATAAGAATGAAATCATACTTTACCCATAAAACATAGGCACTTTAACATACCTCATAAAACCATGAATAAATCATAGAAAACATAAGACATAAAGGTAACTTGAGGCATTCAAAACATTCTTACGTAGGGAGTAACCCTCTTGGTTACGTTTGGAATACCCATCACAGTATATTCCCTAAAATCTCTTCGGAGAAACCTTAACGTTTCACTCCTTCGCGTTACCCAATGCATTGGAGAGCTATAACGGGCTCACCCGCCCTTAGTTTATCACGGAACCACCCGTCTTCATAATAATGCCCAAGAACCATAACATAATCATATCACATAAAACATGCATAAAGGAAACATAAAATTTCCACATTTCAATCACGAGATATCAATATAACATATTGATATAAAAACATTATGAAAACCATTTTCAATACCAAAATAAAAGAAAAGTAAAATATGGTATTTATTTTTCTTTTAAAAAGAAGGTATGGCTTGTAGAGGAAGCCGAAACTCAAATAACGTTCACGACGGCGGAGAAGTCTTTGTCGCCGCATACGTACGACAAAAACATTCCCTTTTGTCGTTTAGTAAACGCTTCGTATAAAAAAGATTCCTTTTGAATAAACGTAAAAGTCAAAGGGGTTTATACACCGTATAAAAGAAAGTTGTGTATAAAATAAAATATGCCTCAACGAAAGGAGATTGAGACGAAGTCCCATACAAAGATAATTTTTAAAATAAAATAGATATATTATGTGCATTCTCTATAAGTACACATAAATAAAGTACAAATACAAGATATGACATAATAATATAATGACATACTTTGAAAGTACGAGATTAACCCAAAGAATGGAAATTGGGTTAAGAAGTTCCCATACCGACTTGGGTATCTTTCAAAACATACACCCCATGAAAGAAGGGCAATAAATCATTGATGTAAATACTCATAAACGAAAGTATATTACACAAAGAGTAGAATAATGGGCATCACATACACCACTCAAAGGAAATTGTGGAAAATGTAGCATAAATCTCACGGGAATAAAAGTGAGATGAAAAATCCCTTACGAAAACTCGGCAGCCTAACGGCGCCACATAAAACTTCCAAAAAGGATTGATGAGAGAGAATAGGGTCTCTCATCACATGAACATAAAAATTACAGTAAGTTTAATATAAAAGATCATCCCAATAACAAGAAATATGAGCTTTAAAAGGAAAGACGTAAAAGTGTGTACTTAAAAAGAAAGAGAGGAGTAGGATCCCTTACCTCGGGTCCGACTTGACTCGATCGTTCTTTATTCTCCTGAATAATAAACTTGAGTTAATTTCTAATTCCTTAAGAACCCTTTTTAAGTTCATTATTACTTTTATACCACTTGTTACCATGTCACAAACATTATGTAATCATTTAAGTTAATAATATTTGTTTTACCGATATTTGGTTCTTAAGTCGAAAGTGGTCTTCTTACAATTACATGTTGTTCGTGTGGCCAAATGTTTATTATATCCAGAATTGTATTCATTATGTAGATATCATATATTTCATATATATCCAGTACATTCATGCATTTATAACATTACATAATCATTTAGAGGTAAGAAATGAAATGCACCGTTCATGGAGACGGTAAGCCGTACGTACGCATGAACGCTACTTTCATTTCTATTTCGTATTTTATAGAATGGAATAATAATGATATAAAGGTATATTATAATTCCAGTATAATATCATATTTCCATCCTTTATACATCCCACATATGGTATTTAACGAATCAAATCACTTTGAGGGGGCGGTAGTCCGCACTTCCTTAAATGAAGATATCGCGTATACCCATAATGGAAGCCATAAAGGTAAGACAAAAATGAAAAATACAGAAGCATAAATATAACATATACATATTATATATCATATATAAAAATAGTGACATCATAATGGCCACCTTTGAAGGTGTTAAATGAGTATTGAACAATCATCGTTTCGGGAGGCAGAATTTCGCCATCCACGGAAACCGTATGTTCTTTAACCATTTGATGTAGTTGTGTGAGAGTGTAGCTCAAATAAATATTATAACAACATCCTAGTATATTGAAGATACTGGTGTTGTTACAAAAGAAGTAAATAAAAATAGTTTAGGGGGTTGGAGAAGCAAAATAAAACAAATGAACATGAGAGAATGAATTACCTTTAAAAGTGTAACTTCTTTTGATTTAAGCCTAAAGGCTTCCTTTGAAAGGATTATGCCCAAAGGGAGTCCTCTAGGATTAGGAGAGGGATGTGGAGAGAGCAAATGGGCAGGGTTTGGCCGAGCCAAAGGCTTGAGAAGTGTATGGAATGAGGTAGAGGTGGGGGCCTTTTATAAGAGGAGAGGAGGGGCACTTTTGGAAAGTAAAGAAATATTACATTATTTGAAAATGTGTTTCGGTTTCAAAAGGTCCCACTTTGATAGAATTCGTGGATAAGGTGATAAGGATTCGAAATCCACTCATCCAATTGGTTTTGGACATGTGTAGGTTGTAGATTTTCCATTATCTTTCCATTTTAATTAAATCGTCAAATAATGATGTCATCGCTGCATCATTATTATGTCATAAATAATTAAATTTCTTTAATGTCTAAAAATTATTAAAAAACTACTATGATATAGGAAATCTTTTTATCTTTCCAATGACTATTTATAATCAAAATTTGGACTTGTATAACCCCACTTAAAAATTGTTTTCGTAAAACATATTATGTTTGTGTCATTTTCACTTTAACATTAAATAAAAAGTAATTTATGTCATTTCCCAACAAAAGTGGATCCATGGGGTCCCCAAGTTGACCCATGGCTTGTCTTGGTCGGCCATGACACAACCAATAAGGTTGGGACATGTGTATAGGTCATTTTATATTATTAAAGCATTATTTATACCTTAAACTACCCTAATTACCACTAATCGCGATTAAGAACTTAATGAGTTACTATTCACCAAAAAATTATTATAATCTCATTGAACCACATTTTACTTCTTAATGACAACCATGTATGTCGGATTTTCAAAATTCAATACACATTAGTGGTAAAATTTCATTTAACTGAAAAATCAGTTTGCTTGATTACCACTTAGTGGTTTCACTATTCATCAAAAATTGAAGTTTTTCAGAAAAATCCCAAAAATTCACCCTAAGCTATAATTGATATTCCGAATTCAAAAATGAAGTCCATTTTACAAAATTCAAAACATATTAGTCACATTAATTAATTTAATAATTAATTCCCACTGTCAGAGCAAATAGCGTGTTTTTATAAAACAATAAGTATCAAAAGATTGACAATAGTTTAAGTCCGATTTCAAAGTGAAATTGATTCCAACGACCACTATTGGATTTAATGGTAAAAATATTTTCTAATTTCACTTTAAAACCAATTAAAAAGATAATCTAATCATATAAATAAATTATATTAAAAAGAGGTTTTGAATTAAAATACAACATTTTACACTATTCATTAAAAAATGAACTTTATCAGAAAAAAACCAAAATTTTACACAAAGTAAAATTTGATGTCCCGATTCTTAATAAGAGTTTTATTTGGTCCAAAAGAATTTATAAGAGTGATCAAAACTATATTTAATTACAGTTCTCCATTAAAAGGCGATAAGTGAACCTTTAGTGAAAACTAGGGCATATACGCCTAAAATTGAATTCTTTCCGTATTTTAAGCCTCTATACTTTATTGGATAATTGTAAAAACATTTAAAAACATATATAATCATATTTCAGTAATTTCTATCCATTCCCGTCATTACAACGGCTACATGTTAACTACCATTTAAAATAATATTATTTTATTATTAGAGTGCAACATAAGATTCCCAAGAAACTCGTTGTTGCGTGTTGGGTACGCCGTCGAGCATAGCATCCCCTTTAAAGTCATATTAATATTTTATTCAAAAATATGGACAAATATGAAAATGTCATATTCTTTATTTACCTGGGGTGTTACAATTATACCAATCGGTGTGCATGTTCAGGTTTTCCCCATGTTTAGTGTAACATTTATAATAATGATCTATTATGTGAAAAATTAAATTTTATCCCAAATATTTCAAACTAATTTGTCTTGAATAAAAATAATGTAAACACAAACAATGGATTTGATAAGGGTTGTATGCTTGCTCTGTAAGAAGCTTGATGAACTATTTAACTCCATCTTCATACTCTTTTGTCATATGATTTATGTGCATTCATTTTTGATTCATTTTCAGACTATTAGGTTCATAAAATATTCATTTTGTACAATAAATAAATAAATAAAAATTAGATATTCACAATAAAAAGATAAATTTAAAGATAATTATAATAAGGGGAACCAAATATTTGAGTATTATCAGTTATAATTCCTAACAAGTTATCATTTTACATAAATTTCCATGAAAAGATACAACCTGGGGTAAACATGTGGCTATTAGTCTAGGTTATTTATTTTATTTTGTGTGGGATAAAAAATGGTGATAAATATGTTGGTAAACAAAATTTATTTATTATTGGATGGAAGAATTACCTTAGAAATTATTATTATATATTTTCATTTAATTGAGACCTGGATTTATAAATTTGGGTAAAAATAGTTTCCTAAAAATGTAAAAGGTCATGTATTCTCTAGATTTTGACACAGGGTTAAGGATCTTGGAATTTCATGAAATGAATGGATTTAACTATTATTCATAGAAAAAGTGAAGTTTGATTCCATGTTACTGTCTTTTTCTATAGATTATTCTAGATGATAAATTATAGGAATACAAACAAATATATTTGTACTATAACCCATCAAAAAATACTATTTCAAAAATAGTAGAGTTATCAATATTAGGTATATTTCACATATTATATAATATCTAAAACCTCAATTCAATTTCCTTAAGAAAACCACAAATAATTTCCACTAATAAAATTTCAAAAAAATTCGGTTAGCATGGATTTCACATCATTGAGATCCCAAAAAATATGATTCCAGCTATAAAAATGACACAAATCACTATAAGATATCTCCCACATCTAGTAGTCAAAACCTCCATAGAAATATCCAAAAGATTATTCGCATTCTTAATAAAATCCATAAAACATAAACGATTTGGGTAGATTGTAACATAATTTATAAAATATTTCACTATCTTCTAATCCTATATGTTTCTGAGATAAATGTGTTTTAAATTATAACTTTTTCGGGGCGACACTCAAACCATTCCTAATGATAAAAAATATATCAAATTAATAATAATATTTTGTACATGGATTAATCAAAATAAATAATTTAAACTAACAATGCATTATTTCTAGAAGAACATGAATCTTCTGTAAATATCCAGTTGATGGATATATTTTATAATTATAAATTTAAACTTTCCAAAGACACTTTACAGACCCAAAACCACCCATTATAGGTGTGAGTTATCCTCTCAAATTTTTTTTAATGATTCTATCACTTTTTTATTTATAAAACATCTTAGATTTCATGGAAATTCAACAACTAAATATGTAATTTTTATAATTCTTAAGAAAAATCATTCAAAATCATACCCAATATGCATATTTAACCATATTAAACATGGTCCAAACTTGAATTATTAGTTTTAAATCCATATGAAAATTTAACTAATCTATACCCCTCAAACATCATGTAACTAATTTAATATAAGAAATTCCATACTAAATTCAATAACACAAAAATATTATAACACGAAGCTTAATCATACCTAATAAAAATAATTAGAAAAAAACACTTTCATAATGAATGAAATCATAACCAAATCCATTTTGATATAACTAAAAAAATCAAAACCCAATTATATTAACCCAAAATAAAATGAGTTTAAAATTATAATATCATAAAATGATTTTTTTAAAAAAATCTACCCCCCAAAGAAAATATTACACCTAAAATGGGCCAAGACAAATCACATTTGTTTCTTAAAATATAAGAAAAATAATTTATTTCCATGAAAAACATTAAAACCAAAGAAACAAAGAAATTTCCAGCTTCAAAATCATTAATTTTTTTTATTCCAAATAAAACATCCCAAAAATGAAATATATGCTTAATTATAATTTATAAATACTACTCATTAAAATATCCCATTAGATAAAAATTTATGTATATATGAAAATAATAATCAGTTTAATGTATGAAAATGAGACTTTATTCAACAATAATTACTTTTATACACTTTAAAAATACAATTTATGAATTAACTCAAATAACAAACAACTTAAACTCTTTCTTTATAACATCACATGAATAATAAGAATAATTTAATAAAGAATTTAAGTATCCTTTATAAAAAAGTAATAATTTTCAAAATATCAATATATAGAAATCATAAAATTTAGATAAATACATGAAAAATATAAATATACATTAATCAAACAATTAAAAAAATTTAAAATAAAAAAGTGCATCTCTTAAATTTTCTTGAATCTCTTTGAACATAGAATATTCTAAAAACAAAATACACTAAAATGAAGTTATATTTTCAATAAATTAATTAAAAAAACCCATATGAAATGTTAACATGATATATTTTTCCTATTTACACATAAAATGATATGATTTAAATTTCTCAACCTCAATTTCAAAATTAGAATATCCTTAAAATAAGATTCCCATACAAGAGGGTTTTGGAAATTTGGAATTATAAATTTGAAAACATTTTTCCCTTACATAAAATAAATATTTTAAAATAAAAATATTATATAAATAAAATTTTAATTTTGAAATGAGACTCTGATAAAAATATTTTTCTATCTTACCCTATTCTATTATCTAACCCTTTTTTCTATTTCGAAACACCCTCTTTAAGGTAGTCTCCATAAAATTCACTCTCTTACTAACACTCTCGACTACTAAAAAACATGTGTTACACCGGGGAAGATACATAATAGTTCTCTTCTTCATAAAAACACTTTATATATGCCCAATTCCATAGGATCCCCTAACACTATCCCAAATCGTCCTTAAAGACAATGATCATGACCAAAATGGGGACATGTGAGACGGGGATAGGACAACGTGGCCGAGGAGATTCAAGAGAAACCAGAATGAAAAACTAGGGTAACAAAAAAACTAAAACACAACAATGCAAACCAGATATCATCGGAGAAGGACCTATACAAGCCGTAGTAGGTTAAAATTAGGAATACAAAGTTCCAAAACAAGGAACAAACATAGGAGGATGAACGATGGTGGGGACTTCATTGAAAAAGTTCCTAAATGTGGAACCATGAGACCACCGAGCCAAGATAACACCACACTATCACACACCATTGAACCCGAACAAGAAATAAATGAGAGAGGAGGGGAGAAAAATAACATACCTTAGATTTGGGAGTTTATTTGTTCAAAATAATATTGAGGGGGAGCAGTGGTAGAGATGAACTTCTGTGAGAGCTTGAATGGTACGACTGAAATCACTTTGGTTAGAGATCCTTTTAAATGATTGGGGAGAGTTTTATTTGTACTAACAAAAAAGTGATGATTAAGAGGGGTTTTGTCAACACTAAAATAATGAGCACTGATAAAAGACCTCTTTATCAGTGCTTATTTAGTAGTGATAAAGATTTATAACAATAATAATAAACAAATATATTTGTAAATGTATTTATAAATATTTTTATATAATTATAAATATATTTATATCATTATATATAATTATATAATTATATATATATTTAATTAATAAATATAAATATAAATATATTAAATTTATTATTATAATTTTATAATTATTTAAATATATAATTACTTATTTATACTTATATGAATACATTTTTAAAAAATTATATTTATTTATATATAATTATAATTATAAAATTTTATAAATACAGTAAATATACATTTATAAATATATTTATAATTTTTTTATTTATAATTATAATTATATTAATATCATTATATATATTTATTTAATTATATATATATATAATAAATAAATAAATATATATATAAATATAAATATAGTAAATATATTCATTATTTAAATATTATTATTATAATATTATAAATATAAATATATTTATATCATTATATATATTTATATCATTATATATATTTATATAATAATATATATATATATATATTTTTAATATATATATATATGTACATTTAGTTAATATATTTATTATAATTTTATTATTATTAATATATATAAATTTTTATTTATAATTATATATATATATATTTAAAAAAATATATATATTTATTTATAATTAGAAATTTATAATTTTATAAATACAGTAAAAATACATTTATAAATAAATTTGTTTTATAAATATTTATTTAAAAATATATTTTTAACATTATTAATAAATATATAATCTTAAATGCATGAATGCTAAAAATGAGAGAAATGAGACAATTAAAAATGAATAGACTATAAAAATATTAAAAAATGAATAAGTTTTATTAATTATAAAAATTATTAAAAAAAATATAGATATATATTAAAATACAGATGAATACATATTGAAAATATTAAAACATAGTAAATAAATATGAATAAATAAATATTATAGAATGATTAAATTCTAAGAAAATAAAAAAATAAAAAAATAAATAATATATTAATAATACTAACTATAATAATATTAAAAATAAATAAATAAAATTTATCAATTAAAAAATAATATATTAAATATATTATGTTACCAAATGAAATTTTAATATGAATTTTAAAATTTGAATAAATTTCATAAATACCAGGTGTTTGTTTTTTATATAAGATTTCATTAATTACATAAATATTTGTATGCGTGAAATTAATATATATATATATATACAAGTTTGATATATATTAAACTGAACAATATCATTATATATTTTTAGTGTATATTAATGAAACAAATAATAATATGAATGAATAAATTTTAAAAATAAATAAAAACTATTAATTATATAAATAATTTTAAAAATTTAATTACTTATATATGTTAAAATTGAAATGAATACGTATTAATTATATAAATTACAATCATATTAAAACATTAAATGTTAATGAATAAACATGTATAAATAAATATCGAAAATGGGTAAAATTACAAACATACTAAACAAAGAAAAATTGAAAATGAATAAATTACAAAAATGTTATGAAAAAATTAAGATTATTAATGAAAAAATAATATTAAAAATGAATAAATTCAAAAAAAATATTAAATCGTGATTAATAGTATATATTGAATAAAAATATAAAAATTGATAAAATTTATTAATTAGAAACATAATGTATATTAAATATATTATGTCAATAAATATATTTCAAAAATAAATATTAAATATTGAATAAATCAAAGAAATATTATGTGTGTGCGTGTTGTATAAAAAAATGAATTAATTATGTATATGTATGTTAGAAATAAATGTAACAGATGTTTGATATATGTTAAATTGAAAAATAAATCGACATTCAATTAAATATCAATTACTCTGTACAATTAGTCAATATTTTTAATTAATATTATTTTTCAATTATAGACTTTTTCACCAAATATATGACTTGTTTAATATAAACATAAATATGTTGTGTTATATAAATAAAATTTGGGGAAATATTATATATTTTGATATATATATATGAATATATTTCTATATTAAAAATATTAAATATTTTAATGAATAATTATTTATACAAACCATTCAAAATGAATAAGATATTAATATATTTTTAAATATTATATTTTATTAATTTTATATATTTATATTTAATTTATATTATTTATAACTATTTAAAGTTAATATATATATATATATAATTTATTCATTTTTATTAAATATTTCATTAATATTTATTAATAATTTTTTAATTTTTTAATTTTTAATTTTTTGTTTAATTATTATAGTTTATTCATTTTATATATATTTATTTAATACATACTATTTATTAATCTTTATAATATATAAATTTATATTAAATTTATTCATTTTTATTAATAATTATTTAATTAATAAATTTTTTAATATTTTTTTAATTAACTCATTTGTAATTTTTACTTTTTTAATTATTTCTATTTATTCATTTTATATATTGATATTTAATATCTTCTATTTAATAATATTTGCAATGTGTATATATATATATATTAAATTTCTTAATAAATATTTAATTAATAATTTTTTTAATATTTTTTAAATTTATTCATTTTTAATTTTTATTTGTTTAATTATTTAATAATTTTTAATATTTTTAATACTTGTATTTATTTTATTTTTATTGGTATATATAAAAAATTGGAACCATAGCCTGTATGAGATGGTGGGCTGAGACATTTATAGGCCCAAACGGGGGAGGCAGGTGGGTCAGGTCCTGTAGGACCCAACCCATGTGTATGTGTGTGGGATAAAGCCTACAGTAAGCATATGGTGGGCCAAGAACTGCGCTAGTACATGCATGACAGCACGGGCCCATATTGTTGTGTATGGATGGTGTACATCGGAGCCCATTCCCGCAATAGGATTCTGGCCTTGGGATGTAACAGAATCATGTATAAACAAGTAGCTGAACATCCTCTATTTCGATGTGGGACTCATGGGAACGATTAGTACCATTATCCGTGCTATAAATGAACTAATAAAAGTTACTCTTTGTTAACACTACAAATAAAGTGCTGATAAAGGCATCCTTTATCAATGCTAAAAAAAGCACCGATAAAGGGTACCTTTTATCGACACTAAAAAAAGCATTGATAAAGGGTACATTTATCAGCACTTTTTCTAAAACTGATAAAAACTATAGTTGAAATAACCTAAAACTATTTTAGTGGTTGAGGCCTCATGCCAATACATCTTACATAAATGGATGAGGCCTCACACCAATACATCTTACATAAATGGATGAGTCCTCGGCTAATACCAAAGTTAGTTAGTCTCAGGAGACCTACCGATGCATCTAGGGACTACAACAAGCCTCATCAATAACTTACTAATTCCAATGAATTCCTCAATGAAAGGGGTTAAACATAATCAACATAATAATTCATATTAAAACTAACATATGAAATCTTAATAATTGCACCAATCAGTAAACATAATCCTAACCCATCCAAAATAATACGATGAATGGTATTAAAATAGAACATCTCTAATAAAAATAGTCACAAACCATCCAATAAAATATTTTAGATAGAACCATAATATAATAACCATATTAAAGCATAAAATTTAATAATGGATGTTGACATATATGAAAATACTTTAAAAATATCATTGGAAAACTTTTGATGAAAATACCCTTTCACTTTGAAATCTCTTATTTTTTTAAACACTTTTCCCATATAAAAGAAAAAAGTTTATTTGAAAATAACCATGTAAAGTTGTAAAGGAAGATTCAAATAATATATTAGTAATTATGTAAGTAAAATTCATTCATTCTGTATAAGTTAAAAAAACATTCCTTTCATATTTTTGTTGGATAGGTGAAAAAGTACGTCCTTTGGGAAAAGTAAAGAATATTCCTTTTAAACCGCTTTTTAAAAATTAAAACATGGTTCAATTTGACTTTAAAAAATCATATTATAATAGTAAAAAAAGTTTTGATTTTTTTAGAAAACATGGATATGGAAGTTAAATATTCCCCACTAGATACTTAATTATAAACAAACCTGAATAGTGATGAGATTGTGAAATAAATCCTTACCTTGGGTTATACTTCCTTCATACATGCTAAAAAATACTATATAATAAATATATATGTATTATAAATCTATTTAAAAACTACAATTATATATATAATACCATATATGACATACATATAATCTTTTATCACTTGTGTCTTAATAATTATTTGTTAAAAATCACTATTTTGGGTAATATCTACTTCATTTTTCATGTATGTTTTGGTTTGGTAGTTTCAGTCTGTATACTTTTATCAATGATAAATCATCTCCAAATTTTTTAATAATGATATAAATCTATTATACAAAAATTAAAACCATCATAATTTCTATCCATAAAATATGGTAATGAAAAATTAATTGTATCACCACGTGGAGATGGTAAGCTCTACGTAGGCACGAGTGATATCTTCACTTTTCATTTGATAGGAAATATGGTGGGTAATGGTGGTTTCATAATCATAATAAAATTTAATTATATTTAGGATACTGAATTTATTATTTTATGATAATTTACAGATATTTAGACGAGTTAGAATTAGGAATAAATTGAAATAGGCCAGGTATGATAATTACCTCTTCTTTGAGAGACGTTCTTTAGATACCTTCTTAAGGGACTTAAGGTAAGTATTTTAGGGAAACCAACACCTCTATAACATGGATAAAGATGTTTAAAAAATAAATTTATAGGTATTGGTCAGGATGGATGGCTCAATGTGGTGTCAAGAAGTGAGGGTGGTGGTGCCCTTTTATAATTGAGGTGTGAGGAACTTTTGGAATTTCCCAAAAGATTAAATTATAATAACTTCTTTTTCAAGAAAAATTCATCTCAATGGGAAGGAATTGAAAGATAAGTTAATATAGGGTTGTAATAACATAAAATAATAGAATTTAGAAAAGTTTTAGAGTCATTTTAAACCTTATCATTTTGATTAACCCTTAGTTAATCTATTTTAATTTTAACTATGGTAATATGTTCTTCCATATCAAAATGTTGTAAATTTTACTTATATGGTTAAAATTTTCCCATAAATAGAAAATTTATGAAATTATAGACCATATAATATCCAACTTGTCTTATTAATAGAGTTTATTATTTTTAATTAATTTAATAAAATATTATTTTGATAAAATATCATTTTTGTCAATTTTAAAACTATTCATTTAATTTGACTTTAAATACATAAAAAAATTTACAATTATAATATAAGGATTTTAAACCTCTATTATATGTCATATATATCTATAAAATTCATTTTACATAATAACTCATTCAAATTATTTCAAAATTAATATTTTTAAAGTGATTTCTTTTATTTTTCTATTAATTAAATAAATAATGTATTAGCATTGAAAAAGAATTTAAGCTAATTATATAATTTTTAAAAATTTAAAATAAATTTCAATAATTAAATAATTTTATTAATCTGAAAATAGACATTTAGATTCATTCATATCTTTCAGTTTTTATATAGACACATAAATGATATTTTTTAAAAGTGGGTTACAGCTACTAATGACAACATAAAACACTAACAAAGAAACTAGAAATAAATAGGCCCAAGCAATCAAACCCGTGATCGATACCCCAAACCCAAACCCCCTACCACCCTACCTGTCTATGGGGGTCTAGACAAATAAATGATATTAAAAACAAAGAGAGTGACATTTTGTAACTATTTTTATTTAAATAATATATAAGTCATTTTCATGGAAAAGTGTCCATTAAAAAACTTATATTCATGTATAAGGTGATAAGGTTATCATTCTATTCATCTAATAAGAAAAATGTTGAATAAATATGGCCTTATAACTTAGTTTTAACCTAAATTAACCCAATTTATCCTTTATCAAGGTGATAAATTTTACTACAGTTGCTATTTATTTAAAAAAAGGGCCCCAATTTAGAAATTTTAAACTTCTGATTCTAAATATTTAATTAATTTTATCAAATTCACTACCTATAAGTGAAAAAATTAATTTTAAAATAAGTGCATAAAATGCGACAAAAACCACTTTTTAGAAAATGGAGGTTTAAGAATAAAAATAGATTTATTCTTAACCCATGCATAATAAAAATATTATATGAATGATAAAACATTTTATTAAATATATAATATATAAATTTAATTAAAATAATTCAATAATAGTTATTAATTAAATTTATTTTGATATAAATATATTGTGGGCACAAAATTAGTATTTTCAGAAAAACACATCTTTTTTTTGATTTTTTATTTTTAATCAATTAATAACCAAAAAATTTATTCTATAAATGTATAAACCATATATTTTTCAAAAAATATTTAGTTTCATTTATACCCTCCAATTTAATGTCAAGGTTATAATGATATGAAAACAATAGATCACAGTTCCGTCGAAATTGGTGTTGTGTGCAACACAAGCTATCAAATAGATTAAATTTATTTAAAAATGGACATATCATAAAATCCTGGGGTGTTTCAAAATATTACTATGAAAAATCATAAAATAATATTCATTTTTTAAAATTCAAATTTTAAATTTTATAACTTTAACTTTTAAATAAAAAGGTTATATATATTGAAAAACAATTTCTATAGGGAAAAAGGTTTTTAAAAAATATTAACCATTCTCATTCATATTTCCTATAGTTTACTAATTAAATTTGTATTAAATAATTATATACATTTAATATATTTTATCATTATTAATAATTTTTTTTGAAATATAAATGTATATATCATACATGTTCAATATTTATAAAAATACATTTATAATTATAAAATGATCGTATTAGTAATTTTATCTATACCAATCAAACTTCAGTCATATTAAAAGTAGTATTTATATTATTTATATAAATATTTCATAAAGTTACAATTACTATTCATTCTTTCTAATTCAACTATTATTTTTTAATGATCATAATTAATATTTATATTTTAATTTAATTTATCATGATTTTATTTTTGTTTAGTGTTTCATGTAGACAAAGTATCAAATAAATTCATTTAATTTAAAAGAATTCATATATATTAAAATATTGGGGTGTTATAGATATGACCAAATTTTTTCCTACCATATTCATCTCATGAATACTCAATATTATAATAGATATAAATCATAAAATATGATTGATCTATTTTATTACATATTTAATAATCTTACACTCACACTAAAATATCATAAGAAATTAATTAAAAAACTTCACTAAAATTTATATATCCATCCAAAATCCTATGGATACCATTTTTTCAAACACTAATTATTTTTGGATAAATAATGTGTCCAAAATTTAATCCTTATACTAATGTCTAACTATTATACCCTATAGGCCTTTAAGGCTTTTAAAAAATAGGAATTCCCTAAATCATAGATATAAGTAAAGAAAAACCTCTAGGAAAATATCAATACATTTCAAGAAAAAATGAGGATCAATGTGATCATGATCAAACACACTCATACCCATTTTCTATAACATTTAGTGACCACTGGACATGGAACATGTTAATCTAGTATAGGTTATCTCATACATTCACGATTCTTTGAAATAGGCTGAAAAGTTTGAATAAATATATCACATGTATTTTATCTAAGTTATTGAGGACTTAACATGTTACTCAGCTATTCGAGGCTATGAATTTCTTTAGTCTAACTCAATAATGGGTTTATATGTCATTTATCAACACACGAATGAAAAAATATCATCTGGGTTATGCTCCAAGCAATGATATGATTAACAACATACCGAACCATACCTTGATTAGCTCAACCTCATGGATTGCGTAATAAATGTATGAAGGTATGGAGGTTCTCATAATAGGTATCTCAACAACCTTATATAATGGGGATTCATAATAAAGTTACTCTCATAAGTATATCAATGACCATATGAAATTCCTAGTGATAGAATTAGGAGGTTCATTCCACATAAAAAGTAATGAATTATTACATAATGATTCTATTGTTTTTATCATATAAAACTATTTGAATTTATTAAAATATTTTACTCATTCTCATATTAACATACCATCACAACCCATACTACTCTATGATTATCATTGATTAATAATAAATCAAAAACATATTTTGGGGGGATATTATTATTCCAAAGTTCATGTAAAAAATAAATCACACTTGAATGAATGATAAATTTAGTCTTCCTTTAATATAAAACCATGATACACTATAAAACCATTATATCCAATATCTGATGCTTCTTATATTACTAGATTTAAAATGAACCTCATATTTCTATTATGATAATGGTTTTGTTAAAGGATAAGCTACATTATCATATGCAGCTATCTAAGAAATTTTTACATCATCCCTAACAATGATATCATGAATGAGATAGTATTGTTGAGGGATGTGTATAGTAATTTAGTGAGACTAGGGTTCCCTGGATTGAGAAATAACCCCATTTTTTATAATAGTAAATCTCAATTTCCCCCTCAATGCTAATAACATCACCAAGTTCAATGAAAAACTTCTTGATCCAAACAACTTCCTCCACAATATTTGATATAGTGATGAACTTTGACTTTATTGTCAAGTTCACTATAGTGGATTGTTTGGTACTACTATAATTGATAACTCTTGCATTTAGGAAAAAAATTAAATCCTATTGAGATCTCCTATCATCTTTTTTGGATTGGAAACTAGAATAAGTGTAACACCTTACAATGAGATCATTCTCTTCTATAAATACTAAGAACATATCATTATATCTTATTAAGTACTTAAGGATATTCTGGATAGAAATTTGGTGACTTTGAACAAGATTATATTGGAATATTCTTCTTATTATCAAATAATAAGTGATATCTGGTCTAGTACATAACATGAAAAACATGATAGATCATTTGAAAAACACATAAGGTGTTAGAGTTCGTGTCCTAAGACCAACTGATTGTAATTTTTTTAAAGAGTTGAGGGGAAAACCACCTTTATTGAACACAAAAGAAATATCTCCTTTTGAAGAATGGGAAAAGGAGGAACCCATTACAAGTACCAAATTAGAATTTAAAAACCAACAGGCCATGAAGGCCTTACATGGACCAAAAAACCAAATAAAAAAACAAACATCAAAATAAGAATAAACCAAGATTCTTTTACCCCCCTGTCTGAACCTACAACAGTGAAATCAGTTCAATATGATGCGCCGCCCCCCTTGACAAGAAATGTGTCATGCTGGAAACATAGTCAAGGTAAGGCACTCTTCCATCTCACACCAAAATGTAAGAAGAGGACTGGACAATAGGTTCCAGAACACCTATCTCTCTTGTGAGCCACCCACCCGACGATACAAATGAGGAAATCACTACACTATCAACCTGATACAGTGCACAACCAGACAGAAAACACCAGGAATAAATTAACAGAGTACCCATTTGTCCAAATGATTACAAACAATGAATTTATGGGTGTAATCACACCCATACCTCTTTCAAGGTCACCCTCCCAATGCCTTTTACGAGAAACTGACATGCGTGCCAAATGCAAAGAGATGTTGACCAATTCTCACCGCAACATCTATATATCATCTAGCCTTTAGATCCAAATAAAAATGTAGAAAAACCAAGAAGCCCAAAGTAGAGAAAAACAGTTAAAAACCAAAAAAAGGAGAACCCAAAACACAAAAAAGTGTACCAAAAAACCAATCCAAAACTCATTCCAACAAGATTTGCAGCGCAATATTCACCCAAAACCAAAACCATCCATGGAAGAAAAGTCACCAAGAAGAAGAACCAGAAGCACATCTCGAGCAGGTAGAAACCAAGGCATCACAACAAGGGATGAAGAAATTGACCCCTGCAAATCAGAGTCCACAACCCACCACCAAAACACCAGAAACCATCGATCAAAGGAACCCAAGACCAAATTGATTCCTTCACCGTTGCACAAAGGAACATCAGAGACACTGCTCGAAGAAACTACACCACCGAAAGCTCGATAGTTCCCAGAACTGAAGTCATATCCGGAGGTAGAGACGAAACGTTTTCCGTTGAAAGATGAACGTTTCCCACAAGTCCCTAGAAATAGGTCAAGAAGAGAGCACATCGAACCTCATCAGAGAAACATTAGACAGGTCAAGAAGGAGAGAGCCACACTTCATTGAGAGGATGAAAAAAAACATCAAATTGAGGGTGAAAGGATGAGAGAAGACCATTGTAGAAGCGTGGCAAGGAATAAGATGCGAGGTGAAAGAAACTGATGAAGAGAGAACCGCCAGATGATGAAGCTGATGCCGGATCAAAGAGCTGACACCGGTTTGGGTAGCTACAAATATTTAATGTAATAATTTCCTAGTGTATTTTTAACATTTATAAGGTCATACAAGTTCCCTACTATAATGATAACCTTGAAGTTCTATGATATTATTCTAAATATAGTTATATGGTTGGATAACATACTATGATGGGACACATAGTATTTAGACCTTTAGGTGTGAGTAATCGAAAGTAGATGAGGATTCTTCTCATGAAGTTCGAACTTGGTAATCTCCAAGATGGGAGATTATGAGAGCATACCTTCCATTAATAATTCATCATGATTTGGTGTCAACAGATATTCCTATTTGAGAGAGTGTGTAATGGTTCGTAGACTTTAAGATTATCATTGATGTATATCATGACTCACACACTTAGATTTACTTAAAATAACCATCATTCCATATATGGGAAGAAAGTTGGGTATGTTTGGTGCAACATGATTGAAATTTAATTAATGGATAAGTCGATGAATTATTTTTCACTTCTATCTTAATGGGGTTTGATATCTCGACCCATTTATTGGAATATAACCATCTCGTAAATTCCATGTCCACAATGTATCAATGTGTTTATTTTAGAAAGTCAAAGAAATATGTATCGATTAAATAGGTTGATAACACCATCATGAAACCTTATCGATGAGATATTGGGATAAAGATATTATATTACATAGTGATCATTCATATGTGGTTTTCATTTTTGCAATTTTAAGTTCTTTCTCTTGGATTCCTTGACCCATTTCTAGACAGTAATCTTGGACTTTAGGTATGACTGCCTAATGCCAACAAGAAATAATCCTATAGGGTCACACACTAAGTGTTTCTATTGATCATGATTAAATTCTATTTAAATTTAATTAATGGAGTAAATAATATTCTCAAGACTAACGAATAATTTTATTAATATTTTATTGATCACATAAATTGAACAAATATTTATTCACCGGAATGTGAATAAAAATATATTTATTTATTTTATTGAATATTTAATAAATATTTATTTTCTAGTATGTGAATGAAATATTTATTTATGAATAAAATATTTATTAAGGTATTTAATAAATATTGAGGAGTTTTAATGAACCAAGACCACATCTAGTGATAAATAATTATTTACAAACCAGTAAATATTATTTATCAATTTTAGAAAGTTGGAACACACCAAATAATAATAATAGTATTATTATTATGTAACATGAGGTTTAATTAATGGTTAAATATTATTTAATGGATGACATGCAATTAAATTATTATTTTACCCTAAAATCTAGCTTTATAAATAGACGGTTATGTCTATTGTGTGTGGAAACAAAAAATCAATCAGAAAAAGAGAAAATTGTTATGGACAAATAATTCAATTTCTAATCCTCTATCTATTTACCTCTCAAGAACGAGAACAAGAGATATTTCTTCATGACCGAAGAACGAGTGATCAAGAACGAACTACACAATACATTTGATTCATTGTGCTAGCACACAAAGATCGAGTGACATTGCTCAGGGATCATTGGAGCACATGTGGATCACTAATAGATGGATTCTACTCTTGGATCCTTATAAGAGAAATGAATGAAATCTGAAAGGGTCCTTTTAGATGATCAAAATTTATCAAAAAAAAGTCCCTAAGCCTAATAATTTATTTATTTAAATATTAAATAAATTAATTATAAATTTTATGTACAAGATCCTCGATCATGGTTTTGGGAAACAGTTATTAAAATAAATTTTAATACTTCTCCCACCACTATATTCTTTTTCTATACTCAGAACCTTCAAGTAGTATTAGTGAAGTCACATTTATATTTATAATTATTTATTTATGCACAATTGTGGTTATATTTTCATTTCATGTTATTAATTATTTAATCAAAATTGAATTAAAATTATTCAAAATACTAATATTGTTCATTAAAGTGTTTTAATATTCTTAAAGGTATAAGAAAAAATGAATAATGATCAAGGATTCTACCTAGAACTAGGATATTTTTGTCCTATAAGACAGGGTCACACAACATGTACTCAGAAGTACATGTCATGTACCATAGTGCACTACCTCTGGATGTACCAAAGAATACATGACAGACAAAATAGTAATTTCATATAGTTTATGCCATGTGTTGACTGGACAGGGATTCACGCTGGTTGTCATATTACATGTCGTGTATCAGTGCACATGTCATGTTATCTAAATAGATTAATATCATAAATCGTGCAATTTGTGTGGTCATTATACATTGTGAAAACCATGTGATACTGAAATAATGGACCATTTATGACATTCACATCATGTATGCTATATAAACAACATTTAGTTCATCAATTACAAAATTCTAAGAACATATTGAGTGATTCAATGAAAAAAATAGACACACAACTCAAAGAGATACACGACGTGTAATAGGCTTGTAAACGTCATGCAGTCCACCGAACAAATGTCAAAGACCCATGCATATATCATGGACAAATGTTAAGTGAAATGGATGATATGTATCTGGTATTTACAAGCTGTGTAGTCTGGTTGAGGTACACACTATAGAAATAGGTATGTGACCCTGATACACGACAAATAAGATACATGACGTGTAACTAGATGTACAAACTGATTAGTATAACATTAATTGATATAATTAAAAATTACATCAAATTGGAAAAAATTTAGCAGTAAAACTTTAATTTATTGACCATCACACCATTTATTTGAAAATTCAATAATGTATTTAAATAATTTTAAATTCTTAATTAATTTATTGTAATAATATGTCATTATTAATTTTTTTGTTTATTTTCCATGAATTCCATAAATGATGGGAATCTACAATTATGTTGGGATGATCATTAAGATGAAAAGGAATTAATTAATTAATTAATTCAATAATGTTCATCTTAATAATAATGAATGAATAAATAAATGAATTCTAGCTAGTTAATTTTGTGTATTCATTGCATGTGTGACCGTTCATGAGCTTAACAAAGTACTTTTTATGTGTTGGATGTTTTTTATTTAATTTATTGTATGAGTTTTCAATTATTTAATATTAAATTAAATTATAGCCTACGAGTCATCCCTCTCACCATTATTATGTAGGACCTATGTGTCCAAGGATATTTATATAATCCCCCTTTAACCAATCCTTTAGTTTCACTCACCTGCAGGTGAGTAATAAATTCTTGTAATTAATGGAGCATCCCAATGTGGATGGATAAGTTTCAAGAAAGAAGTATTATGATGCCAACTCAGGTGATACAAAGGTGGATAAGTGGAATTTTGTAACTCATTCCAATACCGACAATGTGAGTTATTTACTCTAGGTCAAATATTAATTTAATGTATACTCATTTAATCAGCCAATAGATAAAGTTAATTAATAGATACTTTAATTAATTAATTAGTTATTTCTCAAAAATTATTTATTTTATTGATGCAAGTCCACAATCACATAAATAAATGAATTAATATGAAAATATAGAAATTAAATAAATGTAATATGCGTAAATGTTTTATGTAACATGGTTAATTAATTAAGTAACATCCAGTTAATATTAACATGACATGTAAAGGATAAAACAAGATAAAATCTATGCATAATAAATTAAAATCCCTTAATTAAATATTAAGGTAGTCTTGGAATTACATTACTTGACTAGTAATGAAACTCAACAAATTTAAGTGTTCGAACAACTCTTGTTGGGGAACTTACTTTTATAAAGAGAGTTTTTATGAAGGTTTTGGGTTGACTTAACAATTTTACATAAATAAAATTACCACTTTTCAGTCTTGGTATAATTTAGAGATAAGTGTTGATGAAATATAATTCAGGATTTCAGGATAAGGGAGTCCACTCAATGGATTAAGGATCTATAAGCTCGTAGTTGAAAAAAATAGCCTATCTAAATACCTCCAAGTATCCTGAAAAAAACTTGTTGGGGTTATGCAATGGGGAATATGGATCCATGAAACAATAATTTGATAGAAACTAAGAATTCCAAGTTCAATGGTAAGGGCTATTGTAACTTCATAAAATAGTGGGAGATTTAATAAAATTAATTAATTTTTATCTTACCCAATTTGTAATCAAGAAAATTACTAATAATATTCTCTTTTAAATTGTAGAACAAATTGAAATATCATCATCCACATTATCCATATGATCAATATTAGAGAAATACAACCTTTTAGCTGGTATTAACTTATAAGAGTGGTTTAGATTCCTTAGGTTTGTGCTACTCCATGAAAGGAAATCATACATGATAGAATTCTCAATTCCTAATCCACCTAAAAAAGAGGGGAGTGATGAAGAGTTCTTGGTCTCTGAATTTTTTTTTGAGTAATACAGTCTGTGTTCAATGTTTTATGATTTCGTCTATGTCTAGTGAACTCATGATGTATCATGAAAACATGGATATATATTGCATTCTTGAGTACCTATGTGGTATTTACTGAGAGAGAGATAGATAGAAACATATATTTTCAAGGAACTCTTTCAGAGATATCTTGGAGAGGGTTCCCTTTCTGAGCCTCACTTAGTCAAGCTCATTGGATACATTTTGTGCTTAGAGGTTCTAGGGTTTAAACTTCCTAAAGAATTGGGAACTAATATATTTTTGTAATAACTCAATCATATATTCTCCAAATTTGTTATAAATTATAATATGAACAACATTGAGAAGTCTCTACCAGATATTCTTACTCTTTTTCTCCATGTAGATAAGGATATAAATCCTTAAAACCCTTTTGTCCTTATAGTGAAAAAATAGAAAGGGAAAGCGAATAAATTTAAGCCTAAGGAATATTAAAGACCTTCTAAGAAAAGGAATATTAAGGGAAAATCAAGGGAAAAAGGATGTTATCTGTTTAAAATGTTTCAATAAGGGACACTAGAGGAAAAAATTCACCCAATAAAAGAAGTAAAGGGAATATTTAGGTGTGTTTGTTATCAAGTGCAATTTATCTGTTTCTATAAATTGGTTATTTGATACATCTTGTGGTGGACACACTTGTATTTAAAAATAGGAACTAGGTATATTCATAAATACTGACCAAGGGGAGGTAGATCTATGAGAATCCAACAGTAATAAACTTGATTCTACAGCTATATAGGACTAGAACCACACGATGTCGACCAGAATGATCATGGTTTTAAAAGGATATTATTATGTTCCATCTATTACCAAAAACATTATTTATGTATCCATACTTAATACAAATGTATTTATTTTCAAATTAATGAAAAGGTTTCTTATTTTATAAATATAAAATTTGTTATGGTTAGAACTATTTAAATAACGGTCTTTATGTGTTGGACTACAAAAACCAAGTAATAGAAACTGATAACAAAGTTACTTCACATGACTCATACCACACCCAACTTTGGAATCACTGGATATGTCATGTAAATGAAAAGTTCTTGACTAAATTAAATTAATATGGATATTTATATTCTTTTTATGTAAATCCACTTGGTTTATGTGATGCACATTTACAATGAAAAATGACCAAATCCCCATTTAGTGGGAAAGGTGAAAGTGATAAAGAGATTCTTGAATTAGTTCAAACCGATGTGTGTGGACTATTTCCTATTGAATAAATGGGTGGGTACTCATACTTAATAATTTTTATTGATGATTTTAATAGATACAAATTTGTCTAATTAATGAGGTATAAGTTAGATTCTTTTGATAAATTCAATGACTACAAGAATAAAGTTGATAACTAACTTGGTAAGAAGACTAAAAAACTAAAATTTGACCATGGTGAAGAAAATATAAATCAATACTTAATTTATTACTTATGAGATTTTGGGATCCTATCCCAACCCACTCCTCCTTATAAGCCTTTGTGGAATGGTATAAGTGAAATGAGGAACCACACCTTATTAGACATGGTGAGATCAATCATGATTCATATGAGTCTCCCATTATCCTGTTGGGGATACGTGTTACAAAAATAATCACATATACTAAATCAAGTACCAACTAAATCAATAAATGACATTCCATACAAATTTTGGATTGGAGGAAAAACTGTGTTATTGAATTTACATTTGTGGGGAAGTGAAGCATTTGTTAAGGACACTTCTAGAAACAAACATGCACCCCAAGGCACAAAGTGTACCTTTATAGGACACCCCAAGTAAATGAGGGGATATTACCTATACAAACCCTTAAAAAAATGGTATAGTGGAAATACATTCCATATTCCTTTATAAGGAGAACATCTCTAAAATAGATAGTGGGGGTGAAATAGACTTTGATGAAGTTGAGGCTCAAGGCACACAAGAGTTGGTATAAGAAACACTTCCATTGAAACCCATTGAAGAAAAAACTATTCTGAAGACACAAGTACTACGTAAGATTACAAGATAGGTTAGAGAACTTGAATATTATGTTTTTCTAGTCACTAAGTATGGTGACTCATTATTAGTTGATAAAACATTCCTCTGACCTACAAGGAATCATTAAGTGGAACATATGTTTCCAAGTTGAAATAATCCATGAATTATTAAATAGATTCCATTTAACAAAACCAAGTTTGTATTTTGGTAGACCCTACAGTAGATGTAAATCCCGTTGGTTGGAAATGGGTATTCAAGAAAAAACTGGACATGGAAGGATAATTCAATACCTTTACGACATGACTGGTTGCAAAAGGGTTTAAATAGAATCAAATAATTGAATATAATAAAAATATTTCACCAATTCCAATTCTTAAATCCATTAGAATTCAAAATTCCATTGTGACCTTCCTTGACTATGAGATTTAGAAAATGGATGTCAAAAAAACTTTTCTTACCATTCATGAAGGTTACTATATGGCACAACACAAAGGGTTTGAGACTCCAAAGGATTTCAACAAGGAATAAAAGTTGTAAAGACACATTTTTCGATTAAAGAAATCATATATTTCCTATAAAATTCATTTTGATGAGGCCATAAAAAAATTTGAGTTCATAAAGAATGAATATGAGAAATGTGTCTAAAAATAGTTTAGTGGGAGTGCTGTCATTTTCTTAATTGTATATATTGACGACATATTACTTATTGGAAATGAAATACTAGTGTTATAGTATTTTAAGGCATGGTTGATTTAATTGTTCTATATAAATGACTTGGGAGAGGAATCATATATTATTGGGATCAAGATCCATCATTATAGATCGAAGAGGTTTGTCAGCCTAAGTCAAAGTACATACATTGAAAACATATTGAGGAGGTTTAGTATGAAAAAATCCATGGAGGTACTATTTACAGTGTCACATGGAGTTCATATTTATAGAAAAATGTATACTCAGACACATGAGAAAAGAAACATAATATCAAGGATTCCATATACCTTAGTGATTGGGTCATTGAGGTATTCTATGCTCTATACTAGGCTAGATGTTGAATATGAATTAAGCAATGTAGGTAGATATCAAGCTAATCTAGGTGACCACCATTAGATGAAAGTCAAGACTATCCTTATGTATCTGAGGTACACTAACGATATTTCCTAGTATATGAATAATTTTTGGAACATGTCATTATAGGATATGAAAATTCTAGTTTCCAAACTGATCAAGATGACATGTAGTCTTAGACTCGATACACCTTCACTTTGAATAGAGTTGCTATGAGATGGAAGAGATCAAATAAGGATATAGCCATAAATTCTATAGTAGAGTCCAAATATATTGTTGGTTTCTAGGAAGCTAAGTAAGTAGTATGGATTCAAAACTTCATTCAAGATCTTGAGGTGTAACCTAGTATTAAAGATCATATCACACTCTATTGTGATAATACTACAATAGTGGCTCTCACAAAAGAGACAAGGTCACATCAATAGATGAGGAACATACTTCGAAAGTATCATATCCTAAGGGATTTTTATTAGATATGTGAGGTTATAGTGAGAAATATTTCCATGGAACATAACATTATGGACCCCTTGACTAAAGCCTTGAATCAACAAAAACATGATTATCACATGAGGTCTAGTAAACTGAAAGTCGTAGGTATTTGGATCTAGTCCAAGTGGGAGTTTTTTAGAGTTAGTGTCATAGAACCATCTGATTTTACTTTTATTACATGTATATTCAATTTATTGAATATTAATTAAACGTTTTATTACATATTTTTCATTGTTCTTCATGTATTTAATGTAATAATGTCCTAGAATATTTGTTTCATTGATAAGGACATAAAAGTTTCCTACTATGATGAGAACCTTGAAGTGCTATGAAAATATTCTTAATATAGTTATATGGTTGGATAATGTTCTATAATGGGACACATAGTATTTAGACCATCAAGTGAGAGTACTCGTAAGCGGACGAGGCTTCTTTTCATGATTTTTTTCACTTGGTAATCTCCAAGATGTGAGATTAAGAAAATAGACCCATCAGTAGGAATTCCATATGTTTCGGTGTCATTGCATATTCCTATCTATGAGAATTTTCCATGTTTCTTAGACTTTAATATTATCATTGATTCATGTCATGACTCTTGCACTTAGATTTACGAAAAAAACTATCATTCCATTTGTTGGAATAAATTAGGGTACGTTGGGTGCATCATGATCAGCATGTCATTAATGGATAAGTTGAGGAAGGATTTTCCCATTATATATTAATGGGAGTTGATATCTTGTACCTCTTATTATAATATAAATATTTCCAAAATTCTATGTCCATGGTGTTTCTACGTGTTTACATCAAATAGTCAAAGAAGAAGGCATCGATAAAATAGGTTGATGACACCATCATGCATCTTATTTGATGATATATTGTAAAAAATGGATTATATTACACATTGAGGCTTCATATGTGCTTTTAATCATTGTTACATTAAGTTCTTTATCTTGGGTGTCTTGAACCATTACTATACATTATTCTTGGAATTTAGGGAGGCCCACCCAATTCCAACAAGAAATAATCTTAGAGGGTCACACACAAAGTGTTCTATTGATCTTGATTAAATTCTATTTTAATTGAATTAACAGAATAATAATTATTCTCATGATTGAGGAATAATTTTAATCAATTTTTATTCATCACATAATCTAAATAAATATTTATTTAGCGACATGTGAATAAAAAAATATTTATTTATTTATTTGAATATTTTATAAATATTAATTTTATGTTATGTGAATGAAATATTTATTTATGAATAAAATATTTATTCACATGTTCAATAAAAACCGAGGAGTTCAAATGGAGCAATATCACATCCAGTGTGTAATTCCCCGACCCTAGTTACCCAAAGTTGGTGCATTATTACATAACATTGGCATGATCATAAGGGATCAAATCCCGAAAGATTGATCACTTTAGGAGCATTGGAAGTACTAGATACATTAATAAGTTTTACATTACATTATAAAATAAAAACAACAACAAAATTGTCTCCATTGACAACCTTAATATCCATTAGAATATCCCTTAGACTATCCCTGCAAGTCAGTCATACTATACTTCTTCTCATCCTGGAAAAAATAAAACATAGAAAGGGGTGAGCTCAGATGCTTCATAAGGATAAAAATATAACAGAATCTTCTATAAATAAGCATACACATTTAAGGAAATTTATAAGACTAAAACCTAAGCCTTTTGAAAATAATCTTCTGCATAATATGAACAATATAAATCAGATAATTCAATTTAATTATTCACATGGATATTCTACTAGTTGAATAATCATATGCAATATCAATTGAAAATTTCATATTGATGGAATGCATAATGCCAGACTTCATAACCGCATAGTCAAGGCCTTGTTCCAAGACTATAAATAAAATTTTGTCAAGGCCTTATGCCAATACACTACTTTTTCTCATGAGACCTACCTATGCATTGAGGAGATATAGTGGGCTCCACCCATCACTTACTAAGTCCAATGCATTCCTCATATGAAAAGGTTTAAACATAACATAAACATTCATATTAAAACTAGCATATGAAATGTCAATAATTTATCCATAAACCATGAATGGTGTAAAAATAACACATCCACAGTCAAACATATCAAAAAACCTTCAATACAATATGGACATTTTGCATCATAATAAATCAACTTCAAACAAGATTAAAATCCATCAAAGGATGTTGACATAGAGGAAATCAAAACTTTTTTAGAGAAATATATCTTTATATTTTCAAATCATTTAAAATTCATATAATTATAAAAGAAAAAAATTATTTTGAAAATATTCTTATAATCTTGTATGGGAATCTTCAATGATGTTATAATGACAGAAAATAGCTCCATCAGCCATATAAGTTAAAAAAAGACATTCTTACCTTAATTTTGTCAAAATGGTCATAAAGCACCTTGTTTGGAAAATGACAGGAAGATTCCATTGAAAACATATATGGTCAAATAAGGTTATAAATGACATTAACCCATAGTCTAGTAAATAGTAAAAATATTTCAAATTACATTTTTAAGAAAACACGTATGTGGATGATAAGGAGGTCCCAGTAGATACTTACGTATTAACAACCTCTGATAAGTAAAGAGATTGTAGAATTAACACTTACCTTGTACTTTTACTTAGTAGATGGTATGTTAAACTCATGTATAATAGTTAAAACATTGTTATTAAATTATACAAGAACTATATATATAAATATTATATCATATATGATCCTCTAATATTGCTGTGTTAATAATATTTCAGTAGTTTCATCGTTTTGGGTGTTAACTTATTCGTTTTCCTTTATATGATTGGTTACGTAATCTTTTTTTTATGGATAGGATGTATTTAATGTAACATACAAAGTAAGTAATGAATAATAGATATTTTTATCTATGTCTATTAATGAATTATATAGTGTTTTAGAGGCTTAAAATGAAAATAAATCCAATCTTAAGCATGGAATACACTAATATTCTTAAAAGATTGTTTTACTGCCTTTTGATGGCAAACCCTTTTTAAATCTATATTTTGACAATTTTATAAGCTATTTTTGTCAAAATAAACTTATTATTTATGATTGGGACATCAAAGTTTACTTTGTGTGAATTTTTGGTATTTTTCCGATAAAGTTCATTTTTTAATGAATAGTGAAAAATGTTGTATTTTAATTCAAAACCTCTTTTTAATCTAATTTATTTATATGATTAGATTATATTTTGAATTGGTTTTGAAGTGAAATTAGAATATATTTTTAACATTTTATCCAATGATGGTCATTGGAATCAATTTCACTTTGAAATTGGACTTAAACTGGTATCAATCTTTTGATACTTATTGTTTCATAAAAACACACTATTTGTCATGACAGCGGGAATTAATTATTAAATTAATTAATGTGAATTATATGTTTTGAATTTTGTAAAATAGACTTAATTTTTGAATTCGGAATATCAAATATAGCTTAGGGTGAATTTGTGGTAATTTTCTGAAAAACTTCAATTTTTGATGAATAGTGAAACCACTAAGTGGTACTTATAAAAACTAATTTTCCGTTTAAATGAAATTTTGCCATCATTGTGTTTTGAATTTCAAAAATCCGACATACATGGTTGTCATTAAGAAGTAAAATGTGGTTCAATGAGATTAAAATAATTTTTTTTGGTGAATAGTAACTTATTAAGTTTTTAATCGTGATTAGTGGTAATTAGTGTAGTTTAAAGTAAAAATAATGCTTTAATAATATAAAATGACCTAGAAACATGTCCTAACCTTAATGGATGTGTCATGTCAGACCAAGAAAAGCCATGGGTAAACTTGGGGACCCCATGGAGCCACTTTGGTTGGGAAATGACATAAATAACTTTTTATTTAATGTAAAAGTAAAAATGACACAAACATAATATGTTTTACGAAAACAATTTTTACATGGGGTTATAAAGATCAGATTTTTGATTATAAATATTCATTGTAAAGATAAAAGGATTTCCTACATCATAGTAATTTTTTATAATTTTTAGACTTTAAATAAATTAAATTATTTATGACATCATGATGATGCAGCGATGACCTCATTATTTAACAATTTAAATAAAATGGAAAGATAATGTAATATCTAAACCCTACACATGTCAAAAACCTATTGGATGGGTAGATTTCAAACCCTTATCACCTTATCCTCGAACTATATCAATGTGGGAACATTTAAATCTGAAACGCATTTTCAAATAAAGTAATGTTTCTTTACTTTCCAAGAGTGCCCCTCCTCTCCTCTTATAAAAGGCCCCCACCTCTAACTCATTACCCACACTCCCAAAGCCTTTGGCTCAGACATCCCCTGCCCATTTAATCTCTCCAAATCCCTCTCCTCATCCTAGAGGATTACCTTTGGGCAGAATCCTTTCAAAGGAATCCTTTAGGCTCAAATCAAAAGGAGTTACACTTTTAAAGGTAATTCATTCTCTCATGTTCATTTGTTTTATTTTACTTATCCAACCCCCTAAACTCTTTTTATTTACTTATTTTGTAACAAAAACAGTATCTTCAATATACTAGGATGTTGTTATAAGATTTATTCTAGATACACTCTCACACAACTACATCAAATTGTTAAAGAACATACGGTTTCCGTGGATGGCGAAATTCTGCCTCCCGAAACGATGATTGTTCAATACTCATTTAACACCTTCAAAGGTGGCCATTATGATGTCACTATTTTTATATATGATATATAATATGTTTATGTTTTACTTAAGCTTCTGTATTTTTCATTTTGGGTATACCTTTATTGTTTCCATTATGGGTAAACACGATATCTTCATTTTAGGAAGTGCGGACTACCGCCCCCTGAAAGTGATTTGATTCGTTAATACCATATGTGGGATGTGTAAAGGATAAAGTTAATGATATTATATATGTTATTATACAGGAATTATAATATACTCTTATATCATTATGATTCCATTCCATAAAATACGAAATAGAAATGGAAGTAGCGTTCATGCGTACGTACGGCTTACCGTCTCCATGAACGGTGCATTTCATTTCTTTCCTCTAAATGTGATGTAATATTATAAATACATGTATATGATGAATATATATGATATATATGTTATCCAAATCATTAATATCATTCTGGATACAACGAACCTTTGACCAAATTAACAACATGTAATTGTAAGAAGTCTATTTTTACTTAAGAACCAAATGCCGACAAAATGAACATTATTAACTTAAATGATTACATGATGTTCATAACATGGTATAAAAGGAATAATTAACTTGAAAAGGGTTCTTAATCAAGTAGAGATTAACTCAAGTTTATTATTCAGGAGATTAAAGAACGGTCGGTTCAAGTCGGATACGAGGTATGGGACTTCGTCTCAATCTCCTTTCATTAAGGCATATTTTGTTTTATACACAACCTTCTTTTATACGGTGTATAAACCCCTTTGACTTTTACGTTTATTCAAAAGGAATCTTTTTATACGAAGTGTTTACTAAACGACAAAAATTAATGTTTTTGTCGTACGTATGCGGTGACAACGACTTCTCCGCCGTCGTGACCGTTATTTGAGTTTCAGCTTCCTCTACAAGCCATACTTTTTTTTAAAAGAAAAATAAATACCATGTTTTACTTTTCTTTTATTTTGGTATTGAAAATTGTTTTCATGATATCTTTATATCAATGTGTTGTATTGATATCTTGTGATTGAAAGGTGGAAATGTTATGTTTTCTTTATGCATGTTTTATGTGATACGATTATGTTGAAGTTCTTGGGAATTATTATGAAGACGAGTGGTTCCGTGATAAACTAAGGGAAGGTGAGCCCGATATATCTCTCTAATGCATTGGGTAACATGAAGGAGTGAAACGTTAAGGTTTCTCCGAAGAGATTTAGGGAATATACTGTGATTGGTATTCCAAACGTAACAAAGAGGGTTACTCCCTACGTAAGAATGTTATGAATGCCTCAAGTTACCTTTATGTCTTATGATTTCTATGATTTATTCATGATTCGATGTGGTATGTTAAAGTGCTTATGTTTTATGGGTAAAGTATGATCTCATCCTTATGTATATATGTACCCATGTTTCCTTTCCATATTTTTATATCCCTTACTGAGATTTTTATGCTCATCCCAAGTTTTTTGAAATGTTTTTCACAGGTCAAGGGAAAGGTACATGATATGATGATAGTGTCAAGGAAGTGTCAAGATAGAATCCATGTTTATTTTAAATATGTTTCCATTGATGGGAATGAAGAATACTATCTTTATGTAACCACTTTGTTTATATGTGGAATGTAATGCAAGTTTTATGATCTAATTCTCTAAAACTCTAAACCCGAAAAGATCCTCAATGTGTAATCTTGTAAAAACTCAAGATTAATTTAGTTTTAAGGCTAGGGCCTTATAGTTGGTATCAAAGGTCGGTTTAGATAACTTTAGGAGTTAGAATTCTATTAAATGATTATCCAAAAATATTTTTTATGGTCAAATTGAAGTGATATAGTATTTGAAGATTACCATGTTGCTTCATCTAAGACATGTTTGTTCAGAATGGTTTTCCACAGAGGAAACAGGGAAGCAGTGCTAGGAAGGCATACAGAAGGAAATAACCTTCCGAATCAGCATCCTGAGATGGTCGGAATTGGAACTGAACAGTTTGTTGCAGTGATGGCACAGTTGACTCAGGCTATAAATGGTGGTGGTATCCATCCACGAGATCAGCCAGATCAACCGCAGAGGAACATGTCAGTGGTGGAACATTTCATGAGGCAACATCCCCCATCGTTCAAAGGATCATATGACCCTATGCTAGCTGAAGGGTGGATTAAAGCACTGGAGAAGATTTTTGATGTCATGGGGTGTTCAGACAATCAAAAGGTTAGTCTTTCTATTTACCATTTGGAGGGTGAGGAAGATCAGTGGTAGTCGATGGTTAAAAATATTAGGGACGCAGATGAGATTGATGCTCTCGACTGGGATGAATTCAAAGGTATGTTTCTTGAGAAGTATTTTCCTAAGGCTGTTCTACTTAGGATGGAAAAGAAATTCTTGTAATTGAGGCAAGAGGAAGACTCAGTGGCTGCCTATGAAGAAAGGTTCACTCGTTTGGCAAGGTATGCTCCAAATTTTATCCGAGACCTTGATAGTAAAATCAATCATTTTTACTCAGGATTAAAGCTAAAATATTGAAAGGAATTAGCTTCTCGTGAGTTTAAAAGTTATTAAAAGCTTGTTCGATGTGATGAGAAGGTGGAAATGGAGTTTTCCGATGATCAAGTGTTCTATAACAACCCACAGAAGAAGAGACCGAGGTGGCAGGAGAAAGGTAAGAATTCTTCAAAAAAGTCTGATGGTAAGAAAACTAAGTTTCCAGTTTGTGATAAATGTGGCAAAAGGCATGCTGGGGAATGTCTTCTGAATTCTGGAAAGTGCTACCGATGTGGTAAGATGGGACATAAGGCTCGTGATTGCACTGAAAAGGATCAAGGTGAAGGTAAGACCAAATTTGATTTACAGTTAGTGAAATGTTATAATTGCAATGAGATGGGTCACTATGCAAATGAGTGTCCGACAAAGATCTTGAGTGATGGGAAGCAGTTAGACTACAAGCAGAAAGGGGTGGTGAAATCCTTTGCAACTACTTCAGTAGATGTCGGGCCATCAAATGAAGTTGTATCAGGTACTTTGTTTGTTTTTTCAGATTATGCCAGTGTGTTGTTTGATTCGGGGTCTACACATTCTTTCATCTCTGAAACCTTTTCTAGTAAAATGGGAATACCATCTCAATAAATGACTCCTGAACTTTTGGTAAAAACACATTGGGGAAATGTTGAGGCAAAAAGAATTTATAAGAATCTTCCTATCCTTATATGTGGAAAGAACCCACTTGCAAACCTTATTGTTCTACCTCTAGTAGAGTTTGATGATATTTTGGTGTTTTCTAAAAGTAAAGAGGAACATGAAAGACATTTAAGGGTTATCTTGCAAACCTTAAAAGAAAACAAACTTTATGGAAAATTCAGCAAGTGTGAGTTTTGGTTGCAAAAAATTTCTTTCCTTGGTCACATTGTTTCTAAAGATGGGATAACTATTGATCCTGCAAAAACAAAAGTTGTTGAAGAATGGCCAAGACCCACAAATGTAACTGAGATTCGTAGCTTCCTTGGTTTGGTAGGATATTACCGAAGGTTTGTTAGAAATTTTTCACGGTTATCTAGTCCAATGACTAAGCTAACTCGGAAGGGTGTTAAGTTTATCTGGACAAAAGAATGTGATGATTGTTTTCAGGAATTGAAAAGAATATTGGTGAATGCTCCAGTTTTGGCACTACCTTCCAGGAATGGTGAGTTTGTTATCTACAGTGATGCTTCATTGAAAGGACTTGGTTGCGTCCTAATGCAGAATGATCAGGTAATTGCTTATTCTTCACGACAGTTGAAAACTCATGAGGTAAATTACCCTACACATGATTTGGAATTAGCTACTGTTGTTTTTGCTTTAAAAATTTGGAGGCATCATTTGTATGGAGTAAAGTGTGAAATATATACCGATCAAAAAAGTTTAAAGTATATATTCACTTAGAAAGAGTTGAACATGAGACAAAGGAGATGGATAGAATTAATCAAGGATTATGATTGTACAATTCATTACCATCCGGGAAAAGCAAATAAAGTGGATGATGCTTTAAGTCGAAAAAGTAATGCTTCTTTAGCAATGTTGAGTTTAGAACGTGATCCTTTGGTTAAGGATTTTATGAACTTTTGCATAGAAGTTGTTGGTGCAGGAAGTTCTTCTGTTTTGTTTCAGGTATCAGTGAGATCATCTCTATCAGATAGAATCAAGCAAGCACAGAAGCAAGACAGTGAGTTGTAGAAAAAGGTAGAGCTGGTTCAAAAAGGTAAGTTTCCTGAATTCAACATTGAGAATGATTGCGTTTTGAGATTTGGGAAGAGATTGTGTGTGCCTTGTGATTCACAGTTGAAGAGAGAGTTGTTATGTGAAGCTCATAGTTCTCCGTTTTCAGTTCATCCTAGCAGTACTAAGATGTACAGAGATCTGCGGGAGTATTACTGGTGGAATGGAATGAAAAGAGATATTGCTGATTTTACTGTGAAGTGTTTGACATGTCAATAGGTTAAAGCAGAGCGGCAGTTACCGAAAGGGATGCTTCAGCCTTTACTAGTGCCAGAGTGGAAATGGGAGAATATATCCATGGACTTTGTTGTGGGATTACCGAAGACATCTCGAGGTAATAATGCAATCTGGGTTATTGTTGATCGCTTGACCAAATCTGCTCATTTCCTTGCTATACGAGATACGTTTTCTCTAAATCAACTTTCCCGTTTGTATCTTAAAGAGATAGTCAGGTTACATGGAGTTCCTCTCTCCATTGTATCTGATCGTGATCCCAGGTTCACTTCTAACTTTTGGAAAGGCCTTCAGAAGTCGTTGGGTACTGAATTAAATTTTAGTACAGCTTTTTATCCTCAATCAGATGGGCAGTCGGAACGAACAATTCAGACCTTGGAGGATATGCTACGAGCTTTTTCTATGGATTATCAGGGAAGTTGGGACCAACATCTTTCTTTGGTTGAATTTTCATATAATAATAGTTTTCATTCCAGTATACAGATGGCACCATTTCAGGCATTATATGGGAAGCGATGTCGAACTCCAGCTTTCTAGGATGAAGTGGGTGAAAGGAAGTTGATGGGACCAGAATTGGTAGAAGAGATGGCAGAAAAAGTTCAGCTGATTCAGAAGCACATGAGAACAGCTCAGAGCAGGCAGAAGAGTTATGCGGACAACAGGAGGAAGGATCTATCTTTCGAGGTAGGTGATCATGTTTTTCTCAAGGTTTCTCCTTGGAAAAGTGTGATGAGATTTGGTAAGAAAGGAAAGCTCAGTCCAAGGTTTATTGGACCATATGAAATTCTGTAGAGAGTTGGATCAGTTGCTTACCGAGTGGCTTTACCTCCGAGTTTATCTCAGGTACACAATGTTTTTCACGTTTCGATGTTGAGAAAGTACATGCCAGATCCATCTCATGTTTTGAGTCCAGAGGTAGTTCAGCTGGAAGAGAACCTATCTTATGAGGAACAACCGGTCCAAATTCTTGACCACAGGGAGCAAGTGTTACGAAATAAGGTGATTCACCAGGTAAAGGTTTTGTGGAAAAACCACATGATGGAAGAGGCAATATAGGAATCTGAAAATGCAATGAGGGATAAGTACCCCCATTTATTTGATAAGTAAATAAATTGCGGGGACACAATTTTCTAAATGGGGGAAGGATGTAACATCCCAAGTAAGTAATGAATAATATATATTTTTATCTATGTCTATTAATGAATTATATAGTGTTTTAGAGGCTTAAAATGAAAATAAATCCAATCTTAAGCATGGAATACACTAATATTCTTAAAAAATTGTTTTACTGCCTTTTGATGGAAAACCCTTTTTAAATCTATATTTTGACAATTTTATAAGCTATGTTTTTCAAAATAAACTTATTATTTATGATTGGGACATCAAAGTTTACTTTGTGTGAATTTTTGGTATTTTTCCGATAAAGTTCATTTTTTAATGAATAGTGAAAAATGTTGTATTTTAATTCAAAACCTCTTTTTAATCTAATTTATTTATATGATTAGATTATATTTTGAATTGGATTTGAAGTGAAATTAGAATATATTTTTACCATTTTATCCAATTATGGTCATTTGAATCAATTTCACTTTGAAATTGGACTTAAACTGGTATCAATCTTTTGATACTTATTGTTTCATAAAAACACGTTATTTGTCATGACAGCGGGAATTAATTATTAAATTAATTAATGTGACTTATATGTTTTGAATTTTTTAAAATAGACTTCATTTTTGAATTCGGAATATCAAATATATCTTAGGGTGAATTTGTGGTAATTTTCTGAAAAACTTCAATTTTTGATGAATAGTGAAACCACTAAGTGGTACTTATAAAAACTGATTTTCCGTTTAAATGAAATTTTGCCATCATTGTGTTTTGAATTTCAAAAATCCGACATACATGGTTGTCATTAAGAAGTAAAATGTGGTTCAATGATATTAAAATAATTTTTTGGTGAATAGTAACTTATTATGTTTTTAATCACGATTAGTGGTAATTAGTGTAGTTTAAGGTAAAAATAATGCTTTAATAATATAAAATGACCTAGAAACATGTCCTAACCTTATTGGATGTGTCATGTAAGACCAAGAAAATCCATGGGTCATCTTGGGGACCCCATGGAGCCACTTTGGTTGGGAAATGACATAAATAACTTTTTATTTAATGTAAAAGTAAAAATGACACAAACATAATATGTTTTATGAAAACAATTTTTACATGGGGTTATAAAGATCAGATTTTTGATTATAAATAGTCATTGTAAAGCTAAAAATATTTCATACATCATAGTATTTTTTTTATAATTTTTAGACTTTAAATAAATTAAATTATTTATGACATCATGATGATGCAGCGATGACCTCATTATTTAACAATTTAAATAAAATTGAAAGATAATGTAATATCTAAAACCTACACATGTCCAAAACCTATTGTATGGGTATATTTCGAACCCTTATCACCTTATCCTAGAACTATATCAATTTGGGATCATTTAAATCCGAAACTCATTTTCAAATAAAGTAATATTTCTTTACTTTCCAAGAGTGCCCCTCCTCTCCTCTTATAAAAGGCCCCCACCTCTACCTCATTACCCACACTCCCAAAGCCTTTGGCTCGGCCATCCCCTGCCCATTTACTCTCTCCACATCCCTCTCCTCATCCTAGAGGATTCCCTTTGGGCATAATCCTTTCAAAGGAAGCCTTTAGGCTAAAATCAAAAGGAGTTACACTTTTAAAGGTAATTCATTCTCTCATGTTCATTTGTTTTATTTTACTTCTCCAACCCCCTAAAATCTTTTTATTTACTTATTTTGTAACAACACCAGTATCTTAAATATATAAGGATGTTTTTAAAAGATTTATTCGAGCTACACTCTCACACAACTACATCAAATGGTTAAAGAACATACGGTTTCCGTGGATGGCGAAATTCTGCCTCCCGAAACGATGATTGTTCAATACTCATTTAACACCTTCAAAGGTGGCCATTATGATGTAACTATTTTTATATATGATATATAATATGTTTATTTTTTACTTAAGCTTATTTATTTTTCATTTTGGGTATACCTTTATTGTTTCCATTATGGGTAAACACGATATCTTCATTTTAGGAAGTGCGGACTACCGCCCCCTGAAAGTGATTTGATTCGTTAATACAATATGTGGGATGTGTAAAGGATAAAGTTAATGATATTATATATTTTATTATACTATAATTATAATATACTCTTATATCATTATGATTCCATTCCAGAAAATATGAAATAGAAATGGAAGTAGCGTTCATGCGTACGTACGGCTTACCGTCTCCACGAACGGTGCATTTCTTTTCTTACCTCTAAATGTGATGTAATATTATAAATACATGTATATGCTGAATATATATGATATATATGTTATCCAAATCATTAATATCATTCTGGATACAACGAAACTTTGACCAAATTAACAACATGTAAGTGTAAGAAGTCTATTTTTGACTTAAGAACCAAATACCGACAAAATGAACATTATTAACTTAAATGATTACATGATGTTCATAACATGGTATAAAAGGAATAATGAACTTGAAAAGGGTTATTAAGAAAGTAGAGATTAACTCAAGTTTATTATTCAGGAGATTAAAGAACGGTCGGGTCAAGTCGGATACGAGGTATGGGACTTCGTCTCAATCTCCTTTCATTGAGGCATATTTTGTTTTATACACAACCTTCTTTTATACGGTGTATAAACCCCTTTGACTTTTACTTTTATTCAAAAGGAATCTTTTTATACAAAGTGTTTACTAAACGACAAAAGGGAATGTTTTTGTCGTACGTATGCGGCGACAACGACTTCTCCGCCGTCGTGACCGTTATTTGAGTTTCGGCTTCCTCTACAAGCCATACTTTTTTTTAAAAGAAAAATAAATACCATGTTTTACTTTTCTTTTATTTTGGTATTGAAAATTGTTTTCATGATGTCTTTATATCAATGTGTTGTATTGATATCTTGTGATTGAAAGGTGGAAATGTTATGTTTCCTTTATGCATGTTTTATGTGATACGATTATGTTGAGGTTCTTGGGCATTATTATGAAGACGGGTGGTTCCATGATAAACTAAGGGTGGGTGAGCCCGATATAGATCTCCAATGCATTGGGTAACGTGAAGGAGTGAAACGTTAAGGTTTCTCCGAAGAGATTTAGGGAATATACTGTGATGGGTATTCCAAACGTAACCAAGAGGGTTACTCCCTACGTAAGAATGTTATGAATGCCTCAAGTTACCTTTATGTCTTATGATTTCTATGATTTATTCATGATTTGATGAGGTATGTTAAAGTGCTTCTGTTTTATGGGTAAAGTATGATCTCATCCTTATGTATATATGTACCCATGTTTCCTTTCCATATTTTTATATCCCTTACTGAGCTTTTTATGCTCATCCCATGTTTTTTGAAATTTTTTTCACAGGTCAAGGGAAAGGTACATGATATGATGATAGTGTCAAGGAATTATCAAGATAAAATCCATGTTTATTTTAAATATGTTTCCATTGATGGGAATGAATAATACTATCTTTATGTAACCACTTTTTTTATATGTGGAATGTAATGCAAGTTTTATGATCTAATTCTCTAAAACTCTAAACCCGAAAAGATCCTCAATGTGTAATCTTGTAATAACTCAAGATTAAGTAAGTTTTAAGGCTGGGGCCTTATATTTAATTCATATAAATAATTATATTATGTTCATAAACATTATTTTTAATCATAAAATGAAAATTATTCTTGAATTATTACAATGGGGAATGAATCTCATCGCGTTCGTGGAGACGATAATCCGTACGTACGCATGAGCGACAATATCATTATATTGATGGTGAAATCATATGTAATTGGATGGTATATAATATATAAAGAATAATTAACATGTTTTATTTATTATTTACATCAGTTATACTCATTATTATACACATCCAAATAATGAAGTGTTTGAATAACAAACAACACCACGACGTGAAGACGATAAGCCGTACGTACGCGCGTATAGTGACTTTGTCATTTATATGATGGATAGAATAATGAATATGGTTGTACCATTTTTATAACAACATAACAATATATATAATATACTGGGGTTATTATTTTATAATGGAAACAAAAAAGAAAGAGGAAGTGGAAGAAGAAAATAACTTAAAAGAGGTGATGAAATATTTACCTATTCTTTGGGTTCTTCCTTTTGAGTTGATCAAAATGGATCCTTAGGTTGGATTTCTGATCAA
The DNA here is from genome assembly GCA_963277665.1 of Viscum album. NCBI lineage: Eukaryota > Viridiplantae > Streptophyta > Magnoliopsida > Santalales > Viscaceae > Viscum > Viscum album. The sequence continues at coordinate 247,085,734 of OY728129.1, forward strand.
ATTAATAACTCTAGGTTAAATTTAGAGAAGTTGGGAAGGTATTTGGGTAGGGTTTGGATGAGACAAAATGCTTTGGAGGTGTGAAATTAAGAGAAGGGATGCACCCTTTTATAAGAGAGGTAAGGGTCACTTTAGGAAAAGCTTGAAAGATTATTTTATAATAAAATGATTTTCGGTTTAAAATGACTCCAAAATGATTTATTTCTAGGATACGGTGAGTATGGGTTGAAAAACCCCCAACCGATAGGTTTTAGATAGGTTTAGGTTACCATATTAACCTTATCATTAGATTTAACTCTTAGTTAAATAGTTTGACATTTACCATGTCTCTTTGTATTTTTATATTATATGGTTAATAAAATTACTATAACAATCCAAGAGAACCCCAAGTGGTTCATTATTAATATATATAACATTATCTAAGTCCTTTGGATGAACCTTATATTTTTAGGAATATTATATCAATTAATAATATAGTATTTGTTTTAAGAACTCAATTATGTCAGTTTTGACATTATTTAGTATTTGGTTTTTTTGAAAATCATAACAACATGATTAATTCAAAAAAAATTATTTAATCAACCCTAAAATGTCATATTAATCTATAAAATTAGTGTAATTCATCCAAATTCTCAAATTATATTTATTTATATATTTATAATATCAATTATTTTAATATTTCATTGATAAGGTAATTACTGCATCATCATTGTGTCATAAATAAATTAAATTATTTGATGTTTAAAAATTATAAATAAAATACCATTATGTAGGAAATATTTTTTTATTTCTAATTAATATTTATAGTGGAATTTATATTGTGTGTAACTCTATACTAAAATTTTTTTAGTTATTAAACTTTGAATTTAACTCTTTTAACTCTTCTTTAAATAAAATAATAATAAATATCCTAATCTAATTCAAGTGGACCAAAGGGGTCATATTTTATTAATAAGTTTTTTTTGACGAATTAAACTTATCCAATAGAATTAGGACATGTGTTATGGTCATTATAATATCATTTTTACCCTTAATTAACCTATTTAATTTGAACCGTGGTTAATAAAAGTCAAAAGTTACTATTCACCAAAAATTATTTTCATCTTATTGAACCAAATTTTACTTAATAATGTAAAGCATGTCTCTTGAATTTTTGAAATTCAATTCACAGAAGCGGTAAAATTATGTTTTATGCAAATTTTCAAGTGCTCCTAGAAGGTGGGTAAAAGACGGTAAAAATTTCAATAAATTTCTTATATATCTAAACTTATTATAAAATGACTCCAATGAATTACATTGAAATTATATAGGTATTATGTATCTATTTTAACCTAAAATAAATTTAAATAAAATAAATAATTATTTAAATAAAAAGTCGATTTTAAACAATAACGCAATGTTTTTTGACTATTCATCAAAAATTGAATGTTTTCAGAAAAATTAGAAAACTTCACCCTAAGGTAATTTTGATATTATGAATACAAAAATGAAGTCCATTTTGAAAGATACAATTTATAAAATTACAAAAAGTGGGTATTAATATTCATAACAACTAATTTGATTGGTTTTGTTGTGTTTGAACTCAATGTTACGTACAACAAAAGCTATTGTATTATTAAAAGAGAAGCGTACCATGGAAGCTTGGAGTGTTACACAGTGATAAATAATTATTTACAAGTTGATAAATATTATCTATAAATTTGTAAAATTTGTCACATGATAAAAAATAATAACAATATTATTATTATGTGGCATGTGGTTTCATTAAAGGTTAAACATTATTAAATGGCCAATATTAAATTAAATTATTATTTTAGTCTAAACCCTATATCTATAAAAAGGTAGTTATGTATACTATATATGAAATCCAAAAATAAATTAGAAAAAGGGAGAATCGTTTCACACAATGAATTATATTTTGAGTCCCCTATCTCTCTCCCTCTCAAGAATGAGAAAACAAGAGAGACTTCTTTAACATAGAATAATAAATAATAAATAATTAACAATGTAAGATCTTCAATTCACCATGATAGAAATTGGAAATCTATTAGCATTACTCTGAGATCATTGGAAGACTTATGGATAACCGTAAGAGGGATCCTACTCTTGGATAGTCACAATCACAATGAAGGAAATCTAAAAGGGTACTTTTATACAACCTAAATTCATCAATAAAGAAAGTTCTTAATCCTAGGTATTTATTTATTCAGATATTAAATAAATTAATTATAAATTTTATGTGAAAGATCATTGATCATGGTTTCGGGCATCAATTATTAAATTAAATTTTAATATGTCTTCCACCATAACCTGTTTCCACTGAACCCGAAGCCTTCATAAGGAATATATCCATCCTTTTAAAATCATGAGAAATATCCGAAATCTTCCTAAGATTTGTGTCATAAAACACTAGTAAAGACCCCCTTTTTAATTTATCCACGCTAAACCATTTTATTACTTTACCAATATATGTGTTTTGAATTATTAAAAGTAATAAATTTAATCCATTTCTATAAATATACATACCCAATATATAGGCTGATTTAACCATATCTTTCAAATAGAATAATTTTACCAACAACATATTTATATAATGTAAATTCGGGACACCATTTATAATAAGGATTATGTCATCCACATACAATTTCAAAAATACCAAAACACTTATAATAATTCAATTTAATACATAAAAATCATCCACGCCCACGATGATACCAAACTATTTGATTACATCATCAAACTGGATGTTATAACTCCAAGAATCATGTTTGTATCCATAATGAATTATTAAAACTTACAAACTTTATGAGTCTCATTTGGTACTTCAAATTTTTTAGGTTTCATTATATACAAGTTCTCGACTAAATTCTCATTATAAAATGTGGTTTAGATATCCATCTAATATATCTCATAATCATAATTATATATTATTAAAATAAATATCAAAATTTACTTTATCACAACTAGTGAAAATGTTTCTTCATACTCAATACCATGAATATGTTTGTAACCCTTTTCATACAATATTCCATCCTTGTCAGTTTTCCTATGGAAAACCCACTTGCATATTATGGGTCTCACCCCTTCAACTGCATTCACCATGTTTGAAACTTGGTTAGTGTAAATGGATTATATCTCATATTTTATGGCATTTAGATATTTATTATAATCAAAACCCTCAATGGAATATCAATTGGTGATAGGGTCATTATCTATGAACACTACCTCATCATCACTTTCCATGAGAAATCTATATATCTAATTACCCTATTGAATCCATCTATACTTTATAGGTTCTTGTGTAGCCCGAGTCAATTATTTTTCCACAAATATTTGTGGAACTGACTCGATTTACATCTTAAGAAAACTTCCTATTTGTTGGTCTTGAACTTCTCTAAGTTTGAATTTCCTCTCACCAACTCCATGAACAATGTGTCCCTTCTTAAGGAAAGCACCATGTTATGCCATAAACACTTTGTTATTAGTAGAAATATAAAATTAATATCTAACAATATCTTTAGGTTAATAAAAAAAGGAATTTATATGATTTAATTATAATTCTATCAAAATACAAACATTTCACTTATTGTAAATAACCACACATAATTATCTCAAAATTAAAATATTTATAGAAAATATTTCATTAATTATGTTCCCATGACCTTTTAGGTTTAGAGTTTTAGATAATTAAGAAATCCCTTACATAACAAAACCCACAAATTTAATATATATAGTAATTTTTTACACTAAATAAACTTTTTAAATCATACACATGATTTATTTAAGATCAACATTTCATATTCAAAAATAGACTTCATAATCATTCATATTCATCCTTATGCCCCATGAAAAACATTTTGAAAACATTTAATGATAATAAAACTCAGTAAGTGGTATAAAAGAAAGATAAAACCCATTATTCCATCAAAATATATGAAAAACATCGAAAATTATTTCCATTAAACATATAACCATGATCGAATATTAAAGTATTTCAGATATGAAATTGAATTATTTTATAAAAATAGTTTCATAAGAAACCTCATACTTAAATATAGAAAATTAAAAGGATTTTAATATTCCTTAAGAAAACATTAAAACATAATAAAAATTTAAATCTAGATAAAATCATAATATTTCCATAAAAAATCCTTTCCCATAGAAAGGATTAAAACATCCCTTTACTCATAAAATAAAATTCATGTTTCATAAAGTCTAAATATTTCCATTAAAACTCATTGTATAAAAAAAACCATGAAGAAATATTGGGACATTACATTTATATAATTATTAAAAATAAACCATAAAATCACCCATATAACAGAATAACTTCATTAGTTAATTCCAACACAATTTCTCCAAAGAAAAAATCATTACCCAATGCATTGAAGATATATATCCCAAGATCATCCATCGTGATATACAATTCCCAAGTACCATAGCATGAATAAAACACACAAGAGATTAAATTTCATTATAAAACTCACTTAAATCTATAATCAAAAGTTTTATTTAGTTAACTCATAAAAATAAGGAGAAATACCCTTTACATTTTTTCTAACTCTTATTTTTAAATGAAGGATTACTCAAAAAATTAGAATATAAATTACTTCAAAAAACCATGAATACTTGGAGAGGAAGACTAATAAATATAAAAGGATATACAATCAGAAATGTCATTTAATAAAAAAAATTTAAAAAATATTTTTTTATACCTCTATAAATAAAGTACAAAATGACCAATGGATAAAATAATAAGAAGATTCAATTTATTTTTTTAAAGGAGGTCAAAGTAAATATAAAATGACCATAAAAAATCATTGAATTATTGATAATAACCATAAAATTACAAGATGTTCCTGATCAAATAGGATTAGAAAAAGAATAATTACAATGTAAAGACAAATATTCTTAGCCTTACACTTAGAAATAAATCAATTAAACTGATTAGAATTTATTAAGCAACCTACCAGTTATAATATCTCTAAAATGTATCCATGAGATATTGTTTACCTGGATATCTGGTTTCTCCATCATAAGGTCTTCAAAACATAATGATATCTTGTCCCAAGAATAGATGTACTCCTCTATATTGATCTTTTCATCGTTAAAATCCTGAACCGGAATCAGGTCCTACTTGTCAATACATGCGCCCTTCTAATCATTGGTAGCCTCCTTAAGATCCATTCCCATCATTATTTCTACCACATCATTAGGAGATTTGATTGTCAGGACAGTTTCCCACATAACCTCTTCCGAGCTCAAAAAAAAATTCCATAGGGTTATCGGGAACCTCCCACTATTGGAAGGCCACCTTGGAGAGGTGGGGGCTGTAATACTTCTGATTTCCCTCCGACTTCTTTGCCAATATGGTCTCTATTGGTAAAGGTAAATATGAGTAGTCATTTTTCTCTTTCTGATTACCCCTCTTATTCTTACTCCGCCTTGGACTTGGGTACCTGCTCCCATGAGCCTCATCCTCTATATTGCCTACAAAGTGGCTTGAGCATTCATCATTGGACTCTATCTCAATAGCCATCTCCACATCCACAGATGTTCTAAAAAATTCATTAGATAAACATAATATAAGTAGATATTTTTTTTTATATTTATAAAAAAATAATAAATTCAATAAAATTTTAAAATTTTTCCTCATTTTTTTTATTTTTCTTCCCCATTTATTAAAAATAAACTCAAATAAATTCAAAGATAATTCAATAAAAATAAAATTCAAATAATTTTTTTCTAGATACCCCCATTTTATTTTTATAAATAATCAATATAGGGAAGAAAAACATTTTTCTAAACTTGTAAAAATTATAAAATTTAAATCTACTTATAAGTACCCCAATAATATGTTTATCACCCACTTTATTTAAAAATAATAGTATAGGGGAAATTTTTTTGAAACTGATTTATTGAGGATAAAGTTAGAATAAGTTAAACCTATAGGAAGTTATATTCCCATGATAAAGAACAATGTATATATTTAGAGGATGCTTCCAAGTAGTTTTCCACTCTAAATATTCTTGTAATCATAAGTTTTATCAAATATAAAACTGTTAAAAAAATAAAAATATAATGAAAAAAATATAAAACTTAGGGAACAAAAATGGAAAATCAATGAAATATCCTCCCCATTTCTTGAATTGTTTTTAAATTTTAGGAGATAGAATAAAAAATAAGTGCATTGAAGATCAATTTAGGTTTTTAATTACAAAATCCAATTTAATGTATTCAAATATATTGGAATTTAAAGGTTTTTCTAAAAATATAGGGACGATAATTTTCCATTCCAAAAAAGTCAAAAACTATATTTATTATTTGTTTGTGATCCCTAATAAAGTGATTTCTAACATCTTTGTTCATTAATAATGAGTGACGTAATGGGTTTCTATACAAAAAATGAAAATAATATCTTTACAATTGATTGGAGTTCAAGTAAAACTCAAACCAAACTTCATGAGTATGTGTCGCATCCACAACACAAGAGAACAACCAATTCCAGCTTCCAAATATTAATATTTAGTAGTGGAAAGTGCTATTGAATATTTCTTTTTTCCTACAATAAGAAATCAAAGCTTCACATAATTATTCAAATTTTCAATAAATACATTTTCTATCTACTCTATAACCTTTAATGTCATTATTTGGGTAAATTTTATGAATAAAATCATTTCTATAAGAATATAGTAAACCAAATTTTGAAGTTCCTTCAAGGTATCAGAATTTTTTTACCAATTTTAAATATTATTCTTTAATGTTTTATTTAAAAATATAATATAAACATATAAAAATAATAATTTAATTTTGAATTGATATAATATATATTAAACTTCTAATCATACTTCTATAATGTTTTTGATCAATTTATTTTCTAGTTTCATTAAGATCATGTTTACCAAAATTTGCCATCGGAGTACTTATACTCGATGCATTATTAAACAAAACCGTTTAGTATGTCTCTAATATATTTATGTTGAGTAAATATATTTTCAATGGTTTTTGTTAAATTTTAAAACCATTGAAAAATTTGAATTCACCCATCAGGCTCACTTCAAAATTATTTTTCTTATGTTTTGAAACAAATAACAGAAATATATTTTTAATTTGAACCTAAAATAATTTCATAAACATTAATTTGAAAAATATGATGTCTTTAAATATTTTATTTATGGAAATGTTTGGTTCAAAAATTCTTTAACAAAGTTATTTTGAATTAAATATCTTATAATTCTGTCATACCAAGCTCTTGAAAATTGGTTTAGTCTATATAGTACTTTGGTTTGTTTAAAAACGTTTTATATAAATTTAGTCACTTCAAAAATATGAGTTTTTCATCATAAAATTCCTCCTAAAAATATCTATTAATAAAAGTACTTTTAGGATTATTTGAAATGAAGTAAAATTCATATGACCTGTAAAGGCTGGTAAGATTTGGATAGATTCATGTCCAGATATTGATGTAAAAGTATCACTATAATATACTCCTTCTTGAAAATATCCCTTAGTAACAAATTTTGATTTATGGATAATAATAGTTCCAATTTCATCACATTTTATTTTTAGAGACCCATTTTACTCCAATTTCAGGAAGATAAATATGACACTTAACTAAGGTCCAAACTTGGATTTATTCTAATTTATTTCACTCATCTTTCATGGATCTTATCAAACTTACATAACCCTATGAATAATTTTCAATTTTAGGTTCAAATTGAGAGAGAAATTCATAATGATTACATTAATTTCTTAAATAACTTCTATTTTTAACCAGTTAACTTACATCACCAATAATATTATCAACAAAATTAATCCTATAGATCGAATGGTTCTTGGGGAAAGAGGTAATTTAAATATCAACTAATGGTTGTACATATTACATTGAAGTAGATTTTGGATAACAAAAATCCATTTATCTTACTTCTAAAGGATTTACTATTAGTGTTTTAACATCATATTTTATAAAAAAAACACGAGTTTTTTATAACATTATATAGAGAATTAATTTATGAAGCTTTTACAAAAACAAAATGATTACTTTTTTAAAGTTTAACATGAATAGTTTCTTCAAAAAAATTGATATTTTTTTTGAAAAATATATAAGCCTTAATATTTAAGAAATAAATAATAAAAATTCCTTCATCATCCTTAGGAACAAATTTAAGATCTTGTGCATTAGTATTCGAAATCAATACTTTCCATTAAAATAATTTTAATTAAGAATGTTTTGGATTTATTTTGGTCCATAACTTATAAGTATTTTTTATTAAAAAAAGGTTTGATCAAAACTCAATTTATCGTATTACAAGAACTATTCACAACCGCATAAAAAATTAATACAGATAAAATATTCACTTATCAATGTTCAAGTATTTTATTGATGAATTCTATTTCTTAATTTGACTAAACCATTTTTCTATGGCATTCTAAGTGTTGAAAAATAATGAGTAATACCTTTCATACTATAATTTTTTTTAAAATTTGATTTTACCAACTTACCAACATGATCAATATGGATAGAAATTAAAGGTATGTTTTTTGAATTTTTAATAGAAGCAAGAAAAGTTCTGAAATGATAAAGTGATTCAGATTTTCAAGAGAGAAAATAAAACCAAGTAAAACTAGGTTATTCATCAACCAAGACATACACATATTGTTTCCCCCTAATAATTATAGTTTTTTTAAGACCAAATATTTCCATGTGAAATAACTATAAATCTTAAAAATATGAGACTTATCTTTTAGATTTAAATCATTAATTATGTTTCTAATGAAATTGATAAGGATCCTAAACTCTAGATGAGTTAAACCTATCTTTGTAACACACTAAGATTTTGGTCAATTTTTTTTTTAAAATTAATTTAATATTTTGAATTATTTCACTCTAAAAAACATTAAAAATAGTTTTTCACTAAGTAAAGCATTCCTTTCACACAGATCCATATTGGAGTATGTTAAAAAGAACACCAACTTGGCATACGTTACACAGAACAACAATTTTAGCTTACATTAAATGCAAGATTCACCTTACTCGATGACTTGCGTAACACGCAAGATCGATTGCTACCTAACTATAATATATTATTAAAAATATTATTATAATGAGATATAAACTAGCCATTAATTTTATGAATATGAATAGTATTAACTAAATTATGAAAAATATGTGTTGTTCACATATATAAGAAGAATTCATAGGTTACCAGTTAATATGAAAACCAATTGAATATAAAGAAAAAAATTATTATAGTTACAAAGAAATTTTAACCTAGTAAATTAAATTAAATAAATTGGTAAGTGATATTATTATAATAAATATTTAATATATTCAATCTAATATTTTTAATATTCATCCAATAGGTTCTATAGACATAAGGTAAGAATAATCCCAAATTTATGCTTAAAAACCTATATTTTTATTAAGGTATTTTTAATTCATTTTAATAGAGAACCCTTTTTAAATACATTTTTTGGAACTTATTTAGATTTAATATGTCAAAATAAACTTCATATTTGTAATTGAGACATAAAAATTAGGTTAGGAAATGTTTTGGTATTTTTATGTAAGGTTTCATCTTTGAATGAACAGTTAAAAATACTCGATTCTATTTCAAAACTTCTTTTTCATATAAATCATTTATAAGGTTTAATTATATTTTTAATTAGTTTAATAGTTTATTTAGATAAATTTTTTACCAATTATTCCAATACAGGTCATTGGAACCCATTTCACATTTAAATTGGAGATAAAAACTTAGCAAACTTTTGAATGTTTTTACTTTAAAAACCCCCAATGTCTTCCCATCAGTGAGATTAATTTTAAATTAATTTCTACCACATATGTGATTATAATTTTTCAAAAGGATTCCATATTTGGAATAATAATATTTTATAATTTATAATAAGTTCTATTTTTTTAACAAAAAAATCAGTGAAAGTGATTAAAATTAATTACATCGTTTAAGAGAAAAATTAGGCTAATAAAGTACTAAACCTTAAATTTAAGGCCCAAAACGACCTATACACATGTAAAAAACCCATTTTATGGCCATATTTATACATTATAATCAATCGTATATACTTTTTTACATTATTGGATCCACTTTCACCAGAAAAAACGTGGGTGGCATTCTCTCTTCAAATATTTTCAAGAGCGCCACTTCTCCTCCACTATAAAAGGCCACCACATATACCCATTCATCACATCCATCAAAACTTTTAGGTTTGGAAAATATCTACCCAATTAGCCTCCCAAAATCACTAAATTCTACCTTGAATCCTCCGTTTGGGTTGAAATCCTCTCAAGGAATCTTTTTGGTTGAAAGCAAAAGGAGTTATCCAATTAAGAGGTAACATCTTCTCTCAAGCTCCATTCCTTTATTTTACCTATTCACACCCTAAACTCTCTTTATTAAATTATTTTGTGAGAAAAAATTATCCTAAATATAATATGATTTTTTTATGATAATTTTTTGACCTAAAATTACACACACCTCCATCTAATGGATATCGAACATAATGTTTTTGTGTACAGTGAATATGACAACCCTGCTTTTTATTAAAACTTAAACATGCTTTATTACATATAACTTCACTTGATACAACAAAGAAGATCGAGAGGTTTAGTGTCTTTGGGGCTTAGTATCATTACATAAAAACTTTAAACTTGAAATACAACATCTTTATTGAAAACTTCCTTTACATGACCACTACATTCCTTCGTACTTAGCATTGCATGGGATAACTTGAGGACATGCATAAGAAAAGGGTGAGCTATAAAGCCCAGTAAGGGAGTACACAATGAATAACATGAGGAGTACAATACATTTTAGAAAATAAGAACATCAATAGAGCATAAGAGTGACATGAACATAAAGACATGATAAAGCATGCTAATCATAACATGGAAATGTGGCAGCAACACTTAACATTGAATTAGCATGAGCCAAGGCTCATTGCACATGGAGCATGAGTAAACCCTCATTGCACTTGAAGCACGAGTAAACCCTCATTGCACTTGAATTATCATGAGTCAACACTCATTGCACATGAAGTATCATGATACTATACTTTACCCAATGCATTGGAGCGCTATAAAGGGCGCACCCTTCTTCATTTCATGCATAAGTGTGCCACATGGATCATAAAACATGGATTCATAAAACATAATCATTTATTCCACGATAAAGTAATGTGGAATTAATACATGAAAATTTATAATCAATTAGTAAATGTGCATAAAGGTGAATACCCTTGATGGAGAAATGGGCATGGTATTCACTACACAATGATATTGGCTTAGAAAATCGGTGTGATTTCGGCAGCGTAACAGCGTGACATAAGAATTCATAAAAAAATGGTTTATGAGAGAGAAAGGGGTTCCTCATCATATTTACATGTAATGGACAGTAAGGAGGTCATATAGATACATGTCCCAAAAATTGAAAAGGAATTTAGATTCATGATACAAAAGTATTTCTTGAATATAGAAGGGGAGAAAAAGGTTCCTTTCAGAATTTCGGCATAGTAACGGGTGTACATGAGAGACATTTAATGAGAGAGAAAGGAGTCTCTCATCATTCAAAAAATAAGAGTACAGTATAGGAGAGGTGCGAAACCATACCCCAACATTCATAATTGAAATTAAAAGGGCAATACAACTTAAAGAAAATTGAAAAAAATGAGAAAGGAAGAAAAAACCCTTACTTGGAAGTGTGCTTCCAAAGGCTAGAGAGAGGCTTGTGAGAGGCTTCTTGGGAGCTTGGGGCACCTTGGGAGGATTCTAGACAGAGTAGGGAAGAGGTTGGACGAACTCCAAGGGATTTTAGTGAGGAGGAAGTGGGAGCTTGTGTGGGTTTATATAGGAAAGGTGAGGGAATTCTTTATTATTTAGGTTTAGGACCCCTTATATTAAAATATTCCAAACCACAAACCATCCCATGGTATTTGCCCATGGTTTCTGGAAAAGGAAGGAGGAAAACAATATTTTACAAGGCCAAGGTCCAAAATTATTAAAAAATTAGGGTTGCTTATGTGGAGGTGAGTCACACTCCCATGGAAATTAATTTAAAAAGGCAAAGTGTTGAATAAGTCTTGAGGGCTCCATTAATGCTTTGAAAAGTAAGTCAAAAAAATCCAAAACCTCATTATTTTAATGATAAAATACATATTGGCCGAACATAAGGATTATGTTATTTTATTACATCACTATTGGGTCATTATGATGTCATAAAACACATTATATATTTAAATGGTATTTAATTTTTACCCAAAAATTTGACTGTCTCAGAAAATTATGAAAAATTCACCATTAGATAATTTAGACGTCCTGATTCCAAAAATAATATTTATTTTATCTAAATAATTTTCTAAATATGTGAATTTTTACTTTTAAAATAAAAACCGACATTTATAAAAAAATTCACGGGTTTTGACAGAAATGGCTTTCAAACCTTAATAAAAATTTTGATTGCATTCATAAAATTATAAGATCATTTATATTTAATAAAAATTAATTTAATATTAATAATAATATTTTATTAAAATATTATTTAATTCAAAAATCCTTTAATTTAATAAAATATAATTCTTAATTAATTAATAACTAAAAACACCATTTGTACTTTAAAAACTAATTACAATGTATCAAAAATGACTAGAAATTATATTCATTATTATATACAAAAATAATGTACATGAACATGGTGCTACTTATTTGTTACATAACCCCTTAAAATAGCCGCATAAGACCTAAGGGTAAGGTGTGCGATGGTGACAGACTCTTGGGGTGGCTCAGATAACATCGCTCGAGTTGTAATTTCAATCAACTTCCACTTTTCCCGTAGACGATCACGTTCGAGCTTGACTTGATGAAGCTCAGCTTGGGCTTGGTCAAAGGAAAAGCCCAAAGACACCACCTCTTTTCCGAGCTCTGAAAAATGGGCTTTGTAAGGGGCAATTCTACTGGATGAGGCCATCGCTTCCTTTGTCTGAGTAGAAATGGGTTCGTTAAAGCCTTATATTTATACTACTCAGATGATCACTGCTCAACGACTAAAAAGTAACGGTCACAAATCTTAATGTAAAACTAAAGAAGTTGACATCTTATAAAAACATTTTTCATAAAGAAACATTTAACTGGATCAAGAGGGATTTTCCATTAATGAAACTTTGGGTCGTTACAACATTCCCCCCTTAAGAAATTTCGCCCTCGAAATTTTCCTTTTCCCACACTAAAAAAAATGTTGGTAACTTAGCTTCATCATATCCTCCGACTCCCAAGTTGTTTCTTCAAACTTGTGGTTTCTCCACAACACCTTGACGAGGGGCATTGTCTTATTTTGTAGAACTTTTTCTCTACGATCTAAGATCTTCACTGGTTGCTCCTCATAAGAAAGATCGTCTTCTAATTGTACCACCTCGGAAGAGAGTACATGTGAAGGGTCTGGTATGTACTTCCGTAAGAGGGATACATGGAAGACATCATGCACCTTGGCCATAGTAGGTGGAAGTGCTAGTCGATAGGCCACAACCCCAACATGATCATGAATCTCGAAGGGGCCGATGTACCTTGGACTTAACTTCCCTTTCTTTCCAAACCTCATGACCTTCTTCCACGGAGATATGCGTAAAAACACCATGTCTCCGACTTTAAACTCAAGGTATCGTCGACGATTATCTGCATAACTCTTCTGTCGACTTTGGGATGCCTTGATATGCTACTGAATGGTTTTCACCTTCTCCACCATTTCTTCGACCATTTCTGGTCCAAGCAGCTTAGGTTCACCGACCTCATCCCAACATGCCGGTGTTCTACACCTTTTCCCATACAGGGCTTCATATGGTTCCATTTGGATGCTCGAGTGGAAACTATTATTATAAGAGAACTCAACTAGAGGAAGATGTTGATCCCATCCTCCTTTAAATTCCATTGAGCACGCTCTCAACATATCCTCAAGTGTTTGGATAGTCCGCTCGGATTGACCATCAGTTTGAGGATGATAGGCCGTACTGAAGTTCAGTTCAGTATTCAGAGCATGTTGAAGACTCTTCCAAAACTTAGAGGTAAATCTTGGGTCTCGGTCAGACACAATAGATAGTGGTACTCCATGCAACCGTACCACTTTCTTGATATATATCCGTGCCAGTTGATCCAAAGAGAAATCCTCTTGAATAGCAATGAAGTGTGCAGTCTTTGTAAGACGATCCACAACAACCCAGATTGCATTGTTGCCTTTGGATGTCCTTTGAAGTCCGGTGACAAAGTCCATGGTGATGTTCTCCCATTTCCATTCTGGTATGGGCAATGGTTGCATCATCCCCTTAGACTTCTGCCTCTCTTCCTTCACTTGCTGACACACCAGGCACTTTGATGTATATTCAGCGATCTGCTTCTTCATATTATCCCACCAAAAGTTTTCTTGGAGATCTCGATACATCTTTGTTCTCCCTGGGTGAATAGAGAAATTTGAACTATGTGCATCATCCAAAAGTTCCTTCTTCAGCTCCGGACTTGATGGAACACATAGTCTTTTCCCAAACCACACAATTCCTTCTTCATTAACATTAAACTCTGAGGATTTTCCCTTTTTGATAGCTTCCACTTTTTCTTGGATTCCCGCATCATCCTTTTGAGCATCCTTTATCCTTTCCAAAAGAGATGGTTGAGCAATCATTTGTGAAAGGATTGATGATGTTCCCTTCTTTATGATTCCCAAATCCATCTTCATCAAGTCTAAGAAGATTGGATCCTTCTCAATTATCATCATTGATAGAATAGCTGGATCCTTTCTACTTAGGGCATCCGCCACCTTGTTCGCTTTCCCAGGGTGGTAATGTATTGAACAGTCATAATCCTTGATGTGCTCTATCCATCTTCTCTGGCGCATATTAAGCTCTTTCTGTTTGAATATATATTTAAGACTCTTGTGGTCAGTATATATCTCACATTTCTCTCCATAGAGATAATACCGCCAGATTTTCAAGGCAAAGATCACCGCCGCCAACTCCAGATCATGCGTTGGATAGTTTCGCTCATGGATTTTCAACTGCCTTGAGGCATAGGATATCACTTTATCATTCTGCATCAGCACACATCCTAAGCCCTTCTTCGAAGCATCACTGAATACCACAAAAATCTCCCCACATGTGGGTAAAGTGAGCACGAGTGCAGTGATAAGCCTCCTTTTCAACTCCTTGAAGCTTTCTTCGCATTCATCACTCCAAGAAAATTTTACTCCCTTTCGAGTTAGCTTGGTAAGTGGGTTGGACAATCGTGAGAAATTTCTCACAAATCGTCGATAATATCCAGCTAACCCCAAGAAGCTACGGATATCCGTTACCGATGTTGGCCTCGACCATCCCTCAATTTCATCAGTTTTGGAGGGGTCCACAGATATCCCATTGCTTGTGATGATATGGCACAAGAATGAGACCTCCTTCAACCAGAACTCACACTTTCTGTACTTGGCATAGAGCTTCTCCTTGCGCAAAGTCTCCAGTACAGTTCTTAAATGCTCCTCATGGACCTCCTTGTTTTTGGAGTATATAAGAATATCATCTATAAAGACTACCACAAATTTGTCTAGGTAATCTATAAAGACTCTATTCATCAAGTCCATGAATATTGCTGGAGCATTGGTGAGTCCGAAAGGCATTACTATGAATTCATAGTTCCCGTACCTTGTACGAAAAGCAGTCTTGGGGATATCTTCCTTATTCACCCTTATTGATAATATCCCAACCGCAAGTCCACCTTGGAGAAGTATTGTGCTCCACGCAGCTGATCAAAAAATTCATCGATTCTTGGGAGATGATACTTGTTCTTTATCATGATTTTTTTAAGTTCACGATAATCGATGCAAAGCCGCATTGACCCATCCTTCTTCTTAACGAAGAGGACTGGTGCACCCCATGGTGATGCACTTGGGCGTATAAACCCTTTATCCAGATTCTCCTGTAGTTGTTTCTTCATCTCTTCAAGCTCAATAATAGACATTCTATATGGAGTCTTGGATATTGGTAGCTCCCCAGGTATAAGTTCAATTGAGAACTCAACATCTCTTCTTGGAGGAGGACCAGGAAGTTCCTCGGGAAATACTTCAGCGAATTCCCTCACAATAGGAATTTCGTCAAGGGTGGTTTCTTCCTTGGACTCAATCATCTGAGCCAGATATGCGTGCTCATAAGGCAGTAATATCCATGCTTGAGATGATGGATCTAAATGAGATTTATCTTCCTCCTGACACTTGTAAAGAATCAGGGGTCGATTCTCCATATGGAGTGCGATTTCCCTCTCCCGACAATTTATGTTGGCTCTATATAAGGAAAGCCAATCCATGCCAAGAATTGCATCAAATTCCACCAAATGGAGTATAACGAGGTTCGCCGGGAAATTCAATCCACAGATTATAACAGGGGAGGACTTATACTCATGGGATGCAATGATTGCCCCATTTGCCGTACTCACCGACATCTTTACTTACATGATTTGTGGTGGTGCAGGGATTGTTCTACTAAACTTTTGAGATATAAAAGAATGCATAGAACCTGAATCAAAAAGTACGTTCTCTATTCTTGAATGAATAACTAGCGTACCTGTCACTACTTCGTTGTCGGGGTTCACTTCGGCAGAAGTGATGGAAAAAGTTCTTCCTTGCTGTCTTGGAGGTTGCTGGTTGCCTCCGATAACCCTTGGATTAGGGAACAGATTTTCAAAATGACCCGGTTCTTTGCATTTGTAGCATTGAACAACACGTTGATGTTCGAACGGGGCGTTCCTCTCCGCTGTCGCAGCCGCGGGTCCTTGTTGCTGATAGTTAACAGCTAGGTGCCCTTCTCTTCCACACTTGAAGCATTTTCTTGTCCCCCTAAGGCAATTTACAGGGTGCTTCTTTCCACACTTTTGGCAAGTGGGGTGCTGGAATTTCTTAGTGCTGTTGGATTTATCCATCGGACCACCAGCATTGAAGTCCACATTACGCTTCTTGTCCCCATGATACCCCTGTGATTCTCCGATCTCCATTTCAACCTTGAGGGCACATCGGACGATTTCTTCATAGCTGTCGAAGTCACGGATCGCTAATGCTTTCCGCAAGCTAGGCTTTATCCCCCCAAAGAAGCGGTCAACCTTTCATTCGAGGGTAATGACAAAGCCGAAAGCGTATCGTGCAAGCCTTGTGAAGTTTGCCTCATACGCTCCCACAGATTCTTCATCTTTCTGTTTGATGGAAAGTAAGTCCCTTTCCATCTTAAGACAGAGGGTGCGTGGAAAATATTTATCAAAAAACATCTTCCGGAATTCCTTCCATTCCAAAGCCTCGATCTCCTCCTCAGGCTTCGTATTTTTGATCAACGTCCACCATTGATCAACTTCACCCTCCATAGGATAAGCCTCCAGGAGAACCTTCTCTTTTTTAGAGCATTGGAGGATGGAGAATATCTTTTCAATGGAGTTGATCCATTGTTCAGCGATCATGGGATCAGATGATCCACTAAAAGTAGGAGGCCTTTGTCACATGAAGCTCTCGATAGCGACTTGTTCTTTCTTAGGGGGGGTTGAACGTTCCTCTTGACCAGTGTTTCTATTCAAAACTTGAGTTAGCTGAGAGAGAAGCGTGACAAAGTTCGCGATTCCCACTCCCATTGGATTGTGCATCTCATAAGTACAATCATCACACTGATCTTCACAACGGTTGTTAGCCCGAGTTCTCCTATTACCGGCCATTGGCTGGAATAAAAGGAAAGTTAGGGGTAACATATAAAGGGTAATCCAAAGACAAAAGTTGATGACTTATAAATAAACTTTAATCTCTTTAACTCATGAGTCTATAGGATTTAATCCAGGCTTTTCATGATCTTCCTTCTAACATATATTCTTAGGGGCATTTTTACCTTAATAAGGGTTCATACTAAGATTGTGAATTTATCAAAACATATCCCCCAGGAGTGTCGTAACCAAGAGTGCAGCAAGGCCCGTTGTTGTGCACCAGTTCCCGTTCGAGTCTAGCTCAAAGCGGTGTTTTCGGGTTTTACCCCTAGGATACATCTGTGCCAGAGCCGCCTCTACCTGCTCGTATCTAGACAGGGATGTATTTTTTTGATAAACCACTTACTTAGTATTTACCAAAACTTAGGGATGTTTTTATTATACTTAGTCTTGTATCTAAGTCTTTAATAGGGTTTCCTAATCCCAAAAATAACTAAACCTATGCTCTGATACCAACTATGACAACCCTGCTTTTTATTACAACTTAAACATGCTTTATTACATATAAATTCACTTGATACAGCAAAGAAGATCGAGAGGTTTAGTGTCTTTTGGGATTAGGATCATTACATAAAAACTTTAAACTTGAAATACAACATCTTTATTGAAAACTTCCTTTACATGACCACTACATTCCTTCGTACTTAGCATTGCATGGGATAACCTGAGGACATGCATAAGAAAAGGGTGAGCTATGAAGCCCAGTAAGGGAGTACACAATGAATAACATGAGGAGTACAATACATGTTAGAAACTAGGAACATCAATAGATCATAAGAGTAATATGAACATAAAGGCATGATAATGCATGCTAATCATAACATGGAAATGTGGCAGCAACACTTAACATGAATTAGCATGAGCCAAGGATCATTGCACATGGAGCATGAGTAAACCCTCATTGCACTTGAAGCACGACTAAACCCTCGTTGCACTTGAATTAGCATGAGTCAACACTCATTGCACATGACATATCATGATACTATACTTTACCCAATGCATTAGAGCGCTATAAAGGGCGCACCCTTCTTCATTTCATGCATAAGTGTGCCACATGGATCATAAAACATGGATTCATAAAACATAATCATTTATTCCACGATAAAGTAATGTGGAATTCATACATGAAACTTTATAATCAATTAGTAAATGTGCATAAAGGTGAATACCCTTGATGGAGAAATGGGCATGGTATTCACTACACAATGATATTGGCTTAGAAAATCGGTGTGATTTCGGCAGCGTAACGGCGTGACATAAGAATTCATAAAAAAATGGTTGACGAGAGAGAAAGGGGTTCCTCATCATATTTACATGTAATGGACAGTAAGGAGGTCATATAGATACATGTCCCAAAAATTGAAAAGGAATTTAGATTCATGATACAAAAGTATTTCTTGACAGAAATGGATTTCAAACCTTAATAAAAATTTTGATTGCATTCATAAAATTATAATATCATTTATATTTAATAAAAATTAATTTAATATTAATAATAATATTTTATTTAAATATTATTTAATTCAAAAATCCTTTAATTTAATAAAATATAATTCTTAATTAAATAATAACTAAAAACACCATTTGTACTTTAAAAACTAATTACAATGTATCAAAAATGACTAGAAAGTATATTCATTATTATATACAAAAATAATGTACATGAACATGGTGCTACTTATTTGTTACATAAACCCTTAAAATAGCCACATAAGACCTAAGGGTAAGGTGTGCGATGGTGACAGACTCTTGGGGTGGCTCGGATAACATCGCTCGAGTTGTAATTTCAATCAACTTCCACTTTTCCCGTAGATGATCACGTCTGAGCTTGACTTGATGAAGCTAAGCTTGGGCTTGGTCAAGGGAAAAGACCAAAGACGCCACCTCTTTTCCGAGCTCTAACAAATGGGATTCGTAAGGGGCAATTCTACTGGATGAGGCCATCGCTTCCTTTGTCTGAGTAGAAATGGGTTCGTTAAAGCCTTATATTTATACTACTCAGATGATCACTGCTCAACGGCTAAAAAGTAACAGTCAAAAATCTTAACGTAAAACTAAAGAAGTTTACATCTTATAAAAACATTTTTCATAAAGAAACATTTAACTGGATCAAGAGGGATTTTCCATTAATGAAACTTTGGGTCGTTACAGTGAACTACTACCTCATGAAACGATTATTGTTCATTTCTTATTTACCACCAATCATGGTAGCCATTATGATGAATAATATATTTATATATGTTATAAAATATATTTACTATTTATTTAATATTCTTTATTAATTTTACAGAATACATTTCTTTACTTTCTATTTGGCATTAATACAATAATCTCATTAGAGGAAGGGTGGACTACTGCCCCCTCAAAGCAACGTGATTTATTTACACACCACATGGAATATATTAAGGATGTGTTTAATGAACTTATATGACATATATAACATTATAATTATACTATAATGATATTATATACATATACAGTTATATTTAAATTTCATTCATTCTTTCAATATGACAATTAAAACAGAAACATTGTTCATGCGTACGTACGAATTACCGTCTCCATAAACGGTGTATTCCATTTCATACTTCTTTATTCTATAGATTATTATCATATAAATATAAGGAATATAAATGATATTTATATCATTATTTACATTATGGAATCATGATATAAGTATAAGAACCAATGATATAAAAAATTAATTCATATGCGAAGAACAAAGCAAATATTACCAGAAGCGAAATCTTAAAATAGGATGGTTAACAAGAGGGTAATATAAGGATGTAATAAATAAATATATGGTATTAAATATAATAATATGGTTCTTTAAAATATATATAATTAATTTTTATTTATTATACAGGTGGTTTGAATGAGTATGATGTGAGTCAAGCCACAAGGTAAGAAGATTTCATCTCACTTTTAATTTCCTTGTGATTCATGTTATGTTCACCACCCTTTACATTTGTGCGGTGTATATAATTCCCATGATTTAATTATATGTATATTATAATTAAAATTATGGGTATTCACATTCCCATTTTATAATCTTTCTTTCATGCGGTTTAAGTTTCAAAATTTACTAAATCAGTAAAAATATTTTTTCACAATTTTCCTTCTTTGAGACTCATGTTTTATTATGCACCTAAACTATTTTTTTGAGGTTTATATACTTCAATTTTAAATGTTATATAATGAATCTAATAATTTTAAAGATATATTAAGTTTCATGTAATTTATTTTTCTTACATGGAGAGTGTGATCCCATGTTATATAATTATAAGAGTTTTTGGAGGCAATCTCATCGCTTTTCGAGATTATTTATGTTTATAATTCCATTGATAAAATATTATGATTTATATTTCAAGAAAAATCATGAGTTTCCTTCTCTTATATTTTTTCAAGATATCATCATGTTTTAGTACCCTTTTCCTACCCTTTGGTACTTAAGATAATTTTTTATGTAAAATATTTCAGTCTATCTCTTTGGTCAAAAATCTATTATATTTAAAAAACATGATTTCGAAAATGTTTTTAAAAATGTTTTCAAAAGATACTTGATGATCATTTTCATTGAAAAATTATTTTAAATGTTTTACTATTTTCAAAGCTTCATATATATTTTTTCAAAGATATTTTCAAAGAAAAAGGTTTTAAAAAGGTTTTACATTATAAAAAAAACCAGTTTTGAAATAAGAAAAGATATTTTCCTCAAGATATGTTTTTGAAAGATATTTCAAAATTATTTTCCATATAAGATAATATCCATTGATTTTACTCATTAACTTCTAGGAAATGATCTAAATTTTCCATTCATATCCTTTCTATGAATGGGTTATTTTTATTGTCATGGTCTTTATGAATCCATTTTCCCTTTCATAGGTTACATGTTTATGAAACTAGCTTCTTTTCAAAGGTTATTATTTGATGAAATGGTTATAAAACCTATCTATTTTCCATATGTTTTTATGTTATTAAATGTTAATAATACCCATTTCATTTCATGTGTTATGATTTGATGTATATAAAACCTATGTCTTTTTATGGGTCATGATATGATTAATGTTTTATTATCTTATGGTACAAGAATGAATTATTTTATTATGAGATGGGTGGGACCTATATATCTCTCTAATACATTGGTTAATTATGGATGAATCATGAGAATAAATTTTATGCACAAACCTAATTACATGTTCACAATGTTATGCATGGACCAGGTTTCATGTTTATAAGTTTATGCGTGAACCTTATTACATGTTCAAAATGTTATGAGTGAACCTTATTATATTTTAAAAATGTTATAAATGAACCTAGTTTCATGTCCATAAGTTTTTGCATGAACCTGATTACATGTTCACAATGTTATGAGTGAACCTAATTACATGTTCACAATATTATTCATAGACCTGGTTTCATGTTCATTAGGTAATGCATGAACCTGATTACACGTTCAAAATGATATGCATGGACTTGGTTTCACGTTCATAACGCTATGGATGAACCTAATTACATGTTCATAATAGAACTGGTTGAATGTCCACAAGTTGATGCTAGGGACCTATTTCATTTCCTTAAGTTAACGAGTGAACTTATATCTACTTATACATGTTCAGAACGTTATAAACCAATGTGCATACCAAAAATTCCATGTCATTTCCTATGTTATTATTCCTTGTCCTATATTATTTATTTCCTTATGATTTATGTATTATGAACTAAAATTATTTTTTTAAGTTATCTAATATGTAGAGAATGATCTTAAAATGATATTCTGAAGTTCCAAAACCTTTTGTTTATGTAATGTTTATGAATTTATTTTATTTACCCTTACTGATCATCTCGGATCACCCCTTTCTTATGTTTCCTTTCCCCAGGGTATGGAGAAAGGATTTTGGTAGAAGTACTAAACGTGGATATCTTTATAGGATATGTTAAAGATCTTTCACCAGGATAGAAGAATTTGTTTCCATGTTTCCAAAGACACTAAACTATTACGGTCATCAGGTAAGTGTTATTGCAATGTACTAAATATTCATCTAAAATGATGTAATATCCATATATGTTAATCCTGGGTCACTAGAGTTGGTATAAAAGGAAATTTTTAGTCAACCTTTAGAAACTAGTATGAGAGGAATTTTGTGAGATACCTAGGTATATTTCTAAGGATATGTCTATTGATATCTCTAAGGATGAGTATAAGGATGAGTCAACATTTAGGAAAATGTCTTGGGATTTTGGTAATGGATAGAGCGATTGGTTTCTTTGTAATACATCCCTATATCGATACTAAAAATGGAAGTGGATTTGGAACAGATGTACCTGGGGTTAACAAATCCGAAAAAGATGTTTCGGGCTTAACTTGCAGTAATCTGGTACACAACAACATGCCTTTCTACACACCTAGTTCGACACTCTCGGGGGATATGCTTTGAGAATTCAAAAAATCATCACGAACCAACATAAATTATTTAATTAGAAGTTGGATATGAATAATATAGGATAAACCTAATTTTTCATAGATTAAATAAGGTTTCACACTTTATAAATCCTATAAGAACTTTTTCATGATTATGTGGCTTTCTTATAAGATATGTGTTTCTCACCCCATAATTTTTTGATTTTATTAATTGGGATAACTAGAAGGAACATGGTTAACACACAACATTTCATATGTTGAAATTATGGGTTTTATGAGAATCTATTCCAAAGTTTAAATCTCATAAAAATAATTAGGAAGGTGGTACAAGTATTGGTTATACTTCTAAAGATAAAGAGACCGCAAACGACATGTGAAAGGTATGTGATGTTCTTATAATATTTTTTATATAAGAAGCATGATTAGATTTAGGTTAAGGAACCTTAATACATGATTCATATTTCATATTATAGAAAAGAGGTATTAAGGAAAAATTTGATGAAGACTAAGTAATTATTTAAGAATAATGTTGAATGAATAAATTATGTTTTGGAATTTAGAGATTATATTATATGAATCATGAAATATATAAGTATTTTTAGTATTAGTTTTAATTAAATATTGAAAAGAATATGTTTAATGGTGATTAATACTTATAAAAGTGATAATTTGAATAAGGGAAGGCAACCCTTAATGTGATCAAGATGTTGAGAAAACTGTATTTCACATGGATAAAGATATGATTGATTTGGATAAAGTAAATTGGATACCACTGATTACCATGGATTTGATTATTGATTTTTTGAAAAAGTGGGATATGTCATCATGGATTAATTTTACAACTTATTGGTTTTAAGGAATAGATCCAATATACATTGGAATATGGAAGGATACATGTTTTCCAAAAATTATTTATAGTAATTTAGGTTATTACCATGTTTCAAGGAAATATACAATAAAGGTATTGACATGTTTGGAATGTGACAACAAATATATAATTTGTGATATATGGGGGATCAATGTTAAGTTGATTTTTTTAATTTATTTATAAAGTTTTGAAATTTGACCTTTTAAAAGGGTTATAAGGTTAACCATTTATGGAAAGTTTAAGTCAAACTTCAGATGAAGTCAGTAAGATTAAAGTTTTATCTCTCCATATGAGGACTTATTCATGTTGTAAAACCTACATTGTGTTGATAACTGTTGATAATGGGACGGAATATCATGGGTCTCATGATATGTTAGTACTTTAGGAATGAAAAGGACACCTTACTTTTTATAGAACGAGGTAAGGTGGACTAGTTAAATACAAAGGGTGAAATTTTCTTGAAATCATGCAAGTATATCTTTTCATAAAAATTCATTACATTTAGGAAAACATATCTTTAAGCCAAAAAATTTGTCCTAGTACTTTCATTTCCAAATAATTAGAAGGTCCCTTAGTTGATCATATATTAATGGATTTATGATTTTTAATATTCTCCTGATCTTTTTCTCTTTCACTCTCCATCGTAACTTGCTGGTAATATTTATCTTCCATATCCATGTTTTCACATGCAACCTATGTTCTCCTATGTGGAAACCCAGTTACATGTTACTTTGGGTAACCGTTATGGTTCCAAATTTCACTTTCTAAGGGAAGTTTTAGTATCCATTTTTATTATGTGGATTTTTTTGAATGAAACTTTCAAGTATTAAACCTTTGATAACCCAGAAAAATTTTGAGGGTGAAATTCATTTTAAGGGGGGTAGAATGTAACACCCAGAGATTTTTGTGATTTTTTTTCAAATTAATTTAATCTTTTGATGTATTTCACTTCACACAACGTTGAAAATAGTTTTTTCACTAAATCAAGCATTCATTTCACATGGAATTGGATTGGCATATGTAATATTCAACACACACTTGGCGTATGTTCCATGGAACAACAAGGTTATCATACATTACATGCAAGATTGACCTTCTTTGATGACTTTCATAACACGCAAGACCGAGTGCTACCCAACTGTAGTATATTACTTAAAATATTATTATAATGAGGTATAAACTAGCCATTAAGTTTATAAATATGAATATTATTAACTAAATTATGAAAAATATGTGGTGTAAAAAAATACAAGATGAATTCATATGTAAACAATTAGTATGAAAACTGATTGAATATAAAGAAACATATTATTATAGTCAAAAATTTATTTTAATATAGTAAATTAAATTAATTTAAACAGATAAGTGATATTAATGTAATAAATATGTTATATATTCAATATAATATTTTTTATAATCATCCAATAGATTCTATAGACACAAGATAAGAATAATCCCAATTTTAGGCTTAAAAACCTATATTTTTATTAAGGCATTTTTGTGCCTTTTAATGGTGAACCCTTTTTAAATAATTTTTTTGAAACTTTTATAGATTTAATATGTCAAAATAAACTTCATATTTTTAAGTGAGACATAAAAAGTAGGTTAGGATATTTTTTTTATTTTTATGCATGGTTTCCTCTTTTAATGAATATTTAAAAATACTAGATTCTATTTAAAAAACTACTTTTTTCATCTTATTTATTTATAAGGATAAATTATATTTTTAATTAGTTTAATAGTTTAGTTTGATAATATTTTTAACAATTAATTCAATATAGGTCATTGGAACCAATTTTAAATTTAAATTGGTGATAAAAACTTAGTAAACTTTTGGATGTTTTTACTTTAAAATCCACAGTGTCGTCCCGTCAACAAGATTAATTTTCAATTAATTTATACCAAATCTGTGATTTTAATTTATAAAAATGGATTCAATATTTGGAATCATAATAATTTATAATTTCTAATATGGTAAACTTTGTTTTTGACCAAAATATTAGTGAAAGTGATTAAAATTAATTACATCGGTTAAGAGAAAAATTAGGTTAATAAAGTACTAAACCTTAAATTTATGGCCCAAACAACCTAGGAACTTATCCAAAACCCATTGTATGTAAATATTTAGACTTTATAATCAGTTTTATTAAACTGGGTCCATTATTTGATCCACTCTAAACATGAAAAATGTGGGTGTAATTCTCTCATCAAATATTTATAAGAGTACCACTTATCCTCTACTATAAAAGGCCACCAAATCTACCTGTTCATCACACCTATCAAACATTTTAGGATTATCCAAGATCTTCCAAGCTAGACAAAAAAAATTAATAACTTCTACCTTGAATCCTACCTTTGTACAGAAATCCTCTCAAGGAAGACGTTTTGTACAAACCAAAAGGAGTTACCTGATTAAGAGGTAACATCTTCTATCAAGCTCCTTTCGTTTATTTTCCATTTTCACAGCCTCCACTATATTTATTACATTATTATGTGACAAAACCAGTATCCAAAATATACTATGATTTTTTTATGATATGGTTTCTACCTACACTTACACACACCTTAATCTAATGGATATCGAACAAAATGTTTTTGTGTACGACGAATTATTGCCTAACGAAACGATTAGCGTTCATTTATTCTTTACCACCAATCAAGGTGGCCATTATGATGGAAAATATGTTTATATATGCCATATATTATATTAATTATGTATTTAAGCTTATTTTTTACTTTTAAAAACACATCTATTTACTTTCTATTTGGGGTTAATATGATAATCTCATTTGAGGAAGTGTGGACTACCGCCCTCTAAAAGCTATGTGATTCATTCAAAAACCACATGTAATGTAATAAGGATGGGATTAATGAACTTATATGATATATACATATATATAATATTATGATTATACTATAATTTTATTATATCCATAAACACTAATATTCCATTTTCTTTCATTATTTCAATATGACAATTAAAACGGAAACAACGTTCATGCGTACGTATGACTTACCGTCTCTATGCACGGTGTATTCCATTTCATACTTATTTATTATATAGATTATTATAATATATATATAATAGATATAAATTATATTTATGTAATTATTTAATTTTTTTAATTTTGATATAAGTATAAGAACCAATGATATAACAAATTAAGACATATGCGAAGAACGAAGCAAATATTACCCGAAGTGAAACCTTAAAATTGGAGGGTTAACAAGAGGGTAATATAAGGTCATAATCAAAACATATATGGTATTAAATATAATTATATGGTTCTTTAAATTATTTATAATAAATTTAAATTTATTATATAGGTGGTTTAAACTAGTATGACATGAGTCAAGACATAAGGTAAGGGGATTTCATCTCACTTTTAATTTTGGTGAGATTCATGTTATGTTCACCACCCTTTCCTTTTAGGTGGTATATATACTTACCATGATTTAATTATATATATATTGTAATAAAAATTATGGGTATTCACATTCCCATTTTATAATCCTTCTTTCATGGGGTTTAAGTTTCAAAAGTTACTAAATTGGTAAAAATGCTTTGTCTCAATTTTCCTTCTTTGAGGATCATGTTTTGTTATGCTCTTAAACTCTTTTTTCAGGTATATATACTTCCATTTTACATGTTATATCATGAATATTATTATTTTCATGATATATTAAGATTAATTTAATTTTCTTTTCTTACATGGAGATTATAATCCCAAGTTACCGAGTTATAAGAGTTTATAGAGCCCATCTCACCACTTTTAGAGATTATTTATGTTTATGTTTCCTTTGATGAAATATTATGATCCATATCTCAAGAAAACTCATAATTTTCCTTCACATATATATTTTCAAGATATCCTCATGTTTCAGTAACCTTTTCCACAATTTTTTACTTAAGATTATGTTTTTAAGTACAATTTTACCATCTTTCTCTTCGGTCGGAAATCTATTATATTAAAAAAACCATGTTTTTGAAAATGTTTTCAAAATTATTTTAAAAAGATCCTTGAATATAATTTTCAAGGAAAAATTATTTTAAATTTTTTATTGTTTTTAATGCCTCTTTTATATGTTTTTAAATCTATTTTCAAAGAAAAATGTTTTCAAAAGGTTTTACATTTTAAAAAAAGAAGTTTTTAAAGAAGAAAGAATAT
The DNA here is from genome assembly GCA_963277665.1 of Viscum album. Taxonomy (NCBI): domain Eukaryota; kingdom Viridiplantae; phylum Streptophyta; class Magnoliopsida; order Santalales; family Viscaceae; genus Viscum; species Viscum album. The sequence goes on from OY728129.1 coordinate 247,113,963, forward strand.
TTTCATCAAGAAATGTTTTTGAAATATTTGTCTAAATTATTTTCCATATAAGATAAAATATATTGATTTTACTCATTCCCTTCTAGTAAATAATCTAAAGATTCCATTTATATCCTTTATATGAATGTGTTATGATTAATGTCATGGTCTTTATAAAGCCCATTTCCCTTTCAAGGATTACATGTTTATGAAACACGCATCTTTTTAGAGGTTTTTATTTGATGGAATGTTTATGAAACCTATAAATTTTCTATAGGTTTTGATGTGATTAAATTTTAATGATACCCATTTCATTTCATTTTTTTGATTTGATGTTTATAAAACCTATGTATTTTTATGTGTCCTGATATGATGAATGATTTATTATCTTGTGGAATATGTATGAATGATTTTATTATGAGATGGATGAGACCTATATATTCCTCTAATGAATTGTGTAATGATGAATGACTCATGAGTATAAATATTATGCATGAACTTGATTGCATGTTCACAATGTTATGTAGGGAACTCGTTTCATATCCGTAATTTTATGCATGAACCTGATTACATGTTCCCAATGTTATGAGTGAACCTTATTATAAGTTCAAAATGTTATGCATGGACCTGGTTTCATGTCCATAAGTTTATGCATGAACCTGATTACATGTTGAAAATGTTATACTTAAACTTGATTACATGTTCATAATGTTATGCATAGACCTGGATTCATGTCCATTAGGTAATGCATGAACCTGTTTACACATTCACAATATTATGCATAGACTTGTTTTCATATCCATAAGGTTATACGTGAACCTGATTACATGTTCAAAATCTTATAAATGGACCTGGTTACATGTCCAAAAGTTTATGTTGGGGCATGATTTCATGTCCTTAACTTAATGGGTGAACCTGTATCTACTTATACTTGTTTACAATGTTATAAACCAATGTAAATACAACAAATTCCATGAATTTTCCTATGTTATGCTTCTATAGACTATATTCTTTATTTCCATATGATTCATGTATTATGAACAACCATTATTTATTATGTTCTAAAATATTTTGGGAATTATATTCAAATGTTATGCTCAAGTTACATACCCTTTTGTTTATTTTATGCTCATGAATTTTCTTTATTTACCCTTATTGAGAATCTAAGCTCACCCCTTTCTTAGGTTTACTTTCCCCAGGGTATGAATAAAGGTTTTAGGTAGAATTAATAAAGGTGGAGATTTTTATAGGAGATGTTGAAGATCTTTCACCAGGATAAAATATTTTGTTTCCAAGTTTCCAAAGACACTAACCTATTATGGTCTTCAGGAATGTATTTTTATAATGTACTAAATATTCATCTAAAATGATGTAATATCCATGTATGTTAAACCTAGGTCACTATAATTTTCCATTAGATCTATTCAATTTCCTTTATTCGAATGTTTATTTATAGTTTAAAAGTCCTAGTATCCAAACATTTTATTCCATAACCAAGATAAACCTTTAATTAAACTTAAAGAAGTTAAATTATGATGTCTTATGTATTATAAGTAAATTGTGTGAAATTTATCATTCCCATAAACAGATAGAATAAAATTACCTTATGATCTTTTAATAATACATTTATAATTCCTAAATTTCATTAGATAACACTCATAAAATAACTTGCTAATGATGATAAGGTTATTCTTGATCCCAGAAACATATAAAAAATTATAAATTAATGTTTAAAAAAAAAGTAAAATCATCGATTAAAATTATTTCTACCCATGTGTTATCCCCAAAAGTGACTCATAATCTATTCTAATTTCATTAATTATAGAAGTTATATTTCTATTTTATCATGCCACCATTTCTTATCCCCTATTACTTTTCCTCATTTACAAAAAATATAAAAAATATGTTCTTGTACCCAAGTTTTCTTAGGTCAAGTTATGTTAGAAAGTAATAATCCAGAAACCGAAATCTTCCTAAATCTATGATGTTGAAAAACTAATAGTTATTCAAAAATAAAATATTTATAAAAACTAAAATATTGAACTCAATTTAAAGAATGGAATTTATTCCAATGATATCCCCTTTGACATTTAGTGAAAATGAGTATTCTTTTTAACACAAAATAATTTTATTGAAAATGTGGGTTATTATTAGTAAATACTATCCCACTATGAGTTAATATGTGTCTTATTTTTTTTACATTTTAACAAAATTTTCTTTTGTAAAAGTTAATTTACATAAAATTTTCTTTAAACTAGAAACTTTGGAATCAGGTTTAATAATCAATTTTTGATCTTCAAAAGTATGATTATCAAAATTTGAATTATCTATCCTTAAACTTGAACTATATTTTTAATCTAATTAAACTAAAAGTTTATAAACATTGATCGATAATTTTTATATTATATTTTTATAATTAATAAAATGTTCCTCAACATAATCAAAATCACACTTTATCTTTTTATTCTCTTATTTCGTAAGTCTTACATATCTAGCCATATCTTTAGAATTAGTAATTTAATCTTCAAAATTTAATGGATTTTATTCATAAAATAATGAATTTAAATAATCATACTTAAATTTATAATTAAATTTATAATATAGAGTTTATTTTTTCATGGATTTAGTAGTTACCATACCTAAGTATAATTTTTTATCAGTAGGAATATTTGTATAAAATCCAATAATTTTTTGAAATTCATTTCCAATATATTCTGATGAATTATTAGAAGTAATATAAATGTCACTAACACTCTAGGTTTCCAAATAATTCAAAATCATTTTCCTTTTAATCTTATAGTATCTCTTTGAATATCAACACTTCCTCTTAAATTTAGGAAAACATGGTCTAATATGACCTATTTCCTTACATTTATAGAATATAAATATGAAAAATCCTTATTATCATACCTATATTTTCCATATTTCAAATAATTATAATTGGAGTTATTATTCCTAATAATCTTATTTATTATTTTAGTTAGTTATGCAAGATCATTCTCACTGTCATATGAACTACTTCAATCAGAATACTTACCATTATTCTTAACAACCTGATATTTAAAGACATTAATAAAAATAAAATTAAAATTACCATAAGTAGGATTACTAGAATTATAAGTAAACACAACTTAATTATTTGTTTTCTATTTCTCAACATCACTTTTTAGTTTAATTTCATATTGCATTAGAGTGACAATTAATTCATCTAGAATGTGGTTAGTTAAATGTTTAGTATCATTAATAGTTTTTATTTTTGATTCCCATTCCTTTGTCATAATATTATTCAAATTTTCAATAAGAAAATCTTTTGAAATCCATTTCTCATGAAAATATTATAAACTATTCACAATATTAATTTTTTCACTGTGTCACTAGGAAGAAAATCAAAATCCTGATAGTCTACTCTTAACATTTCTCTATGAGTTTCCAAACCATTGGTAGATCTAAAATTATTAATATCTAGTTTCTTCCAAATACCATTCAATTTTTCTGAAGAATATATCCTACTATAAATGCTATTGGTCATAGAACATAATAAAGTATTATGAACTTTATGATTTACCAAATATTCCAACTTTTCTTCACAAGTAAAAAGAACAACTTCTTTCTTCAAACTTTATAATTTCCATTCAAGTTGAGAAAATTATTAACTCTAGTATTTATGATAAAAGAATTCAAACAAAAAAATAATATTCATAATAATATCCATTAAATATAAGTGGTTTTTTTGGTCTCAAATTTTCAAGAGTTCCAAATGGAAGACTATACATCACAAAAAAATATTTTCTCTACCTACATTGTTAGTGTAAGTAAACCAAATAATTTTTTACCAATTAATATGGATTCAGTAAAACTTATAAAAAGTAGAGACTTAATCTCATATAAAATGTCTCCTATGGGATGGATGGAAAAATTACTCTAAGATCATGGAGGGTGGGGGGGGGGGGTTGAATTGTAGTTTTAAAAACAACTTACAATTTTAGTCCTACTCAATCCTTAAGAAAATCAAAAAAGTAATTTTTGATATACTCACAATATAACAAAGTAAAAATAGTACACATAGAGAAAATAAAAAAATCAGTATTTTTATGACTATGGATAAGCATGTCAAATTAGAAAATTTTAAACTATTGTAATTTTAAAACCCTAATATTTTAAAATAAGAATATTATTTTTGAAAGCATACACAACATGCAACGCTGAGCTTAAACGACCATGTAATATTTATATTTAATTATAATCATTAAAACTAAGCCATTTCAGTAGAGGGTATGAATAATAATAAAAAAAATCTGAGATATATATAGGCTTCATACTCAACACCAATATATTGATTTATTCTTAGGAAATAAACATTTAGTTTTTTAGACACTCATATTATGCTTTAAAAATAAGCTTCCTTCAAAAATAATTTTTATTGATTTTTTGAGAAAATATTATATTTAATTTTTTCCACTTTAAAAGAATATATTTTATAAAAAAACTTCATTTTTAAATTATCATTTAAAAATTATCATATAGTGATGTTTTGATAATTTTCTAAATTTTTTGACTTTTATATGAATAGTAAAAAACATTAAAAACTGTATTTTGTTTAAAAAATTTACAAAGTAAAATTTTGTTAAAAATTGTTTAGAAGTAAAATTAGTTCTATAATATTATTTATAATCCAATTAAGTTAATTAAAATCAATTTTATGGTTGAATTTGGTATAAAATTATTTTTATACTTAAATAGACATTTTTCTGAAAAGTATTTTTCTTTGCACTTTGAGTTTCTATCTTAAATTAATTTATGCCACTTCTAGAATTTGAATATAGAAAATTGGAATCTATATTTAAAATCATGAGGTTAAAATTTTGTATATATACCACTATTATTTTTGGTCAAAATAAATTGTAACAATAGTAAATTTTTATCACTTCGATAAGGGTAAAACGAGTAAAATTAGGTTAAAATTTTAAGATAAGGCTTTAAAAATTATCCAAAAATTACCTTTATCCCATTTTATTTGTTTATTTCGTCTATTTACATATAAATATTGAATATATGGACACTTTTTAAAAAATTTATTGTATTATGACCTTTATATTAATTTAAGTAAAAGATAAAGTAAAAAATGTCACACTCTTGACTTTAATATCTCTAATATTTCACTATTTGGGTAAAATGAGTTTATGTTTGCTTATAAGTGTTTATTTAAAATATAAGTTAATTTTATTTATCATATTAATTCATTTTTTATTTTTAGTGATTGTATAATTTCTCTAAATTTCCACACAATGTTGATATGGTATTTGTTCAATTAATAGGAAAATAAAATAAATGGTTTTAAATTTTTGAAAAGTAATATAATTTGGATGAATTAATATGTTACATGAATTTTTAGATAAATATTAGTTATGATTTTTTTTAAATTATTATATTCAAATTTCATATTTCTGTTATTATCTTTGAAGTCAAGTTATATACATAGTGTCAAAAATGTCATTAACGATATTTTATGAAAATAATATTTTAATAAATTATTTAAAAATTATAATTTTTTTTGAAATAATACAAGGTGGATAAAATATGGTCTAAAATGTCATCCCTTGTCCATTAATTTTCCAATTGTCACCTTTTAAGTAAAATTATAACCAATTAAGGGAGAAAAATTCGTTAATGTGGTTAAAGTTAAAATAGGTTATCTATGGGTTTAAACTGAAAGTTAAGGTTTAAAATTATTCTTAAACCTATAAAAAATTTATTATAAGATTATATTTCAACCATATCCAACCATATCTTTAAATGTATGCCCATTTGGATTCCTTGTTCTTGAAAATTACTTTATTATATTTTAATCTTTTAATAAATTCCAAGAGTTCCCCTACCCTCACATATAAATGGGTACCCCTAGTTCATCTTCTTTACACCACTTTGAGCCTTCTAGATTGAGAAAACACTCCTAAATTCACTTCTAAAATTATACATACACAAATTAAATGTTTTGGTATTTTTTAAAAACTATTACAAGGTTCCTTAAGAATGGATAAAAAGTGGCCCACCAAAGAAGAGGCAGTTCAAAACTTATGGAGAAAGAAGAGACTTGAGGTAAGCGATTTATTTTCTCACTTTTATTTATGCGATAAATATTCTATATTAAACATTTATTTATTTATTTTTGTATATAATACTGATTTTACATGTTATATAATGAAAATCCTTCTATTAATAATATTTAAGCATTCATTTGATGTTATTCTTTTATGGGGCATATGATTCAAAAGTTACCAAAGTGGTAAGGGTTTTATGGTTAAATTTCATTATTTATTGGGGTTTTTATGTTTAAGCTTTAGATAAAACAATTTCATGATCTAAATCTCAATAATTCTCATGAAATTTATCATCCTTTGGTTATTTCTATAGATTACATTTTTTACTTTCTTTTTCCGCTCTTTAATAACTCAAGATACAAAAAAGTTTTTATAGGAAAACCGACTTTACTTTTATTTTTCTATCAAAATTCCATTTTATTCAAAGTATATGTTTTCTAAAACTATTTTCAATAATTTTTTAATGTTATCCTATGATTTTTTAAATTCATTTTTATCCATGATTTAATTTTTAGAAAATGGTTTTAAAGGAATCTTCTTATTATCTTTTGAATGAGGTGCTTATTGTTTTAAAAGTATGAAATGAATGTTTTATTTTAACTTATACAGGATGAATAAAATTTCCCACCATCTTTACCACTCAATTATTTGGAGACTCATTTGAATATTTTCAAGATTATTTTCAAAGAAAATATTTCTATAGTATTTGGAAAAATTTTAAGATTTTAAATAAGCGATTTTAAAGTGAACATGGTATTTTCATCAAGAAATATTTGAATAATTCTTTTATAAAAATTTTCATCAATGATAACAACATTTGATATTAATTATGTTTTAATAGGGATATAATCCATTGATATCATCCTTATTTTTTCTCTAGATGATCTATGATCACGACAATGAGATTTTTAGGAAATATAATTATTTTCCATGGGTAATGTTATGATGATATGAAGAATGTTTTGTCGGATCAAAATAACGATGTAGATGCTCAATATACAAGAGGGGTGGGGGTAAATTGTACAGTTTAAAAATTTCCATAAACAAGGAAAGATCTAAGTTTAACAAAGTTAAACTAAGAAAATTCACAAAACCTCTAATCACCAATGACAGATTGGGACAAAGTATAAAGTTAAAAACTTCTAGTTCTATGCACTTGCTTAAATATGGAAAGTGATTCCCAAAACTGGTTCTGGAAATATGGATCCGGAAATTGAAACTTAACCAAAGTTTACAATATTAGATTCTACCTTAAAGCATATAGAATCTAAATTAATCAGAGTACAAGTGTAAGGAAATATAAGAAGATTATACTTTCCTTACAATACACAATGCAGCGGAAAAAAAAAACAAGTAGTAAAACTACAAGTAACAAACAATAACTATTTTAACCCAAAGAGAAGGGTATCCAACAACCTTGGATAAAGGTCCCTTGATTTATACTTTCAAGAAAGTCTGTCTTACCCACACCAGGGTAATCCTTTGATACGAAGATCAGAGTCTCTGTATTGATATCCCCGCAAGCCCTCAACTTCAAGGTAGTTGGAACCTTTGTCTTCCTCAGCAAGAAAGCCCTCGAACTTCAAGGAAGTCGGCACCTCTGTCTTCTTATCCCCAGAAGCCCTCGAATGTAATCACCAACACTCAGAGTCGCACAAAGCAATCTGAACAAGAAGTTTAGTACGCATAAGGTATGAAAATATTCTCTCTCTAGAAATCAACTTAACAGCGTGTGGTCTCTAGAGTGAACAACTTGTTGTGGAACTCTTTCAAATGAGCTCCTATTTATAGGCTCGGTTGGAACGGTCGGCTCCCTCCTCCAACGGTCATATTTTCCTTAAATTTTAGAGGGACCTGTACATGTGTAACTCAACCAATGGTTCGTTAGAAATAGAATGGACGACATCATTTTATAACAAAACATGTGTAACTGAAATCACGATATCGTTTTATAATGAAACGAGTGCAAGCATAAGAAAAAATCAAGTTCGGAGTGTAAGAAAATAAAAGTTCGAAGTCTAACCAAAATGGGATTCGGAGTCTATAATAAAGAGATATTTGGATTCTCTTTTATAAGAATTTGGAACCTGAATTCTGTAGAAATCCAGAGTCTGAATTTCTAAGGAAATTCAGATTCTGGTTTCACCAGAGTTCAGAATCTGAGCTTACAGAGTTCAGAGTCGAACTTGTAAAAGTTCGGAGTCGAACTAGTAAAATTTTGGAGTCGAACTCATAAAAGTTTGGAGTCAAACTAATAAAATTTCAGAGTCGAACTTGTAAAAGTTCGAAGTCGAAGTTGTAAAATTTTGGAGTCGAACTCATAAAAGTTTGGTGTCAAACTAATAAAAGTTCGGAGTTGAACTTGTAAAAGTTTGGAGTCGAACTAGTAAAAGTTTGGAGTCCAGAATTCGAAGTTTAACTTTGTTAGAGTTCGTATCCAGAATTCAGAGTGGAACTTTATTAGAGTTCGTATCCAAAATTGGGAGTGGAACTTTATTAGAGTTCGTATCCAGAATTCGGAGTGGAACTTTATTAAAATTCATATCTAGAATTTAGAGTGGAACTTCATTACAGTTCACATCCAGAATTTGGATCCTAAAACAGAATGCTTCATATCTTAGAATTATATTATTTCAAGGTTTTGGGTATGGATCTGATTTTTACACTTAAGAAAAATATTGATATGTATAAGGAAATCTAGATCAGGATAAAATTCCTTAAGTAGATAAATTTTCCTTATAGAAGTAAAACATAGATTTGCTTAAGTATAAGGTGTTTTTGATTTTCAAAATAAGAAGGAATGGAAAAGTCATAAGGAAAACCTTATTGACTCAACAATCTCCCCCTTTTTGGAAAACACAAACATCCTGATGAAAAAGAATACAAGGACTTTGAAAAATTTCATTAGACTTTGAGATTACAACTTATCTCCCTTTGTTCATGAATGATAGTGAATACAACTAACTCCCCCTTAGGCATTGAAACTCTAAGTATTGTATTCTGAATTTCCGGAGTGGAGTTTTCATTATCATGGCTATAAAAAACTTCAAAATGAGAAACTCCCCCACACTTTAAGGATATTTCACTTAGAAATATTTCCTTCACCATTTTAAATTTTTCTTTCTCCTATTTTGAGTAGTTCTTTTTCCTTCTCCCCCTTTGTGATTTTCAAAAATAATTGAAGGGAATGGAAAAAAAATAAAGTACCTGAAACATTATTAAATAACAATACAAGATAGAACCAAGAAAAAAATTTCATTAGAGATGAGAAAATTTTTACAAGGAAAGACAAATTCAACAAAAGATCGGAGTGGGTTTATTTGTCTTCCTTTTCCTTCAGGATCAGCTTCTTCAACAATGTTTTCAGTTTCTTCAAATCTCTTTGATCCTCCTCAGCTTTCCTTTACAAAGCATTTATCCTTTCATCTTGAGATTTCAAAGCTTCTTCCTGAGCCTTCATGGCCTCTTCCAGCATCTACACTAACTCATATTGCTTTTCTAGCTTCTCTTTAAACTCAATCAGGAAATATCTTTCCTCTTTCCAGTTATGTGAAATCGAGTTAAGCTTCCCATTCAGGTCTCTGACATGTTGATTCCAAGAACTTTGCTCAATGATCAGCTCATCCCGAAGATTATTAATCTTGTTATCCTTGGTTTCAAAGGCATCTATTACCTTATTTTGAAAACGATCAAAGTCAGCCATATCTTATTCAATTTTCTTAGACCACAATGTGATTTTGCTTCATGATTTCATATATACATCATAATTGATAAGGAAATTTGTATGGATGACCTCAATATTTATACACTTATCCATCACCATAGATAAGGATTCTGACTTCGGATTCAAACTATGTTGCATCATCTGGAATCTGGTGTAAATAGTGGGAAATATTGGAATGGTGTCCACCAGCTCTTTCAAAGATTCAACAATGAAGTCATGACCATGTGCTGATGACTCTGAATCAGATATCTTGCTTGGAGATTTCTCTTCCTCAACCTGCAATATATTTCTTCTAGAAGAACCACCAACCTCTTTTTTTCGGATGACATATTTTATTGGTGTATCCATGAGCACTTGTTTACCTTTATTTGTTTTCAGAATGGGTTGTTCATCTGGAGATTCTTCCTCACTTTCTAATAGTTGAACAATTGTGTCTTCATCAATTTTCTCCTTATCTGTTCCTTCTTCAAGATAATGCTTCTCATAGGATTCTTCCTGATCATACAAAACATTTTCTTCCTCTTCCTGTTTCTTATCATCATCCTTTCTAGTTTCTTTATCAACTCCCTTTCCCAGAGTGACTAATTTTACAGATTTAGCCTTTTCTTGATAATCTTCTACTTTTTTAATTAGGTCATCAAGATCATCACTTCCTTCATAATCTTCTTCTTCTCCTTCAACAACATCTTCCTCTACTTCTTTACCAATTTTTTTCTATACTTCTTCAACAATATCTTTTCCTTTGGACTTTTCCGAAGTGGGGTATTTCTTGCCAGGGGTTTCTGATAAAGATTGGACATCAAAGGTTTCTGGAATGGGAATCTTCTCTGAGGCTATTTCAGTGGCTTTCAAGAGAGATTGAACAATCTCTTCCTCTGACATCTTCTTCTTCATATTTTTCTCTTTTTCTTTCTTTTCTAACACATCCTCAGCTTTTTCTCTTAAGGCCTTAGCCTCAATAGGGTCCAATCAGAACTGTGGATCCCCTTCTTTCCTCTTCTCTTTTTCTTCCCTCCACTTATCTTCCACTTCATCTCGATATGATTTCTGTTTCTTTGGATTGGGAGGTTCTGATTGAGTTTCCTTAGATTTTTGGGTTTTGTCCTCAGCAACCACTTCCTTAAGATTTCTCTTCTTTGTAACTTTCTTCACTGGTTCAACCTTCTCAACATTTTTCGGAATGGTCTCAGCCTCTTCTTCTGGTGAAGGATAGAATTCTCCAGATTCATCAGAAAAACTCATCTTCATCCTTTTTAGTGTATCATCACTTATTAACATTACATTTAAATTTCTTTGCTTGGAAGTGAAAGAAACTTTGAATGAGACAAGACATCTGATGATTAGTTTGGAAATCAGGGCCGGATACATAATGATCTAATCTTTCAGATTCCCTTCTTTGATATTCTTCACTGTAATCAAAACATGCCTTATTAGATTTATATTCCTTAGATTTACCAAGAAATCTAGGACGTAAATGTCACTCTTCTTTAGATTATCCTTGTCACCCCTTCTTGGTATGAGAAAACCTTGTACCCATAGCTGTAGAATCCAATTATTCGGAGTGATATGAGAAATCTTAGCTATCTTGGCATCTTTAAGTCCAAGGCATTTCAAAGCCTTCACCTTGTTGAAACATCCTTTCTCATCCGGAATCTTATGTGAACAAAACTCAACTTCACCTTCATATGTCAAACCCACCAAGCTTGCAGCCTTAGTGTAAGATAATTTGTAAGTCTTCCCATAAGACTCGAAAGAAAATAAATCTCTACCATCTTCCTCAAGGAAGGAAACAAACTCGTAGAACTCAATGAGAAACTCTGTATAAACTGGAAACTATTTCTCTGGCTTCGATAGGAAAACATCCTCCCAGCCATTCAATTTGATATTCTTAGTTATAAGAGAATCATACTTGAAGAAGCTCAGATGTACTAACCTCTCCCTATAAACTAACCACTTTGAGATTGGATTTGAGGTATACATATCTTCAGATATAGCTTCAACAGATATTCGGAATGGAGAGTTCTGGAAGATTCGGAACGGGCTTAATAAAGATTGGAACGGTCCTTAAGAAGAGAGTCAGGGCTTCGAGATGTGAAAGCTTTGAAAAACCGATGTGGGATGACCTTCAGGGGTCCCCTTTATATTGGTGTTGAGGCGACGGTTCAGTTTCCACAGTTGATCGAATGGATGAGATATGTTGATATTTGATCTGACGGTTGAGATACAAACCGCAAGGAAAACTTGACTCTGTTATTTTGAGTTTTTTTAAGAAAAACATTCATACTTAAGAAAACTAGAATCCATTTTTTTTAAAACTCATAGGAAAATACCTGCAAGCAAAATATGACTACGAAAAATATGACTACGAAAACTTAAGTAAGGAAATCATACCTTTCGGATTGGCCAGGAAGTTTGTTCGTAATTGGTAATATTCTTCTTGAGAAAAATTTAACTAAGAAAAACTCACTACAAAAAACTTCATTACAAAAAAATTCAGTTTGAAAACTTCATTACAAAAATTCTCAGTACGGAAATTTCCATTCCGAAAATTTCCATTCCAAAAATTTCAGTTCTGGAAATTTTTATTACGAAAAATTCAGTTCCAGAAATTTTCATTACGAAAATTTTAGTTACAAAAGTTTGAAAGACTAACTACGAAAATTTTATTACAAATTCTTGGGGGAAAAACATACTATGAAATTTTTTGATTATGCTAACATGTAAATGTACTCCCCCTATGAAAAGGAGTTTATTACTGTAAGGAGAATTGTTCAACAAGAAGTTAATGAAGAATGATTACCTCACGATTATCATTCCTGACTTCTGTTTAATATATTAAAATCTATCAGAGGGTAAAGATTTTGTGAAAATGTCAGCAAGTTGATCTTGCGTTCCAATAAACTGAAGAATGATATCTCCTTTAAGCGTGTGATCCCCAAGAAAGTGATGCCTAATATCTATTTTCTTTGCACGGGAGTGATATGCATGGTTTTTACTAAGGACAATGGTACTTGTGTTATCACACAAAATTCGAGTCTTAGTAAAACTCAAGCCATAATCTGTGAGTGTGTGTTGCATCCACAACACTTGAGCACAACAACTTTCAGCTGCTACATTTTCAGATTCAGTAGTGGAGAGTGCTACAGAATGTTGCTTCTTACAGGACCAAGAAACTAATGAATCTCCTAAGAAATGACAAGTTCCGAAAGTACTTTTTCTATCCATTCTACATCCACCAAATTCAGCATCTAAAAATATTTTTATGAAAAAATCATTTCCAGAATTATAAAATAATCCTAGATCCATGGTTCCCTTTTAAGTAGTGAAAAATTCTTTTCACTGCCTTTAAGTGAGATTCCTTATGATTGGATTGATATCTTGCACATAATCATACTGAAAACATTAAGTCTGGATGACTAGCTGTCAAGTATAGTAGACTTCATACCATATATCTAAAAGATGTTTGATCTACTGGTTTCCCAACTTCATCAAGATCAAGTGTGTTTGAGGTACCAATAGGAGTAATTATACTTTTAGCGTTGTCAAATCCATACTTTTGAAGAAGATATTTAATATACTTATGTTGGGATATGCAGATTCCTTCTGGTTTTTGAGAAATTTGAAAACTAAGGAAAAATGTTAACTCACCCATCATACTCATTTCAAACTCAGATTTCATTAGATCTGCAAAGGAATCAGTTAAAGATTTCTAAGTTGAACCAAATATGATGTCATCAACATATATTTGAACAATAAAAACATTTTTCTTATCTTTCTTTATAAAAAGGGTTGGATCTGCATTTCCCTTAACATAGTTATTTTGAATTAAAAATCCTGTATGTCTATCATAACAAGCTCGTGGGGATTGTTTAAGGCCATACAAAGATTTGGTAAGTCTGAAAACATGATTAAGATGTTTTTTATCTTCAAATCCAGGAGGTTGTTCAATAAAAACTTCCTCTTGAACATAACCGTTAAGAAAAGCACATTTCACATCCATTTGAAAATTTTTAAAATTGAAGAATGATGCAAAGACAAGTAAAATAAGAATAGATTCAAGTCTAGCTACTGGAGCATAGGTTTCTATATAGTCTATTCCCTCTTGCTGATTATAGCCTTTAGCAACTAGTCTAGCTTTATTTCTAACAATGACTCCATTTTCATCACACTTATTTCTGAAGACCCATTTTACTCCAATAACAGAAGTTTCCTTAGGTATTTCAACCAAGGTCCAGAATTTATTCCTATCGAATTCATTTAGTTCATCTTGCATGGCTTTGATCCAATCAACATCACCTAAAGGTTCATCAGTGCTTTTTTGGTTCTAATTGGGAAAGAAATACTAGATGTTCAACTTCATTCTTTAAGGAAATTCCAGTCCTTATAAGTTTATTAACATCACCAATGATACTGTCACTGGGATGATTCTTTAAAAACACTTGACTTGGGTTTTTTAAAACCTGTTCATCAACATAGGATAGAAAGTCTTCTGGGGTAAATGTTTCAGATATATCTTCTTGAACATCTTCTTTATCATAAATATTTTCTATCAAAGGTTGATAATCAGTTTTTGAAAACAGATCCGAATATGTAGGTTGGGATGGTTTAAAAACAAAATGATCATATTCATCAAATTTTACATTTACTTTTTCCTCAACTGTACAATTTTTTTATATTGAAAACTCTATAAGCCTTATAAGTTGTGGAGTAGCCTAAGAAGATTCTTTCATCGGATATTGGTGCAAATTAGTGTAGATTATCTTTAGTATTCAAGATTAATACCTTGAAACCAAAAACATTGAAGTAGTAAAGTCTAGGTTTTCTACCATTCCATAACTCATAAGGAGTTTTGTTAAGAAAAGGTCTAATTAAAACTCGATTTATATTATAAAAAGCAGTACTTACAGCTTCAGCCCAAAAATTTCTAGCTATAGAATATTCACTCAACATGGTTCTAGTTATCTATTGAATAATTCTATTTCTTCTTTCAACTGCACCATTTTGTTGAGGAGTTCTAGGTGCTGAAAATTTGTGAGTAATACCTTTTCTACTACAAAAAGTTTCAAAATCATTTTGAAATTCTCCTCCATGATCACTATTAATAGATTTCAGTGGAAGGTTTTTTTCATTTTTAACTTGGGCTCTAAAACTTTTGAAATAAGAAAAAGCATCAGACTTCTTTTCTAGAAAATAGACCCATGTAAATCTAGTGTAATCATCAACTAGAAAAAATACATACTATTTTCCTCCAATGCTTCCAGTTTGTGTTGGACCAAAAAGATCCATGTGCACAAACTGTAATACATCAGTTGTTGAGACTTCAATGATTTAATTAAAACTAGATTTATGTTGCTTGAAATATTGAAAAGGATCACAAACTTTATAAGAATCAAATCTAAGCTCCAGTAGATCCTTAACTAGTCCATTATTAGAGAGTTTACATAAGTTTATAAGGTTACAATGACCTAGCCTTCTATGTCATAACCAAGAATGATCTTCCATTTCACTTAGGAAAGGTAATTCTTGGATCCTAAGGTCTTCTAAGTTCAAAGTGTAAACATTATCTTGCCTATTGGATGCAAGAATAAATTATTCCTTGTAATTGTGTACTAAACACTTATCATTACTAAAATTCACAAGGTATCCTTCATCACATAATTGACTTATACTAATTAGGTTGTTCTTAAGACCATTAACAGACAAAAGATTTGAAATCAAAGTTTTACCAAGAAGAAAAATATTACCTATACCAAAAATTTCTCCCGGAGCATTATCTCCGAAAGTTACTTTTTATCCTTTCGTCTTGATAATATTTTCGAAATAGTTTTTGTTACCAGTCATATTCCAGGAACATCCACTATCCATGTATGAAATATTGTTATTGGTACTTCTATTATCTTCCTGAAAATAAGAAAAGAATTAGACTTTCGGAATCCAAACTTGTTTGGATCCGAGATTTTCAAATAACAAAATTTTGGGTATCCACATTTTTTATAGTAATATGCTTTATGAACCCCAATAGATTGAACTTTATTCAAAGAACATTTTTTCTTCCGATGCCCATCACTTAGACACTTAGTAAAAAAAGGGACTTTAGATGGAACACAATAGTTGTTTTTGAAAACTGGTTTTTGGTGAGTATAACCTACTCCAGTAGTGTTTCTGTGAGGTTTAATTTGAGAATACATCTTGTCAAAATTTTCCTTCCCAGAAGTAAATTTTTCAAGGAGATTCTTTAGGGAATTTTTTTTGGATTTTAGTCTAATGACTAAATTCCTATCCTCAGGAATGATTTCCTTAGAGTTAGATTTTTCCTCAAAGTTTTTTATTTTTAAAATATCATTCTTAAGATCTTTAGAAAGTTCTTCCTTATCAGAATATTCTTTCTCAAGGTCTTTAGAAAGTTTTTCTATAAGCACTTTTTTATCATTAAGATCTGAAGAAAGATATGAAATTTCTTTTGTAAGAAATTCTTCCCTAGTATTTTCCTTGTCTAACTTCTTAGGAATTTTATAATTTTTTTCTTCATGTAACTTGGAAAATCTAGATACTTCTTCATATGAAGGTTCTTCATTTTCTGAGGATGAAGTATCTTCATTAGAAGTACTATTTTCAGAATAGTAGTTCTTATCAAGAGATAAGTTTGTTAAGGCTTTGACAGAGCGTACCTTATCCATAAGACATGTATGTGGAAAATAAGTATTAGCAATGAATCCCATATTCTTCTGATATGATGAATCATATTCTGAAGAGTCACTTTCTGAAGAGTCTCCGTAGCTAGCACTCCAAGTAGTATTATCTTTCAGACTTTTCTTAGTTTTAGCTTTGTAAAACTTCTTCCTGTTCCTTTCAGAATACCACTCTTTTCTTTCTTTCTTTTTAAGCACAGGACAATCAGGTCGTATGTGTCCGCTTTTCTTGCATTCATATCATGTGACCTCTGAATCTTTCTTATCTTTCCTTTCCTTCTTCTTATACCTGGATTGGAATTTTCTTTGACCAGCTATCTTGTTCATTCTTCGAGCAAGATTAGCTAACTCATTCTATGAGACTTCATTCTCACTAGATTCGGATTGAATAGTAACCTTATTAGACTTGGATCTAGTTACTCTCTTAGGAGTCTTATATTTAATGTGATTTGATGTTGTAGTAAAAGCAACAGTACCATTACCATTCTTCTTTTTGATGTTGTCAGCATCCCTCTTCATTATTGTTTCATGTTGGAGAAGAGTTCCAAATAATTCATCAAGAGAAGTTTGAGTAAACTTCCTGTTCTCATCAATAACTGTTCTCTTTGATTCCCACTCATTGGGCAAAATATCTATAATATTATCTACAAGAGCTTCATCATCCAGAACTTTCTCTCCCATAGACTGTAAGCTGTTCACGATAGTCATAAACCTTTGTTGTACTTTGCTTATAGGTTCTCCATGAGGAAAATTAAAACCATAATATTCTGCTCTCAACATAGATCTTCTAGTCTCAATCACTTTAGATGTACCAAAATGAGTAACTTCAAGTTTCTTCCATATACAGTTAGCTGTTTCACATGAAGAAATTTGGCTATATATGTTCCTAGTCATTGAACATAGTAGAGTATTGCATACCTTATAGTTTAATTGATAATCATGCTTCTCTTGGTTTCTGAAAGCACTAACTTCTTTATTAGGAATTTTATAACCTCCAGTAATCATAACAAAATTTTCTACTCCAGTATTGATAAAGAAAGTCTTCATACAATCTCTCTAGTATTTATAATCATTACCATCAAAAATTGGTGGACTTGTAAGATTTAGGTTGTCAATGGATCTAACATTTAAAACTGAAATCTTAAAAATATTTCTATACAAAAACTTGTTAATAACAAAAGTTTGGATTCAAGGAAAATATTCCTAAGCAAGGAGAATATAGAACAAAGAAAAAACTGAGCAAGAAAAACTTATATGTGAGTATAAGTATTTCAAATTCCTTGCTCTGATACCAAATGTAAGATTGGTTTAGAGTATGAGGTTTCCAACATCTGATACCAATTGTAGGATCGAAATAACAATGTACATGCTCAATATACAAGAGGGGGGGGGGCATTGTACACTTTAAAAATTTCCTTAAACAAGGAAAGATCTATGTTTAAAAATGTTAAAATAAGGAAATTCACAACACCTCTAATCACCAATGTAATATTGGGACAAATTATGAAGTTACAAACTTCTAGCTCTATGCACTTTCTTAAATCTGGAATGTGATTCCGAAAACTGGTTCCGGAAATATGGATCCAGAAATTGAAATTTAACCAAAGTTTACAATATGAGATTCTACCTTAAAGCATATAAAATCTAAATTAATCAGAGTATAAGTGTAAGGAAATATAATAAGATTATACTTTCCTTACAATACACAATGCTGCGAAAAAAAACAAGTATTAAGACTACAAGTAACAAACAATAACTCTTTTAACCCAAAGAGAAGGGTATCCAACAACCTTGGATAAAGGTCCCTTGATTTATACTTTCAAGCAAGTCTATCTTACCCACACTAGGGTAAGCCCTCGATACGAAGATCAGAGTCTCTGTATTTATATCCCCGCAAGCCCTCAACTTTAAGGTAGTTGGAACCTCTGTCTTTCTCAGCAAGAAAGCCCTCGAACTTCAAGGAAGTCGGCACCTCTGACTTCCTATCCCCAGAAGCCCTCGAATGTAATTACCAACACTCGGAGTCTCACGAAGCAATCTGAACGAGCAGTTTAGTATGCACAAGGCATGAAACGATTATCTATCTAGAAATAACCTTAACAACGTGTGGTATCTAGAGTGATCAAATTATTATGGAGCTCTTTAAAATGAGCTCTTATTTATAGGCTCGGTTGGAACGGTCATCTCCATCCTCCAGCGGTCATATTTTCCTTAAATTTCGGAGGGACCTGTACATGTGTAACTCAACCAACGGTTTGTTAGAAACAGAATGGACGACATCGTTTTATAACAAAAAATGTACAATTAAAATCACGACATTGTTTTATAATGAAATGAGTGTAAGCATAAGCAAAACTAAAGTTCATAGTGTAAGCAAATAAAAGTTTAGAGTGTAAGAAAAATGGAATTTTGAGTCTATAATAAAGAGATATTTGGATTCTATTTTATAGAAATTTGGAACCTAAATTCTGTAGAAATCCGGAGTCTGAATTTCTAAGAAAATTCAGTGTCTAGTTTCACCAGAGTTCAGAATTTGAACTTACAGAGTTCGAAGTCGAACTTGTAAAAGTTTGGAGTCGAACTAGTAAAAGTTTAGAGTCGATCTCATAAAAGTTTGGAGTTGAACTAATAATCGTTCAAAGTCAAACTTGTAAAAGTTCGGAGTCGAACTAGTAAAAGTTATGAGTCAAACTCATAAAAGTCTTGAGTCGAACTAATAAAAGTTCGAAGTCGAACTTGTAAAAGTTCGGAGTCGAACTAGTAAAAGTTCGGAGTCAAGAATTCGGAGTTGAACTCTGTTAGAGTTCTTATCCAGAATTTGGAGTGGAGATTTATTAGTGTTCGTATCTAGAATTCAGAGTGAAACATTATTAGAGTTCGTATCCAGAATTTGGAGTGGAACTTTATTACAGTTCATATCCAGAATTCGAAGTGGAACTTCATTACAGTTCACATCCAGAATTTGGATCCTAAAACAGAATGCTTCATATCTTAGCATTATATGATTCTGAGGGTTTGGGTATGAATCCTATTTTTACAATTAATAAAAATATTGATATGTATAAGAAAATCTAGATCAAGATAAAATTCCTTAAGGAGAGAAATTTTCCTTATAGAAGTAAAACATAGATTTGCTTAAGTATAAGGTGTTTGTGATTTTCAAAACAAGAAGGAATGGAAAAGTCATAAGGAAATCCTTATTGACTCAACATGTTTTATAATCTTATGAAATTTATATGAATGAATTATAATTATATGATGGTTGGGCCCATTATATTTCTCCAATTCATTATGCATAGTGATATTTATATCTCGTGAGACGATAATGATAAGCATGGTCATGATTATAAATATATTTATTCACATATTTATGCATGAGTATGATTTATTTCTAGATATGATCATAATAAAATGGATAGAAATTATTTCAAATAGATTTTTTACATATTGATTCATTAGTGTGATTGATTTATAGATATTCTCAATGGATAATTCATGTACATGATTGTGAATAGATATGATCACATTTTGATGCGTAATTATGATCTCTTTTTAGCTATGATCACAAGATTATGTGTGGATATGATCGAATTTAGATGTATTCAAAATACTACGAATCTTATGATTATGATTCCAAATACCTATATTATGAATCTTAGATGTTTATTAATACTTTAACACCCTTATTGAACATGATTCTAGATATGAATTAATTTCAAATGTTATGATCTAAGTTTTTTTGGGTATGAATATTTTATGATGAGAACATGCATTTGAATATGTTATCATACCCTTATGATCATTATATCCTCTTGTGGATCCCATGTTTTCCCTTACTGAGCATCTGAGACCACCCTTTAATATGTTTTCTTTCCCAAATATAAGAATAGAATTTGTACATATGTGTTTTATTGGGATTTGACATGAATGTGGAATGGGTTCCCCCTTTGATGGTTTGATTGAGGGATATCTTAGGGCCTCACTAAATTGCACGCATCAGGTTTTCCATATATTTTGTTTTCCCTAAAAACCCCCAATGCTTCCCTAATCCATTGCTGGGTATGAACCTACTTTCCAAATATTGGAGTTCATCTAGGTTTTCAGGCCCAATGACTCTTGGGGACTCACATTGGTTGATAGGATGAGAGGTCAAGATCATTGCGCCCTTTTTTTGGGGGGAATTATTGCATAATCTGGGAATCTCTTATATATTTAAGACATGTTCATGAATCTATTCCTAATCCCAATACAGGACTGGTTACCCTAATGAAATGATTATATGTTAATTCTTCTTTATATGAGAAATACATGGATCTCTATACTGAATCCATCTGTATGTATCTAAGGTTCTCTATCATTTTCCAAACACGTGTGGTTGCTTATATGTAGAAGATTTATAACCAAATGATTCAGAATATGCTTCCATTTAAAGAAGTGTTTAATATTTTTAGGAAGGGATTGAGCCATTATGATGCATCCTACATATCCTAGTTATTGAAGGAATCAAAACCCACTTAGTTCATTAGTCCCATGTATTTTAATGTCATGAAGAGAGGACATATTTTCAAGTATTGTGACACTAAATATTTGAGATCAAACTCTAAGGGGGTGTCCTACATATCTCGAGTATAGTGAGAATTAGAGTTGTCATAGTTCATTATTTTTGGGATTATGTATTGGGGTTTCCCATGCTATTATAGAGACTCATAGTATAGATGATATGATTACTAAAACTCTTTAAGCTCGTGTGATCTATGCTCAGGTAAAAAAAGGGATGTAGAATGATCATTTCACTTCTCATGATTCCAAAATTTTCCCCTAAGACTTATTTGAAATAATTTATCACAGGAATCGGGTCTTAGAGAGACATCTTACATATTTTGGTTATGGTAGGAATTAGAGTCATTGTAGTTTTGTGGGTTTCTTAGTAAACTAGTAGATGAGTTATGGTGATCATCTCCTGGGACTGATTGAGTCCCATTGGATGATATGTTAGAGTTGTGAAATTACTTACACTGAAAGTTGTGTTTATTTGAGCTCGGGCCTTTTGAAGGTGTCATACATATCCTGGTTATGGTAGGAATCAGAGTCATCATAGTTTAGTTTGTGTCGGGGATTGCACATTGAGGGTGACCTATACCATTATGAGGGATTATAATCATTTCAACTCCCTAAGCCCATGTATCCATGCTCGTTTTGAGAAATAAGGTATAAAAAATATTCAATGTCATTGCTTTGAATAATGGACTTATATGTGAGGGTTTCCCTGGATGATCAATATGGAGCTCGAACCTCAGGGATAGGTAGCCTATGTATCCTGGATATGGTAGGAATCATAGTTTTCGTAGTTCCCTTTATGGTAGGGCTTACACACTGAGGTTTCCTTGTCCCATTATGGAGGTTCATATTTCCTAATGAAGTGTTCATTACGTCCCTCTAAGCCCATGTGATCTATGATTAGAGTGAGAAACAAGGGGGAGAAAATAATCATCCCCATGGATCATTGATATGGAACTTGTGTATAAGAATAGCCCTTGAGGTGTTTGGTATAGAGATCAGGCCTTAATAATGAATCCTACATATCCTGGTTATGGAGGGAATCAGAGTTCTCATAGTTCATTTTAGGTTGGGGATTACACACAAAGGTTTCTTTATTAACATGGTTTTCTTGTTTGTAGTGTGTCACATAACCTAGTTGGCATGTCTTGGGAGCCATCACATGACTTGGCTTGACACATATGGTGGGTGTCACAAGATTCACTATGAAACAGTCCAAAGGATGTCATGTATCTTTGATAAAACCTTATGGGAGACCTTGAAAGACCCGGATGACATTTATAGATGGCGTCAAGTGTCTTAACTAGCCTTCCTAGATGGTGTTAAGAGATATTGGTTGTCATTCCTAGATGCAACCGTGAGACTCAATTGATATGAGTGAATGTTGTTGTATGAGTTCAGCGATGTATCAGAAGGATGTCACAAGTCTTGGGTGACAGACTCAGAGGGTTTCATGAGATCAAAGTGATGTCTTTGGGGGAAACCATGTGACTTGCTCTAACATGTCAAGACTATTTTTCAAGTCCCATATGGCATGATGAAGGAGTGTCTCAAGGCCCGGGTGACATGGATTTGTGCTATTGTGTATCATTGTATGAATTATGATAAGTGCATGAGGGTCAGCGAGCATGTCCTCTTCTTAAGTCTTCTACTTCTATTTTCATATCCATCCCTTGTATTGAGATGGCCTTAGATTTATTTAGTATCATTTTTCTTTGGGTCTTGTGTGATCTAGAAGATGTGCGATATGAACTTCACACATATTTCCATAAGTACTTCGCGTGATCTATGATTGATCATTATGAGGGATATATGCTTGGGGCATGACTACTTCGGCTGCTCGCCAGTGTATTACCTAATTAAGGGTAATCCGATCACTTGATCGGTTAATATAAGTTGTTTTCTATGATTCTTGGGACCCTCACACATGAGATTTTCCTTTGAATAATAGATGGTCAGATTCCAACCCTTTTTTAATGTTGGAGTGGGGACTTTATAGGCATCTCCACCCCTTTTATATGACACTTTGTGTGATGTATCTAGCGCAATTTCAGGCTAGAGTCGGTGAAGGGATTTGGTTCCACATGTCTTCGTGAGTATCTACTCTAGATGACTCTAAGTGTGTCTCTTTATTTTCATTGATCATGAGTCTCTTCGATCAAAACCTCCATTATTGGATAATAGCTATTTAATGGGGACTTGTTCGATCATGTAGATGTGTCGATGGACTTATTTATTATCATGTTGACATGCCCATGGGCCTTTGAAATATCCAGATGAATATTGAAAGGCATCTATGAGACCTTGTGTGAATTTTCTTGGGGTCTCAAAGACAAGTATGGTTTGTCCAGGGGTTTCGCGGGACTACACTACGGACTTTATCAGGCGCGTGGCATGTTTTTCAGTGATCACGAGAACCTTCTGCCTCATATCTCATTTATTTCCTTTGTTTTATGAAACAAATGTTGGGAGTTATGCGGGATTTCATGAGCAATGTTAAGGACATTTTCTCGATTTTTTCAGGATGTGTTTCATGAACAATATGGGTCATATGGGGACACATGAGCAATTCATTGGAAAAATCCATTCGTTCATCCTTAGTGTGCTGATGGGTTTCCTATAAATACCCAAGGACTTCTCTGTGGTGAGGATTAAAAGCCAAATGGATTTAGTGAGATGATGCATAAATGTCTTTGAGATCTCGTGGTGTCTCATGGGTCGCCAGGGTCATGTCACTTGTCTTTCAACAATCACGAACACCTCTCACCTCTTCCCTTTTATCTCCCTTGTTTCATCTAACAAAAGTTCTGAGTTCTTGTGAGTTTTTACAATTAATATCTATTTTTAATTGATTTTTTGGTAATGTCTCATGTGTCCAATTATGGGTCATATGGAGAGTGTGTAAACATGCTGTGGACAGATCTATTTTTTCCCCTTAGAGCACTGTAGTGTTTCCTGGGGTACTTCACATGGTGAGGATGATAGGACAAAGGGACTTCACAAGGTGAGTTAGGCATGTTTCAAATGTCTTTTGGTGCTTCACATGTCTTTCTGTGACTACAAACACCTCTTGCTTCCTTCCATTTATCTCCTCTATTCTATCTTTAAAAGGTTCAGGGTTCATGTGAGTTGGGTTGGATATCATTAAACAATTTTATTCTTTCAAATGATGATATGGAACATGAAATTCATGAACACAGAGGGTCTTTTTCTTTGGATATCATCCCTCTTTATTTTATAAGGATTTAGGGTAGTTTATTAGGAACTTTCCAATGAAAAACCATGTGACCTTGGTGTGCTTATTCAGTTGTCACCATGCAACCACCACTTGTCTGGGAGCCTTCTCCAGAGTAAGAAGATTCGTTGAAGGGGGAAATTTTGGGCTTTCTGTGGGTTATGCGCCATACGTTGGAGCCTTCGTGTGACCTTGAAATGGTCATGAAATCATGAGTACCTCTGAGGAACATGCGATCTAAAGGTCCTATCTATCCTTCTCTTCCTTTACATTGTGGGGAAAATAATAACCATATTAAGGTATTTCTTTATTAGTAATTTTTCTAATTCTTATTCGGTGGTTGTCAAAAATTCGCCCCATAAGGAGTGATGTATGAGGGGAAAATGACTCAGTTTTGAGGAAAAATAATGCTTTCTAGAGTATTTGACTGTGTCATGAACTAGTTCTTCAGGTGACATTTTGTTTATTGGGAATTTTTGGTATTCCATAAAATGGCCTATATATAGGGGGGATGTGGAGAGAAATTCATTCCACTATCCGCCTCCTTTCCAGAGAGTTCCCACTTTTTGCTCCATCCCAAAACCCTACCACAAACCCTGATCAGGAACCCTTCCCACAAGACTTTTCCATGTGTCTATTTCATCATATATCCTTATGGAAAATTGTTTCTTGATCAGGTGCTAGTCCAAATAGTCCCAAACTACTCTTCAGTAATTTATTAGAGTTTATCTATGAGGGTTATGATTGCCTCAAGGTA
Source organism: Viscum album (assembly GCA_963277665.1). Taxonomy (NCBI): domain Eukaryota; kingdom Viridiplantae; phylum Streptophyta; class Magnoliopsida; order Santalales; family Viscaceae; genus Viscum; species Viscum album. Next base: position 247,139,002 of record OY728129.1, read on the forward strand.
TTCACAAGAATTTCTGGCCAAATTGTTCGGGCATTTTCAACTTATGTGGCCATATTTAGGTCACGGAATCATGAGTCTCTAAGGGGGTCATGCGTTTCACATAAAACCTTGTGGGGGTTTTTAGACTCGAAAATCATCTAGAGGTTAGGCGATCAATGAACCCTTTATGTGATCCACGAATCATGTGTTGAATCATAAGATGTGCATGGTGACACTGAAAATTTCATGCCTACATTTTTTATAAGATTTTATGTTTTGTTTGTCCGACATGAGTCCACATACTTATATTCAGGTTTATTTTAGCTCCCATAAGGGTTCCTTAGTTGTTGTCAACCAAAGATCTATGATCATTAGGAATCACAATGTTGATCCCTGTTATCACATGCGTAATGATAATGAGACCCCGAAGGGGGTACTTTGATAAAAAAATTCAGGATTATCCCTTATCTAATTGACTTACTATGTATGGGTTTGGTCTTATAGATAAATATTCCATACCTCCCTCAGATTTTAATTTGTCATGATACTGGGTATCAAGTTCTCCCGATTGTGTTCAGTCAACCATTACTAAGGATGATCAGCTGGATACAGCTCAATCCCAGAGTTTGGATTATCTGTTAGACGACTCTCCTATGATCTTGGATGGTCATGACTTCATCCAAAAACCTATTTCCAGAAGATATCTGAGTATACTTGCATCTTCCATAGATACTCCCAGTGGTGGATGGTACATGAAATGGGATCTCCATCCTGGAGGCAATTTTTCTGAAAAATGGGCATGGTTATTTTGGGTGAGATAGAGTTGTTAGGAGTTTGTTGAGGATCTATATAGGGTTTATCTTTATGAAGTCATGTGGATATCTCAATTCATCATTTACCATTAGCATAACCTACTTAGAGTGATTATTAGTAGTTAGTGTCATGGAACTAACACATTCCATATTCCCCACAACGATATGGGAATCAAATTATAGGATATTCATCAACTGGGTGATATTCCTCCTCTTGGAGAGATGTATGATGAGTTATTACCTTCTACAGATGTCTAGGAATATACTTTACAAACTCCTATTTTTTCAAGGTAGATGCTTGTTATTGTGAAGAAGAAATTGGAGAGAGAGAGATGATGTTGTACTCGAATATTTCCTTTGCAGACTGGGTCAATAATTTTTTTCATAGTAATGGGGCTAGACCAACTGTTATTAATCCTCATCAGTGCCCTTACCAAAAACTTTGTAATAGTGCTGGATCATATTGGTCCATTATGGAAGCTAGGGACTCTGCCTCATTGGGTTATCGGGTGAACGCATAGGTTCTTTCAGACCTTAGGTTGGCAATATTTTGAGCCATGTTCCTGAATGGATGGATTTTAATTAATAGTGGAGTCACATTTGGGAATATTTGTAAGCACGGTATTTATGGAAGTGTGACTTGAATAAAGGAGGTTTATTAACCTAGAAGTACCAGTCTTCATGAACCTCTACCAAATTATGGGCCATATCTAGCAGGGAAACACTCCTTATAGGATTAGTGACCCTCTTTAGTTCCTGTTTGGATGGATATGAGAGTATTTAAATTGTTATGAGTACTAAAATGCTTCCAAGATCTTGAACACCCCCTCCCATTGCATATTGCTTAATATATCTGGGGTTGGGTCAATGTCCCTAAACACTACTGAGGTCAGTGGTGCACTATTCTAATATGATAGTTTTGAATTTACTACCTTCCTTTCACCAAGTAGTCTGACTGTAGATGATGACAACTGTTCAATTGATGAAAGATATTATATGGTATCTCTTTGGGATGGGGCCTCTGAGATCTAGGGTGGAAGATCTGATCATTTGTGAGCCGTACAAACCATATAAATTTGCTTGAAAGTTTGGATATATTTAAAGATTTTCTCCAATTACTTTGGACAACGTTTGAGGGGAATGAAATCCTATAGTATTATCCAAAAATTCTTGAAGATATTATCACATGAATAAATCAGGGATGATATTATGCTTCCGCGTAATTATGCTTCAAGTTCCCTTACCCAGAATTATGCCCAGGCTTGGGTGATGGTTTATCCTAATGGTGTTTTAGGCCAACTCCTCTATCATGTGGACATTCCTCTTGTGCCACTAACACCTTTATCTATGGCATGGATGGAATTTATTGAAGATTCAGGAGAGTATTCAAGGAAGAGACCCTATTCTAATGAAGGTCATTCGGAAAGTGGGTGAGATTTTGTTGAGGAGATTAGTCATTTGGAACAATCTATGGGTGATACGCCTATTGAGAGAGAGGAATATGGGGGTACCTCTCTTATTTAAGCATTAATTTGACTGGTTATTCATCCTTTCGCTTCACCCACCTCATCATCTACCAAGGCTCAATCACATAATAAGATGATTTGGGAACACATTCTCATTGTGATTACTGAGACCCCCTTGGAAATATTCTACAACCAAGGGGAGCATCTTCTCTAGTAATTTGATGACTTAGGGGAAGACAACTTTGACTGATATCCTTTGTATGAAATTATATAGCATATCATCTTGAAAAAATGAGACTTTTCAATGAATGAAAGGGAAATGATTGATTTTATGAGTGATGATTCCTTTTATAAGAAAATGAGGGAAATTGTAGAGGCATTGGATCAGGGTAGTCAGCTTTTGTCTAAATTGCAATCTAAAATGGATGCTTGGAAATTGTAGATATGGATATACGAGGAGATGATTGATCATATGAGTTCCAAAAAAAATTCATTCCAAATTTTTTTCATCTTTAACCCCATTGGACACTTCATGGAGGAGGTTTAAAGAGTTAACTACTATGGCCGAAGCTCTAAAACCTAAGGTAGAAGCAGAAGAAGCAGGGAGAGAGGCACTCAAATGTTAAATTGATGTCTCTCATCAGACTCTTTCTAATCATACCAAAACTGCCGAACATCATTTATTATGACTCAACTTTTGTAATGTTCTTCATTTTCTTTTGATGAGGTTTCATAGAGACTTATAAATATGAATACTCTTCCCGCATTCTCATTCCATGAATGGATGAATTTTCTGAACTTTCTATGATATTATTTAGTTTTCTTCCCATCATTATTTGTATGATATCTTATTTCTTTGTCATTATATGAATCACCAACGACACCCATCCCTTGATAACTTAACTACCTAGAATTGACTGTTGTAATTCCAATAGATTCCCATTAATATATTCTCATGAATTCACACCCACATGAGATTATTTATTAGTAATCTGTTCCAGCTATCTTGAGGTCACCTGATTTACAGAGGTATAAATGGGTATAAGATGTATCACGAAGGGTGAGTGCTCCATTATTTCCCAAATCTAGTAGTCTTGGTGAACATAGATTAATTTTTATTAAGGCCATAGGGTGATCCTTATAATCTCTTAAAGACTAAATTGCTACTGTGATTTAATTTAGGGTCTTTTAGTTTAGACCTTATGCTACTTTAGTTTGGGGTCTTTTAGATCAGAACTTTTGTTTCTTTAGGTTAGGGTCTTTTAGCTCGAACTTTATATTTCTTTAGTTTAGGGTCTTTTAGCTTAGACATTCTGCTGCATTAGTTTAAGGTCTTTTAGCTCGAACCTTCTATTGATTAATTTAAGGTATTTTAGCTTGGGAATTCTTCTACTTTATTTAAGGTCTTTTAGCTCATACCTTATTCTACTTTTGTTTAGGGTCTTTTAGATCAGACCTTCTGCTGATTTAGTTTAGGGACTTTTAGCTTGGATCTTATGTTTCATTAGTTTAGGGTATTTTAGGTTGAACCTTCTACTGCTTTATTTATGGTATTTTAGCTTGGACCTTTTGCTTCTTTAGTTTAGGGTCTTTTAGCTTGGACCTTCTGCTTCTTTAGTTTAAGGTCTTCTAGATCAGACCTTCTACTACTTTAGTTTAGGGTCTTTTAGATTATACCTTTTGTTGCTTTAGTTTAGGGTCTTTTATCTCTGACATAATATTTCTTTATTTTGGGGTCTTTTAGCTCAGACCTCATATTTCATTTTTTAGGGTCTTTTAGCTTGGACCTCATATTGCTTTAGTTTGGGGTATTTCAGTTCGAACCATTTGTATTATCATGGGATATTGTGCAGACATACTAGGAATGACCTAAATCATTATGAGGTGTTGGGTTCTGCTGTGGTGTTATTGAGGCTCATGAGGATCATAATTCCCTTTTTGCAGAGAGAAACATTTGGTTGATGGCCATATGTGCATATTTTTGAGCCATGGGGTTGTATGCATAGTCAAGAAAAGGGTATCTTAAAGCCCGAAATCCTTTACAAGGGATATATAATATTTATGGAGGTAATATTTATGAGAATGAAATACTAGGAATACTAGGCCCACCCAAGTTTTTGGAGTATGGATGATACAAATCATAACCCACAAGTTGGAGTCGATGAATGTGAGATGGTCTAGACATAAAAGGCATGTCCCATGACATTCTGGAATGAGATGTTCCGCCGCGGTGTATCTAAGGCTCATAAGGATCGAAGCTCCTTTCTGGAAAGGAGAATATGCCTTCAGTTGGAAGGACAAGGCCCTTATTTGTTAGAATCATGTGTAAAAAAAATCTTCACTTATTTTTATGGCATATGAAAAATTTGTGAATACTCAAACAATTATATGATGAAGTTGGATATGGGAAGAAAACCACCTAGAAAGGGTTCTGGAACCCTAATTCTACATGAAAAATGGGGGTTCAAAACCCATTTGGGCGCAGGTAATGTAGCAGTACTGTAAAGTACTGTAGCAGTGGAGGTACTGTAGCAACAATGAGTACTATAACAGTGGCGGGAACTATAGCGGCGACAAAGTACTGTAGCAACGGCATGTACTATGCAGTACTGTAGCAGCGCAACTACTATAGTAATACTATTCACAGAATGGGCTTTGAGCCAAAAAAGGGCCTATAGGCTATGTAATGGGCTAAATGCCCACTGGGATTTCGGGCTATGTAATGGGTCTCCCTCTACCCAGTTAAAGAGGTCTTTGCTTTGATTTAATAATAAATGAGGCTTCGGCCCCAACCTTTAAAAAAACATGTCGTTTCAAATAATGAGACACATGCCATAAAAGGTTCAAGAATGGAGTTCCGCATTCCGGCACTGAGAAAGGGTACAAAATATGGTGATGTAATGTCGAGGATGTGGAATCTACTTGGATTGTTTGGTGCGGGTATTGTAAATAATGATCTAGAGTGCTCGATTCAAGAGAATGATATGTGACAGTAAAAAACGGAGTGTTTCAGACACTCTGGGGCGTTGAGTGATTATGTGATGATTTTAGGGCTCATGACAATTATAATGTACTTTTTCATAGTGAATAATTTGGTTGACGTCCATAAGTGCATATATAGGAGCCATAGGCATATATGAATAGTCAAGAAAAGGGTTCTTAAAGTTGGGTATCTTTTCCAAGGGACATGGAATGTTATGGTGATTTGAGACACCACAACTCTTGAAGTTTGACTTTTGGAATGTGTAAAATCCAAGGAGTGTTAGAGTACCCTAAAAGTTGTGCCACTACCTAACAAATGTATTATCATGATTAGGAAATGTGATTACCATCGCTTTAACTTTTCCCTAGACTAGTGGATTCAGCAATAATATATTGGATTTTACTTGGGCTATGAAATAGACCTGATGAGATTTATGAAATTTATGTTTATGCCCTAATTTTTTCCTAAACTATAAAGATGAAGAGTTTAGAGGGCGGAGACCAGACTTTTGCTCTGGTCACCCTTTGTGGGTTTTTATCCTGAAAATTTCTATGTATCTTCTGTTAGTAGTTTAAGGTCTTACCACTTGGACCATTATGGGATAGAGTTTAAGTTCATCCAACTTTTACCAAAGAATAATAAGTTTAAAGGCATAGATGACATGGACCTAATTTGGAGGATGATACACAATAGCTTAATTAGGATATCTAAGGTCAAGAGTAATCCAACATCTTCAAGAACAGGGGATGAAAATATTGTAAATCACGACTTGAGTTCTCTTAGGTCATGGGTAATGACTTGGGATAGTCATACTTAGAGTAGTTTAGAAACACTGGGGTGTTGAGTGCTGCCATAGTGGTGTGAGGGATCACAAGGATTGAAACGTCCTTTTTCAGAGTGTTACTTTTGGTTGATGACCATAGATTCATATGCAGGATCCATAGTCATATATGTATAGTCAAGTAGAGGGTCCTTGAATCCAGATATCCTTTCCAAATTCCATGGAAGATTATGATGACCTCAGATGCATAGGACATGAAATTTGGTATATGAAATCAAGGTTCTCTTGAAATACAATGGAAGCACCCCACACTCTGGTTGACCAAGGTAAGTCTCTCATGGCCCTTTTATAAGGAATGAAAAATGGGAGATGGTCTGTATAGTTTATTTTCATGTAGTGGGGAAGTTTTCCAAGTAGTTTAACGTCATTCAGCAAGGACATTTTCCATTCAGTTTATCATCATGCAGTAATGACATATTTCCGTGCAGTTTAATGTCATGCGGTAAAGAAATACTTTGATGTAGTTTAATTTCACATAGAAAAGATTCAAAAACTATTTTGAATGGGAAAGGATGTTGCGGCTAGGCCCAAATATGGAGACTTTGGAATCAATACATATCTCATGATAATGAGAATCAAACCACACGTAGTTATGAAAATACATGCAATTTAAAGTCTTGTAGTGAGGAATGATGTGGACTGATGTGAAAAGTGGTAGTGTTGTAGATAATCCCAAATATGGGGACTTGGGAATCACTACTTATCTTATGAGGATGAGAATCGAGCCACACATAGTTTTTTAATGGGAAATACTCTACACAGGTCTGACCCATACGTAGAGGTGGGAATTATTTCTATTGAACTTTGTAGTTAGGCTCAGGAATAGAGATCCAAGAATCACTACATATTCTATAATGATATAAATGAAGATACATTTATTTCTTGATGTTCCATGCAATTTAATTTCATGTTGTAAGGATGAAGGTGAGCCGTCATGAATTGACAGGAACATTACGGTTGGGACCAATGGTGGAAGTATGGGTGTCACTACATATCTTAAGAGAATGACAATCAAACCACAATTAGTTCTAGAAATTACATGTAGTTTAATGTCATGCAGTGAGGATGGAGGTAGAACAATGTTAGTAGGTGGAGATGTTGCAGTTTGGACCAAGGGTGGAAGTCTAGGTGTCACTACGTATCTCATGAAAATAAGAATCAAACCACATGTAGTTCTTTAAATTCAATGTTGTTTAACATCATGTGGTGAGAAAAAGGCAAGCTGAGGATGACACACCTTTCCTTGCCCATGTGGGGAATAATTTTTCATAATTACTAACCCACATGAGCCATGATTAATGTGATAAACAAGGAACAAATAGGGACCTATGTGGGATAGGGTATTGTGAATCATGTGGTGGCTGGACCAAGATATGAGATCGAGGCATCCCTACATATCCCATTTAAAAATGAGAATCAATCCATACATAGTTCTAGAAGAACCATTTAGTTTAACTTAATGAGACAAGAACATAGGTGACTCTATGTGAATAGGGATGAATATAATAGATTCATGTAGTTTTATGTCATGTGGTGAGGACATTGGGCCACCCTCCATGAAGGGGAAAGTTCTAGGTCTGTGCAGTTTAATGTCATGAGGTAAGGACTCAGGATCACTCGATGTGAAAGGAGAATGATCCTATGGATAGATCAAAAAAATAGAGGTTTTGGAATCACTAGGTATCCAGTGATGATAGGAATCAATCCACACATAGTTCATTAGAAACCTTGTATTTTAACATCTTATGGAAAGGATTGACTCCATATAGTTTAACATCATATGGTCTAGACAAACCTTTATAGTTTAACATCATGCACTTAGGATGAATGATGGGACTCACACTAATGTGTATTCCCTCATGGATGTAATAACCCAATGATTTATAAATGGAAATTCATTTCTTATAAATATGTCATGAAATCCCAACTTAATGAACTACTAACTATTATGTGAACTTTAAACTTAAGTTTGACACTTATGTGTTTGGAATTTCAAAAATTTGAAATACATAGTTGCGATCAGTATGTTATTTGTAGTCCGATAAGAAAGATATATTTTTTGGTGAATAGTAACCTACCCTTATGAATACTAATATACCCTTATGAATAGTGATATACCCTAATTAATAGTAACTCACCTATGATAATATTAAAATAATATTCAAGTGAAATTATTATGTACTTATATTTTAGAATAAGTAAATGAATGTTTTAAAACTAGGTTTTTAATAATAAATTATGAGTTTAGTTAAATATTAAAATAATCCTATTTAGAAATTTATTTTTGAAAAATGGATTTCATTTATGAATTATAAACATTAAAAATGGTTAGGGTTAATTTTTGGGATTTTTCTAAAATACTTGAATTTTTCATGAACAGTAAAATACGACAATTTAGCATAAATTCTAAATAATGGATTTATTGAGTCATTGATGATGATATGCTGATGTAAGACAAATTGCTTCGATGTCACATAAATTTATTACTATTCTTGGTCATGGAATAATCACTATTTCTGGTCTTGAGGTAAATTAATAAACTAATGTTTAAAAAATTATGAAAACCCTCCTCTCCTCCACCATAAAACCCCCCCTCACTCCCTCTTCTCTCCATTACTCTCAAGCCTTGTGACTTGCCAATATTCTACCTAAATCTCTCCCCAGGATATTCCCCCAAGAGAAACAGCCCCTAGCCTCATCAAAATACAAAAACCTCTCTCTTTAAGAGGTTCTCAAAGGAAAAAAACTCTAGAGGTAAATTCCTCTTTAGAATTCTTTTATTTCTCTTAAGTTCTTTTCTTTTCTCATTTCTTTCCTCACCTCACTTCACAAAAATAGTATTATAACTCCAGTAAAATACATGTACTAGAATTATTTTATTCTAATGGTATATTTCATTATCATATCTCCTTTCCCTATATTTTATTTAGAAATGAAAACACCATTTGAGATGTGTTAATTTGGAACATTCAAGGACAACGGTTTATCAATTTCTATTATCATATTTGATTCTAGTCATGAAGCCATTTGTGTTATGGTTGAACCAGATTATTATATATATAATATATCCTATTTATGGTTCTTTAATCCTTTTGTACAAATGGTATTATGTTATAAATCAAAACATGTTTGTTGTAATCAAACCCACCAATTAACCAAACCGGTTATCACTAAGGTTTTATATAATAATTCAACTTCACTCTAAGTAACCAAATTAAAATTGAAGCCATGTAATGTCATAGATGTTCACTAATATAATATATCATCAATTATTTATAACCACTTTCATCTTTCATGTGTATTCGAACATGAATATAAGTGAACCGGTAATTAAAAACCAAGTAAGCAAACGAGCCCAAATAATGAAATTGAACCTTATAACCAATAAAAAATGTCTTGAATGAACCAAAAAGTTTTATAATAAATCAAGTAAATATATATTAGTTTATGGAATTTTTAATTAATAAACCTATTTTTTATTCATTTCATTAATAACAATTGGAGAACACCACCAGATTTAAGGTAAGGGATCCTCTCCATTTCTCTCTTAATCAAGATTGTCCTCTATGCTATGACTTTTTATGTGTTATCCCAAATGATGGGTTATGTTTTATCACCTCCCCCATATTTCCATCATGATGTATAAGTGATGAGAAACCTCTTTTCTCTCTCATCAAGCCCTCTTAGGTACACCCGACAACATGCCGATAAACCATAACGAAATCTACCCGACCCTTCTTTGTTCTTTCGGGTTGCCTTATCTTTCTTTATATAAAATAGAGTTATTTTATCTATTTATGTACACTCTATAAATAATGTTCAGTTTTAAAAAATTCATTTATAATGATCCCTTTATCACTCTATTTTGGGGATATACATGTTTTTTAAAAGATTCCCTCCTTAGAAATTTCCGATAAGCAAACCTGTTTTAAGGGAACTTCCCAAATTTTTACCCAATTTCAAGTGAAATCTATCCGCTGTTTTGAGACACAATTGTCCTTATAAAATCAGTATTTTTATTATGAAAACCTTATTGGTTCAATTATGGTTTTATATAAAAGATTTTCCTCTTTTCTATTTTAAAGGCTCTATAGTATTTTCCTTAAAAATACACAAAAATGTTTAATGCTATTGTTTCTCAAATACATTTCTTATATGTTTTAAATTATGTTTGACATTAATTACCATTTTATATGCCTATTTTACCTTATTAACATCCATGTATGTTCTAATTCCTTACTTTCATTGACACTTTCCTGATACTTCCGTTGGTTATGCTTTATGTCATGATTGTGGTACCTAATTCTTTCCATGGATACCCTTATGTTTATATATGGTTGATTATGTATGATTATTTATGTGGAAATAATATCAATGAAAATATTGAGATGGGTGCACCCAGATAGTGCTCCAATTAATTGGGTAAAGTTAATTCTCATGAGATGCCATGTGAAACGGGATTGGTGGTTAGACTTGACCCATACTAAAATAGGAATCGGGATGGGCGGTTATTCTTGACCCATACTAAAATGGGAAACAGGATTGGCAGTCAACCTTGACCTATACTAAGGACGTGTTTTATAATTCTTCCACATTTATATGATTTCATGTTTATAAGATCCCATGCTTATATGATATGATTTCATATGTTACATGTTTTGGATACCATTATGTAATGACTCCAAATTCATGTGCTTAAGATGTATCCTTATGTTCATTCCCTTATTGGGATTTTTAGCTCATATCTTTGTTCATGTTTTCCCCAGGGTACCCAATGCAGATGTAAGGGCTCAAAGGAAGTTAGGATCTCTTTATGGAGATTAAATAAATAAGTGTTTCTTTAATCCCATTTTTTATGTTCTATGTATCTAGTCTTCCAAGACACTAGACATAACGATCATTGGATTGTACTATGATGTATAATTATGCTTAAAACATGTAATGTTATATGTAAAAGGATAGGGTCTCTACAGTTGGTTTCATAGGATGGTCTTGTTATTTTTAGATATTAGGAATAGAGGACCTTAGTGAGAACATTAAGGATGAGACTAAGTATAAGAAACCATTTCTTAATTTTGGTGAGTATTGAGTAAGTGGTTTATCAAGAAAATACATCTCTGTCTGAATACAAGTGGGTAGTAGCGGCTCTGGCACAGATGTATCTAGGGGTGAAACCTGAAAACACCGCTTTGAGCTAGACTCGAATGGGAACTGGTGCATGACAATGGTCCTTGATGAACTCTTGGTTATGAAACTCCTAGGGGATATTCTTTGTTAGATTCATGATATTTGTACACACAATTATTAAGGGAAAAAAATACCATAAGAATATAAGTTAAGAAATAGATCGAGGATAACCTAGATTTAAACCTAAGGAATCACAAGCTTGGATATACTTATTCTTTATAATCTTATCCTTTTATGTTCAAAGTTTCCTTTTTATTCTCACTAGATAAGTATTCAATCACTCTAATTTCATGTTCTTTGTCTTAGTTAATGGAGGAAAATAGAAGAACTCATTCCAACAATCAATGTGATAGGAAATGTGAATATTTCAATAATGATATGCTTGACATGATTAGAGCGGGTGCTCAAAACTTCATGACAATACTTGATCAGCTGGATCGAGTTATGAATAATAACATGAATATTGCAGAACACCCTTCTCCTCTAAGGAAATATCAATTTTATATATAATCCTTCATGTGGAAAAGGCCTCCCATGTTTAGAATATCTTCTAATCCCCTCCTCGTAGAATAGTGGATTAACTCCATTGAAAAAATATATTCTCTATCCACTAGTGCTCGGAAAAAGAGAAAGTTGTACCGAAGGTCTATCATTTTGATGGGGAAGCTGATCAATGGTGGACACTGATCAAGAACACAAATTACCTAGAAGAAATTGATTCCATGGATTGGGATGAATTCAAGAGGATGTTTTTCAAAAAATATTTTCCTTGAACCCTCCATATCAAGATGGAAAGAGAGTTCCTCAGACTCAAGCAGAAGGAAGATGAGTCTATCGGGGCGTATGAAGAAAAATTTACAAGGCTTGCAAGGTATGCCTTTGGATTTTTCATGAACACTGAAATCAAGGTGGATTGCTTCTTTTGCAGACTAAAGATGAGTCTATGAAAAGTGTTGGTGATTCAACAATTCAACTGTTATTAGGATATTTTATGTTGTGCCCTCAAGGTTGAAATGGATATTGAAGACTCTTAGTGATCTCGTGGACCCAGTGATAAGAAGTGGAAAATAGAGAACAACATGGGTGGTTCATCGAAAAAATACCATGATGTAAAGAAGACTGAATTTTCCCCTTGTAAAAGTTTTCGGAAGAAGCATCCTGGGAAGTGTTTGAAGAGGGAACCAAGAATTACTTCAAATGTGGAAATTTTGGTCATCTGGAAAAGAACTACCACTAGGACATGAAGAATCAAACTAATGCAGAAGAAGAAAGGAAGGTTCAAATCAACATTCAGCCTGAAGTGCAGTGTTACAACTGCAAGGAGCATGGACATTATGCCAACAATTTCCCTAAGCTGAGGGTTGTCATAGGCAATCAACAACAACCTCCAAGTCAACAAGTAAGGTCTTATGCTATCACTACCACTGAGGTGGAGTCGAAAAATGATGTGGTGATAGGTACTCTAGTTATTCATTCAATAATAGAGAACATACTATTTGATTTTGGTTCTACGAATTCTTTCATATCTTGCAAGTTTTATAGAACTATTCAAACACCACCTCAAAATTTGGAGGAAAAGTTATCTATGAGAACAGTGAATGGGGAAATTGTTTTTTCCATGGTTTATAACTCCTCCCTAGTTGACTTTTGTGGAATGAACATCCCATAAAATCTTTTCATACTTTAGTGGAGTTCGACACTATCTTGGGAATAGATTGACTATCCTTATACAAAGCAAACATCAACTTTTGGGAAAGGGAGACCACTCTACACATCCCAAATCATCCTCCGATTCTTTACAAGTGTAAGGAGGAAGATGAATCTCTTTTAGAATCACTATCCCAAGTGTGGATATTGTTTCCTTATGAGCACGCATATCTAGATAAAATGATTGAGACAAAGGAGAGAGTCATGATTTAATACATGTCCATCATGGGGGATTACATTGATGTATTCACTGAAGAGTTGTCTGGTCTTCCTTCTGACCGTGAGTTTGAGATCTCAATTGAAATTATCCCTAGATCTTTTCCTATATCAAAGACACATTATAGAATAGCCACCGTAGAGATAGAGGAGATGAAGAAGTAGTTACAAGAGAATCTATAGAAGGGTTTTTTGTGGCTGAGTGCTTCACCTTGGGTTTCACCAGTCCTATTTTACAAGAAGAAGAATACATCAATGTGCCTCTGCATTGATTATCGTGAACTTAATAAAATCATGATAAAGAACAAGTATCCCCTTCCACAGATAGATGAATTGTTCAATAAACTTCATGGGGCCAGTCATTTATCTAAGGTGGACCTTCGGCCTGGATATCACGAATTAAAGGTGACGAAGGAAGATATTCCCAAGTCTGCCTTTTGAACGAGGTATGGACACTATGAGTTCATAGTGATTCCCTTAAGACTAACTAATTATCCAACAATTTTCATGGATTTAATGAATAAAGTCTTTAGTGGTTACCTCAAAAAATTTGTGGTAGTTTTTATTGATGATATTATGATATACACCAAGAGGAAGGATGAACACGATGATCATTTGAATACTGTGTTAAAGACTTTGTTAAGGGACAAGTTGTATGAAAAGTACTGTAAATGTGAGTTCTATATGGATGAAGTATCAATATTTGGTCATTTTATCACCAACAAAGGGATATCTGTGGACCCTTTCAGGATGAAGGAAATTGAAGAGTGGACCAGGCCAATTTTTGTAACAGAGATCTGCAACTTTTTGGGTCTAGATGGGTATTATCGACGATTTATGAAGAAAGTTTCATGATTTTAGAACCCAATGAACAAGCTGACATAGAAGGGAGTAAAGTTTTTCTGGACTCAGGAATGTGAATACTGTTTCACAGATTTGAAAAAGAGGCTTATCACTGCACCAGTACTCACACTCCCAACAAGTGGAGAACTCTTTATGGTTTATAGTGATGCTTCAAAGAGTGACTTCAGATGTGTGCTGATGAAAACTGATAAATAGATATCCTATGACTCAAGGTAGCTGAAAATACATGAGAAAAACTATCCTATGCATGATCTGAAGTTGGTGGCAGTGATCTTTGCATTGAAAATATGGCGGAATTATCTCTATGGGGAGAAGTGTGAGATATATACTGACCAAAAGAGACTCAAATATATATTCACTCAAATTGAGCTCAATATTATCTAGAAAAGATTGATAGATCTCATCAAGTATTATGACTGCCTAATACACTACCATCATGGTAAGGAAAATAAGGTGACATATGCTTTAAGTAGAAAAGATCTTGTATCTTTATTAATGATGAGAATTGAAAATTATCTGATCTTTCTAGATTTTTAAAGGATGAACATGGAAATCATTAAGGGAGGAACATCATCAATCCTTTCACAAATGATTTCTCAACCATCTCTCATGGAGAAAATAAAATATTCTCAAAGAAAATATGTGGAAATTCTAAAAAGGGTGTAAGCTATCAGAAATGGGAAATCCTCAAAGTTCAAGATTGATGAGGAAGGATTTGTAAGATTTGGGTCATGATTATGTGTACAATCTGATCAATAGATAAAGAATGAGCTTCTGAATAACGCACATAGCTCAACCTTCTCAATCCACCCAAGGAGCACAAAGATGTATCGAGATCTCCGAGAAAACTTTTGGCGGGACAATATGAAAAGGGATATTGCTGAATATACATCAAAGTTCCTAGTATGTCAACATGTGAAGACTGATAGGAAAAAGTCTAAGGGGATAATGCATCCACTACTCATACCAATGTGGAAGTGGGAGAACATTACCATGGACTTTGTCACTGGACTTCCAAGGGCATCCAGAGGAAACAATGCTATATGGGTTATTGTGGATCATCTTACGAAGACAACTCACTTTATCGCTATTTGAGATGAATTATCATTGGATAAACTTGAACGGATTTACTTCAAAGAAGTTGTAAGGCTTCATGTATTACCACTATCCGATCTTGATCCGAGATTCACCTCGATGTTCTAGAAAAGTATCTAACATGCTCTAACCACTGAACTGAACTTTACTACGGCCTATCATCCTCAAACAGATGGCCAATCTGAGCGATCTATTCAGACACTAGAATATATGTTGAGATAATGTTCTATGGACTTCAATGGAGGATGGGACCAACATATTCCACTGGTTAAATACTCAAACAAAAATAGTTTCCACTCGAGCATCTAAATGGCACCATATGAAGCCCTTTATAGGAAAAGGTGTAAAGCACTGGCATCTTGGGATGAAGTCAGTGAGCTTAAGTTGCTTGTACCTAAAATAGTCGAAGAAATGGTGGAGAAGGTGAAAAACATTCAATATCATATCAATATAGCCCAAAGTTGACATAAGAGTTATGTAGATAACCGTTGACACGACCTTGAGTTCAAAGTTGGAGACATGGTATTTCTATGCATATCTCCGTGGAAGAAGGTCATGAGATTTTGGAAAAAATGAAAACTAAGTCTCAAGTATATCATCCCCTTCGAGATCATTGATCGAGTCGAAGATGTGGCTTATCAACTGACACTTCCACCTACCATGTTGAAAGTACATGATGTCTTTTATGTATCCCTCTTAAGGAAGTACATACCAGAACCTTCACATATACTCTTTTCAGAGGTGGTATTGTTGGAGGATGATCTTTCCTATGAGGTGCATCCAATGAATATCTTGGATCATAGAGATAAAGTTTTACGTAACAAGACTACTCACTCGGTCAAAGTACTATGGAGAAAACATATGTACGAAGTGGAAACATTGGAAATAGAGGAGGAAATGAAGGAAAAGTACTCTCACCTGTTTATGGCTTAGAATGTAAAACGAAAATTTGAGGGTGAAATTTCATAAGAGGGGAAGAATGTAAGGACCTAATGATTTATAAATGGGAATTTCTTTCTTATAAATATGTCATGAAATTAAAATATAATGAACTACTAAGAGCTATGTGACCTTTAAACTTAATGTTTTCACTTCTGTGTTTGGAATTTTGAAAATTTGACATACACAGTTGCGATCAGTAAGTTATTTGTATTCCAAAAACAAAAAATTAATTTTTTGGTAAATAGTAACCTACCCTTATGAATAGTATTACACCCTTATGAATAGTGATATACCCTAATGAATAATAACATTACCTATGATAGTATTAAAATAATATTCAAGTGAAATTATGATGTACCAATATTTTAGAATAAGTAAATAAATGTTTTAAAACTGGTTATTTAATAATAAATAATGAGTTTAATTAAATATTAAAAGAATAAAATTTAGAAATTTATTTTTGAAAAATGGATTTCATATTTGGATTCTACAAGTTGAAAAATGTTTAGGGTGAATTTTTGTGATTTTTATAAAATACTTGAATTTTTGATGAATAGTAGAATACGACAATTTACGATAAATGATAAATAATGGATTTATTGATTCATTGATGATGACCTGCTAACGGAATCCCAATTGGTTTGAAGTCACATGCATTTATTACTATTCTTGGTCATGGAATCGTCACTATTTCTGGTATTGAGGTAAATTAATAAACTAATGATTAAAAAATTATGAAAAACATCCTCTCCTCCACTATAAAACCCCCCTCACTTCCTCTTTTGTCCACTGCTCTCAAGCCTTGTGCCTGGCCAATATTCTTCCCAAATCTCTCCCCAAGATCCCCCACGTCCAACAGCCCCTAGCCTCATCAAAATACCAAAACTTCTCTTTTTAAGAGGTTCTAAAAGGTGATAAACTCAAGAGGTAAATTCCTCTTTCAAATTCTTTTATTTCTTTTAAGTTCTTTTCTTTTCTTATTTGTTTTCTCACCTCCCTTCACCCAAATAGTATAATGACTCTAGTAATATATATGTATTCGAATGTTTTATGTTAATGGGATATTTCATTATCATCTCTCCCTTCCCCATATTTTATTTATAAATGAAAACACCATTTGAGTTGTGTTAATTTAGCACATTCAATGTAACACCCATGTGTTTTATGAAATATTTAAATAATTTTTCAGTAGCTTGTTTTGCACAAAATCGTGAGTTTAAACGAACTATGAGATTCACTTAATATAAAGTTACCATTAAAACCTAGCCGTTATGTTAGTGGGAATAAACATAACAAACTTTTACAAAAATATATGATAAATGTAAATCAATTATTTTTCATATTAGTTTTTTTGAGTGAATTAAATTAATAATATATGTATGTTATTAAAATGGTATTTTTGATATTCATCAAATAGATATTAAAAGAATGTTTTTATGCCTTTTAATGGAAAACCCTTTTAGACACATTAATAATTTTAATGTTACAATGTAAACCTTTTCTTTGGAAGCAGAATATACAAATTTACTTTGGTTAAAATTCTGATATTTTTATGATAAACTTCATAATTTGATGAATAGTAAAAATACGGTAATTTTTAATTAAAAACATCTTTTTTCGTCGAGATAATTTATATGGTTAAATTATAATATTTAACGGTTTTAAAGTAAAAATAGAATATATTTTTACCATTTAATATAATTAATGACATTAACATTAATTTTACTTTGAATTCATCGGTAAAAACATTTCAATCTTTTGCAATGTTTTAACTTTTAAAACCCGTTTTCTCAAAAACGGGATTAATTTTAAATTAAATACTTCCACTTATGTGTATTGAATTTGGAAAAATGGATTCAATATTTTGAATCATTAATTTCAAATTAAGTTAATAGGATACTTTTTATTTTTAGGCATTATGAATAGTAACTACGGTAAATTTTATTTACTATCGTTAAAGGTAAATCTGGTAATTAAGGGTAAATATAATATTATAAAATTAACCTAACACATGTATTAGTATACTTGTATGATTATATTTTTCCCTAAAGTATACTTGGGTCGAAATTTAATCTATTGGAACCCACTTGGATGTGATTAAGATTTTTAAATTATTTTATTTAATGAAAGGGAAATATGTCCCACTCTAACTTTAATAATTAAAGTATTTTTAATATAAGGTTATACCAAATATAAATTCGATTATAAATACTAATTTGAAAGATAAAATATTTTTATTTGTTATTCTAATTTATTTGTAATTTTTAAGAAATATTTAATTATTTTAATAGCCTATACATTAATGATGGAGAAATTATTTATTTAGTGAAAAATCAATAATGTAGTTTTTATTAAAATAATAATACCCATAAAAGGCCCAAACACCTGAAAAAAACTTATTGGTCGAGTATATAAATACCTTAGGAATACAAGAGTAGAATTTTTGAATATTTGGAGTCTTATAAAATAGATTATGACAATTATATTATATTATTTTAAATGATGTCAAAGTTGTCACCTTCATACTTTAATAAAGATAACATTTTAAAAGTTGGTTATTTTAGAATATAAATTCGAATAAAATTATTATTATAAATATATTATATTTATATTCATCATAGTATTTTATGTTTAACTTATATGCAAAATATACGTATATTAAATAATTATACAAAAATTTTGTAGTAATTATTTTATTAAGAGAAATATCAACTAAATGGTTTTAAAAATATTAAAATAAATATTATATTAACTAATTAATGTGATACACAAATTTTATAGATAAATATTACATGTTAGGAATATATTAAATATTTTTTTAGAACATATCTTCTGTGTGTATTTTATTTAAATATAAATAAATGAATAATGTCAAAATTGACACTATTGATATTTTATATTATTAAATTGTTTAAAAATCAAAAAAATATTTAAAAATTATAAATTTAAATTTATATGGTCTAAAATTTTATAAATTATCCAATTATGGGCAATTCACAACACATAAGTAAGTATTTATAACAATTTAAAATTTATAATATAATTACCACAAATAAAATTAAATAGATTCAATAAGGATAAATCAAAATGATAACGTTTAAAATAAAATCAAAACATTTATTAATTTAATTATTTGATTATATTACAACCCTATATAATCTCATCTTATAATTGGAGTCACTTTGGAAGTTTTTAGGTTGGATTTGAGTTTATTATAAATTAATATTTTGGAGTTTTCCAAAAGTGCCCCTCGACTCTCTTATAAAAAGGACACCTCCTCCCTCTTCTCTTAACTTCATTATTAGCTTTAAAACTCATCCAATACCTATAAATTTACCTTATAAACTTACCTATAAACATACTAGAGGTCCTGGTCTTCTTAAAAGACCAACTTTAGTGCCCTAATAGGAGGTTTAGAAGAGGCACATCGAAGAAGAGGTAACATCCTTTACCAATTCTTTCAAACTTCTTTATTCTTCTACTTACTCTATATGAGTTGTTTAATTTTTAAGTGATAACTCCAGTATAAATTGTATACTGATATATTATTATATTAAACAACCATATTCCATCCTCTATCCATCCTATAAAAAAATAAAATCACCACACGTGCGTACGTACAGCCTACTGCCTCCACGCCGTGGTGTAATCTGCTTTTCATCACCAACATGCTTAGATGGGTATAATTATGTAAGAAATAACTATATATAATTATTATAAAGTTATATTGATTCTGAAATATTATACACCATACTCTTCAATACAATTCTACAATCATGAGAATGATATCATCGCTCGTGCGTACGTACGGCCTACCGTCTCCATGATGTGACAAGATCCGTTCTACATGATCATCATTAAATAATGATTATATAAATTAATTTAATGAATAAATATGATATATATTATACTAATACCATTCTGTAAAAGATATATCTATAACCTGAAAAGAAAAATAAGAATTTATTCGACAAAACATGCATAAGAGCATAGACCAGTTAACACCCGAATAACGAGTAACAATGAAATGTTACTAATAAACAGATAAAAAAATGACCATATATGATATCATAACAATGGATATGATTCTGGAATAAATCAATGACATTATTTAAATCACTATACAGGAGGTTTAGATATGTACCAAGCATATCAGACCTATGGTAAGGGAAAATCTCGCAATCTCATTTTTATCCGAGATTGTTTATACTTCAGTATTTACTGGGGAATATTTATCATATACATCCATGTTTCCTAAATATGTAATATTATTTCTATACTCTTAAAATTTTTTATATCCAATTTTACCAATTGGTGAATTTTTAGTAAAATATATGAAAGGAATCTTTTTTTGTTTTCAGTACAAGATACTTTTTGACTTTTCCGGCCATAGTATGAGAAGAATGTTTTTTACCTTATACGAAATGAATGGTTTTTTTATGATTTCAAAGAACATTATTTCCATGAAGCTTTATTTACAATTTTTCATGTTTATTTGCAATTAATTTCTTTTATTTTAAAATTGCATGACAGGTTGATAACAAAAAATGTTTTTGAAGAAGAAAGGATATTTTCCTCAAGAACTAAGTTCAAGTGTTTTATCAAAATTATTTTCCATCTAAGATGATATAGGGTTATGTTTCTATCCCTATTATTATATTGATTTGATTATGTTACAATGTAATTATTTTTATGAAGTCGTTTTATCTTATATGGATTATGTTATGATGGAATGATGTTTAAGAATCCCATTCTATTACATGGGTTATGATATGATGTATGATTTATGATTTTGTGGAACACATAAGAATGGTTTCATTATGAGATGGGTGGGACCTATATATCCCTCCAATGAATTGGGTAAAGATTTGTATCTCATGAGATAGACATGGCTGGAATGACATGTAAATCTGGTTCAGTATTACAGGGATGGAATGAGGATTGAACTCGATTCAGTAATTGAATTTTTCCACTACAATGGTCTTGGAGATGATCCTTGACTAATATGAAATTATTTTATATGCTTATGTGTGTATTCCACAACGTTTCATGTCTTATGTTCTGATTTTTGGGATTATATTGCAGTTGTATGATTTATCCCATGACATAATATTAGGACCTCGTACGCAGGATAAGATTTTCAAATGTTATGATCCTAAGAATATGATATGATTGACATTTAATTTTTTTATTGAGAATTTTATCTCAAACTTTTTATGTTTCTTTTCTCCAAGTTAAGAAGAAGGGTATTAAATATGATATTCCAAAAATAATTCTAGATATGATCAAATAAACAAGAGACAAAGTAGATGCTTTATGAAACCGTTGTTTATGTTTCCCAGTTTCTAAAGACACTATACCTATACGGTCCTGTCATGGTTTTGTTATATGTTTTAATAAATATAATTCAATTATGAAGTATGAAGAATGTATGTAATGTATGGGTAATTATAGTTGGTATCAGAGGAAAGGTATAGTAAACCTTTGGAAACTAAGATGTGAATGCCTTAGTAAGAACCCTAAGGATATGTCTAAGCATAGGACACAATCCTAGTGTTTTAGAAATTTCCATGAATAACCTATGATAAGACCTAAAGTGTGAAATTTTATTCCTGATTATGTAGTTTTCCTGTTGTAATTAGTGTTTCTCACACTATTATTCTTGGTTTTAGTCAATGGCAAGAACTCGAAGGAACTGTGTTAATGCTGAATGCGACGGGAAATGAAATGATTGTCCCCCTGAGCAACCAAACGTTACGGGAGCTGGAATGAAAAATATTGTAGCCATGCTCACACAACTTTCTCAAGCTATGAATCATGAAGGATTTCCAAATGAGAAAAGGAAGGAGCAACATTCTATTGATTCCTTCATGAGGAAGCATCCACCTTCATTCAGCGGGTCTTCTGATCCATTAGTGGCTAAACAATGGATCAGTACCACTAAAAAGATATTTTCAATTCTATAATATTATGAACATGATAAATTCATGTTAGCAGTATATTGTTTGGAAGGTGAAGCTGATCAATGGTGGAATATTATCAAGAATATGAGGAAAAGAGATGAAATTGAGTTCATGTAATGGGATGGGTTCAAGAACTTATTTATCAATAAGTACTTCCCTTGTATTATTTGAACAAATATGGAGAAGGAGTTTATTAAACTAAAGAAAATGGATGATTAATCTGTTGGTACCTACAAAGAAAATTTTATAAGACTTGCAAGGTAAGCTTCTGGAATTATTATCCAACCTGAGAGTAATATCGATCGATTCTTTAGTGGCTTAAAACCAAGTCCTCGAAGGGCATTATCCATAAGGGACTTCAATAGCTACGAGGAAATTGTTCGATGTACTCTCATGGTTGAGATGGATATTGGAGTAACCCATCAGTCATATGGGTTTGTTAAGAAGAGGAAAATGGATTTCAAAGGAAAATCTAAAGACCAGACTGAAAAGAAGATGAGTTTTCACTTATGCTCAGAGTGTGGAAGAAAACATGGAGGTAATTGTCTTAAAGGGACAAGTAAATGGTTCAAATATGTAAAATATGGTCATCAGGCAATTGAATACCGCAGTGATGGGAAAAAGATGTCTAATGATGCGAACATAGAAAAGGCTACACCGAATGAACCTCTAACACTTCAATGTTACAAGTGAAAGGAAATGGGGCATTATGATAATCAATGCCCTAATCCAAGGGTTTTTGATGAAGATCGACGTCAAAAAACTCTTAAGGCAAAAAAAGGAAAGTCACATGCAATTTCTATCGGTGATATGGAGTACGATAATGAAGTGGAAAAAGGTACACTAACCATCCACTCTAATGTAGAAAATGTTTTATTTGATTCTAGATCCACCCACTCTTTTATTTATGAAGAATTTTCTATGGGTATTTCCGTACTAACTCAACAATTAGATGTTGAGTTAGCTGTGAAAACTCCTAATGGCACAACGATTGCATCAAAAGTTTATAATTCTTCTCCAATTGACGTTTGTGGGAAAGTGATTCCTGCAAATCTTGTGATCCTTCCTATAGTGTAATTTTATGTGATTCTTGGCATGGATTGGATTTCCTTATATAGAGCTCATATCAATTTCCAAAGAAGGTAAGTCACATTTCATATTCCAGATTAATCTTTGATCATCTATCGATGCAATGATGAATATAACTTTCTAGTGTAAATTTCTTCCATCTTATGGGTCTTGATTCCAATAAATGAATGTTATTTCTCTCAAATGGTTGGATAAAAACTCACGATTAAGAATATTTCCATTTTACGAGAGTTTGATGATGAATTATAGAGGAATTTCTAGGTCATCCACCAAATCGTAAAGTTGATTTTTCAATAAAACTCATACAAGGTGCTATGCCTAATTCAAAGACACCTTATAGAATAGCCCCAATTGAGTTGGAGGAATTTAAGAAGAAACTCCAATAGAATCTTGATAAGGGATTCATATTCCCTAGTGCATCACCTTGGGGAGAACCTATGCTATTTGTTAAGAAGAAAGATGGATCAATGAGACTCTACATTGATTATTGAGAACTTAACAAGATCACTATCAAGAAAAAATATCCTCTACCATGCATTGATGACTTATTTGACCAACTACATAAAGCTCAATAATTTTCCATGATTGATCTTCATTTAAGGTATCATCAATTAAGGGTCAGAAAGGAGGATATACCAAAGATAGCTTTCCATACAAGGTATGAAAACTATGAATTTATAGTGATGTCATTTGGTCTTACTAATTCCCCTACTATCTTCATGGATCTTATGAATAGAGTCTTCAGAGACTATCTTGATCAGTTTTTGGTAGTCTTTATAGATGATATTCTTGTCTATTCAAAGAGAAAGTAAGAACATGAATATCACTTAAGAATTGTATTGAAGACCCTGAGAAAGGATAATTTTTATGCCAAATTTACCAAGTGTGAATTTTGGCTTAAAAAAGTTTCATTTTTGGGTCACATAAAGTCAAGAGAGGGTATATCTGTGGATCCAGCAAAAACAAAGGTTATCGAAAGATGGTCGAGACCAACAACAGTAACTGAGATCTGAAGTTTTCTTGGTTTGGATGGATATTATCGATGTTTGGTGAATTATTTTTCACGATTATCTAATCCAATCACGAGGTTGACTCGAAAAGGAGTTAAGTTCGTTTGGAGGGAGGAGTGTGAAGATAATTTCATGGATTTAAAAATAAGGTTATCCAGTGCACCTGTGCTCACACTACCTTGTAGTGGAGAAAGGTTTGTGATCTACAGTGATGCATACAAGAAGGGATTGAGGTGTGTTCTCATGAAAAATGATATGGTAATAGATTATGGATCACGATAGTTGAAAAACCATGAGAAAAATTACCCAACTCATGATTTGGAGTTAGCCATGACAATCTTTGAATTAAAAATATGGAGGCATTATCTTTATGGTGAAAGGTGTGATATTTATACTGATTATAAAAGTTTGAATTATATTTTCACACAAAAGGAGATGAATATGAACCACAGAAGATTTCTTGAGTTGATTAAGGATTATGACTGCTCCATACATTACCACCCTGGGAAAGCACGCAAGGTGGTAGATGCATTAAGCTGACAAGACCATGCCACCTTATCTATGACGAGGATCACAAAAGATCCAATATTTATGGATTTTCAAAGGATGGATCTTGAAATTATAACGGAAGGGGAAAAATCTTATCTTTCTCAAATGAATGTTCAACCATCTATACATGTGAAGATTAAAGAGGCACAGAAAGAAGATGTAGAGTTACAAAAGAATGTGTGAAATGTTCCTGAATTCAACATTGATTGTGATGAAATAATAAGGTTCATGAATTGGGTTTGTGTTCCTCCCATAGAATAATTAAAGAAGGAAATATTGGATGCGGCTCATAGTTCTTCATTCTCTATTCACCCCGGAAGCATGAAGATGTATAGGGACTTGAAGGAGTACTTCTAATGGGATGGAATGAAAAGAGATGTTGCTGAATATGTCTCTTGATTCTTGGTTTATCAACAGGTTAAGGCTGAAAGATAGAAGTCTAAGGGGATGTTGCAACCAATACCCATACCAGAATGGAAATGGGAAAACATCACTATGGACTTTGTCACCAGACTTCCCAAAACATCCAAAGGCAATAATGCTATCTGGGTTATATTTGATCGTCTTACGAAGTCGGCACACTTCATTTTTATTAGAGAGGATTTCTCTCTTGATCAGCTTGCCATGATATATGTAAAAGAAGTGTTAAGATTGCATGGAGTACCACTTTCGATTATATCTGATCGGGATCTGAGTTTTACCTTGATGTTCTGGCGAAGTCTTCAGTATGCTCTAGATACAAAGTTGAGTTACAGCACTAATTAACATCCTCATACAGAAGGTCAGTCAAAAAGGACAATTAAAACTCTAGAATACATGTTGAGAGCTTGCTCTATGGATTTAAAAGGTTGTTGGGATCAACACCTACCATTGGTGTAATTTTCTTACAACAATATCTTTAACTCCAGTATTCAGATGGCTCCTTATGAATCCCTCTATGGAAAGAAGTGCAGAACTCCAACTTGATGGGATGAAGTTAGGGAAAGAAAGCTATTAGGACCTGATCTTGTTAATAAAATGGAAGAAAAGGTCAGATCTATTAAACAACATATAAGAGCAGCTCAGAGTCGACAAAAAGGTTATGCTGACAATCGAATAAAAGACCTAGAGTTTGAAGTGAGAGATAAGGTGTTATTACGAATATCTCCCTAGAAGAGAGTAATGAGATTAAGAAATAATGGAAAGCTGAGCCCTAGGTATATCGATCCTTTTTAAATTCTGGATCGTGTTGGGAAGGTAGCTTAATGATTGGCGCTTCCACTGAATCTCTCTCAAGTTCATGATGTGTTACATGTATCCCTCCTGAGAAAGTACATTACTGATCCATCACATGTACTAAGCTCAGAATTCGTACTGTTGGAGCAAGATCTTTCTTATGAGGAATAATCGATAGAGATTCTAGATCGTAGCGAAAAATTTCTATGAAACAGGACCACTCGATTGGTTAAAGTTTTATGGAGTAACCACCAACTAGAAGAAGCTACATGGGAACTTGAGGATATGACGAGGGAGAGGTATCCTTATCTGTTTATTTCCAAGTGATGAATTTCATGGGTGAAATTTATTTTAAGGGAGATATAATGTAACACCAATGTGTTTTTTGAAATATTTAAATAATTTTTCAGTAGCTTGTTTATCACGCAATCGTGAGTTTAAACAAACTGTGAGATGCCCTTAATATAAAGTTACCGTTATAAGCTAGCCGGTATGTTAGAGGGAATAAATATAACTAACTTTTACAAAAATATATTATAAATGTAAATCAATTATTTTTCATATTAGTTTTTTGAGTGAATGAAATTAATAAGATATGTATGTTATTAAAATTGTATTTTTGATATTCGTCAAATAGATCTTACAAAAATGTTTTTACACCTTTTAATGGAAAAAACTTTTAGAAAAATTAATAATTTTAAAATTAAAATGCAAAAGTTTTCTTTGGAAGCAGAATATAAAAATTTACTTTGGTTAAAATTCTGATATTTTTCTGATAAACTTCATAATTTGATGAATAGTAAAAATACCATAATTTTAATTAAAGTCAACCTTTTTCACCGAGATAATTTATATGGGTAAATTATAATATTTAATGGTTTTAATGTAAAAATAGAATATATTTTTATCATTTAATATAATTTATGTTATTATCATTAATTTTACTTTGAATTCATAGGTAAAAACATTTCAATCTTTTTTAATGTTTTAACTTTTAAAACCCTTTTTCTCATCAGCGGGATTAATTTTAAATTAAATAATGCCACTTATGTGTATTGAATTTGGAAAAATGGATTCCATATTTGGAATCAGTAGGTCCAAATTATGTAAATAGGATACATTTTATTTTTAGGCATTATGAATAGTAACTACGGTAAATTTTATTTACCATAGTTAAAGGTAAATCAGGTAATTAAAGTTAAATATAATATTATAAAATTACCCTAACACTTGTATTAATATAATTGGATGATTATATTTTCCCCTAAAGCATACTTGGGTTGAAATGGAATCTATTGTAACCCACTTGGATGTGATTAAGACCTTTAATTTATTTTATTTAAAAAAAGTGAAATATGTCTCACTCAAACTTTAATAATTAAATTATTTTTAATATAATGTAATATAGAATATAAATTCGATTATAAGTACTCATTTGAAAGATAATTTTTTTTCTTTTTTATGGTAATTTATTTTTAATTTTTAAGAAATATTTAATTACCTTAATAGCTTATACATTAATGATGCAGAAATTATTTATTTAGTGAAAAATCAACAGTATAGTTTTTATTAAAATAGTAATACCCATAAAAAGGCCCAAACTATAAAGAACCGTAAAATTCAAGGGAATTTTTTTCTTAATTTTCTTTGAAATTTTACAAGAGTGTGGTTTCTGACGGCACCTGATTCTGAGGCCCGGTGTGCCCAGAATCAATTTCTGAAGTTTGGATCGGGTACGTTCAGTGAACGAACGAGCGGGTTTTTCTAACTTTTGAACCGGTGCCCGGAATTGAATTCCAAGGGAACCGATGGAACCGCAACGTCGGTAATTGCTTAGGAACTCCTGTTCCGGAGTTGCGTTTACACGAGTGTTGATAATAAAAATTGTGGAAGTTTATTTTATAATTACACTACAATTTTTATTATTTTACTCTAAGTGTTAGTTCTTGATGGAAGTTGGGTAACCACCCAACCTCCCTTGGGAGGTTATGAGGGTGGTGGGGCCCACACGAACCCCACCCCTTCATATCCTCTAAAACCCCCCACAACTCCCACTTTAATTTTGTTAACTTAAGTTAACCTATGACTTAAATGTAATGAATTTAATGAGGTGAGTTGTGTGTGGTTATTGAATTTCAAACTCTTGAAATTCAAATGTGTTGTTGTGTTAATAAAATAAGAAAGAGTCTTATTTTATTTTTGTTAGAGTTTTGTCACCTTGAGAGAATTGGGGAAGCGGTCTTCTTCTTCTTCAACCTCGACGAAGAACGGGAAGAACACCGTTCTTCAACGAAGAACTTCTCCGTCGAAGAACACGGTTCTTCCACGACGTCGTATCCGCGACGTGACGTTCTTCTTCCGCGTCGTCTCTTCCGCGATGGTTTTCCGCGATGAAATCGACGTCAACGAATTTCAATCCTCACTTCGTGATGTCGACGTTCTTCCGAGACGCCCGACCTCCGCGACGCTCGTCTTCCGCGGCTCGTTGACAAACACCGTTCCTGAACCGAGGTAGGGGATTATTTTATTTACTTATTTCCGTTCATGATTCTAGTTTATCGATTATCGTGGATTTTCGACTAGATGATATCGATTAACGAGAGGGGGGCCAGACCGCACAAACACGGCCGAACCCCCCTCTTATATTCATGTTTGATTCTTTGCGAATGGAACAGGATGGCGTGGTGCCGTCGCACCACGCGGGAATCACACGGCAAGTATTGCGCGACGCCGTCACACCGCGCCGTGGAAAGAAGTTAAGAATGCGACGCCGTCGCGCCGTGTCGAAGAAAATCAAAGGCACCGCGGCCAGAGCGGGGCCGCGGCAGAGGGGGGCGGTGCCGTTGCACCGCGCCGGACGACAAGGGCCACGACCGGTTCCGGGCTGCGGCGGAGCAAGGTGACCGGCGGCCGGACCGGGCCGCCGGTGTCGGCAAAGAAGGGGACCGGCCGTCACAGGTCCCATGGAGGCCGGAACCGGCCAACCAGGGCGGGCTGGCCGGACCGGTGTCCAACCGGGGGTTCAAACCCCCGGCCGGCTGGCCAAAACGGCCCCCTTAATTGTGGGGGGCCGCGGTTACACAGGGGGGCAGGCGCCCCCCCCCCCCCCCCTTTGCCGAACGGCTCGCCCAAAGCCGAGCCAGACAGCGCGCTGGGCGCGCTGTCCCCAGCCGGACCGGCACCCGGCCGGTCGGCCAGGCCGGGCCGCGCCCATCCGGGCCGGGCCGACCCTGTTCGGGGTGGGTCGACCCGGTTCGGGCCAACCGGGGGGTCTCGGGCCTGGTCGGTCCGGGCCCGAAACCCCCGTTATCGGACTGTTTGGGTTCAAATGCTCATAACTCGGGATACTGACCTCCAAACGATGCGCCGTCAGTGGCGATGCGATCCTTGGATCGAGACGGTCGTTTCGGTATATCGCACTCAAGGTTTCGGAATACTTTGCATTCGGCCGGGTTGGTTCGTACACCGGGACCTCGGAGCGGAAACACTCATATCTTGAGCTACGGACGTCCGATTGACGTGCCGTAAACTTTGTTGTGTTCCTACTAGTGAGACGGATCTTTTGGCATACTCCTCCCGAGGTTTGGACGCTGGTGGAGTACGGTTGTGTTGGTTTTACTTTAAAAACCAACCGGGCCCCTGGGAAGAAAAAACCAATAACTCTCAGACCGGGCGTCTGATTGACACGCCGTCTGCGACGTTGAGTTCCTGTTGACGATACAGAACTTTTGGATACATCAAATCTAGAATATGTGTCAGTTGATGTATCAGCCTCTCGGCTCGTGGAGCGGACCCTCCCGAACGAGCTTGCTGTGTGCGGGAACCCTAGAGCTGGCTGCGACTGCTACTGTGACTGCGACGACGACTGTGCAGAGATCCCTAGTGGATTCGACGAAGACGACTACAACACTTAGCGATCCTATGTGGATCAGTGCTACCGATACTGTGTGGGTCCGATCCTGTGTGGGTCAGCGCTCAGCGGTTCTGTGTGAGCCAGCGCCTACAGATCCTGTGTGGGTCTTTGCGGGGGTTAGTTTCCTACCGATCCTGTGTGGGTCTTTGCGGGGGTTAGTACCTATCGATTTTTTGTGGGTCCGACGACTTAGATGGATCAGTGATCATCCCTATCATCTTCGAAGATGTATACCTGTGTGAGCTGAAACCTGTTTTTCTTTCCTGTGTGGATTGTGTTGTGCTATCCTGTGTGGATTACGTTTTGCTTTCCTGTGTTTAATACATATACTTTCCTGTGTGGACTGGGTTATTCTTGGGCTCGGAGGTTGGAGCATATTGGAATTGATGACTTAGGTATATGTATGGTCATATACCTAAGCAGTGTCGGTTGTTACTTCATGATTGTATCTTTCCTTGGTGGATTATCCTTTGTGGATTTTGGGAGACCTTTAGGGGTCTCAGGGTCCCTACTGAGTATCTTATACTCACCCCTGCATGGGCTATGCCCGCACTACGTTGTGTTGGTTACATACGACGGACAACGTTGATCGTGGTTGAGGCTTGCAGAGCAGGATGGTACCTGGAGGTGGACCACTGGGCGGGACGTACACGGAGCGGACGGCGGGACCCGAGGAGCTGTGGAGCTATCTGTACCCACCCTTCAGGTGGGATTTTCAGTGGACAGATCGGCGTAGTGGGTTTTACTTTTCAGTTGCTGTTTTTCCTTTCGAGTTGTACTTTACTTTCAGTTTGGGTTTGTATACTGGCCCACTTACTTTCCGCACTTACAGTTGTACACAGTTTTTACTTAGTGTTTACTTTTTCCAGTTTCTTACTCTATGGTGTTTGTTTACTTTACAAAGGAAATGACTTCCCTTTTTACCGGGATTTACGCCTTGGTGCTAGTCGCTATCCCCTGGCCTACGGAAGGCGGGCTTGGGGTAGTCACGACATGGGCCCCGAGGATGGGTCGTGACAAATTGGTATCAAAGGAGTTCAGTTCTACTGCGAACTCTGATCTTTTCTATGTGAAGCAATAGTGTTTAGCGTATTGAGTGTGGTTATCAGTCCAGGGAGTCCAGTGTTGGTGCGGCGGCTGACGTATCCGTACACCAGGACCCTGACTTCTGATTTTCGACTTAATGCACAAAAACATTGATTACCTATGTGTTTCAAGTTTTCTTTGTGATTACTTTGTATCAGCTCACCAGGTATACTGTTCTGACCGTGGCACACCTGTTTCCTTTTCAGGATGGCCCCATGACGGCAGCCAGCTAGGGTTCCGAGAGTCGAGCGTGACGACAGCCCACCAAGCGACGAGGCCTCGGTGCAGGGCCCTTTGTCAGCAGTGGCACCGGTGGTAGCTCTACCCGCCGAGCCACCGATGCTTCCAGCACCAGTCGCTGACGATGCACATCGCCTCAGCGCACTGCATGAGTTCCAGCGCCTGCGACCACCCAGGTTCTGTGGGGAGACGGACCCCCAGGCAGCCGAGGACTGGCTGGAGGCAGTCGTACGAGTTTTCAGGCTAGTGAAGACACCAACAGACCTCATGATGATCCTCACTGCGAGCCTACTGTACGCAGCAGCGGGCCGATGGTGGAGCTTGATGCTCCATGTGCACGATCAGGCATCTCTAATTTGGACGGACATTGAGATCCTCTTCCGCTCGGAGTTCGTCCCAGCCACCCTCCGTGCGGTGCGCATTCAAGAGCTTCTTCAGCTGCGGCAGGGCATCATGACAGTCGCTCAGTACTCGGCGAGATTTACCGATCTCTCGCGCTACTCAACCGACATGGTACGAGACCCCTTCTTCCGGGCCCGGACCTTTGAGCAGTGTTTGAGACACGAGATCAGGGCATCACTGATCTCCCTCAGCATTCCGACTCAGACATGAGTACTAGAGCGGACCCTTTTGATCGAGAGATTTCTTGCTGAGTCTACACCAGTGCCGAGACCCACCACAGGGCGGCACGTAGCAGAGTATTCTGCAGCAGGAAGTCGACGGATGACTCAGGGGTCCAGGCAGACCAGACCCTCAGGAAGACGACCTCAGGACACTGGCTCAGCAGTGCGGGGCACACAACACAGAGTCAGTCTTTCGAGAGGCAGACAATGCTACTCATACGGTGGGCAGGGCCACATAGCTCGTGATTTCCCAAACCACCGTGCCGAGGAGCAGCAGACGGTTGAGGGACCACCGAGGCAGAGGCAGAGGGTCGATCGTGGCAGTCCTCAAGGAGGAGGCGGACGAGGAAGAGGAGCTGGCCGAGCAGCAGGTGGTGGGCGACGCTTTGAGGCTCTACCACCACCACCACCAGGAGGTCCACCCCGACCACAGGGAGCTGGCGGGGAGAGACATGCACAACTCTAGACAGTAGAGGCCTATGACCACAGCGTGCCCGAGATGATTCGAGGTACTATCTGTGTCTATTACACCCTTGCTGCAGTACTTATAGACATAGGAGTGAGTCACTCTTTTATAGTTGCTGCCCTTGTTCAGAGTTCGGAGATTCCGACAGAGCCGTTGGCTCGATCCTTACGGCTAGAGACTCCTACGGGAGCAGACTTGATGATTACGCACTGGTGCCGGTAGTGTGAGCATACTCTAGGAGGCGAGAGATTCGGATGAGATCTTCTTGTAGCAGCGTCGAGGCCTTACGACGTCATCTTGGGAATGGATTGGTTATCTACGGTCCATGCATAGATAGACTGTTTTAGGCGCAAGGTGCGATGTGTACACACCGACGGGAGAAGGTTCACCTTCACCAGTGAGAAGGGAGCCTTTGCAGCACATGATGGACTTTCGCAGAGGAGAGGACAGCCCATCACTCATCAGTTGGCTAGCCTCATCCTAGGAGCAGTTGACGTGCGGAGTCCTGGATTTCCTGCAGTGGTGGATCAGTTTGCGGACGTCTTCCCCGACGACGTTCCAAGGCTACCTCCTCGCAGAGAGGTAGACTTTTATATTAAACTGTACCCCGGGACAACCCCGATATCGACTCCAGCATATCAGATGGCCCCCGCTGAGCTTCGAGATCTACGGGTACAGTTGGAGGACTTGCAAGGCAAGGGGTTCATCCGACCCAGTGTTTCACCCTGGGCTTCCCTGATTTTGTTCGCCAAGAAGGCAGACGGGAGCTTGCGACTTTGTGTTGACTATCGTCGCCTGAACCAAGTGACAGTGAGGAACAAGTATCCACTACTGAGGATTGATGACCTATTTGATCAGCTCAAGGGAGCATGATGGTTCTCGAAGATAGACCTCAGGTCAGGCTATCACCAGCTCAGAGTTCGAGACGAGGACGTGTAGAAGACGACCTTCAGATGTCAGTATGACCACTATGAGTTATTGGTTATTCCCTTCGGCATAACCAATGCTCCAGCAGTGTTCATGGACCTCATGAACAGGATCTTTCAGCCATACCTCGATCAATTTTTCGTGGTCTTTATCGAAGACATTTTGATTTACTCAACGACTGAGGAGGAGCACGCCTACCACTTGCGGGTTGTACTAGACACACTCCGAGAGCACCAGATTTATGGTAAGCTCTCGAAGTGTCAGTTCTGGATATGTGAGGTCCACTTATTGGGACACGTCATCTCTGAGGCAGGAGTTGCAGTGGATCCTGCGAAGATCGAGGCAGTGTTAGCTTGGGAGCCACCTAGGAGCGTGACAGAGGTGCGGAGTTTCTTGGGACTAGCTGGATACTACCGGAGGTTTGTGCCAGACTTCTCCAGAGTTGCGGCACCACTCTCAGCTTTGACAAAGAAGGGGAAACCCTTCTTGTGGTCAGACCGATGTCAGCAGAGCTTCCAGGAGCTGAGACAGAGATTGACCAGCGCACCTATCTTGAGGTTGCCTGAGGAGGGAGTAGGGTACGTAGTCTACTGCGATGCATCAGGGACCGGACTCGGATGTGTCCTGATGAAGGAGCGAGCAGTGATCGCCTATGGATCACTTCAGTTGAGGCCGCATGATCATAACTACGCTACCCATGACCTGGATTTAGCAGCAGTGGTCTTCGCTCTGAAGACATGGCGACACTATTTGATGGGCGAGCGCTTTAC
Source organism: Viscum album (assembly GCA_963277665.1). Classification (NCBI taxonomy): domain Eukaryota; kingdom Viridiplantae; phylum Streptophyta; class Magnoliopsida; order Santalales; family Viscaceae; genus Viscum; species Viscum album. The sequence continues at coordinate 247,172,945 of OY728129.1, forward strand.
AGTCTTTTCTGACCACCAGAGTCTCAAGTACATCTTCTCATAGAAGGACCTGAACCTGAGACAGCGGCAATGGATTGAGTTCCTCTAGTACTATGACTTTGAGATAGTCTATACTCCTGGGAAGGGGAATATAGTAGCCGATGCCCTCAGCAGGAGGACGAGCATTCAGCTACTTGAGGAGGTGACAGAGCAGCTAGACGCTTTGCAGATATCCTTTGTGGATAGAGATGGAGTAGCCTTCCTTCAGTCTCTCACAGTCACTCCTCCACTACTACAACAGGTCAGAGAGGCACATCGTGGGGATGCTGACTGTGAGACACGGCATGCACAGATATCCTCAGGATAGGCACCTGAGGGTTTCTCCTTTGGATCAGAGCACAACATCCTTTACAGAGGACGTACCATGGTACCAGTCGCTTTAAGGGAGGAGGTACTGAGAGAGTTTCACACTTCTCCTTTGGCGGTACATCCTGGAGTGACGAAGATGTACCAGGATCTCAGACGACAGCACTGGTGGCCGGGCATGAAGAAGGCTGTGGCAGAGTTCGTTTCTCGATGCCTCACCTTCCAGCAGGTGAAGGCTGAGCACCAGGTACCAGCAGGCTTGGTACATACCTTGGAGGTCCCGGAGTGGAAGTGGGACGGGATATCTATGGACTTCGTGAATTGACTTCCACGCACTTCTAGAGGTCACGACTCCATCTGGGTGATTTTCGACCGACTCACCAAGTCAGCTCACCTCTTACCCATCAGAGAGAAGGGCTCAGTGGAGAGCTTGGGACGTCTTTACGTTCAGGAGATTGTTCGGATTCACGGTGTTCCATCATCTATCGTCTCCGATCGAGATGATCGCTTTACTTCCCGGATTTGGAAGGGGTTGCAGGAGGCGTTCGGGACGCAGCTACGTTTGAGCACCTCCTTTCACCCTCAGACGGATGGTCAGACGGAGAGGACCATTCAGACTCTCGAGGAAATGCTCCGCGCATGTGTCCTCGACTTTGGTCGTAGCTGGGAGGACCACCTACCCTTGGTGGAGTTTGCGTACAACAACAGCTACCACTCCACCATCGGGATTGCACCGTATGAGGCATTGTACGACCGACCTTGCAGATCTCCTTTGTACTGGACAGACCCTGGGGAGTCAGCACTTGTGGGACCGGAGATGGTCTAGGCCACGACAGAGAAGGTCTAGGTCATCCAGGAGCGGGTGAGGATAGCTCAGATCCGGCAGAAGTCATACGCTAACAGGAGACGAAGGTCACTAAAGTCCGAGGATGGCGACCACGTCTTCTTGCGTGTCTCACCTCAACGTGGATTACAGAGATTTGGCCGAGGTGGAAAGTTATCTCCGCGCTTCATCGGACCCTTCCAGGTCCTCAGCAGGATTGGAGAGGTGGCTTATCGTCTGGCTCTACCACCTCAGTTGCACCGAGTGCACGACGTCTTCCACGTATCTCAGCTGAGGAGATACGTGCACGACCTGATGCACATCATTGACCATGGGGAGCTTGACGTTGACGATGGGGCGACTTTTGCGGAGGTCCCAGTGGAGATCGAGGATCGACAGGAGTGGGTCCTACGTGGACGGTCGATTCCTCTAGTGCGCATCAGATGGCAGCACGAGAACCTCCAGGAGAGAACTTAGGAGCGGGAGGCTCAGATGCGTGCTCAGTACCCTCATTTGTTTCCCTAGTTTTGATGTATCTTTATGGGGACATAAAGCCCTGAGGTGGGAGTAATGTAAAGACCCGTAAAATTAAAGGGAAATTTTTTCTTAATTTTCTTTGGAATTTTACAAGAGCGCGGTTTCTGAAGGCACCTGATTCCGAGGCCCGATGTGCCCGTAATCAATTTCCGAAGTTTGGCTCGGGTACGTTCAGTGAACGAATGAGCGGGTTTTTCTAACTTTTGAACCGGTGCCCGGAATTGAATTCCGAGGGCACCGATGGAACCACAACGCCGGTAATTTCTTAGGAACTCCTATTCCGGAGTTGCGTTTACACAAGTGTTGATAATAAAAATTGTGAAAGTTTATTTTATAATTACACTAAAGTTTTTATTATTTTACTCTAAGTGTTAGTTCTTGATGGAAGTTGGGTAACCACCCAACCTCCCTTGGGAGGATATGAGGGTGGTGGGGCCCACACGAACCCCACCCCTTCATATCCTCTAAAACCCCCCACAACTCCCACTTTAATTTTGTTAACTTAAGTTAACCTATGACTTAAATGTAATGAGTTTAATGAGGTGAGTTGTGTGTGGTTATTGAATTTCAAACTCTTGAAATTCAAATGTGTTGTTGTGTTAATAAAATAAGAAAGAGTCTTATTTTATTTTTGTTAGAGTTTTGTCACCTTGAGAGAATTGGGGAAGCGGTCTTCTTCTTCTTCAACCTCGACGAAGAACGTGAAGAACACCGTTCTTCAACGAAGAACTTCTCCACCGAAGAACACGGTTCATCCGCGACGCCGTATCCGCGACGCGACGTTCTTCTTCCACGTCGTCTCTTCCGCGATGGTTTTCCGCGACGAAATCGCCGTCAACGAATTCGAATCCTCACTTCGTGACGTCGACGTTCTTCCGAGACGCCCGACCTTCGCGATGCTCGTCTTCCGCGGCTCGTTGACAAACACCATTCCTGAACCAAGGTAGGGGATTATTTTATTTACTTATTTCCATTCATGATTCTAGTTTATCGATTATCATGGATTTTCGACTAGATGATATCGATTAACGAGAGGGGGGCCGGACCTCACAAACACGGCCGAACCCCCCTCTTATATTCATGTTTGATTCTTTGCGAATGGAACGGGATGGCGTGGTGCCGTCGCACCACATGGGAATCACACGGCAAGTATTGCGCGGCGCCGTGGAAAGAAGTTAAGAACGCGACGCCGTCACGCCACGTCGAAGAAAATCGAAGGCGCCGCGGCCGGAGCGGGGCCACGACCGAGGGGTGCGGTGCCATTGCACCGCGCCGGACGACAAGGGATGCGGTCGGTTCTGGGCCGCGGCGGAGCAAGGTGACCGGCGGCCGGACCGGGCCGCCGGTGTCGGTGAAGAAGGGGACCGGCCGTCGCCGGTCCCGTGGAGGCCAGAACCGGCCGGCCAGGGCGGGCCGGCTGGACCGGTGTGCAACCGGGGGTTCAAACCCCCGGACGGCTGTCCAAAATGGACCCCCTTAATTTTGGGGGCCCGCGGTTACACAGGGGGGCAGGCGCCCCCCCCCCCCCCCCCCTTTTCCGAACGGCTCGGCCAAAGCCGAGCCAGACAGCGCGCTGGGCGCACTGTCCCCAGCCGGACCGGCGCCCGCCCGGTATGCCAGGCCGGGCCGTGCCGGGACGGGCCGTGCCAGGCCGACCCTATTTGGGGCGGGTCGACCCGGTTCGAGCCAACCGGGGGGTCTCGGGCTGGGTCGGTCCGGGCTCGAAACCCCCGTTATCGGACTGTTTGGGTTCAAATGCCCATAACTCGGGTTACGGACCTCCAAACGACACGCCGTCCGCGGCGATGCGATCCTTGGATCGATACGGTCGTTTCGGTATATCTCACTCAAGGTTTTGGAATACTTTGTGTTCAGCCGGGTTGGTTCGTACACGAAACCAACCGGGCCCTCAGAGTGGAAACGCTCATATCTTGAGCTACGGACGTCCGATTGACGTGCCGTAAACTTTGTTGAGTTCCGCTTTGTGAGACAGATCTTTTAGCATAATCCGCACGAGGTTTGCACGCAGGTGGAGTATGGTCGGGTTGGTTTTACTTTAAAAACCAACCGGGCCCCTAGGAAGAAAAAACCAATAACTCTCAGACCGGGCATCCGATTGACGCGCCGTTTGCGACGTTGAGTTCCTGTTGACGATACATAACTTTTGGATACATCAACTCTAGACTATGTGTCAGTTGATGTATCAGCCTCTCGGCTCGTGGAGCGGACCCTCCCGAATGATCTTGCTGTGTGCGGGAACCCTAGAGCTGGCTGCGACTGATAATGTGACTGCGACGACGACTGTGTAGAGATCCTCAGTGGATTCGACGACGACGACTATAGCACTCAGCGATCCTATGTGGATCAGTGCTATCGATCCTGTGTGGGTCCGATCCTGTGTGGGTCAGCGCTCAGCAGTTCTGTGTGAGCCAGCGCCTACAGATCCTGTGTGGGTCCGATCCTGTGTGGGTCTTTGCGGGGGTTAGTTTCCTACCGATCCTGTGTGGGTCTTTGCGTGGGTTAGTACCTATCAATCCTTTGTGGGTCCGAAGACTTAGATGGATCAGTGATCATCTCTATCGTCTTCGAAGATGTATACCTATGTGAGCTGAAACCTGTTTTGCTTTCCTATGTGGATTGTGTTGTGCTATCCTGTTTGGATTACGTTTTGCTTTCCTGTGTGGAATACGTATACTTTCCTGTGTGGACTGGGTTATTCTTGGGCTCGAAGGTTGGAGCATATTGGAATTGATGACTTAGGTATATGTATGGGCATATACCTAAGCAATGTCGGTTGTTACATTGTGATTGCATCTTTCCTTTGTGGATTTTGGGAGACCTTCAGGGGTCTCGGGGTCCCTACTGAGTAGCTTATACTCACCCATGCACGGGCTATGCCCGCACTACGTTTTGTTGGTTGCAGACGACGGACAACATTGATCGTGGTTGAGGCTTGCAGAGCAGGACGGTACCTGGAGGTGGACCACTGGGCGGGACATACTCGGAGCAGACGGCGGGACCCGAGGAGCTGTGGAGCTATCTGTACCCACCCTTCAAGTTGGATTTCCAGTGGACATCTCGGCGTAGTGGCTTTTACTTTTCTATTGCTGTTTTCCCTTTCGAGTTGTACTTTACTTTTAGTTTGGGTTTGTATACTGGCCCACTTACTTTCCACACTTATAGTTGTACACAATTTTTACTTAGTGTTTACTTTTTCCGCTTGCTTACTCTGTGGTGCTTGTTTACTTTACAAAGGCAATGCCATCCCTTTTTACCGGGATTTACGCCTTGGTGCTAGTCGCTAGCCCCTGGCCTATGGAAGGCGGGCTTGGGGTAGTCACGGCACGGGCCCCGAGGACGGGTCGTGACACAAACACCGGACCAAAACTTATTGGTCGAGTATATATATGCCCTAATAATCCAAGGGTCTACTTTTGGACCATTTGGAGCCATATAAAATAGATTATGACATTTATAATATTTTATTTTAAATGATGTCAAAGTTGTCACATTCATACTTTAATAAAGATAACATTTTAAAATCTGGTTGTTTTAGAAGATAAATTCAACTAAAAGTATTCTAATGAAAATATTAGATTTATATTCATCATATTATTTTATTTTTAATTTTTATGCAACAAATATGTACATTAAATAATTATACAAAAATGTTGTAGTAATTATTTTCTTAAGAGAAATATCAAATAAATGGTTTTAAAAATATTAAAATAAATAATATATGAACTAATTAATGTTCTACAAGAATTTTATAGATAAATATTACATTTTAGGAATCTATTAAATATTTTTGTTCAAACATATCTTCTATATGGATTTTATTAAAATTCAAATAAATGAATAGTTTCAAAATTGACTATATTGATATTTTATATTACTAAATTGTTTAAAAATCACAAAAATATTTAAAAATTATAAATTGAAATTTATATGGTCTAAAATGTCATATATTATCCAATTATGGACAATTCACAACACATAAGTAAGTATTTATAACAATTTAAAATTTAGAATATTATTACAACAAATGAAATTAAATAGATTAAATAAGGGTAAATCAAAATGATAAGGTTTAAAATAAAATCAAAACATGTATAAATTTGATTTGTTGATGATATTTCAACACTATAGTATCTCATATTATAATTGGAGTCACTTTGAAATTTTTTAAGTTGGATTTGAGTTTATTATAAATTATTTTTTTGGAGGTTTCCAAATGTGCCCCTCTACTCTCTTACAAAAAGGGCACCTCCTCCCTCTTCTCTTCACTCTATTTTGAGCGTTAAAAGTGGGAAAAACCCTGAAAATTTACCTTTTAAACTTAACTAGAAAAATACTAGAGATACTGGTCTTCTTAAAAGACCAACATTAGTGCCCTAAGAGGAGGTTTAGAAGAGGCACGTCGAAGAAGAGGTAACATCCTTTACCGATTCTTTCAAACTTCTTTGTTCTTCTACTTCCTCTATATGAGTTTCTTAATTTTTAAGTAATAAATAAAGTATAAATTGTATATTTATATGTTATTATATGAAACAACCATATTCCATATTCTATACATCTAATAAAAAAAATGAAATCACCACGCGTGCGTACGTACGCCCTACCGTCTCCACGCTGTGGTGTAATCTATTTTTCATCACCAACATGCTTGGATGTGTATAGTGATGGAAGAAATAAATATATATGATTATTATAAAGTGATATTGATTCTTAAATATTATACACCATACAATTCAATACAATTCGACAATCATAAGAATGATATCATCGCTCGTGCGTACGTACGGCCTACCGTCTCCACGATGTGATGCGATTCATTCTACATGATCTTCATTGAAGAATGATTATATAAATGATTTGAATGAATAAATATGATATATATTATACTAATATGATTCTTTAAATGATATATCTATAACCTAAAAATAGGAATAATAATTTATTCGACAAAACATGCATAAGAACATAAAGTAGTTAACACCTGAATAACAAGTAACACAAAAATGTTACTAATAAACAGATAAGAATATGACCATATATGATATCATAACAATTATTATGATTCTGGAATAAGTCAATGACATTATTTAAATCATTATACAGGAGGTTTGGATATGTACCAAGCATTTCAGACCTAAGGTTAGGGAAAATCTCTCAATCTCATTTTTATCCGAGATTGTTTATACTTCAGTATTTACTGGGGCATATTTATCATATACATTCGTGTTTCCTTAATATGTAATATTATTTCTATCCTAATACAATTGTTTTAATCTAATTTTATCAATTGGTGAATTTTTATTAAAAGATATTAATGGAATCTTTTGTCGTTTTTAGTACAAGATACTTTTTTGACTTTTCCGGCCATAGTACGAGAAGAATGTTTTTTACCTTATACAGTATGAATGGACTTTTTATCCTTTCATAGAAAATTATTTCCATGAATCTTACTTTAAAAGTTTTCAAGTTTATTTTCAATTAACTTCTTTTATATTAAAATTTCATGACATGTTGAGAACAAAAAGTGGTTTTGAAGAAGAAAGGACATTTTCCTCAAGAACTAAGTTCAAGTGTTTTATCAAAATTATTTTCCATCTAAGATGATATAGGGTTATGTTTCTATCCCTATTATTACATTTATTTGATTATGTTACGATGGAACTATTTTTATGAAGTCCTTTTATTCTATAGGGATTATGTTCTGTTGGCATAGTGTTTAAGAATCTCATTCTATTACATGGTTTATGCTATGATGTATGATTTATGATTTTGTAGAACACATAAGAATGGTTTCATTATCAGATGGGTGGGACCGATATCTCCCTCCAATTCATTGGGTAAATATTTGTATCTCATGAGATAGACATGGCTGGAATGACAAGTAAATCCGATTCAGTATTATAGGACTGGAACGAGGAGTGAACTCGGTTGAGTAATGGAATTTTTCCGCTATGATGGTCTTGGCGATGAGCCTTGACTAATATGAGATGATTTTCTATGCTTATGTGTGTATGTCACAAAGTTTCATGTCTTATGTTCTGATTTTTTGGGATTACATTATAGTTCTATGATTTATCCCATGACATAATATTATGAACTCTTATGTAGGATAATATTTTCAAACGTTATGATCCTAATAATATGATACGATTGACATTTCATTTGTTTACTGATCATTTGAGCTCACCCTTTTGTATGTTTCTTTTCCCCAGGTCAAGAATAAGGGTATTAAATATGATCTACCAAAAAAGAGTCTAGATATGATTAAAAAAACAGGAGACAACATAGATGATTTATGAACCAGTTGTTTATATTTCCCAGTTTCTAAAGTCACTATACTTATACGATCCTATCATGGTTTTGTTATATGTTGTAATAAATATACTTCAATTCTGAAGTATTAACAATGTATGTAATGTATGGGTCGTTATATTCAAGGACAACAATTTATCAATTTCTATTATCATCTTTGATTATGATCATGAAACCATTTGTGTTATGGTTAAACCAGATTATTATATATATAATATACCCTATTTATGGTTATGTAATCCTTTTTTACAAATGGTATTATGTTATAAATCAAAACATGTTCGCTATAATCAAACCCATGGATTAACCAAAATGGTTATCACTAAGGTTTTATATAATAATTCAACTTCACTCTAAGTAACCAAATTAAATTTGAAACCATGTAATCTCATGGATGTTTACTTATAGCATATAACTTCAATTCTATACAACCACTTTCATCTTTAATGTGTATCCAAACATGAATATAACCGAACTGTTCATTAAAATACAAGTAAGAAAATGAGACCAAAAAATGAAATTGAACCTTATAACAAATAAAAAAGGTATTGAATGAACCAAAAATGGATATAATAAATCAAGTACATATAGAAGAGGTTCTGGAATTGTTAATTAATAAACCTAATTTATTTATTCAGGTCATTAATAACAAGTGGAGAACACCATCAGATTTACGGTAAGGGATCCTCTCTATTTCACTCTTAATCAAGATTGTCCTCTATGCTATGCCATTTTATGTGAAATCCCAAATGATGGGGGTATGTTTTCTCACCTCCCCCAAACTTCTCTGATGATGTATAAGTTATGGGAGACCCCTTATCTCTATCATTAATCCATCTTAGGTACACCTGACACCAGGCCTATAAACCATAACGAATTCATCCTGAACCTTCTTTTTTTCTTTTGGGTTTTCTTATGTTTCTTTATATCAAAATGGAGTTATCTTATATATTTATGTACATACTATAAGTACTATTGAGTTTTAAAAAATTCATTTATAAATATCCCTTTTTCACTCTCTTTTAGGGATATTCATGTTTTTTAAAAGATTCCCTCCTTAGAACTTTCTGATAAGCAAACATGTTTTAAAGGAACATCCCGAATTTTTACCCCATTTCAAGTGAACTATATCCTCTGTTTTAAGATACTATTGTATTTATAAATTCTATCTTTTTATTATTAAAACCTTATTTGTTCACTTCTGGTTTTATATAAAAGATTTTCCTCTTTTTTATTTCAATGGCTCTATAGTATTTTCCTTAAAACTGCACAAAAATGTTTTAATGCTAATGTTTATCAAATACATTTATTATATGTTGTCACTTATGTTTGAAATAAATTACCATTTTATATTACTATTTTACCTTATGAACTTCCATGTATGTTCTGATCCCTTTCTTTCGTGGACACTTTCATGATACGTCCATTGGTTATGCTTTATGTCATAATTGTGGTACCCAATTCTTTCCATGGGTACCCTTATGTTTATGTATGGTCGATTATGTATGATTAATTATGTGAAAATAATATTCATGAAAATTTTGATATGGGTGTTCCCAGATATCACTCCAATTCATTGGGTAAAGTTAAGTCTCATGAGATGCAATGTGAAATGGGATTGGCGGTTAGACTTGACCCGTACTAAAATAGGAATCTAGATTGGCGGTTAGCCTTGACCCATACTAAAATGGGAAATGGGATTGGAGGTTAGCCTTGACCCGTACTATGGACATGTTTTATGATTCTTCCACATTTATTTGATTTCATGTTTATATGATCCCATGCCTATATGATATGATTTCATATGTTCTATGATTTGGATATCATTATGTCATGCCTCCTAACTATTGTTCTTAATATGTATCCTTATGTTCAATCCCTTACTGGGCTTTTTAGCTCATCCCTTTGTTCATGTGTTCCCTAGGGTACCCTATGCAGATGTAAGGGCTCAAAAAAAGTTAGGATCTCTTTATGGAGATTAAATAAAGAAGTGTTTTTTGGCCCCATGTTTTATATTTTATGTACATAGTCTTCCAAGATGCTAGACTTAATGATCCTTGGCTTGTACTCTGATGTATAATTATGCTTAAATACATGAAATGTTATATCTCAAAGGCTAGGGTATCTACAATGAATATAACTATGAAAATTATTTCTTGAGTAATATTTCATTGGTTGGTGGTGTGACACACTCCCCATCCATTGCGGCAAATGAGTATGCTCCATTATGATATACCTTATGTATGATGTAAGGTCCTTCCATCTTGGGATATAGTTTTTAGTGCTACTTTCCTGGTATCATTGGTGTTATAAGAGACAATACAAGTTATCATTGAAGGAATTAATGGAGGTGAACCTTTTTATTGAAGGATCATGCAATCCGGTTCTGATGAATTTACAGATTGTGCAATGTGTGCAACCTTTTCTCATCTAGTAGTTCCATCTCATCCATATTCTTTTGATATTTCTAATATTCTAATATTTTTATGCAAATGGCTATTCTAAGTGAGGGTAGCTAGACCTCTATGGGTAATACTTCCTCGATTCTATATAATAGTGAGTATGACATTTCTTGTATCGCCAAACTCATGGTGGTACGGTAGGACCATAAATCTTGGAGGAGTTTGTCTAGCCAAGAATTATTATCCTTGTTCACAATATTCTAGAGTATATTCAATAGAGTTTTATTAAAGGCCTCTATATATCCATTTTCTACTGCATGATAGTGAGATGACTGATTGGACTTGATTTTGTACTCTGGGTAAAGCTTCTTCTACTATGTGGATCAGAAGTTGGTGTTATTTTCCGTCAATATTTTTTGAGGGACTCCAAACCTGGTGATGATATAGGACTTCATGAAGTTGATGATATTATTTATTCATAATTCTTTTAGGGGTATTTACTTGACCCATTTTGAAAAGAAGTTTGTAGCAGTAAGGATGTACTTGAACAGCTTAGCTGTGGCTGTGGGATACAACCCCACAACATCCATCCCCCAAATGGAAAATGGCCAGGAATATTTAGCGGTATGTAGAAATTACAGGGGCAGATGGATGATGTTTTCATGGATATATATTGTGTGAAGTTTCTTGGTGAATTACACATAGTCTTTTATCACGGTTTTCCAGTAGTATCCCATCCTCCTGATATGGTGGGAGAGCCTAGTTTTAGATTGATGGGTGTCGCAAGAACCTAAATGGACTTCTTCCATGTTCTGGGGCTAGTTCCAATCTGACTATGGGGGCTTGATACTCATCCTCATTATTTGGGTAGTCTTCAGACAGTGATAAAGGGTTGGGAAATATTGATTTTTCTGGAGGCACGAATACAATCCTTAGACCAACCCGATTGAGCTTTAGGTTTTCCATTCTTATACCGACATGACTCTAAGAGGCACCATCAAAGTAAATATCCCTCGTTTGCGGTGTGTAATGGGTATAAAATAACTCTTCATTGGGAAGCTCAGTGTTTTTATATTTATTTTCTAGAGCAGGATGTACTGTAAGGAAAACAGCCAGGGCTTTTACTTTTACTGACTTCTATGATACGAATTGAATTTCATATTATCGAAGAGTGACTTTCCATCAGGCCAAGTGCCTAGTCAACATTGGGAGGTCAAGGATATAGTTGAGCGGGTCAATATTAGAGACCATATGGAATTTATATTGTTGAAAGTAATGCCTCATCTTGCTCACCGTGAAGACGAGTGCAAGGAAGTTCTTTTCAACATCAGAATATATGGTCTCAGTACCTAGCATGGTCTATATGAGGTAATATAAACTATTATTTCTTCAAAAATAATTTTTTTTCATGAGGAGGGAACCCAATGAGAATTAGATATTAGCAAAATATAAGATGAGTGACTTTCCTTCCACCGGAGGCATAAAAAATGGTGGGTGTAGAAATTACTTCTTGAGGCCTTTGAAGGATTTTTGACGCTCATCATCCCATTAGTATATGGCTCCCTCAATTATTTTAGATTTAGGGGGGGGGGGTCAAATTTCTGAAATAGAACTCGTCTTCTCCGGGTCCACCTTAATTTTGAAGTGGCATACCATAATGCCAAGGAACATTCCTGATATTACCCTAAATGTGCACTTTAGAAGATTCAACTTTAGACTGTATTGTCATAACTTGTAAAAAATTGTTTATAGATCTGTGAAGTGATCACATCACTGTCATGATTTCATGACAAGTCATCGATATAACACTCGAATATACTCCCTAAGAATTGATTAAAGATGTGATACATGGTGTATTGATATATGGTGCCAATGATATTTAATAGAAAGGGCATGAACTGGTAGCTGAATTTCACCTAAGGCTCTATTAAGGAAGTGGATTATTTGTCCCTCGAGGCCATCTTGATCTGATTGTACCCTGATTACGCATCCATGAAGGAAAAAGCTTGGAATCTAGCAGTTGTATCGATCAAGAGTTCTATGATAAACAATGGGAAGTCATCTTTCATTAAATAAAGATTTAGGTCTTTGAAGTTGATATAGAACCTAATCTTCCCATTCTTATTATTTATGGGGATGATGTTGGCAGTCTACCTTGGGTATTTTAGTTCTCGTAAAAAATTAGATTTGATCAATTTTTCAACTTCTGCCTCCACATTGGGGGCATGAGAGTGGTGCATTTTCCTGGTTTCTTTCTTAATGCCTCAATGTTCATCTGGCAGTCCGAGATGGTGCATAGACACATATAGATTTAGTCCATACATTTATATATAATTCTAGGTGAACACATATCAGTGCTGCTTTAAAAATGAAATGTACAAACTTTCTCTTTGAGGGACATGGAGGCACTGATCAGAATAGGTTGAGGGTCTTCTTCTGTTCCTAGATTTATCCTTCTAATCTCATATATGGAGATATAGACACATTCCACAAATTATGTAAGGGAATTTCTCAGATCATCATCTTCTATTTATGATTCCGTGGAGAAGTATTCAGGTGAAGAAGACAATATGGGGGCCTCTCCTTCAATATCAAAGTAAGGGAGGCTATTAGAAGAGACATAATCATCCCTTTCTATCTGGCTCATTACAGAGAGACACCCGCAATGGTGTTTTTCGTTGAGGATATGTGAAGATTGGGCCTCTATGATTAGATATGCTACTTAGACCATGTTTATGGGGAGTACATAATCATAATCGAGCATGTTATAGGGTTTCATAGGGGAGGTCCCTAGTCCACTCGGAGCTGCAACCTGTATATCATCACCCACTATTGGCTTCTTTTCTCCATCATTATAGAAATATTTTTTAGCATATGTGTATTTTCAAGTCTCAAAGGTGGATCTGTCACCATGTATTATGTCGACTTTTCCATTGATGGGGTACTTAAGACATCAATATAACATTGACAGTTCCACCAAGTTTCTATAGAGCCAGGGCCTTCAAAGTAGGGCATTGTATGTGGTTTCTTCCTGGATAACCATGAAATCAAACTCCTATAGAAGTTCCCAAAATTAGGCCTTGATTTTTAACTTCCTGAGAGGTATGTGCTCATGATTTTTTATATCCCTAAATGGTTGGATTTGTATTGGATAAGTACCTTTCACTATACCCCAAGCGTCTGAGGGTTCAAACTGAGATGATATTGATCCTAGATCCATTATTAGTCAGTACCTTTTAGAAATTAACTTTATTGAGTCTTCCTGAAATTTATAAGGGATTTATTTTCCCTAGGATTACCTCATAATATTAATCAATGAATAAGATGGAAACTTTATATCATAAGGACATAGTCTACACTCAGTAGAACTTGTCTATGGTGAATTCTGTCTCGAATTATTGTGTGGTTTGGAGAGCTTCAACAAGGGCTGTATTGAGTAATTTTGAAATAAAAAGGGAATCAAGGATCGAGAACTTAACTGGGACTACAACTAGCTATTTGAGAACATCTTAAATTTGTTTCAGAGGTCAACACTTCTCGATGTGTGACTGATCCCGAGCATGCAGTTCAAGAGTTGGAGCATCTGAGGGAGGTGGTCCTAGAACTTGTGTGGAGGTTGAGAAAGTATATGCTACCCGTGGTGCAGGTCACACTTGCCTTCATCATTTCCTGGGTTGATCAGATTGAACCACCACTAAGCAGTCACGCAAGACAGTCCGATGTGGGTGACTACTGGAGGAATCTGAGGCACATCCTTACCTATTTTGAGATTACTAAGGAACTTTCCCATGGGACTTCACTACATGTATATATTCCATGGGGATATAATAGGAATATTGAATCTGACTGCATCCATGTTGTACCTTATATCCTTGGATCCATCACATGTAGCCTCATGTTCCCCAGTTATACAGAGGAAAACCATATTCAGGGGCATACTAATCATCTAAGACAAGGTTTAACAAGTGTATCACATTTACAGAATAGAAGATTAGTTCTTAGTCTAATGAGGGATACTTTTGGTGGGGTAGTTTCTATGTTGTAGATGTCCTAGGGTAGAAATGTGCAAGATTTAGGGCTTACTTTGGAGAAAAATATGTTTCTTCCTCCTTTTTCTATTCCTGCTTGTGGTGGTCATGTACACCCATGGGAGGCACATCTCCCATCTCCCTTTTATATGGTGGAGATATAATGAGTTTGTGAAAGTGTTCTTTAGGAGTGGTATGAGCTTGATCAAATATTTTCTGATGGAAAATTCTTCTATCTGTCTTCTTATTTTCACTGGTTGAGGTTTATGAAATCCACATAATCTATATAATTATCTAGCATTACCTATCTAGAGTCTACCATGCCTTAAATGATGTATTTGAATATGAATCAATTCTGGATATTGTGTCACAACCATCTATGGAAAGGGCAGTAGTTTTGATTGTTAGTGAGCTTGACTTCATCAGGACTCCTGGGTTGTGGAAGTGTGATCAGGTTAATATCTATGGATGCCAAGAAACAACTCAGGACTTTTTCATTTTGGAAGGAGCATACTTTGATCATCCACTACTAAAATATCAGGCGACCCTGATTTCTCTATACTTCAGGACGCGAGATATTCTATGGTGTCCGCCACTCGATATGAGGTGCTATGAGGTTTTGGGCTTGCCTAGGTGTTTGGATGGGAACCACTGCAGGCTTGAGAGAGACAACTAAAGCTTTTTATTTGCTTGTCTTCTTCCCCTATGTTTCGGGCATGAGTTGATACTTGGATGGAGTTCACTGAATATCCTTTTCAATATGTTGTTCTATTTCAGCAAACTATTAGAACCCTTCTGAATATTTCATGGGGATTATGGGTGTTTGCAAATCATCCCTGAGATTTATAGTATAGAGTTCTAGTAATTTCTCTTGTGAGAGGGGGATGTTGATCAAATAGGTTAAACCTTTCCACCTTTCTATGAAATCATACACCCTTTCCTTCTTGTGCTACTTACAGTTCATTAGGTGAACGATCACCATTTTCCTTAGTATTGAACTGAACTAATAAAGGAACTAATGAGGAAGGTTTTCCCATCCTACAAAAGATCTCGTTGGAAGACTGCTATACCAAACAAAGGTTGGACTTATCAGAGTTTTTAGGAAACACCTTATTTTCTTTTTCCTCTTATTGATCTCATGGTCCCATCATTAGCCTGGATCAGGATATGAAGTGTGTGAGATATTGTTTAGGGTTTACTGCACCATCAAATATAGAAAATTGGGGTTGTCGAAGTCGGTTAGAGGTGGAGTATCATCCAAAAATTCAGGATATGGATTTTTTTCAGGCTAGATAAGTGGGCGCCACCATTCCATGGATTCCATTCGAGTATACAAAGATTCAATGGTGGTAAGTAACTCTATGGTCACTACTATTTGAGCCGCCTCTCATTCAAAGGAAGCGGGTGGGTGCTGATGAGTTGGTCCCACTTTTATCTCCCACTTATCCTTGATTCTTCATATGACTAAATGATTATGCTGGTGAGGGATAGGATATCACCTTAACAGAGGGAAGTCCTTGTCATTTTTGGATTCCTCATTTATGCAGGTTGGATATTTAGATCTTCATCCAACCTGAAACTCAAATACCACTCTTGTTGGAAAATCGACTATGGGAGGGAGAATATTCATCACTGGATGGAGATAATACCCAAGAAGAATATTTTCCCTGAGTAACTCCACATTGAGTTTCCTGAGAGCTTTTATTTTACTCTAATACTGTCAAAACTATTCCTCTATGGATGGAAACTGATATTTAGTCACATATTTCCCTTTTTATTTTTAGTATTCTACCAAGAAGGTTGAAACTCATTGTTTGGGGGTGCCAAATTTTGAATCCTTCTTTGGTTCCGGGTGTGTGAAATCTCTTCTGGTGCATCCGAATCACCCTCCTCTTTGGGTACATGTTCCATGTTGTCTGCCTCTATGATTTCATCTTGATAAACATATTACATATTGATAGTGATGGTATTCATAGAGGTGTATTGATAAATGGTGGTCATTCCATTTCATTATATGCAACAAGATGCTTCTACACAGCTTCCATCAGGGTCATTATTCGAAACCTTAGCCATGTTGATCCATTTTGTCTTATAACCTTAGAGGGGTTTTATTTAATTTTCCATACACTACTCCAGTCCTAAACTATAAATAGTGACTTTGAGGATTTTTCTAGTAATGATTGTCGAGCGTGCCCCAACCAACAGAGTTTTTTTTGTGGTGGGATGAATAGGTGAGATGTCGACCAATGTTTTCTTCCTCCAAACCTGGAGAAGACTGATTACCTCTATGGGGATTATAATGGTGAAAATTCCCCTAGCCTTATGGGGTGGGGGTCATTTGGGGCTTCCATTGGCACTGATTGGTCTTGTTGTTGAGGATCCAATGGCTCTAGTCAGGGATTTGATTTTTCTTGGGATGGAAATGATGATATAAATTCACCTAGACATATGGTGTGTGGGTGATATGGAATCATTGATGATGTATCTAGGGTACTCTTGTGGGACAATGAACTTAGTTGTGATGATTGAGATATAAAGTCCCCCAGTCCTGTTGGCTAGGGTTCACCTACAACTGTCAATGGTATGTCCTGAATCCTCTCGGGGATTGACAACCCAAGGGGTGGAAAGGATGGTAGTTATTCTCCTATACCTAGGGGTCGAGTCTTCTCTGGGACACCTACTATGGTAGTAGCTACTACAGTCTGGGTGATGTGGCACAAATGTGCTCATGTGGGAGTTGGGTGTGATGGCATCCCATGGTGAGAATTATTCCTTACGAGAAGTTGTCCGAGTGATCTCAAATTTGTTTTACATGTTAATAATGTCCTCATATTATCTCTAGGTCCCCATTTTTAAGTCATGTTTTCTATCCTCTCTCCCCATACATGGTTTCTGGGCACCATTTAAGCCAGAGAATTCTGTTCTAGTAACCAACTACCCAAGCAGTACCTAGTCCCCTGATTTCGCCGAAGGCTATAACATTTCAGGATGCTATGTCTAAGGGGTTATACTATTTGAGGGTAGAGACATAGTGAAATTATTCATACTATCCCCATTATCTAATTTAGAATCATTATGTGGATTCAGAGATCATCTACCGATGCATCATGATTAAATAGCAACAAGCGTGTTCCAGATTTGGGCTGTGTTTTTCCGGTTTTGGATAGCAGGCCATAGAGATAACAGCTAGGTCAAGATGGAGACAGAGTATCTTGATTGTATGAAGGTGACCCACATATGATGGATATGGGGGATATTGACCCTTCAATCACGGATGATTATCCCACATATTTTGGAATAGTTAAGGAATGCACTTCTTTTCTAGCTCATCCGGGATCTCATAGATGGAAGTAGTGATGGGCCAGAACATGATAAAGAGGTTGTTTCCAGCTAACTCTCTCTATATTTTAATGTCAATCTCCATCTCATCATACTTACACACCTCCATCTATTCATACTATAGAATATGGATTATATGGTCGCTTGTTTATGGGAGTGAAATGTTGTTGGAAGTTTATGGGAAACTGTATATTGTTGACCCAAGTGTTTTGAGTACCTCCTTGTATGAAGGTGTCAGGGTTTGGTACACCTCTCTATATAGAGGTTTCTAGAAAAAAGGGAGGATTTTCTTTCCCATGGAATATATCACCATGGGGAGGTTGACCACGATGGATGTTAGGAGTAAAGTCCTTAAGATCCATATCCACACTACCATGATGAGGATTATCCTAGTAATGAATGTCTTCTGCTTCCACTTTGATAGATGAGTTGACATAACCTTTTAGTGTTGAGAATGTGTCATGAACAACCCCAAGGAAATTGAGTTGATAGAATCGCGGGTACTGTAGCAATACTGTTCACCGAGGGGTCCTTTGGGAAAAAAAATGGGCTTTCAAGCCTTGTATTCAGGCCACTTGGCCTTGGGCCTTCAGGCTATGTAATGGGTCTCCCTCTACCCAGTCTAAAGAGGTCTTTGCTTTCAAATAATAAATTGAGGCTTTGGCCCCAACCTTTAAAAAAAATTTGAGCCATGTTAGGCTTCGTGGATGGAATATGTTGACCCGCCTTTTGTGATTTTGTAGGAATATGTGCCTGCTATGTGATGGTTGTCGGAACCTGTATATAATCACTTGGTGTTATGGTAGTATGATACTACTACTGAGAAGTTTTTGGAATATTATATCAAGATATCTCATTATTAATAGTAATATAATCCTATCATGAGGAATGTTCCATTCTTAATTGGTGATCTTAAGTAAAGAAGAGAGTATGAGCCTGATCTTGAGCCTTTGAGATATGTTGTTGGTTTTTCTTGGATGGAATATGAGCATGCCCTAAGGTGTGTACCTCTATCACCTAGTGAGCCCCAATTGGAACTAGAATATGAGCCTGGTCTGAATATTCTTTCCTTATTGGAAATTTTCAATGGACCTCCGAAATGGTAGAAATAATATGATCCTCCTCTTTTATTTCATTGGAACGATGTTGGTGCATTCATTCATCAGTGAAAGTATGAATATGCAACTTTTTTCTGTGATTTTATGGATTATGTTAGGTAGATTCACTGATAGGAATATGATCATGTTCCTAGGCTTGTTCTACTCTAACATGGTTAGCCTTGGCCAGAATAGATATATATGCTCAATCCTGGGCCTTTGGAGTATGCCTTTGAACTATTTTGATATGAATATGAGCCTGTCCCAAGGCCTGTGCCCCTCCCACGTGGTGATGCATGACCATAACGGGAGTATGATCCCAATCCTAGGACTTTAGAAAATTCCATCCTACTTTTTCGAAAGGCATGTGCCCCTATTCCAAGACTTGTGCTGCTCTCACTTGGTGGGCCCTAGTTGGAAAGAGAGTATGAGCCCAGCCTAAGCCTCACCCTTTATCAGAATATACCGATAAATCTCCTGGGTGGGAGAAAAGATGTACACTTTATATAGTACAACCACTTGCTCATGATGATCAGAGTGTTGAGTTTCCCTGGTTGTAGGGATAGAAGTATGGTCCTGTCCCTTTATTTTTAACTATGTCGGAATATGCCGACAAAGTTCTTCAACTATTGCTAAAATATATTTTCATTTTAGAAAAGTGTGTGCAAGGATATAAGCCATCACATTCTCCATCTCCATATCTATTGATAGATATATTCTATTGAATTAGGGATATGTTCCCACTTCTATTATTCTTGTGCCATTGGAATATGCTGATGGGATTCTTTCATGGGGTTAGGGATATGAGCCTCCCCCATGCTTGTTGTGGGAATATTCCCATAGACTTTTCCTGATCTAGTAGGGATATGATCCTACTTGTTATTTCCTACTTGATTATGCCAACATAAATCATCAACATGAGCGGGGATATGAGCCCTCTCCTGTATATCCAATGCCATCCTCCTCCGATGACTCTTACTTATTGTCTGTGCTTGGGAATCAGAGGTGGTTATGTGTTAGATGGTACCCTCAGTAGGTGGATAATTGGTACTAGTGGGATGGTGTTGGTGATGGTGATTAATAGGTTCCCTCCTTAGTGGCACTAAAATTAAAATGGATCCATATTCGACCTCTTGGTCCACCTTAATCAAAAATAGAAGGTGGTAGTTGTCACACTCTAGGGATAAGCTCCCGAAGGGGTCGGTCATTCTGATGAGGGTACTATCTTAACAGTAGTCTTTGTCGGGCTATGCAGATATACCAGCTTCTAGGTTAGAGAATATCATGTGAAGCTTCCATGGTCAGGATCATACAATGTTGTTGGTACTCTCGAAACATTATATTCGCCACCTTTTGTTGGAGATGTTGAGAAGGTGATATTTCTTTATGAACCGTAGGGGTCGTAACTATAGATGAGTTATCAGAGTGAATGCTGGATGATGAGGACTTTTCCTTGGGTTGGGATTTTTTTATGTGAGAAGTATCTGCAATCACCCACACAACAAGGAGAAATGGTACCAATCAGTTCTATATCATATGCACAAAAATTCTCAATCAAATATTCAAGGTTAAAACAATTATCCTGTATTCACTTTCCATCCATTCTGTTCACATGGACTTGTTAGCACGAGGATGGAATAATAATAATCCCTGTTTACATGGGTCTTATTTCTTTTTTTTATACATGGTTTAAAAAAAGTGTCATGAGAGATTCATGTGGATCCTATCAGTGTTTTTTTCATGTATGAAGAAAGCAACATAGCTTAGTGGATTATATCCCAATCATTTTTATTCACAGAGTTTCGCATTGGGTTCACCATTTCTGTTTTATCAGGATTTACGTGAATTTGGAATGTGTTCCCCCTTTGATGGTTTGATTAAGGGATATCTTAGGGCCTGTATCAGTCACACACATTGGGTTTTCCATTGGTTTCATCTTCCCTAAAAACTCCCAAGGGTTCCCTCATCCATAGCTGGGTACAGACCTGCTTTACGAAAGGTCGGTGATTATCTGGGTTTTCAAGCCCAACAACTCTTGGGGACTTTCACTGGTCAAGAGGATGGGAGGTCGGGATCATCACATCCTTTTTGTGAGATTTTTTTCATACTCTGAGACTCTTTTATAGATTTAAGATATTTTTGTGAATCTATTCTAAATCCCAATATGGAGTAGATTACCCTAATGAAATTATTATAGGTCAATTATCCTTTATATGCAAAACACTGAGATCTCTCTAGTGAATCCATCTGTTTTTATCCTAGGTTCTTCATAATTTTCTAGTAATTGGAGATTTATTATATGATTAATCCATATAACCAAATACTTTAGAATATGCTTATATATTGGGAGGCGGTTAATAATTTGATGAGGGGATTGAGCCATTATTTTAGGTTCAAGGTGTAATATAAGCATGCATTTGGTGGTTCCCAACTTCAATTTTTTCCATAATCAATGATCAATCCAAGATATATATGTATATTAACACCACGATCCAAGAAATTGAGTTAAAGAAATAGAAAAATAAGAATTGAAACTAAACTGAGAGATAAAAGATCAAAAAATATTGATTATATTTAATTTAATTAGATAAAGTATAACCTTTAAGTAATTATTTATTCATTGATGAGTCTGGAGACAAATCTATGGTGCACCATCATTGCGTTGTAGAAACCAAGTGTATATATCCTCTAGTGGTGATCCACATATGCTACCGAAGGAGTCTCCAGGTGATAGCATGAAAGATCCTTGTACTTGCGTCATTTACCTTAATCACCTCAAGAATCACTTCTAAAGCATTCTCCTTGATCTCATGGAGGAGGATTGCTCACTGTTCTTGGGAGTCTTCTTAGAGAATGGAGATCTGTAGATTGTGGGGCACAAACGAATAGGCTCATGAGAAAATAATATAATTGGATATTTATATTTCTAGGGTTAAATATAATAATTACACAAGTACCCTTATTATTTATTTAATCTAGTAAAAACCCCATGAAAATAATAATAGTAATATTATTATTTCTCGACATTCACTTAACTTGTGAATTATAAATAAATATTATTTAATAAATAATATTCTTTATTATTACTTCTCATTGGACCATTAAAGTCTCCTACCATTATTCCATAATATTTATCGGTCCTTGAATAATGTCTATTTATTTATTAAATAAATATCACTTTATTTTTCACTAATAAATAAATAAATATTATATTCACTAAATATAAAATAAATGCTTATTAAATATTCTTCTCACATTATATTCTATCAAATAACTAGTGAAGGAATAAATGCGATCAAGCATACATGAATAATTATTTAACAACATATGAGAATAATATTTATTCAATTTGTTAGATAATAAATAATAATATATTATTTAACTGATATTCTGGATACACTTAGTGTGTGTCCCTCTCATCCTTTTTCTCAATTGCATTAGGCAAAGTATCCTAAAGTTCAAGGTTAGCATCTAGAAACATGCCAAGGAACCGGTAGAGAAATAAGTTAATGCCACAACGACATGTCATCTCATACAAATGATTACCATGTAATATAATCTCTTTATCAAAATATGTCTAATTGAGCAGGTTGCATGCCTGTTCAATCAAACTACATGCTCGATATTTCTTTCTTTGACTTTTTGGAAATAGAAGTTGCCTATAAAATTCCATAGGCATAGATTTGTTTAGGCTATAATATTTCCATCAAAGGGACATATATATTAACTTCCATTAAAAAACTAAGGGGATAAATCCTTTCTTGCATTATTCATTAATGAATTATTACTCATGATGCACCCAACATATCCTACCTCGCCATGAATATGTGTCATCACAGTTTTCGTCAATACATCTATGTGCATGACTCATAATACTAATTAATAATAATCTTAAAGTCTAAGGACCAATAAATACATCTGTAGATAGG
Source organism: Viscum album (assembly GCA_963277665.1). Taxonomy (NCBI): domain Eukaryota; kingdom Viridiplantae; phylum Streptophyta; class Magnoliopsida; order Santalales; family Viscaceae; genus Viscum; species Viscum album. The sequence continues at coordinate 247,195,775 of OY728129.1, forward strand.
AACATCCAATGAAATATAGAAATGTGGATTTCCTACTGGATGGTCTTGTTCTCATAATATCATACTTTACATTACCAAAGGGCATACTCCATGAGAATGTTCCTCCAATTCCTTTGAGTATCCAGCCTAGATAGCCTATATAATTTATGTCCCTCAAATGATATCATCTAACTATAGAACATATATTCAATAATAGTGTCATAAAACTTCAAAGTTCTCATCATATTGGAGAACTACTATGACCTTTTAGTGTGACAACCACTCTTAGAACATTATCACATACAATGTTATGAAGAAGAACAATCTTGATGTAATAATTATTTTATTAATATTCAAAATCACAAATACTAGTTTATCATAAAGTACAAAGAATTTGGTTCTAGGGTTTTGAATCCAACAATTATGAGGTGTCCTATGTTTCCTAGTTATTGCAGGAATCAAAACCCATGTAGTTCATTAGTCCCAGGTAGTTTAATGTCATGCGAATAGGATATATGTTCATGCACCGAGACACCAAATATTTGAGCTCGAACCCTGAGGGAATATCGTACGTATCTTGAGTATAGAAATAATCAGAGTTTTCATAGTTCATTCTTATAGGTAATATGTATTGGGGTTTCCCATGTCATTGTAGAGACTCATAGTGCAGATGATATGATTAATAAAACTCCCTAAACTCACATGATCTATGCTGAATGTGAGAAATATGTGATAAAAACGATCATTTCATTGCTCATGATGGGAAACTTGTGCACTAGGATTGACTTGAAATGATTTATCATATGAATCAGGTCTCGGAGATACATCTTACGTATCCTAGTTATGGAAGGAATCAGAGTCATTGTAGTTTGGTGGGTTTCTCAGTCCCCAGATGGATGAGTTAGGGTGATCATCTCCCCTAACTGATTGAGTCCCACTATCTGAGATGTCAGATTCAAGAAAATACTTACACCAAAAAATGTGTTTATTTGAGTTTAGTCCTTAAGAAGGCATCCTATATATCCTGGTTATGGTAGGAATCATATTTATAACAGTTCTGTTTGTGTCGGGGATTACACACTGAGGCTTCCCTATACCATTGTGGGAGTTTATAGTACAAATTATAAGATCATTTCTACTCTCTAAGCTCATGTGATCCATGATCATTGTGAGAAACAAGGGATAAAAAATAATCAATGTCATTGATTTGAATAAGGGACTTAGATGCGAGGGTTTCCCTATATAATCAACATAGAGATTGAACCTCAGGGATAGGTAGATTATGTATCTAGTATATGTATGGAATCAGATTCATCATAATTCCCTTTATGTTAGGGCTTACACACTGAGTGTGACTTGTACCATTACAGGGGTTCATATTGCCTAATGAGGTGCTCATTGCATCCCCTTAAGCCCATGTGAGCTATGCTCAGGGGAAGAAACAAGGGGGAGAAAATGATCATCCCCATGGTGTATTGATATGGAACTTGTGTATTAGAATAGTCTTTGGGGTGTTTTTTCATAGATCTCAAGCCTTAAGAAGGCGTACTATGTATCCCAGTTGTGGTGGGAATCAGAGTTCTTGTATTTCATTTTAGGTCGGGGATTACACACTGAGGTTTCTCTATTGACATGTCCTTCTTGTCTGGAGGGTGTTGCATGGACCATTTAGCATGTCCTGGGATCCCTCACATGACCTAACTTGAAACATATGGAGGGTGTCGAAAGAGTTAGCGTGACACAGTTTTAAGGATGTTTTTTATATTGGTTGACACATTATGGGAGACCTCACAAGATCCGGATGACATGTCTGGAGGGAATCATGAGTCTTAGCCATCCAACATAAAGGGTTTTACGAGATCCTTTTTTTTGAGGCCCAGATGTAACCCTGAGACTCAACTGATATGAGATAACATCATTGTATGAGTTCAACGATGCATTTGAAGGACACCGTGAGTCTTTGGTGACATACCCGTAGGGCTTCATGAGATCAAACTGATGTTCATGGGGGGAACCATGTGACTTTATCTATCATGTTTGGAGTATTTTATGTGTCCCATATGGAATGCTGAAGGAGTTTCACAAGGTCTGGGTGACATTTCTTGGGTCTATCACATGTATTTGGATGACTTATATGAAGCACATGAGGGTCATCAATCATGTCCTTTGCTTAAGTCTTCCACCTCTAATCTCAACTCCAACCCTTGTATTGTGAGGGTCATAGATTTATTTAGTATTAGTTTTCTTTGGGTATTACATGGTATAGAAGATGTGTGATATGCTCTTAGAACATCTTTCTAGAAGTCCTTCATGTAATCTATAATTGATCACGTGGAGGGATTTATGCATAGCGCATGACTTCTTCGGCTTCTAATTAGTGTATTACCTGATGGAGGGTCAGCCGGTCGCGTGACCGGTTGCTCCGAGTAGTCCATCGTGATGCTTGGGAACCTTTCGCTTGAGAGTTTCCTCTGCGTAGTAGCCGATAATAGTCCAACCCTTTCTTCATGTTGGTGTGGGGAATTTATAGGCATCACCACCCCTATTTTTCAGCGCTCTGTGTGGTGTATCTATAATGAGTCTAGGTTGGTGTCAACGAAGGGATATGGTGGCACACATCTTCGTGAGTCTCTACCATGGTCTGCTCTGAGTGTGTCATATGATTTTTAGTGATTGTGAGTCTCTTCCATCAACACCTCCATTATTATATTATACCAATTAATGGGGACTTGTTTGATCATGTGGATGTGTCTAAGGACTTCCTTATTGTCATGTTGACATGACCAATGGCCTTTGTAAGATCTAAATTCTTGTTGAAAGGCATACGCAAGACCTTTGGTGACTTGTATTGGGGTATTGAAAGATAAGGATAGTTTATTCTGGGGTCTCGTAGGATGACACTATGGACTTCCTTGAGTGCATTTCATGTTTTCAATGACCATGAGTACTTTCCACCTACTCCCTCTTTTATTTCCCTTGTTTTATGTGAAAAAGGTTGTGAGTCATGTGGGATTGAATGTGTAATGTTGAGTACATTTTATTTATTTTTTCATGATTCATCATGTGGCCAATATGGGTCAATTGGTAGGTATTATCATTTCATTGGACAAATCCATTCATCCGTCCTTAGTGCACCAAAGTGTTTCCTGGAAATACCTGAGGTCTTCTGTGTGGCGATGCTGACAAGCAAAAGGGATTTCGTGAGACAAGGTGACTATGTTGATGGGGTCTCATGGTGTATCTGAGGTCACTAGGGGAGCATTGAGTATCTTTCAATGATCGTGAACACCTCTTTCCTCAGCCGTTTTACCACCCTTGGTTCATCCAAAAAAGGTTTAGAGGTATTGTGAGTTTTTACGAGTAATATATAGGATTTTTATTTGATTTTTTGGAAATATATCACATGATGAATTATGGGTCATATGGAGAGTGTGTAATCATTTAGTGGAAAGGTCAATTAATTTTCCCTTAGATTTCCATAGAGTTTCCTGGGGTGCTTCGCATGGAAAGTATGGCAAGCCAAAGGGCCTTTGTGAGGCGATTCATTCATGTCAATAAGGCATTGTGCTGCATCAAATGTCTTTCTCCGATCATGAACACATATCTCCTCCTTCCCTTTATCTCCTATGTTTTATATTTAAAAGTTTTAGTTTTCATGCGAGTTGTCTTGGATATCATTAAAGAATTTTATTTTTCAAATATGTATATGGAATATGAGATCTATGACCAAAGGGGATATCTCTCTTTGGATATCATCCCTTCTTATTTTAGATGGATTTTAGGTGTTTTTTTCAGGAACTTTCCAATGTAAAACCATGAAACCCTAGGGTGCTCATTCGACTATCACCATGCAACCATCTTCTATATGGGGAGCCTTCACCAGAGCAATATGGTTCGTTGTAGGGTGATCTGCAGGACTTTCCATGAATTATGAACCAAGCATTGGAGCCTTCGCATGACCTTGAAATGGTCATGTGATCAAAAGTCCCTTAGAGACTTATATGGTCCATATGTCTCATACATCCTCCTATTCCTTTTCTTTATAGGGAAAATAATACCGAAATATAGGTATTTATTACTTTGTGATTTTATTGATGCTTATTTGGCGGGCGTCAACAATACGATATGTCTATGAAGTGTTCTAGTCATGAAGAACTAAGTGGGAGAAAATGTATATCTTTTATGAACAACTTTTTTTATGTTTTCATTTTTAAAAAGTCACTAAACCTTTATGGCCCTCTATCATGTATTTGTAATGTATATTGAATATTAATATAAAAATAAGTATTATTTATGTATTAAAATTATGGGCTTTTATAGTTTGTATTAGAGGATAGGTTTAGTTAATATTTGGATATTAGGGTTATAAAACTTTAGTGAGAACCCTAGGGATAAACATAAGTATAGGATAACATGTTAATTTTTTAGTAAGATAGAGATTATGTGGTTTTCCTATAAAAATATCTCTATCTAGATACTACAAGTGGACTTGGTTCTAGAAAAAAATTCATATAGGGGTAATAAACCTGAAAAGTGTTGGCCGAATATATCTCAGCTATCATTGTATTGTATGGTGAGTGTAACCTTACTACACACTTGGTTTGACACTATTAGGGGATATGCTTGTGTTAAATCACATTTTCCTTATGAACCATTATGAAAAATTTGAATAGATTGTAACCAAGTATAACATTTTTTAAGAATATGATTTTATAGATTGAAAATAAGTTTTTATTATTTAGAAATCCAACCATTTATTTTTTCACAATTATATGATTTACCACTATGACTATTATTGACCAAAATATATTTTTTTTTGGTTTTTTTCAATGGATAGAACCCGATGGAATCATGTGAATGATAAATTTTAAAGAAAATGAAAAAAATATCTTGATGATCAAAAAAATTGGTTTGGATATGGGATGAAATATTTTGGGATTATGCTCACTCAACTCTCTCAAGATATGAGTGGTAACACAGGTCATATTAAAACTTGGTATACACCAAGGAGGGAGGAACATGCCACTGAATATTTTATGTGAAAACTTCCACCCTCGTTAAATGGGTATTCTAACACAATTGTGGTTGATAAATGGATTATTGGGATAGAATATATATTTTACATTCTTCTATGCCTTGATAATGAAAAAGTGTTCCTGGGTTGTTATTGTTTGGAAGGAAAAGTAGATATATGGTGGAATCTAATTAAGAATAAAATAGAAAGAGGATGAAATTAAATCTATGGAATGGGGCGAGTTTAAGATGATATTTTTTAGTAATTACTTAACTTTTATTCTATTTAAAAAATAGAGAATAAATTCTTTGATCTTAAATATAAGGATGAGGAATCCATTTGTAACTAAGAGGAAAATTTTACAAGACATGAAAGGTATGATTTTGGTTTAACCATCATCCCTAAAAGAAAAATTAATTGATTCATTAGTGGTCCGAAAACAAGTCTCCAAAAGGAAATATCCATAAAGGAATTTGAAAGCTATGAATAAATAATTCAATGTGTACTTGATGTACAAATGGAATCTAGAAACCCTCATGGATCCACTAATAAGAAAAGGAAAGTGGAGTTTAATATAAGATCCAGTGGTATGTTACATGGATGGAAGAAACATTTTCAACCTCATAATTTCTAAAAATATGGGAAGGAGCACTCAGGTGAATGATTGAAAGAAATAAGAATATGTTTCATGTGTGGGAAAATTGGTCAAAAATAAAAATAATGTAAAAGTGATGTGAATATGTTAGTCAATGAAATTAATAGAGAGAGGAATCAATAGAATACACCAATCAAAATTTAGTTTTATAGATGTAAGGATTTTTTTTAATTATGTGATTAAATTACCTAATCCAAGGATAATGAGGATAATAAGCCACAACAACCTATGAAGTCAAATATCAAATGGAAATCTTATGTAATTACAAGAGTTGAAGTGAATCATGATAACTAGGGAACACTTATCCTCTACTATAGATTTGGGTATTCCATGATAAAGTTTGTATAAATGTGGCATATGAAAAACTTATTATTCACTATTTAATGGAATTTTATGTTATTATGAGAATTTATTAGTTATATCTACATATATTCCTTATAAGGAAATCATAGTTGATATTCTAAATAAACCTATGAAAATCTATCAGAGTAAGGATGAAACCAATAGAAATATTTTGGAAACTATAGGATCTTGTTTAAGGAATAATGGGTGAATTATATTTTTGAATAATATATGAATTTACTGTAACTTTATTATAGGAAAAAATTAGTTTATTTTTGAGAATATATTATCAAGGTATATACATTTTGGTATGAGACTTTATGAGTGGTGAAAATAATAATTGTTAAAGTTGATTATAGAAGGATATGAAATCAAATCATTATAATATCCAGATTTCAATCTTTTTTAGAAATATTTTGGTGGAGAATTAAGGTTAAGTATTTATGGAATGTATTTTATTAAACTTTGGGTGTAATTATTGAGGTTTTAGAGATTAGTGTATTACATTTATCAATTCTGGAAAACTTTTTCTAAACATTTTATTTTTTATGATAACTAGAGTTAGAAGTAATTACTTATCATTATTTTATAGATATTATGATCTATTAGAATTTAATTATAATATTTATGGAATGTAAAATTCATCTAGATAGATTATTCCTTAGAGTAAGAGATAAAGTGGAAATTCATTGAAGGATAACCTAAAGATAAAATTATGATTATGATATGGAAATAAATCAAGTAAGTATATTTTATCATGATATCTATCTTGATAGTAAAATAATCCCTCAAATTTAGTAAAATGATCTGGAAATAAATTGTTATACTTTTACCTTCATTTCCAAATAACTGATGTCCATTTCAATCATCAAATATTTATATTTTTTTGGTCATTAACTTTTCCTAACCATGTTCTATATTACTATCTATAGTCCTCGGGAATTAATTTTCTCTTCCATGCTCATATTTCCACTTTTCAATAATTTTCTTCTCCTTAGAAGCATAGTTTTTTTATTCTATATGACTTTACTATTTCTATTTCTCTCCTTTTAAGTGGAAGTTTTATTAATCCTTTTTATGATGTGGGTTTTTTTACAAAGAAATTTTCAAATATGAAACCAATTTTACCTAGAACAAGTTAAAATTGTGAGGATGAAATTTATTAATTGGGGAGGGGGGAGAATTTAATAACATGTAATTTTAAAATAAGGATATCATGTTCAATAACATATATGACATAAAACACAAATCTTAAGAGATCATAAAATGTTATTATTTAATTATGATCGTTAAAACATTACCGATGAATTAAAGGAAATGGATAGTAATAACTAAATTATGAAATATATATAATTTTAGAACTCAATACCAATGTATTGATTAATTCTTAAGAAATAATCATTCAGTTTTTTTAAAGTCATATTATGCTTAAAAAACATGTTTCCTTCAAAAATGATTTTTAATACTTTTTATGAGAAAATATCATATTTAATTTTTGAAACTATTATAAAATATATTTTAAAAAATAAAATAAAATATTGAAATAATCATTTAAAAATTATCTTAGAGTGAATTTTCGATAATTTTATGAAAAGATTCTTTTTTGATGAATATTAAAAAATTAGGAAAAATGTATTTTTCTTTCAAGAATTTAAAAAGCTCCATTTTTTTAAAATGGTTTAAAAGTAAATTTGTTCTATTATATTATTGACAACCCAATTAATTTTATTAGAATAAATTTTATTACTTAAATTTATATAAAAATATTTTTATTCTTAAAAATGAATTTTTCTAAAAAATAGTATTTCGCTGTGTTCTCTGTTTTTATCAAAAATTAATTTATGAAATTAAAGAAATTGAATATTGAAAAGTGGATTCCATATTTGGAAGAATAATTTTTTTAGATAGAATCCTTTTATTTTGGTCAATGTTAATAGAAACCATAGTAAATTTTTATCACCTCAGTAAGTGTAAACCAAGTAAAATAGGGTTAAAACATTGAAGCAAGGATTTAAAATTTCTCTAAAACCAGACTTTATCCTAGTGGTTGGGTGTTTTTATATAATTTACATCTAATTATAGAATATATGGACATTTGGTTTAATATTTATTTTATTCTAAACATTTTATTAATGTATGTAAAAGATAAAGTAAAAATACCACACTCTTAACTTTAATATCGCTAATATTTTATCCTAAGAGTAAAAATAAGTTATTTTCAGTTATACTTTTTTATTTTAATGATAAATTATATTTTTACATAGTAATATATTTTTACTTTTTAGTCATTGAATATTTAACCTAAATGCTTATGTAGAGTTGACAAAGTATTTATTCAATTAATAGAAAAATAAAATAAATGATTTTAGAAATATTAGAAGTAATACAATTTGTATGAATTATTATGTTCCACAAATTTTGTAGACAAATTTGACTTAATGTGGATGTGTTAATTTATTATATTTCAATTGAATATTTTTATTTTCATCTTTAACCACAAATTAAGATGAATAGTTTCTAAAATGTCATTAATGATATTTGATGAAAATAATATTTTAATAAATTATTTAAAAATCATAAAAATATTTAAATAAGACAAGGTTGATAATATATGGTCTAAATTTTCATCACTTTTCCCATTTATGATCAAATTTTCACTTGATAAGTAAAATTTTAACCCTTTAAGAGTGAGAAATTAATTAGTGTGGATAAGTTTAAAATAAGTTAACTAAGGGGTTAAACTAACATATAAGGTTTAAAATACCATTTTAACCTATAAAAATTTTATTTTTTGGTGGTATTTTAATTATATCCCACATTATATTAAAATATATAACCATTTATAAGCATTTGTATTGAAAATAAATTTATTATATTTTAATATTTTAGTAAATTACAAGAGCTCGCCTCCCTCACTTATAAAAGGAACCCCTCCTTTCTCTTCTATAAACCAATTTAAGCGCTCTAGCTATACCAAACCCTTCCAAATTCACTTATCAACTTCCCTGTATATGAATAAGAGGTTTTTTATTCCTAAAAAGCCATTACAATGGTTCTTAAGAAGTGATATAAAGGTGGCCTATTGAAGAAGAGGTTATTCGAATGAATATTAAGAAAGGTGAGACTTGAGGTAAGGGATTTCTTACATCAATTTTATTTCTAGAATACATATGTCATATTCAGCACTTATTTATTTTTTGTGGAATATATACTTCTCCTTTTATATGTTCTATCATGAATCACCTTCTACTCATGATATTTAGTGTTTCATTTTATGATATCCTTTTTTGGGGTTTATGATTCAAAAGTTATCAAAGTTGAAAAGGTTTTATGTTACAACTTGATTATTTACCAGGATTTATTATGATTAAGATTCCCATGATGAAATTTCATAATAAAAATATCAATAATTATTATGAATTTAATTTTCATCTAGTTATTTCTAGAGATTATAGGTTTTCTTTTAATTTTCCTCTCTTTAAATACTCATGAGACCAAAAGAAAGCTTTTAATGAAAACTGACTTTATTTGTCTTTTTAGTCGATGCTCATTTTTCTTCCACATCCATGTTTTCTAACAAGGTCTTCAATAATGTTTTTAATATTATTCTATTATTTTTTAAATTATTTTTTACCCATTATTTACTTTTTTAAAAATGGTTTAAAAACAATCTTCTTGTTTCCTTCCAAATACGACACTTTTTGAATTTTTTACAAAAGTATGAAATGAATGGTTTATTTTAACTTATACAAAATGAATAGAATTTCTCACCAACATGACCAATAAATTATTTGAATCTTTATTTAAAAAATTTCAAGTTTCTTTTAAAATAAAATGTTTTCCTTAATATTTAGGATTTTTTCATATTTTAAATACGTTATTTCAATGTGAAAAGGGAATTTTCATTAGAAAATAATTCCATTAATTATTTTAAAGGAATTTTCATCTATGATAAAATATTTTAATGTTAATTATGTTTTACTAGGGTTATAATACAATTATACCATCCTTATTAATTCTTTATATGGTATAAAATTATGATAATGAGCTATTTATGAAATTTGATTATTTTACATAGGTAATGTTTTGAAGATATGAAGAATGAATTATCATATTATGAAATTTATATGAATGAATTATGAATATGTGATGGTTGGGTCCATTATATCCCTAAATTATATTATGTAAAGTGATATTTATATATCATGAGATGATGATGATAAATTTGGACTTGATTAAAAATATCTCTATTCACATATTGATGCACGAGTAGGGTTTCTTTCAACCCATGCTCATAAGAAAATGCATGGACATGATTGTGAATATTATTGTTCATATATTAATGTGTGTGTGTGTGTGGGATTTATTTATATATATTATTAAAGGAAAATGTGTAGAAATTATTGTGAATAGATTTGTGCACATTTTTATCCATGAGTATGAATTATTTCTAGCTAAGATCAAAATATTATTCATGGACATGATTGTATTTAACTATATTTCGAAGATTATGTTTTAGTGTGATCATGATGAAGCATATCTATATTATGATTTTTGGATGTTTATTCGTGATTGGAAACCCTTATTGATCATGATTCTATATATTAATTTATTTCAAAGCATATGATATATGTTTGTTTGGGCATAAATATTTTATGTGGAGAACATGTACTTGAATATGTTATCATACCCTTATGATCATCTTATACGCTAATGATTGATACCTCCCATGTTTACCCTTACTGAGAATCCAAGATCACCCCTTTAATGAGAATCCAAGCTCACCCTTTATTATGTTTCCCTTCCCTTGGATATAAATAATAGTTGTACATATGATATGTCTAAGAAGTGTTCTGGTTATAGATAACTATGTGGGAGATGATGTATATATTTTGAAAACTGGTTTTTTATGTATCCAAATATTTGATGACACTAAACCTTTATTATCCCTAGGAAAGTATTTGTAAAGTAAATCGGAATTTATATAACAATATTTAATATTTATTTTTGAAAACTACGGGTTGATATAGTTATTTTAATGGTAACTTATAGTGGTATTAAAATGGAAGGAATTAAAAAATGAGTAGAATAGAAGTTTAAAACAAAACTCAAACTAACAGTTTAAAAAATGAATAACTCTTTAAAGAATATAATAAAAACATAGGTTAAAACCAAACTGTAAGGTTTATATTTAGAGTATATTCAAGTATTATTTTTCTTCTTATCCTCATAAAACCTAAAATTAAACCATTCGACAGGTTCTTTCTATCTATTACCTCATAGTCCCTTGACTTTGTATGTTTTGGTTGCAATGGAAGCATGAAATTGGGGATGTGATAATTAAAATTTATCTTAATTTCAATTTCTCAGAACCTCAATAGAGGATATTTTATGTTAAATTTATAATTAATTTATTTTGTTTTAAAGAAACAAATTACCTCATTTTAGGATTCTTTCTTCGTAGTTGATGTTAGTTGTTTGAAAAGACCCTTTCAAATTGACTTTGTTGAAATTGAAAGGATCAGAGGGTAGAATCCCTATAGTAGTGATCCACACATGATATAAATGATTTATGACCAACACCACTAGATATCCATGTGATATCATGGTGAATAAAATGTATTTCTTTGTTCGTTCTTGATCGCTCATTCTTTAATCTTGAAGAAATATCTCTTGTGTTCTTATTCTTGGGAGGGTTAGAGATGGAGGAGTCAAAATAGATTTTCTTGTGCCTAAAAATTCTCCCTTTTTTGATTACCTACACAATAGACATAACATATTATTTATAGAGGTAGGGTTTAGGTTATAATATTATTTAATTGCATAATTACCCTTAAACAATATTAAAACCTTTAATAAACCCCATGTACAAAATAATAATATAATTATTATTTTGTGGTGTGTTCCATATTACGCAAATTATAAATAATATTTATGGGTTTATAAATAACCATTTTTTACCAGACATAGTCTTGTTCCATTTGAAATCCTCAATATTTATTTAAAACTCGAATAAATATTTTATTCATAAATAAATATTTCATTCACATATCGGAAAATAAATATTTATTAAATATTCAATAAAATAAATAAATAAATTTTTATTCACAAGATGATGAATAAATATTTATTTAATTTACACAATCAATATAAAATGAATAAAATTATTCCTCAATATTAACAACAATATTTATTTCATTAATTAAATTCAATTACAATTTAATAGAGGTAAATGTAAATACTTTGTGTGTGACCCTCTAGGATTCATTCTCATTAAAATTAGGCGGGCTTGCCTAAATTCCAAGACTAATGTCTATAAAAAGGTCAAGGAACCCAAGAGAAATAACTTAATGTTGGAATGGTGACAACAATATATGAACACTCACTATGTCATATATTCCCTTTGTCACAATATCTCATCAATAAGATCACATGATGTTTTCATAAAACTAATTACTCAATACATCTTTCTTTGACTATCTGAAATAAAAATGTCAATACACCAGGGCCATGGAATTCAAAAAATAGTTATATTCTAATAAAAGGTATGAGATATAGAATCCTATAATTATGGAAGAAAAAAAAATCCTTTATTGACTTATCCATTAATGACAAGTTTAGCATGACACACCCAATGTACCCTGCTTCTTTCAAACATATGGAATGATAATTGTTTTTGTAAATTTGATTGAGTGATTCATGAAATGGAATAATTGTAATATTAAAGTCTAAGGATCATTACACATTCCTGTAGATAAGAATATCTGATGACACCAAAACATGAAGAATTCCTACCAACATGTCTATTTTCATAATATCCCATCTTAGAGATTACCAAGTGAGAACTTCATTAGTGGAAGCATCATCTACTTACAAGTAATCTCACATGAAGGTCTATATATTATGTGTCCCATCATTGTTTTTTATCCATATAACTATATTATTATTTTTTTATAACACTTCAAGGTTAGAATCATAGTGGATAACTTATATGACCTTAACAATGTGAAAAATACTCTAGGTAATTATTATATTAAATTCATATAGAAAAATGAACAATATGTAATAATATATTTAATTATTATTAAATACATAAAATACATATGTAATCTAATTAAAAATAGTTGGTCCTAGGACACTTACTATAAAAAACTCCCACTTTTACTAGTTCCAACTACCTAGTACTTTTATTCTGCTAGAACTCACATGACAATCATATTTCTTTTGAGTTAAGGCTTTAGTCAAGTGGTTCTCCACAATGTCTTCCATGGAATGATTTCTGACTTCAACCTCACCTCTCTAAAAAAAATCCCTATATAGATGATGATTTTAAATTATATGCTTCATCCACTAATTTGAAAATTGATACTTTGTGAGATCAACCACTTTAGTATTATCACAATAGAGTGGGATTGGATCTTTATATCTAGGTACCATGTTAAGATCTTGAAAAAAGTTGGGTAACCATACTACTTCCTTATCTTCGTCAGAAGCCATAATATACTCATATTACACTATATAGTATTTGACCATAGCCTACATTGATCTCTTATAGCTCACAAAAACTCCATTTAGAGTGAATATGTATCTTGTTTTTGACTTCATTCCATCTTGATATATTTGTAAATTCACATCTACATATCCTCTCATGACAAGTTTCTTATCTCGTCCAGAGACTAGGAACATATCCTTAGTATGCCTCAGATAACTAAGAACAATCTTAACCACCATCCAATGGTTTTCACCTAGATCATCTTGAAATCTTCCTACCCCACTCAATAGATAGGAAACATTTAGCCTAGTATATATCATATCTTACATGACTGACCCAATCGGTGATGCGTATGGAATCCTTGAAATTCACATTCATTCTTTATGTATTTAAGGGAATATTTTCTTAGAAATGTGAATACCATGTGAAATTGGAAACAATACCCTCTTGGACTATTCAATACGAAATATCTTTAGCATCTTTTTAATATATATACCTTGAATTAGGTCGAGTAGTCTCCTAGATCTATCACGATGGATCATGATCCCAAGAATATATGCTGACAGACCTATTTATTTCATGGAGAAGTATTTATTCAACCGCACCTTACGAGACTATAAGACTATAATTTAATTTCTAATAAGTAACATGTCATTGACATATACTATTACAGAAATGACCACACTTCTACTAAAACATTTATAGATATACATCTCTCATTTATCCTTTATGAATTCAAATTCTGTTATGGCCTCATAAAAATGAATGTTACATGACCCAAATTATTAATTTAATACAATAATGGATCTTTTCAACTTTAATACCTTGTTGGAATCTTTTTGAGTTAAAAACCCATTAGGTTGTTTTATATAGATATCTTCCGGAAGGTTCCCATTTGGTAAGGATATTTTGAAATCCATTTTTAAAATATTCTAACAATGGAAAGATAGAAATTAAATTTTAATTCTAATGGATTTAAGAATTTAAATTGGAGAAAATGTTTCTTTATATTCAATTCCATGATGTTGTTTAAAAATACTTGGAACGAGTCGTTCCTTATAGGTACTAAATTATCCTTATATGTCCAGTTTCTTATTGAATACCCATTTACAAAAAATGGGATTAACATATAATGATTGGTATAACAAAATACAAACCTTGTTTTGGTATATGGAATTGAATTTAGATTTCATTTCTTCCATCTAATTGGAAACATCTATGCCACTTACTACTTCCTTGTAGGTCATGTGATTATTATTATCAACTGATAATGTGTCATGATCCTCTGTGACTAGAAAACTGTAATGTTCCGGTTCTCTAACCTATATTGTACTCATATGTTGTAATGCCCCGACCCTAGTTACATAGATTTAGTGCATCATTACATAACATTGGAATGATACAAGGAATCATGTCCCTAAAGAACGATTAGTTTAGTAGCCTTAGAAGTACTAAATACATTCATATATTTTACATTACATCATGAAATAAAAATATCAACAAATTTTGTCCCCTTTGAACACACTTATATACTTAGCCTATAACTATAGGTCAACCATTAAATACTTCTTCACATCCTGGAAAAAATAATACATAGAAAGGGGTGATCTCAGATGCTCAGTAAGGATAACAATATAGCGGAAACTTTGATAAATAAGCATAAACATTTAAGGAAATGTATAAGACTAAAACAAAAGCCTTTTAAACTTAAAATTCAACATAATAAGTCAAATATAAAATGAAATATTTCCATTTACTTATTCAAATGGATATTATACTAGTTGAATAATCACAAGTAATTTCAATATCCAATTTCATAATGATAAAATGCATAATTCCAGACTTCATAACCACATAGTCAAGTACTTGTGCCAAGACTACAAATAAGATTTTTCCAAGGCCTTGTGCCAAGAAACTAGTTTGTCTCATGAGACCTACCGATGCAGCGTGGAGCTATATCGGGCTCCACCGATCACTTACTAAGTCCAATGAATTCCTCATATGAAAAGGTTTAAACATAACATAAACATTTGTATTAAAACTAGCATATGAAATGTCAATAATTTTTCCATAAACCATGAATGGTATAAAAATAACACATCAACAGTAAAACATTTCACAAAACCTTCAATAAAATATGGAAGATTTCTATCATAATAAATCAACTTAAAAAAATCTTAAAATCCATCAAAAGGATGTTGACATTGATGAAATCAAAAATTGTTTTTAGAGAAATATCTCTTTCAATTTTGAAATCATTTAAAAGTAATATAATTATAAAAGAAAACATTTATTTTGAAAATATTATTATAATCTTGTAAGGTAAGCTTCGATGATGTTATAATGGAGAAAAATAGCCGCACACTCCGTATAAGTTAAAAAAAACATTCTTACCCTAAGTTTTTCAAAAAGGTCATAAAGTACCTTGTTTGGAAAATGACGGAAAGATTCATTTAAAAAAATATAAGTTAAAATAAGGGTATAAATGAATTTAACCCATTTTCTAGTAAATAGTAATAATATTTTGAAATAAAGTTTTAAGAAAACACGGATGCAGATGATAAAAAGGTATCAGTAGATACTTACGTAAAAACAACCTCGGATAATAATTAAATTGTGAAATTAACCCTTACCTTGTACGTTTCCTTGGTCGAGGGTAATTTAACCTCCTATATAATAGTTAAATAATTGTTATTAAATTATAAAAGAACCATATACATCAATATGATATCATATATGATCTTCTAATGTTGCTTTGTTAAAAATATTTTAGTAGTATCATTGTTTTGGGTGTTAACTGATTTGTTTTCCTTTATATGATTGGTTACATAAGACATGTTTGTTATTAATAGGATGTATTTGATTCATATACATAATTATATTATGTTCATAAACATTATTTTGAATCATAAAATGAAAATTATTCTTGAATGATTACATGGGGAATGAATCTCATTTCGTTCATGGAGACGGTAATCCGAACGTACGTACGAGTGACAATATCATTATATTGATGGAGAAATCATATGTAATTAGATGGTATATCATATATAAAGAATAATTAACATGTTATATTTATTATTTACATCATTTATACTCATTATTATGCCCATACAAAAATGAAGTGTTTGAATAACAAACTACACCACGACGTGGAGACGGTAAGCCGTACGTATGCACGTATGGTGACTTTGTCATTTATAGGATGGATAGAATAACGAATATGGTTGTAACATAATTATAATAACATCACAGTATGTAGAAGGTATTTTATTTATTATTTTTGTATGGAAACAACAAAGAAAGAGGAAGTGGAAGAAGAAAAGAACTTGAAAGAGGGTGGTGAAATTATTACCTCTACCTTGGGTGTTTCCTTTTTGAGTTGATAAAAAGGGATCCATAGGCTGGATTTATGATCAAAGTAAGGCCTCTAGGTTCAAGTGAGATAATTTGGGAGGATATTTGGGCAGGTGTTTGCTGAGCCAAATGGATTTGGAGGTTTGAAATTAAGATAAGGGGAAGTTCCCTTTTATAAGAGAGTTGAGGGCCACTTTAGGAAAATCTTGAAATATTATTTTATAATAAAGTCATTTTAGATATCTAATGGATCCAAAATGAATTATTTAGAGTATAAGGTGAGTATGGGTTGAAAACCACTAAATAAATAGGTTTTATACAGGTTAATTCATCAAATTAACCTTATTTATATTTAACTCTTAGTTAAATTGTTTTACATTTACCATGTCTCTTTGTATTTTTATATTATATGGTTAATAAACTTACTATAACAAGTCAAGGGAAACCCATGTGGTTAATTATTAATATATATAAACTTATCTAAGTCCTTTATCCTAACATTATATTTTTAGGAATATTATATCAATTAATAATATAGTATTTGTTTTAAAAACTCAATTATGTAAATTTTGAAACTATTTAGTATTTGATTTTTCTAAAAGCCATAAAAACTTTATCAATTCGAATAAAATTTATTTAACCAACCCTAACATGTCATATTAACCAAGAAAATTAGTGTAATTCATAATAAGTCTCAATTTACATTTATTTGGATATTTATAATATCATTTATTTTAATATTTCATTAATAAGGTAATTACTGCATCATCATTGTGTCATAAATAAATTAAATTATATAATGTATAAAAATTATAAATAAAATAACATTATGTAGGAAATATTTTTATATTTATAATGAATATTTATAGCTGATTTTATATTGTGTGTAACCCTATATTAAAAATGGTTTAGTTATTAAACTTTGAATTTAACTCTTTTAACTATTTTTTAAATAAAATGATAATAAATGTCCTAATCTAATCCAGTTGGACCAAAGAGGATCATATTTTATTAATATGGTTTTTTTTGTCGAATTATACTTATACAATTTAATTAGTACGTGTGTTAGGGTAATTATGATATCATATTTACTCTTAATTACCCTATTTAATTTTAATCGTGGTAAATAAAAGTCAAAAGATACTATTCACCAAAAATTATTTTCAACTTATTGAACCACATTTTATTTACTAATATTAACCATGTTTCTTGGATTTTTTAAATTCAGCTCACAGAAGTTGTAAAATTATGTTTTATGCAAATTTCCAAATGCTCCAAAAAGGTGGGTAAAAGACAATAAAAAGATTGATAAATTTTTTATATATCTAAACTTATTATAAAATGAATCCAATGAATTAAATTGAAATTATATAAGTATTATGTATCTATTTTGACCTGAAATGAATTTAAATAAAATAAATAATTATTTAAATAAGAAGTCAATTTTAAACAATAACTCAGAGTTTTTCACTATTCATAAAAAATTGAATGTTTTCAGAAAAATGCCAAAAATTTACCCTAAGATAATTTAGATATTACAAATCCAAAAATGGGTGAGAAGATGTTATGATAAACCTCTTATTCTTTCCCTCTACTGGCGGCGACATCGTCTGGTTCGGCTCCTCCCCCCTTTGCGGGGGAGGGAGAATCATCGTTTCTCAGGATATCAAGGTCTTCGTTCCAACCCTTCTCCAATCCCAACTTTCTCCCCCCATTTCCGAAAGCATTCGTGAGCCCTAAAGTTCCGGATCTTTTGTATGGAAACCCTAATCTTCAGATTTTGACATCTGAGTTCATGGAAACCTCTTCGTTGCAGAATATCACTCTCGTTGCTCGCTTCATACAGAGGAGACCTTCCATCGATGCGTTCGACCGGTTTGTCTTCTCCTCTTGGGATCTTCAAGAAAGGGAGACCAACGGGGTGCTAGAAAGACAACATATTATGATCCGGTTTGAGTCAGAAGAGGGCCTCATTCAAGCTTGGTCAAGAGATCCTTGCAGTTGCAATGGTATTAGGTTTTTTCTTCTTCGTTGGTTGTTTGATTTTCATATGAAACAGGATTCTCCCTCAGCTGCGGTTTGGGTCAGTTTTCCTAATCTCCCCTTACCTTTTCAGAATCCATATGTTATAAGAATGTTGGGTAATCTTGTGGGTAGATTCCTGTGTGTGGATAGCCGCACTAAAGTGGTGTGCCATCTGATTAACCCTCATGTTTGTGTTGAGGTATATGCTTCTAGGGTACCATTTGAGTTTGTTTGGATTACAATTGTCGAGGAATATAGGTGTAAATAACAGGTTGTTTATGATAATTGGTATGATTTTTTCTTAACTTGCAACCGTTTTGGACATCTTCCGGGGAGATGTCGAAGAGATTCATCATCTCAGGTGCTAAAACCTTGGCGTTGGGAGTACCAGGACTCAGTTAGAAGGGAGGATACAATAGGGATTACCCCTATGACACAGCAGATGGTAGGTCAGGAGTTGAGGACAAATGATATGGATGGGGAAAATGAAGGTTCCCAATCGCTGGGTCCTTTAGTTAAGTAACTCGCTAAAGGGGTTGGCAAGGATTCTGATAGTCATGGTGATAACACATCCTTGACGGATGTCATGAAAACTCAATGCAATCGGGAGGTTCCTGATACAGGCAATATCCAGAGACAAGATAATTCTAATAATAGGAGTTATCAAATGAATGGTGACCCATCCAGTGAGAAGACTTTGAGTGATCATCATCTAAGTGATGCTTTGGATATGAGGGATCAGAGGGCGGAAAGTAAAAAAGGTGACTTGGCAGTGGCTTTGGGTAGGAATGGGAGAAGCCAAGATAGTGGGGGACCAGGTGTTTCATCTACACCTTTGTTTCCGTTGAGTAACAGGTTCTAGGGACTTGCTGAGGAGGGTATGGATGTTGTTTCAATGGAGCAGGATGAACCCTTGGTGATCAGTATGCAGGATTTTGTGGTAGGAGAAGCTGACCGTGAGGTTTCCGGTAAGGGTTTGTAGGAATCCACTGTGGAAAATACATCTTACCGGCAGTGTAAACCGGCCGACTTGGGATGTGTTCTTTAGGGGAAAGGAAAAGGACCAGTTAAGCATGATGGCATCGCGGGAATTTATATGTGTGATATTGACTGCAACACGCCTGATCAGAGGAGAGGAAGATATGTGGAGGGCAATTAATTAACCTCGGACAGCTTTCTTGGGAGGAAAAGGATGCTTCCCAGATATGACAAGGAGAATAGAGGTGATATGTTCAATCATTCCTTTAGTTATATAGTGAAAGGTGGAGACAGAACCAGGACTGATGAGGGAGGATCGACTTCTGCTACTCCAAAAAGAAAAGGAAGGAAGGATTACTTCTATATGCCTCATCCTTTGTGCACCAAAGCCTCCTTTAAGCAGGACCATGGTGTGTCCCTGGATTTCAAGAAAGGAAGCTTGTCCAAGCAAGATGGTTTTGGGTGAATCACTCTGGATGATGTGAGGTGGTACTATGCTGGTGATTTCATGAGGCGTTCAAATATGGTTTCTAAATGGGGAATGACCACTACGGAGGGGAGTTCATGCGCTGGTGGAGATGATGGGTATGTAAATTATGAATTTTAGTTTTTGTTGCCTGTTTGGGTGTTTTTTTGCTTCTTCAACTTTGGAGGGGCTTTGGTTGTGCTTTTTGGGATTGAATGTGTCTTTGGGTTTCTCACTTTTCCTAAAAGTGTTTGAAAATAATAAAATATTATTTCAGCGTCCAAATCCAAAGATGAAGTCCATTTTGAAAGATAAAATTTATAAAATTTTAAAAAGTGGGTATTACTGTTCCTAATGGAAAATTTGATTGGTTGTGGTGTGTTTGAACTCGAAGTTGCGTATAACACAAGTTATTGTATTATTCAAAGGGAAATGTACCATGGAAGTTTAGGTTGTTAAATTATCCCCTCCTTAATATAATTTCACCCTCAAAATATCTATAATATCGCTGCATAAAAATATTCGGGTGGTTCTTCATCATAAGTTCCTCGAGTTCCCACGTTGCCTCTTCCATCTTATGGTTTCCCCATAGTTCTTTTACCAGACAATTCGTCCAGTTTCTCAATACTTTTTCTCTTGTATCAAGAATCTTGACAGGCTCTTCACAATAAGAAATATTAGGTTCCAGTTCAATTTCCTCATAGGAGCGTACATGCATTGGGTTTGACATGTATTATCACAACAGTGATACGTGGAACACATCGTGAACTTTTGAGAGACTTGGAGGAATGTACAAACGATAAGCTACGACCCCAATTTGTTCTAGAATTTTGAAAGTTCCAATGTACCTGAGACTTAATTTACCATTCTTACTGAATCATATAACTTCCATCAATGGAGATACCTTCAAGAAAACATGATCTCCTACCTGAAATTCCAAATCTTTCCTTCAGTTATCGACATAGCTCTTCTGCCAACTTTGATCTTCTTTGATGTGGGTTTGGATAAACTTCACCTTTTCCATCATTACTTCAACAAGTTCTGGGCCTATGCATTTTCTTTCACCAACATCATCCCAACAAGTTGGTGTACAAAATCTCTTTCCATATAACTCTTCATATGGTGCAATCTGAATACTTGAATGGAAGCTATTATTATCGGAAAATTCTACCAGAGGTAAATATTGATCCCACATACCTTGAAAGTCAAGTGAGAAAGATCTCAACATGTCTTCTAAGGTTTGAATAGTTAGTTATGAGTTTCCATTAGATTGATGGTGGTTGGAAGTGCTCAAACGAAGTTCAGTATCCAACGTTTTCTGAAGACGTTTCCAGAATCTTGATGTAAAATGGGGATCATGATCAGAAATAATCAAAAGAGGTACACCATGGAGTCTTAAAACATCATTAATATATAGTCTTGCTATACATTCAAGCAGTAAATCTTATCTTATAGCAAGAAACTGTGATGATTGTGTAAGACGATAAAAAATGAACCATATTAGATCATTCCTTCTAGGAGTCTTTTGTAGCCCGATGAAAAAGTCCATCATAATATTATCCCATTTCCACTCAGGTATGAAAAGAGGTTGCATGAATCCTCTAGCGTGTTTCCTTCCATCTTTCACTTGTTGACAAACCACACATATTGACACAGAATAATCAATCTCCCTCTTTATGTTGTCCCACCAAAAATGTTCCTTAAAATATCTATACATCTTGGTTCTCCCAAGGTGTATAGAGAAATTGGAGCTATGAGCATCATCCAACAATTCCCTTTTTAGATCAGGTATATCGGTAACACAAAGTCTCTTCCCAAATTTCAAAATTCCATCTTTATATATGAATTTGACCAATCTTACTCCTTAGGTTACGTATATAATCTGATACATGATTTTTTAACCTTGTAAGGTTAGCCTCATACGTTGCGATATTCTCATCCTCCTTTTGGCTCAGACTGAGAGATTTCATTTCCATATCTGCTTGATGGTCATAAGGGTAATATTTTTCTAAGAGAATCTCTTTAAAATCTCTCTATTGCTTGTTTGATACTTCTTCATCTTCCTTTGTGTTTTGGATTAATAACCACCATTGATCTACATATCCTGTGAGGCGATAAACTTCCATGGAAACTTTTCCCTTTCACTACTCCCCAAAGCATGAAATATTTACTCTAAGGAACTTATACATTGCTTGGATACAAATGGATTTATTGTCCCATTGAATTTTGGTGGTTGTTTCCTCATGAATCGTTCTAACATTGATCCTCCATATTGTGGATCCAAGTGCTCCTTACGGGTAAGGTTATTATTCATAACCTGTGTGAGTTGTCTGAGTATGGTGATAAGCTAATCACCACTAGTTGCATCACCGATTACATAATAATTATCTTCAGTAGGAGGGAAATCCCTACATGGATTACGTGCATTGATACGGTTTCCATTCCTTCCACTAGGTTCCATTTCTAAACAATGGAAAACAATAGATTAGTTTATGAACCGTAATACATAATTACAAACATGTAAAACACTTATCATAAATAGAATAGTTTATGGATATAATCAATAATAATAAAAAAAAAGTCTTTTAGGAATTATATAAATATAAATCCTTCATAACAGTTTATAAAGAAAATGTGAATTGTCCTAAGCACATCCCTTGGGAGTGTCGTAACCAAGAGTGCAGTAAGGCCTGTTGTCGTGCACTAATTCCCGTTCGAGTCTAGCTCAAAGTGGTAATTTTAGGTTTTACCCTTAGGAAAATCTGTGCCAGAGACACATCTACCAGCTCGTATCCGGAAAGGGATGTATTTCTTGGAAATCTCAAAAAATATCTACAATACCAAAATTATAGGAAGTTATTCCATAATAATCCTCAAAGTCTATCTTAGGATAGTGTTCTCTAATCAGAGTTTTTCTAAATCTAGTTTCCAAGGTTTGTACTGAACTTCCTCTGATACCAACTATTACACCATGACACCAGTTACCCAGATTTAGTGCATTATTATATAACATTGGCATGATAAAAGGAATCATGCCCCAAAATACTGATTAGTTTAGTAGCCTTGGAAGTACTAAATACCTTCAAAAGTTTTACAATACATCATGAAATAAAAACATCAACAACATTTGGTCCACTTTGAACATACTTATATCCTTAGCCTATCCCTGCAAGTCAACTATTAAATACCTCTTCACATCCTAGGAAAAATAAAAAATAGAAAGTGGTGAGCTCAGATGCTTAGTAAGGATAACAATATAGAGAAAACTTTCATAAATAAGCATAAAAATTTAAGGCAATGTATAAGACTAAAACAAAAGCCTTTTAAACTTAAACTTTATCATAATATTAAAAAGATAAAATCAAATAATTCCATTTAATTATTCACATGGATAATCTACTAGTCATATAATCACATGCAATTTCAATTTCCAATTTCATAATGATGGAATACATAATCCTAGACTTCATAACCACATTGTCAAGGACTTGTGCCAGGACTACAAATACGATTTTTCCAAGGACTTGTTCCAAGACACTAGTTTGTCTCATGAGACCTACCAATGCATCAAGGATCTATAGCAGGATCCACCCATCACTAACTAAGTCCAATTCATTCCCCATATGAAAAGGTTTAAACATAACATAAACATTCATATTAAAACTAGCATAAGAAATGTCAATACTTTATCCATAAACCATTAATGGTATAAAAATAACACATCCATAGTCAAACATATCACAAAACCTTCAATACAATATGTAAGATTTGTATCATAATAAATCAACTTCAAAAAGCATAAAATCCATCAAAAGGATGTTGACATAGATGAAATCAAAACTTTTTTTAGAGAAATATCTATTTCTATTTGGAAATCATTTAAAAGTAATATAATTATAAAATAAAAAATTTATTTTTAAAATATTCTTATAATATTATGAGGGAATCTTTAACTATGTTATAATGGTGGAAAATATCTACACCCGTTGTATAAGTTAAAAAAACATTCTTACCTTAATTTTGTCGAAAAGGTCATAAAGTACCTTGTTTAGAAAATGACAAAAAGATTTATTTCAAAACATATTAAGTCAAATAAGGGTATAAATGACTTTAACCCATTGTTTAGTAAATATTAAAAATGTTTTGAAATACATTTTTACGAAAACACATATATGGATGATAAAGAGGTCTCAGTAGATACTTACATAAAAACAACCTCGGATAATAAAGAGATTGTAAAATTAACCCCTACCTTGTAATTTTCCTTGGTCTAGGGTAAGTTAGTCTCCTGTATAATAGTTAAATCATTGTTATTAAATTATAAAAGAACCATATACATAAATATGATATTATATATGATCTTATAATATTGCTTTGTTAATAATATTTTAGTAGTATCATTGTTTTGGGTGTTAACTGATTCGTTTTCCTTTATATGCTTGGTTACGTGAGCCATGTTTGTTATGAATAGGATGAATTTGATTCATATATAGAATTATATTATATTCATAAACATTATTTTGAATCATAAACTGAAAATTATTCTTGAATGATTATGATGGGGAATGAATCTCATCGCCTTCGTGGAGACGGTAATCTGTACGTATGCACGAGCAACAATATCATCATATTGATGGAGAAATAATATGTAATTGGATGGTATATCATATATACAGAATCATTAACATGTTATATTTATTATTTAAATCAGTTATACTCATTATTATAGCCATCCAAATAATGAAGCGTTTGAATAACAAATTACACCACGACGTGGAGACGGTAAGCCGTACATACGCACACATGGTGACTTTGTCATTTGTAGGATGGATAGAATAATGAATATGATTGTACCATATTTATAATAACATCACAGTATGTAGAAGGTACAAGATTTATTATTTTGGTATGTAAATAACAAAGAAAGAGGAAGTGGAAGAAGAAAAGAACTTGAAAGAGGGTGGTGAAATTTTTACCTCCACATCGGGTGTCTCCTTTTGAGTTGATCAAAAGGGATCCTTAGTTGGTTTTATGATCAAAGTAAGGCCTATAGGTTGAATTAAGGGAATTTTGGAGGTTATATGGTTAGGTTTTGGCCAAGACAAATGGATTTGGATGTGTAAAATTAAGATAATGGGAAGTGCCCGTTTATAAGTGAGGCGAGGGTTACTTTAGAAAAATATGGAAATATTATTTTATAATAAAATAATTTTCAGTTTATATTGAATAAAAAATGAATTATTTCGAGGATAAGGTGAATATTGGTTGAAAAAATATCAACCAATAGGTTTTAGACAGGTTTAGGTCATCATATTAACCTTATCTTTTAGATTTAACTCTAAATTATATAGTTTGACATTTACTATGTCTCTTTGTATTTTTATATTATATGGTTAATAAAAATACAATAACAAGAAAAGGGAACCCCATGTGGTTAACTATTAATATATATAACTTTATATAAGTCCTTTGGAAGAACCTTAGATTTTTATTAATATTATATCAATTAATAATATAGTATTTGTTTTAAAAACTCAATTATTTCAATTTTGACACTATTTAGTATTTTATTTTTATGAAAGTTATAAAAACATTATCACTTTGAATAAAATTTATTTAAATAACCTTAACATGTCATATTAACCTATAAAATTAGTTTAATTCATAAAAAGTCTCAATTTACATTTATTTGGGTATTTATAATATCAATTATTTTAATATTTCATTAATAAGGTAATTGCTTCATCATCATTGTGTCATAAATAAATTAAATTAATGTCTAAAAGTTATATATAAAATAATATTGTGTAGGAAATATTTTTAGCTTTCTAATTAATATTTATAGTCAAATTTATATTGTGTATAACCCTATATTAAAAATTGTTTAGCAATTAAACTTTTAATTTAACTCTTCTAACTCTTCTTTAAATAAAATAATAATAAATGTCCTAATATAATCCAAGTGGACCAAAGAGGATCATATTTTATTCCTAATGTTGTTTCTGGTGGAATTATACTTATCCAATATAATTAGGACATGTGTTGCGGTAATAATGATATCATTTTTACCCTTGATTACCATATTTACTTTTAACCCTGGTAAATAAAAGTCAAAAGTTACTATTCACCAAAAATTATTTTCATCTTATTGAACCACAATTTACTTACTGATATTAACAGTGTCTCTTGGATTTTTGAAATTCAAATCAAAGAAATGATAAAATTAAGTTTTATGCAAATTTGCTAATGCTCATTGGAGGTGGGTAAAAGATGGTAAAAAGTTAGATAAATTTTTTAAATATCTAAACTTATTATAAAATGAAAACAATTAATTAAATTGAACTTATATAGGTATTATGTGTCTATTTTGACCTAAAATAAATTTAAATAAAATAAATAATTATTTAAATAAAAATTCGGTTTTAAACAATAACGCAATGTTTTTCACTATTCATCAAAAATTGAATGTTTTTAGAAAAATAAAAAAAATCACCCTAAGATAATTTCGATATTCTGAATCTAAAAAAGAAGCCCATTTTGAAAGATAAAATTTATAAATTTTCAGAAAGTGGGTATTACTATTTATAACGGCTAGTTTGATTGGTTGTGGTGTGTTTTAACTCGATGTTGCATACAACACAAGTTATTTTATTATTCAAAGGGAAACGTACCGTGGAAGCTTGGGATGTTACATTATCCCCTCCTTAAAATAATTTCTTCCACAAAATTTCTAGAATATTACTGCATAAAAATATTCAGGTGGTTCTTCATCATATGTTCCTTGGGTTCCCACGTTGCCTCTTCCATCTTATGGTTTCTCAATAGAACTTTTACCAGATGAGTCGTCCTGTTTTTTAGAACTTGTTCCCTTGTATCAAGAATATTGACACGCTCTTCACAATAAGACAGATCGAGTTCCAGTTCAATTTCCTCATAGGTGCGTACATGCATTGGGTCAGGCATATATTTTCTCAACAGTGATACATGGATCACATCGTGAACTTTAGAGAGACTCAGAGGCATTTCCAAATGATAAGCTACCTCAACATTTTGTTCTAGAATTTTTAATGGTCCAATGTACCTGGGACTTAATTTACCCTTCTTACCGAATCATATAACTCCCTTCCATTGAGATACCTTCAAGAAAACAAGATCTCTTACTTGAAATTACAAATCCTTCCTTCAGTTATCGGTATAGCTCTTCTACCTACTTTGATATTATTTGATGTGGTTTTGAATAAACTTCTCATTTTCCATCATTTCATCAACAAGTTATGGGATTACAAGTTTTCTTTCACCAAAATCATCCCAACATGTTGGTGTGCGGCATATCTTTCCATATAACGCTTCATATGGTGCCATCAGAATACTTGAATGGAAGCTATTGTTATAGGAAAATTCTATCAGAGGTAAATATTGATCTCACATACCTTGAAAGTCAAGTGAGAAAGATCTCAACATGTCTTATAAGGGTTGAATAGTCCATTTTGATGGTCCATCAGTTTGAGCGTGGTAGGCAATGCTCAAACGAAGTTCAGTATCCAGGGCTTTCTGGAGACTTTTCCAGAATCATGATGTAAAATGGGGATCACGATAAAAAACAATCGATAGAGGTACACCATGGATTCTTAAAACTTCATTAATATATATTCTTGGATACATTCAAGTGGTAAATCTTCTCTTATAGTAAGAAAATGAGCTAACTTAGTAAGACGATCAACAATGACCCATATTGCATCATTCCTTCTAGGAGTCTTTGGTATCCCCATGACAATGTCCATCGTAATATTATCCCATTTCCACTCAGGTATGGGAAGTGGTTTCATGAATCCTCTAGGATGTTGCCTTCCAGCGTTCACTTGTTGAAAAACTATACATCTTGACACAAAATCAGAAATCTTTCTCTTCATGTTGTCCCACTAAAAATGTTCCTTCAAATCTCTATACATCTTGGTTCTCCCAGGGTGTATAGAGAAACTGGAGCTATGAGAATCATCCAACAATTCCCTTTTTAGATCAGGTATATCAGGAACACAAAGTCTCTTCCCAAATTTCAAAATTCCATATTTATATATGAATTCGATCAATCTTACTCCTTGGGTAACATATATAATCAGCTTCATGCATTGCTAACCTTGTAAAGCTAGCCTCATACTTTGTGACATTCTTATCCTCCTTTTGACTTAGACTCGAAAATTTCATTTCCATATCCGATCAACGGTCACGAAAATAATATTTTTCTAAGAAAATCTCTTTAAACTCCCTTCATTCCATGTTTGATAATTCTTCATCTTCCTTTGTGTTTTGGATTAATAACCACCATTGATCTGCATCTCCTGTGAGGCGATAAACTGCCATGCCAACTTTTTCCCTTTATCTACTCCCCAAAGCGTGAAATATTTTCTCTAAGGAACTTATCCATTTCTTGGATACAAATGGATTTGTAGTTCCATTGAATGTTGGTGGTTTTTGACTCATGAATCAGTCTAACATTAATCCTCCATGTTGTGGATCAGGGTGCTAAATACGGGTAAGGTTATTATTCATAACCTATGTGAGTTGTCCCAGTATAGTGATAAGCTAATCACCACAAGTTTTATCACCAGTTACACTATAATTATCTTGAGTAGGATTGAAATACCTACATAGATTATGTGCATTGATACCGTTTTCATTCCTTCCACTAGGCGTCATTTCTAAACAATGGAATACAATATATTAGTTTATGAACCACGATACAAAATTCCAAACATACAAAACACTTAACATAAATTGAACAGTTTATTGATATAATCCATAATCATAAAAATGTTTTCTTTGAGGAAGTATACACTTATAAATCCTTCATAATCCTTTATAAAAAAATGTGAATTATCCTAAGCATATCCCATGGGAGTGTCGTAACCAAGAGTGCAACATGGCCCGTTGTCATGCACCAGTTCCCATTCGAGTCTAGCTCAAAGCGGTGTTTTCAGGTTTTACCCCTAGGTACATCTATGCCAGAGAAACCTCTACCTGATCGTATACAGAAAGGGATTTATTGCTTGTAAAATTCACAAAATCTCTATAATACCAAAATTCTAGGAAGTTCTTCTATACTAATCCTCAAATTCTATCTTAGGGCAGAGTTCTGTAATCAAAGTTTTTCTAAATCTAGTTTCCAAGGTTTGTACTAAACTTCATCTGATACCAACTGTATCGCCCTGACCCCAGTTACCCAGAATCAGTGCATTATTACATAACATTGACATGATACACGGAATCATGTCCCAAAGGACTAATTTGTTTAGTAGACTTGGAAGTACTAAATACATTCATAAGTTTTACATTACATCATGAAATAAAAACATCAACAAATTTTTTTCTACTTTTAACACACTTATATCCTTATAATATCCCTGTAGCTCCACCATTATATACTTTTTCACATCCTAGAAAAAATAAAACATAGAAAGGGGTGATCTCTAATGCTCAGTAAGGATAAAAATATAGAGGAAACTTTCATAAATAATCATAAAGATTTAAGGCAATGTATAAGACTAAAACAAAAGATTTTTAATCTTAAAATTAAATATAATATGGAAAAGATAAAATCAAATAATTCCATTTACTTATTCACATGGATATTCTACTAGTAGAATAATAACAATCAATTTCAATATCCAATTTCATAATGATGGAATGCAAAATGCCAGAATTCATAACCACATAGTCAAGGCGTTTTTCCAAAACTATAAATAAGATTTTTTCAAGGCATTATGACAAGACACTAGTTTGTCTCATGAGACCTACCAATGCATCAAAGAGTTATAGCAGGCTCCTCTAGTCACTTACTATGTCCAATTCATTTCTCATATGAAAAGGTTTAAACATAACATAAACATTGTTATTAAAACTAGCATATTAAATGTCAATAATTTATCCATAAAACTTGAATGGTATAAAAATAACACATCCACAATAAGACATATCACAAATCCTTCAATACAATATGTAAGATTTGTATCATAATAAATCAACTTCAAACAACCTTAAAATGCATCAAAAGGATGTTGACTTAGATGCAATCAAAACTTTTTTTAGAGAAATGTATCTTTCTACTTTGAAATAATTTAAAAGTCATATAATTATAAAAGAAAACATTTATTTTTAAAAAAAATTTATAATATTGTAAGGGAAGCTTCGACGATGTTATAATGGCTGAAAATAGCGGCACCCACCGTATAAGTTAAAAAATCATTCTTACCTTAATTTTTGTCAAAAAGGTTATAAAGTACCTTGTTTGGAAAATGATGGAAAGATTAATTTCAAAAAATATAATGTCAAATAAGATTATAAATGAATTTAAACAATTTTATAGTAAATAGTAAATTTTTTTGAAATATATTTTTAAGAAAACATGGATGTGGATGATAAAGAGGTCCCATTAGATACTTACGTCAAAACAACCTCGGATAATAAAGAGATTGTGAAATTAACCATTACCTTGTACATTTCCTTAGTCGAGGGTACATTAACCTCCCATATAATACTTAAATCATTTTTATTAAATTATAAATGAACCATATACGTAAATATGATATCATATATGATATTCTAATATTTCTTTGTTAATAATATTTTAGTAGTATCATTGTTTTGGGTGTTAACTGATTCATTTTCCTTTATATGCTTGGTTACATAAGTCATGTTTGTTATGAATAGGATGTATTTGATTCATATAAATAATGATATTATGTTCATAAACATTATTTGTAATCATAAAACTAAAATTATTCTTGAATGATTATGATGGGGAATGAATCTCATCGCGTTCATGGAGACAGTAATCCGTACGTACGCACAAACAAAAATATCATTATATTGATGGTGAAATCATATTTAATTGGATGGTATATCATATATACAGAATCATTAACATGTTATATTTATTATTTACATCAGTTATACTCATTATTATACCTATACAAATAATGAAGTGTTTGAATAACAAACTACAACGTGACATGGAGACGGTAAGTCGTACGTACGCACATATGATGACTTTGTCATTTGAATGATGGATATGATAATTAATATGGTTGTACCATATTTATAATAACATAAAATTATGTATAAGGTACTGGAATTATTATTTTGGTATGGAAACAACAAAGAAAGAGGAAGTGGGAGAAGAAAAGAACTTGAAAGAGGGTGGTGAAATTATTACCTCTTCCTCGGGTGTTTCCTTTTGTGTTGATCAAAATGGCTCTTTAGGTTGAATTTATGATCAAAGTAAGGCCTCTAGGTTTAATTTAGGGAAGTTGGGAGGATATTTGGGCATGTTGTGGCTGATCCAAATGTATTTGGAGGTGTGAAAATAAGATAAGGGGAAGTGCCCTTTAATAAGAGAAGTGAGGGTCACTTTAGAAAAATATTGAAATATAATTTTATAATAAAATAATTTTTGATTTTTAATAGCTAAAAAATAAATTATTTATAGGATAAGGTGATTATGGTTCAAAAACCTCTCAACCAATAGGTTTTAGACATTTTTAAGTCATCATATAAACCTTATCTTTTAGATTTAACTCTTAGTTTAATAGTTTGACATTTACCATGTCTCTTTGTATTTTTATATTATATGGTTAACAAACTTACTATAACAAGCCAAGGGAACCAAATGTGGTTAAATATTAATGTATATAACCTTATCTAAGTCCTTCTTTAGAACCTTAGATTTTAATAATATTATATCAATTAATAATATAGTATTTGTTTTAAAAACTCAATTATGTCAATTTTGACACTATTTAGTATTTAATTTTTTTGAAAGCCATAAAAACTTTATCACTTAGAATAAAATTTATTTAACCAACACTAACATGTCATAGTGACCTATAAAATTAGTTTAATTCATCATAAGTCTCAATTTACATTTATTTGGATATTTATAATATCAATTATTTTAATATTTAATTAATAAGGTAATTTTTGCATCATCATTGTGTCATAAATAAATTAAATTATTTAATGCCTAAAAATTATAAATAAAATAAAATTATGTAGGAAATATTTTTATATTTATATGTTATATTTATAGTTGAATTTATATTGTGTGTTACCCTATATTAAAAATGGTTTAGTTATTAAACATTGAATTTAACTCTTTTAACTCTTCTTTAAATAAAATGATAATAAATGTCCTAATATAATCCATGTAGACCAAAGAGGATCATATATTATTAATAAGGCTGTTTTTGGTCGAATTATACTTATCCAATAGAATTAGGAAATGTGTTAGGGTAATTATGATATCTTTTGTACCCATAATTACCCTACTTACTTTTAACCGTGGTAAATAAGTCAAAAGTTACTATTCAAAAAAATTATTTCCATCTTATTAAAACACATTTTACTTACTAATATTAACTGTGTCTCTCTGATTTTTTAAATTCAACTCATAGAAGTGGTAAAATTGTGTTTTATGCAAATTTGTAAATGCTCCTAGGAGGTGGGTAAAAGACGGAAAAAAGTTTGATAAACATTTTATATATCTAAAATTATTATAAAATGACTCCAATGAATTAAATTGAACATATATAGGTATTATATATCTATTTTTACCTAAAAAAATTTAAATAAAATAAATAATTATTTAAATAAAAAGTCGGTTTTAAACAATAACCCAATGTTTTTCACTATTCATCAAAAAATTGAAAGTTTTCAAAAAAATACCAAAAATTCACCCTAAGATAATTTTGATGTTCCAAATCAAAAAATGAAGTCAATTTTGAAAGATAAAATTTATAAAATTTCAAAAAGTGGTTATTACTATTCATAACGGGTAGTTTGATTGGTTGTGGTGTGTTTGAACTCAAAGTTGCATACAAAACAAGTTATTGAATAATTCAAAGGGAAACGTACTGCGGAGGCTTGGAGTGTTACATATGTATTACTTTTGTATCCAGAAAATTTTCTCTTTTTATGGGGATTTGTGGAATCTATTCCTATACCAACAATTGTGTGCCTTGATCCTCAACTTCATCGAAGCCTATCTCACTCCCACTATCTCTTTTTGATATGTTCTCCCTATCAAGGAATAGATTGTATCATTACACTATAACCTTTTTTATGAGTGTTAATTTAGGTAATATCCCTTTGTTTCCTCAGGGTATCCTATAAAGGTACACTTTGTACCTCAGGGTTCATGTTTTTTACCTGAAGAGGCCTTAACTAATGCTTCTCTTCCCCAAACATGTAAATTCTAAAACCTGGGTTTTCTTCCACTCCAAAATTCATATGGAATACCATTTATCGATTTATTTGGTATTTGGTTTAGTATATGTTCTACTATTTGTAACATGTATCCCTAAAAGGATAATGGAATACTTTCATGACTCATCATTGATCTCACCATGTCCAACAAGGCGCAGTTCCACCTTGAACTTATACCATTACATTGAGGCGTATAAGGAGGAGTGAGTTAAGATAATGTCCCAAAATCCTATAAATAATCATTGAATTCTCGATTTAGATATTCTTCACCATGGGCTGAGTGGTGTTTATTAATATTTTTATCAATATGGTTCTCAAATTCATTATTGTATTCCTTAATTTTTTCAAAGTAATCCAACTTATAGCTCATTAAGTAGACTTATCCATATATACTAAAATCATTAATAATTGTTATGAAGTATGAGTACCATCACCTTGATTCAATAGAAAATGGTCCACAAATGTCTGTATGAACTAATTCTAGAGGCTCTTTGGCTCTTTCACGTTTCCCACTAAATGGGGATTTAGTTATTTTTTATTTTAAACAAGTGTGTGATACACCAAGTGGTTTTAGTTCAAAAGAATCTAAATATACATCTTTATGTAATTTAGTAATGTTATTTACATTCACATGACCTAGGAAGTGATGCTAAAGTTTGGTGTGGTATGATTCTTGCGAGGTTGTTTAATTATTGGTTTCCATTACTTGGTTTTTGTTGTCCAACACATCAATATTTTTATTTAAATGTGAATTACAATAATAAATGCTATATTTATAAAAGAAGAAAATTTTATTTCCAAATTTGAAAATAAAACCATTTGTATCTACCCTAGATTCTATTATAATGTTTCTAGTAATGGATGGAACATAATATAAACCTTTCAAAACCAAGATCATTTCTATTGATAATGTCAGGTGGTAGTCCCTATTAGTTAGAACAACAAGTTTTTCTCCATTGTATTCTTATAGATCTACCTACCCTCAATCAATTATTTTGAATCTACTCGGTTACTATATTTGAATAAATATGTGAGAACCACAAGTTGTTTCTAATACCCAATTTTTTGAAACAAATAGTTTACAATGAATAAAAAAACACCTAAAGCTTATACTTTATTCTTAGACTAGGTGCAGCTTTTCTTATAGTGAACCTTCTTTCCACATGATAAACAAATAGAATCTTATTTCATTTCTTTCCCCTTGATCTTTCTTTTCTTGTAAGGGAATTGTAAATAATCCTTGACTGTGGGAATTTTCTCTTGTCCTTTCCACTTGTTCACCATAAGTACTAAAGGATTTTCTCTCTTCATATCCTTATCCACTTGTAGAATAAGAGTGAGAAGATATGGAAGAGACTTCTCAATGTAGTTCGTATTAAAATTCACCACAAAACTAGAGAATATATGAGTAAGTGATGAAAGAATGAGATCAATGTGCCTTTCTTTTGGGAGTTTAAACCCCATAACCTCTACGTGATCTATGTAGCTAATGATCTTGACTGCATGAGGTCCAGCTGGGGAACCCTCAATAAGAGTACTCTGAAAAAGTGCTTCAGAAATCTATAACTAATCCTATCTCGATTTCTCCTAATATAGGCCACAAAAATGCTTGAGCATTCTATACACAACCATGTTTTTGTAAGGCTTCATGAACACACTAGACATAGATGAGAGCATAAAAAATTGAATGTTTACCTTGCTATTCTTATGTTTCACATAGAATAGGAACTCTTCATCACTCTCCTACTTGACAAGTTGATTAGGAAGTGAGCATTATAACATGAATATTTTTTTGTTTGTGGTGAAAAACAACTCAAGGGAATCTAGACCATTCCTAGAAGTTACTTCCAGTTATGATATGTTCTCTCTATAATATGGCTCATAGGGATAGTGGGGTTGAATTTTTTTTCCTTTTTTTAATAATTTAAAATAGAATATTATTAGTTTTTTTTCTTGATTACAAATTATGTGAGATATAATAAATTAATTTTTTTATTGAATCTCCCACTATTTTAACATACACCAATTACCATCACCATTGAATTTAGGATGTTCAGTTTCTAGGACATTCTAGTGAAAAGGATCCATATTCCCCTTTAAATAACCCAAACAAGAGTTGGAAAAACTATTTTAATGTATTTAGGTAGGTAGGTATTTTCCCAATTTAGAATTTAAACTCCTTGATCAGTTGAGTGGAATCC
Source organism: Viscum album (assembly GCA_963277665.1). Taxonomy (NCBI): domain Eukaryota; kingdom Viridiplantae; phylum Streptophyta; class Magnoliopsida; order Santalales; family Viscaceae; genus Viscum; species Viscum album. Next base: position 247,231,541 of record OY728129.1, read on the forward strand.
CCAATCCTGAAATCCTAACTTGGATTTCCTCAACACTTGCATCCAAATTACACAAAATCTAGAAAGGGATACTCCCCATTATGTAAAATGGTTATGTCACGACCCGTCCTCGGGGCCCGTGCCGTGACTACCCCAAGCCCGCCTTCCATAGGCAAGGGGCCGGCGATTAGCACTGAAGGCGTAAATCTCGATAACTGGGAAGGCATTGCCTTTATAAAAGAAAACAAGCACCACAGAGTACAAGCGGAAGCAAAACACTAAGTACAAAAGAAAAGATGAAAAGTAAATGGGCCAGAATACAAACCCAAAAGAGAGTACAACTACAACTGAACAAGGTACAACAACAAAAAGACAAACAGCTGGAAGAAGGAAGCAGCTCATGGGTCGTCCTCCTCGGATCCTACCTGAAGGGTAGGTACAGATAGCACAGCTCCTGGTCGTCCACCACGGATCATACCTGAAGGGTAGGTACAGATAGCCTCCTCCACGCTCTCGTTCCTCAACCTCCTCTGTGTGTCGTCTCGTCGTGTAGTCCACCTCCGGGTACTGACTCGTCGTGTAGTCCACCTCCGGGTACTGACTGGTCGTGTAGTCCACCTCTGGGTACCGACCAGTCCTCGAACACTCGGCCTCCGTCAGCACTGCCCGTCATCTGCAACCAACACAACGAGGTGCGGGCATAGCCCGTGCAGGGGTGAGTATAACGATACTCAGTTGGGACCCCGAGACCCTCAAGGTCTCACTAAACCAACAAGGATAACCACAAGAAGATCTCACCAGATAACCTCTACTTAGATATATGCCCATACATATACCTAAGTTATCAAGTAACCCATCTCAATCATGAGGAAACACAAGGATTGTGAAATCAACGGATAACTACTACCCAGGTATATGCCCATACATATACCTAAGTTATCAAGTGACCCATATCAATCATGAGGTAAACACAAAGGTCAAAAGTCTCAGCTCAAACCAGGATTTTTATTATCGAAACCGTAACTGCTGAAGAGCTCCGTCTCTGGAGTGTAAAGTGGTCCTGTCACGACTCTAAGGTACTGCTCACTAACCTAAGACTACTGAGGTACTCCTCCTGTCGAGTATCGCGGGTCTGCGGCCAACTACCGGGCGCTCCGTCTGCTGAGGGTCTGTCACCAAATACTGGGCGCTCCCCCTAATAGCCTATAGAGGTACTCCTCCTATCGAGTAACGCTGGTCTGCGGACAACTACCGGGTGCTCCGTCTGCCGTGGGTCTGTCGCCAAATACCGGGCGCTCCGTCCACTGGGCTAGTCGACTCACTCCAAGTCGAGTCGGTCAAGAAGTCGTCAGGTCCCAGTTGTCTACACGGTTTCCGTACTCCGTACGCTCGTCTCTGGGAGGGTCCGCTCCAAGAGCTATAGGTCGATACTCCAAGTATCTCAAAGTCCGATGAAGAAGTATCTCAAAGGACCGCCTCGTCATAGGGGTCTCAACGCAACAGACGTCGCGTCAATCGGACGCCCGGTCTGTGAGTTATTAGCCTTTTCGTCCCAGGGGCCCGGTTGGTTTCATGTGCGAACCAATCCGGCCGTAACTCAACTATACCCCGAACACTCATAGGGTATACTCATAGGGACCGTTTCTCAACGTGATCACCAACGCCGCTGATGGTTCATCAAACAGACGTCTGGTCTGAGAGATACCATCTTTCTCCGTTCCAGGGGCCCGGTTGGATTTCGGGCACAATCCAACCCAGCTATAACCCAACAGCATCCAAAACTCGGGCGGAGGATGCCAAAAGTTCCGTATCGTCAACAGGAATGCAACGCAATAGACGGCGCGTCAATCAGACGCCCGGTCTGGAAGTTATTGGCTTTTTCGTTCCAGGGGCCCGTTTGGTTTTGTGAGCGAACCAACCCGACCGCACTCCGACAACATCCAAACCACGAGCGGAGTAAGCCAAAAGATCCGTCTCACTTAGAGGAATCCATCAAAGTCAACAACACGTCAATCGGACGTCCGGAACTCAAGATATGAGTGTTTCCGCTCCGAGGGCCCGGTTGGTTTCGTGGATGAACCAACCCGTCCGAACCCAAAGTAATCCGAAACCTTGAGTGAGATATACCAAAACGACCGTCTCGATCCAAGGATCGCGTTTCCGCTGACAACGAGTCGTTTAGAGGTCCATAGCTCAAGTTAAGGTCATTTGACCGAAAGTGGTCCGAAAACGGGGGTCTAGGCCCGGGCCGACCCGGGTCCGACCCGGCTGGGCCCGGCCCGGCCCGGTCCGGGCGGTCCCGTTCGGTCCGGCCCAACCGGCCGGCCGCGGCTCGGCCAGCACGGCCGAGCAGACACCGCGGGCGGGGTGCGCGGCTCCCCCGCCCTTCGCCGCTGATTGAGGCCGGCGACGAACCGCCGGCCGCCTCCCTTCCTGCAGTGCGCCGCCGCCGCGCCGGCGTGGCGTGCCGCCGCCGCCTTCCGCGGACCACCAGACGCGCTCTGGTGGTCTGTTTCTCCTGCCGTCTTCGCCTATGGTCCTCCCGGGACCCGACCTTCACTGCAAAGGCCTCAAAATCACCTTGCGGCCTCGTTTGTCATCGCCCGTCGATCCACACATCAATAAACAAATCTGCGGAGGGTTGTCGGGCCCTGTTCGTTTGGCCCGCACCCTCCACGTTAGATAATATCAACGGGAGAATTATTCAACACATTAAACAACAATTTTAATAAATTAAAATTGTTCATATGAAATTGGTTCTTTAATTTTAAAGAAACATTCACGGGAATATAGAGGTATTTCTAAAGTAAAATCCCTACCTCGTCAAGTCGTCGCACGCGCGTTCTTCCCGGATTTGATCGCCACGGAGGAGGCGATCGTCGCGTCGCGGAAGGGCGTCGCGTCGTCGTGGAAGGGTGTCGCGTCGTCGAACTCCGAGGTTCAAGAACAAAAAGATTTAATTAATAATAATTAAATCTGTGCGTTGATAAAAACCACAAAGGAGTTCTAAAAGGAACCCGAAATCTCTTACCTCCAACAGATGATTGAAGATTTCGTTGCGGAGGAAGGAACGTCGCAGAAGAGGAAACGTCGGCGTCGCGGAACACGGCGTCGTGTCGTCGATTTCCGTGGTTTCGGCATTCTTCGTCGGAGGCCGGCATTCTTCACGTTCTTCACGTTCTTCGCTTTCTTCGCGAAGAAGGGTGAAGGCACAAGAATTCTGTCAAAGGTCTCCCAACGTGTAATCCTCAAGATGTGGCATTGGTCTTATTTTATTACTACGCCAACGGATTTCAAACCGGTTAAGAAACGAATAAAGAGATAAGTAACGACCCATTAATTCGTAGAATTAATTCAACGAAATAAACCGCCCAATTAATTCAACAAAGAAAACCGCCCAATTAATTGGTGCGTTAAGAAATTAAGAAAATGCGTCAGTTGACTTTCATAATGACGGGTTTTTGCGGGTGCGTTACTTAGCGGAAAAGAAACGATGGGGCTCATGCGGGTCCCACCTCACAAATATCCTACCAAGAGGGTAGGATATTTTTGTATAGCACCCTATCTGTAACAACTCAGCTTAAGTTGCTTTAAGTGGCTTCAAGTGGCTTCCAAGCGGCTTAAGTGAAATAAAATAAAGTTTGTCGTACAATTATTTTATTTCTTAACCTTAAGACCGAAAATTAAAAACCACACCCGAGAAAACGCAACTCCGGAAGAGGCGTTTCTAAGCAAAAACCGGCGCTGCGATTCCATCGGTGCCCTCGGAATTCGATTCTGAGCACCGGTTCAAAAGTTAGAAAAACCCGCTCGTTCGTTCACTGAACGTACCTGAGCCAAACTTCAGAAAATGATTCCGGGCACACCGGGCCTCGGAATCAGGTGCCGTCAGAAACTGTGTTCTTGTAAAATTTCAAAGAAAATTAAGAAAAAAATTTCCTTGGAATTTACGGGTCTTTACATTACTCCCACCACAGGGCTTTACGTCCCCGTAAAGCTTCACCACACACTTAGGGATACAAAGGCGGTACTGAGCACACATCTGAGCCTTCCGTTCCCATGTGCTCACATGGAGGTTCCCGTGCTGCCAAAGAAAGTGCACCAGAGGAATCGCTCGTCCCCGTAGGATCCGCTCCTGTCGATCCTTGATCCCCACTAGAACCTCCATGGAAGTAACCCCATCGCCATTGTCCTGCTCCACATGGTCGATGATATGCGAAGGGTCGAGCATGTATCTCCTCAGTTGAGATACCTAGAAAACGTCGTGAACCTAGTGCAACTAAGGTGGATGGGTCAAGCGGTAAACCACCTCGCCTACCCAGCTGAGGACCTAGAAAGGTCCGTTGAACCTCGGAGGTAACTTGCCTCCCTGGCCACATCTCCGTAAACCTCGTCGAGGTGAGACCCGTAAGAAGACATGGTCGTCATCCTCGAACTCCAGAGGTCTCCATTTTCTGTTAGAACTGAAACTCAAAACGACTGCTGCTATGAGGGTAAGGTTGACCGACTCAAGAGTGATCGGTCGCACCCTCCTGTGCAAGAGTTACCCTGCGCTGCCTTGGGTTTCCTTTTTCGCCGACCAAGGAAAACCCATCCTGATGTCGTAGTTAAACTACAACCTTTTTGCCTAATACCGTCAATTTGTGTATGAACTGTGATTGCCCAGTCCATACTCAAACCAACGTCGTAAGGCCTCGACGCTACCACCAAGAGATTCCAACCGAAACTCTCGCCTCGAGGATCTGACCACACCGTCAGCGTAAGTGTGATTATCGAGTCTCCTCCCAAGGTATCTCCAGACGTGAGGGTCAAGTCCACGGCTTACCGGAAACTCTAGGTCTGGAACAAGATTTGTGAAAGCAAGGAATGATTCATATTGACGTCCGTTACTACAGCAGCTAGTAGTGGACACAGACTGTCCCTTGAATCATTTCTAGAGCCATTGGGTCACATTCCTTGACCGCACGCAGCCACACTCCTCCACCGCCCTCCAGCTCCCTGAGCCTGGCGGGGATAACTAAGGTGGGTGGTTGTAGCATGTTAAGATGTACACCACCTCATACTACTCTCCTAGCTCTGCCTCCACGTTTGCTGCTTCACAGACTCATCTATCCTTAAAGCTTCCACTTCTTGAAACATTTAACACGCCCGAGTCTCTAAGACTGGCACCAGTTTCCTGTTTCTTACTACACTGTGCAGTCTTCATCCACTCTTGGATGACCTGGACCTCCTTTAGTCTCACAAGAGCTTCTATGATTTCTTCTTTGTCGATAAGAGAAACCCGGTCTGATCCCCTGGATGAACCACATTCGTTGCCTAATACAGTCAATCCTGACATGAATTATGCATTCATCCCATGGATGACGTCGTAAGGCCTCGACGTAACTACCATGAGATCCAACTGTCACTCTCGCCTCCAAGGGTCGATTCACACTGTCGGCATCAGTGTGAGGTCACTGGGTCTCCTCCAGTAGAAATCTCGAAAGTGAGGGTCAAGTCAACAGTCTTAACCAGGACCACTCAGTATCAACGAAACAAAAAGGACAGAAAATCAAACATCACAAAGATAAGTGTCTTTTTTATTATTGCAGCTCATACTACAAAGACACGAATACAACAACAAAATGGAACTAGAAGTACAAGGTACGTATCCACTAGTTCCTCTCCTGTCTACTTGCTCTCGGAGCTCTATTGACTTGTCCACTGCTCAGATGTTGCTCAAGAACCAGCCGTTGCTTCTGTCTCGGTGGTTCCTCCAACACCCGCTGATCAACCGTGTGGGGGGGGGGGGGGGTCATACAGTCACGTTCCAGGTGGCCCTTCCTGCCGTAGGAGAAAAACTGTCCGTTTCTGGCACGCCTGGCTTTGACCCCACCCCGGGTGCCCCGCACCACTGGCCCTAAAACCCGAGATCATCCAACTGCTGGTCTGGTCCTTCTGGACCTCTGCATCATCTGTCTACTGCCCACAGATGACTCAGCAACTGATCGAAAACCCTGCGGCAAAGGCAGAAGCTCCTGTACACGCTCGGGGTGTAGAGATATTGGCACAAACTCCACCCTGAAGAAGGTCTCGAAGTCTTCCCATGCGAAGGTCATCCCGTCGCAAAACTGGGACAAGTGGCTCCACCACCTGCCTGCTGCTTCCTGAAGGAGGCTGGCAGCAAGGATCACCATGAAGTCTGTCGGCGTCCCCACTAGCCTGAAGACTCTCACCACAACCTCCAGCCAATCCTCAGCCGCCTGCGGGTCCGTCTCTTCCCGGAACCTAGGTGGCCTCTGGCACTGGAACTCGTGCAGCGCACTCAAGTAGCGTGCATCGCCTACTGCTGGGGCTGGTGGCATCGGTGTCCCAACGTATGGTAGTACCGCTGGTGCCTCCACTGGTGCCTCAACTGCAAGAGGGCCCTGTACTGAAGCCTCATCGCTCGACAAGCTGTCAGTGCGCACGCCCCTCTGGGCTCTAGCTGGTCGTCCGTGAAAAGGCATCCTGGAAGAAACATCGTGACACGGTCAAACGTTTATACCTGGTGAGCTGACCTGTTTTGAGCTGACATTTAAATAATACTTCTGGAAAACACACACGCAATCAGTGTTTTCGTGCACAAAGTCGGAAATCAGTTGTCAGGGTCCTGGTGTATGGATACGTCGGCCGCCCGCACCAACACTGGACTCCCTGAACTGAAAACCACACTCGGTACTCTTAACACTATTGCTTCACAGAAAGAAACAACAGAGTTATAAGTTCTGCGGTAGAACCGAACTCCTCTGATACCAATTTGTCACGACCCATCCTCGGGGCCCGTGCCATGACTACCCCAAGCCCGTCTTCCATAGGCCAGGGGATGGCGACTAGCACCAAAGGCGTAAATCCCGATAACTGGGAAGGCATTGCCTTTATAAAAGAAAACAAGCACCATAGAGTACAAGAGGAAGCAAAACACTAAGTACAAAAGAAAAGCTGAAAATTAAATGGGCCAGAATACAAACCCAAAAGAAAGTACAACTACAACTGAACAAGGTACAACAACAAAAAGGAAAACAGCTGGAAGAAGGAAGCAGCTCCTGGGTCGTCCTCCTCGGATCCTACCGGAAGGGTAGGTACAGATAGCGCAGCTCCTGGTCGTCCAGCACTGATCATACCTGAAGGGTAGGTACAGATAGCCTCCTCCACGATCACCTCCGTCAACCTCCTCTGTGTGTCGTCTCGTCGTGTAGTCCACCTCCGGGTACTGACTCGTCGTGTAGTCCACCTCCGGGTACTGACTCGTCGTGTAGTCCACCTCCGGGTACCGACCAGTCCTCGAACACTCGGCCTCCGTCAGCACTGCCCGTCGTCTGCAACCAACACAACGAGGTGCGGGCATAGCCCGTGCAGGGGTGAGTATAACGATACTCATTAGGGACCCCGAGACCCTCAAGGTCTCACTAAACCAACAAGGATAACCACAAGAAGATCTCAACAGATAACCTCTACTTAGATATATGCCCATACATATACGTAAGTTATCAAGTAACCCATCTCAATCATGAGGAAACACAAGGATTGTGAAATCAACGGATAACCACTACCCAGGTATATGCCCATACATATACCTAAGTTATCAAGTGACCCATCTCAATCATGAGGTAAACACAAAGGTCAAAAGTCTCAGCTCAAACTAGGATTTTCATTATCAAAACCGTAACTGCTGAAGAGCTCCGTCTCTGGAGTGTACAGTGGTCCTGTCACGACTCCGAGGTACTGCTCACTAACCTAAGACTACTGAGGTACTCCTCCTGTCGAGTACCGCGGGTCTGCGGCCATCTACCGGGTGCTCCGTCCACTGAGGGTCAGTCGCCAAATACCGGGCGCTCCCCCTAATAGCCTATAGAGGTACTCATCCTGTCGAGTGCCACGGGTCTGCGGCCAAGTACCGGGCGCTCCTTCCGCCGTGGGTCTGTCGCCAAGTACCGGGCGCTCCATCCACGGGGCTAGTCGACTCACCCCAAGTCGAGTCGGTCAAGCAGTCGTCAGGTCTCAGTCGTCTACATGGTTTCCATACTCCATACGCTCGTCTCCGGGAGGGTCCTCTCCATGAGCTATAGGTCGATACTCCAAGTACCTCAAAGTCCCACGAAGAAGTATCTCAAAGGACCGCCTCGTCATAGGGGTCTCAACACAACAGACGGCGCGTCAATCGGACGCCCGGTCTGTGAGTTATTAGCCTTTTCTTCCCAGGGGCCCGGTTGGTTTCATGTGCAAACCAATCCGGCCGTAACTCAACTATACCCCGAACACTAATAGGGTATACTCATAGGGATCGTTTCTCAACGTGATCACCAACACCGCTGATGGTTCGTCAAACGGACGTCTGGTCTGAAAGATACCATCTTTCTCCGTTCCAGGGGCCCGGTTGGATTACGGGCACAATCCAACCCGGATATAACCCAACTGCATCCAAAACTCGGGCAGAGGATGCCAAAAGTTCTGTATCGTCAACAGGAACGCAACGCAATAGACGGCGCGTCAATCGGACGCCCGGTCTGGAAGTTATTGGCTTTTTCGTTCCAGGGGCCCGGTTGGTTTCGTGAGCGAGCCAACCCAACCGCACTCCGACGACATCCAAACCTAGAGAGGAGTAAGCCAAAAGTTCCGTCTCACTTAGAGGAATCCATCAAAGTCGACATCACGTCAATCGGACGTTCGGAACTCAAGATATGAGAGTTTCTGCTCTGAGGGCCCGGTTGGTTTCGTGGATGAACCAACCCGGCCGAACCCAAAATAATCCGAAACCTTGAGTGCGATATACCGAAATGACCATCTCGATCCAAGGATCGCGTTTCCACTGAAGGCGAGTTGTTTGGAGGCCCGTAGCTCAAGTTACGGGCATTTGACCGAAAGTGGTCCGAAAACGGGGGTCTGGGCCCGGGCCGACCCCCCTTGGGTCGGCCCGCACCGGGTCGACCCGACCCAGGTCCGACCCGGCTGGGCCCTACCCAGCCCGGTCCGGGCGGTCCGTTTCGGTCCGGCCCGACCGGCCGGCCGCGGCTCAGCCAGCGCGGCCGCGCAGACACTACGGGTGGGGTGCGCGGCTCCCCCGCCCTTCGCCGCTGATTGAGGCCGGCGGAGAACCGCCGGCCGCCTCCCTTCCGGCGGTGCGCCACCTCCGCGCCGGCGCGACGTGCCGCCGCCGCCTTCCGCGGACCACCAGACGCGCTCCGGTGGTCCGTTTCTCCTGCCGTCTTCAACTATGGTCCTCCCGGGACCCGACCTTCACTGCGGAGGCCTCAAAATCACCTTGCGGCCTCGTTTGTCGTTTCCCGTCGATCCACACATCAATAAACAAATCTGCGGAGGGTTGTTGGGCCGTGTTCGTTTGGCCCACACCCTCCACATTAGATAATATCAATGGTAGAATTATTCAACACATGAAACAACAATTTTAATAAATTAAAATTGTTCATATGAAACTGGTTCTTTAATTTTAAAGAAACGTTCACGGGAATATAGAGGTATTTCCAAAGTAAAATTCCTACCTCGTCAAGTTGTCGCATGCGCGTTCTTCGCGGATTTGATCGCCGCGGAAGGAGGTGATCGTCGCGTCGCGGAAGGGCGTCGCGTCGTCGCGGAAGGGCGTCGCTTCGTCGCGGAAGGGTGTCGCGTCGTCGAACTCCGAGGTTCAAGAACAAAAAGATTTAATTAATAATAATTAAATCCGTGCGTTGATAAAAACCACAAAGGAGTTCTAAAAGGAACCTGAAATATCTTACCTCCAACAGATGATTGAAGATTTCGTTGTGGAGGAAGGAACGTCGCAGAAGAGGAAACGTCGGCGTCGCGGCACACGGCGTCGCGTCGTCGATTTCCGCGGTTTCGGCGTTCTTCGTCGGAGGCCGGCGTTCTTCGCGTTCTTCGCGTTCTTCGGGAAGAAGGGTGAAGGCACAAGAATTCTGTCAAAGGTCTCCCAACGTGTAATCCTCAAGATGTGGCGTTGGTCTTATTTTATTACTACGCCAACGGATTTCAAACCGGTTAAGAAACAAATAAAGAGATAAGTAATGACCCATTAATTCGTAGAATTAATTCAATTTAATAAACCGACCAATTAATTCAATGAAGAAAACCACCCAATTAATTGGTGCGTTAAGAAATTAAGAAAACGCGTCAGTTGACTTTCATAATGACGGGTTTTCGCGGGTGCGTTACTTAGCGGAAAAGAAACGGTGGGGCTCGTGCGAGTCCCACCTCACAAATATCCTACCAAGAGGGTAGGATATTTTTGGATAGCACCCTATCCGCAACAACTCAGATTAAACTGCTTTAAGTGGCTTCAAGTGGCTTCCAAGCGGCTTAAGTGAAATAAAATAAAGTTTGTCGTACAATTATTTTATTTCTTAACCTTAAGCCCGAAAATTAAAAACCACACCCGAGTAAACGCAACTCCAGAAGAGGCGTTTCTAAGCAAAAACCGGCGCTGCGATTCCATCGGTGCCCTCAGAATTCGATTCCGAGCATCGGTTCAAAAGTTAGAAAAACCCGCTCATTCGTTCACTGAACGTACCCGAGCAAAAATTCAGAAAATGATTCCGGGCACACCGGGCCTCGGAATCAGGTGTCTTCATAAACTGCGTTCTTGTAAAATTCCAAAGAAAATTAAGAAAAAAATTTCCTTGGAATTTATGGGTCTTTAGAGGTTAAGTCAACCCAAAACCTTCATAAGAACAACCCTTATAAAAGTAAGTGTCCCAATGTGGGTTGGTAAAACACTTAGTTCTATTGGTTTCATTCCTAATCAAAAAATTAAATTCCAAATATGACTTAATATTTAATTGAGGTAATTTAATTTATTATACATAAATCTTATGTTTTGTATCCTTTACACGTCTTGTAAATATTAATTGGCTTTTACCTAATTAACTAACCATGTCAGATAATTTTCTTTATGCATAATCCATTTTTTTAGATTCCTATTTTTTCACATTAATTCATTTATTTATGTGAATGATGTATTTCATACATAAAATAAATAATTCATATATAGAAATAAATAAATATAGTAAATGACCGGATCCTGATCTTATCTAACAGTTTAAATAATTAGTGGACACTAAATAAACTTATGACCTAAGGGAATGACTCTAATTTTCATCCTTGACATGATTTAAAACATTCCACAAGTACACCTGTGTATCACTTAGATATCATCATCATGGTTCCATATTGAACCACCTCCATGTTCTCTGATATTCTCCATTAATTACAAGTATTTATTACTCACACAAGGTGAGGGGAACCAATAGATTGGCTAAAGGGGATTAAATAAATATCCATGGACTTGGAAGTCCTATATAATAATGGAGGGAGGTATGTGTCATAGGACATCATTTAATTTAATATCAAATAATTGAAAACCCATTAAAAAAATTAAATTAAATAAATTCCAATACATACATAGGCCTTGGTCAAGCTCATTATTGGTCAAACATATAATGAATATGAAAAAGTAACTCTCTAGTATTCATTTATTCATTTATTCTTTATTATTAAGATGAATGTGTTTTAATTAATTAATTAATGAAAAAATTAATTACCTTTTATTTTAATTATCATATGAAATTAATTAGAGACACCCAAATAGAAAAACAAATAATTTCATTTTTATTAGAATAACTTAATTGAGTATTTAAAATTCTATAAAACCATTATTAAAATTTCAAACACACATTAGTGTTTTAGTCAACAAAATATGGTTTTAGTGTTGTAATTTTCAATTTAATGTAATTTTTAATTATGTCCTATAATGGGAGACTACATGGCGTGTACAGACCAACAACACGTCATGTATCTCAGTTTTCATGTATCCAAAGAACATGATTAGGTTTTCAGTGTATACCTTAGCTAGACTACATGATGTGTATAGACTAGCCACAAACCATATGTTCAACATTCCGTGTGTCTGAGATGCACACCTAGGTTTTCAATGTGTGTTTAAGACATGAGAATTGATGAACTACACACCTTTTATACCACATAAACATTATATTTATCATAAATACTATATGTTATCAATATCATGTGGTTTGACAATGTATAATGACAACATATATTTCACAATTTACACTTATAACCTGTATAGACTACATGACATGTAGAAAGATGCATTCTGTGTAATTTGACAACCAGTGTTCCAACCTTTCTCAGTCTACACATGGTGTTCAATAAATTCTACATGTATTTTAACTGCATGGTGTGCCATGTATCTATCGGTGCATCCAAATTTAGTGCACTAGGGTACACAACATGTAATTTCGAGTACACTCCATATAATCATGTCTTACCAGAAAATAATTTGGTGATTCCCAATGGAATCTATGATCATTATTCATATGTTCTTAGAACTCTAAGAAAATTAAGCACTTAATAGACATGATTAATATTTATAATCATGTTAATTCAAATCAGATTATAGAATGAATAACATAAAATTAAAATCTAACCACAATTATGCATAGCTCAAAAAAAATTATAGATTTAAATGCGACCCCTTTGATGCCACTTGTAGGTTACGAGCATAATGGAAGGACATGGTGGGTGATGGGAGAATTAAAAATTATTTTAATGTCAACTTTTTAGAACCCTAATAGAGGATCTTTCAACTTAATTTTATCATTAATTAATTTAGATTAGAATAAAGAAACTACCTCATCTTAGATTTCTTTTTCCGTAATTGACATTTATCATCGGAAAAGACCCTTTCATATTTCATTCATTTCACTTGTGAGGATCCAATGGTAGAATCCCTATAGGGGTGATCCATACATTCTCCTAATGATCTATGATCAATACCTCTCGATCTCTAGGTGATAACATAATGAATTTAATATTTTGTGTTGTTCATTTTTAAGCACTTGTTCTTCGGTATTGTGGAAATATTTCTTGCATTCTCATTCTTAAAAAGGATTGAGATAGAGGTGTAAAAAGAGAATTTGTTTTTCATAACAATTATATCTCTTTTTTTGACTACCTAAAGAATATCCATTACAAGATCTTTATAAAGGTAGGGTTTGGGTTAGAATATTATTTAATTACGTATTGTCCCTTAATCAATTTTTACATCCTTTAATAAACCCTATGAAAAAATAATAATATAATTATTATTTTGTGTTGTGCTCCATTTTGCACAAATGATAAAGAGTATTTACTAGCTTGTAAATAATTATTTATCCCTGGATGTGAACTTAGTCAATTTGACCACCTCGTTATTTATAGATTACATGAATTAATATTTTATTCATAAATAAATATTTCATTCACATACCTAAGATTAAATATTTATTAAATATTCAAAAAAAATATTTTATTCAAATTCTGATGAATAAATATTTTTTTATTTCTGGGATAAATATAATAAAATTATTCCGCAACAATGATAATAATATTTATCCCATTAATTAAATTTAAATAGAATTTAACTAAGATCAACGAAAACACTTAGCGTGTGACCCTCTAGGATTATTTCTTGTTGAAATTTGGAGGGCTTGTGTAAAGTCCAAGATTAATTTCTAGTAATGGGTCAAGGTTCCCAATAGAAATAACTTAATGTCACAACATCAATACCTATATACGAATGCTCACTGTGAAATATAATTCATTTTTCACAATATCTCATCAATTATGTTGCAATATGATGTCATCAACATATATACTTAATATGTATTTCTTTTCATATTAGAAATAAACATGTTGATACCCCATGGACGTGGAATTTAGGTGAAAAATATATTTCAATCAAAGGGACAAGATATCAACTCCCATAAATATGGAAGAGAGAAATCCTTCCTTGATATATCCATTAACGATACATCAATTGTGATGAACCCAACATACCCTACTTCCCACAAATATATGGAATGATAGTTTTTGTAAGTAAATCTAAGTGCATGATTCATGACATGCACCAATGACAATATTAATGTATAAGGATCATTACACACACTAGCAGATAGGAATATCCAATGACACCAAAACATGCAGAATTATTATTGGTGGGTCTGTTCTCATAATCTCCCATCATGGAGATTACCAAGTGAAAACTTCATTAGAATATTCCTCATCCACTTACGTGTAATCAAACCTGATATTTTGTATACCATGTGTCCCATCATAGTTTGTTATCCAACTATAGACCTATATTATTAATATTGTCTTAACACTTTAGGTTTCTCATCATAGTGGAAAATTTCTATGAAATTATTAATGAAAAAATAATATAGGACATTGTTAAGTTAAATTCATGCATAACAATGAAAAATATATAACAATATGGTTAATTAATATTCAATACATCGAACATACATGTAATTAAAGTGAAATCTGTTTTTCCCAAGACACAAACTCCAACATATTTAACTCACCGATAGGTATAGTGTTCCAACCCCGAACACTTTGTATTAATATCCTTAACGCCCTTGATCATACATGATCCACATAAAAGTTTTTTTGTATTTTTATTAAATAAAAAAGGGATAGAAAAGTCTACAAGAAAATAATTAAGGGGGTCTAAAGTAATGAATCCCAAGATAATCTGCTTGAAAAAAGTTCATACCCTCCGGGGGAAAGGATCTGGGATTACAAAAGATAAGATATTGATCATTCTGAGATGATTTAGAAGCAAGAAAATTTTCCATAACATTCCCCTATCTACAGGTATGAAGAATAGTCATGTGGTCATTCATGCGACCCTTGTATCGCCTAGTAGAGTATTCATTGGACCAAGGGACCATACCCTTAGCTTAGAATGCATTATAGAGAGGAAGCGAATCAGTCTCAATATCCCTAACAAGGACACTCCTTTGGTTACGTAGAAAGAGACTAGAGAGCATGACAAGGGATTCCACTTGGATAGAGTCACCATATACCAAGAAAACTAAAAAGGTTTTCATCACTGATCCAATGCTATATTTGATAAATCCACCCCCATGCATATTTATTTTACAACACGAATGATCTATGTTCATATTTTACCTTAATAAAGGTATCTTCCATCTTACCCATGCACCCTGGGCTAAGGGATCTAAGATGGGGGAGGCATACTGGGGAATAAGAGGAGTGAAAGACGGAGTATCCACTAAGCCTTTGTATAGCTGGAAGAAATATAGGATTAAGTTCCAAATTTTGAAAATAATGACTAAAGTAGAGGGTTCCATATTTTGATTCCGCGTGTTATTCCTTGAGGTCTAGATAATTCAACACCCTATAATGAAGATAACCACTATGGCCCTTCATTCTAAATTGGGTCTATCCTCCGTAAGGAACCATTTCTGAAGGAAAAGTTCAACATTAAATGTATGATCAGACTAGCCTATAAGATGTCTAACGGAACTCTAGAAGGCCCTTGTGCATTCACTATTTAAGAAAAGGAACTTTTCAAATTCAGTTCTCAGCTCACTATAGTAATAACACTTTGAGTCCAAGCTAACACAACTTTACTGAATATTTTCATTTGAGGGAAAAAAGTATGCTGGATATGCCAAAATGGTAAAATAAAATTTTAAGGGTGACTCTTACACCATAAAATATCACCCCAACGGTCCCAAGGGGAAGAAACATATATAATTTTAAGGAATACTCTGATAGAGAATGTATCTTCCGCTAAACCTGTGAAGACACACTTATCCAGGTCACTAGTTAAAATAATTCTTTCAAATAAGTTTTTCATGTTTTATCAAAGGTGGTTTGAATGAGGATAGGGTAATCACTGGACTCCGTAAAATATATATATATGATGAGAGATGGCTCTGGAATCCTAGGATTGGCCCTGACCAGTTATAATTCCAATAGCTAATTTCCCCTTTACAAACAATCCATTTGGTGTGCTACCGGAGGAGAGGAAGATGAGACTGGATAAATTTAAGAATCATTGATGGTTTTCATCTAGATGAGATGCACTCAAGGACATAAGTATTTTTCATGTGTTTTCCCCATAAATATTTCCCCTCAAGTAACTCCCAGACATGCTTGAAATGAAGTCCATTCATGGATCCAGACACACTCTTTATGTTGAGACCACCTTCTTCCACAAGCATAGCCAACTTGTTCCAGGATGCCCAATGAAATTTATCTTAGAGGTGGACACCCCATAAAAAGGATTTCTAAGTAGATTCTGTGTTAGAAATCACTTTCTTTTTAATCTTGATAGTGTAAAAATATTCATGGGTATAGAGGATAGAAGTGAGTTGATCAACGTAATTCTCTCACTAAATGATAAGAACCTATTTTTCCAATTGAGGATGTGGCCTATGATTTTATCTGTAACCATTTCAAACTGCTTGATGAGGAGGGTGTTAGGGGACACTTGAGCACCCAAATAAGTCATAGGGAATGATAATTTTGGCATTCCAAGGCTAGACTCTAGAGATCTTGTCCAAATTTCTAAGCATTTGGTGGGTGAAAGTAAAGACTCTTCTCACGATCAACAACTTTCCCAATCCAACCATAATGAACCTCAAGAGCCTCATTGAACCGCTGAATAGAACTTCTACTACCATTGAAAAATAGAATGGTATATTATGCAAACATCAGGTAAGAAATACCCCCAAGGGAATTCTTGTTATGATAGGGGTTCACTTTGGTGACTACAATGCATTGATTAAGATACTGTCTTAGAACTTATTGTGTAATGATAAAAAAATAGGAGGAAAGTGGGTCCCCTTGTCTCAACTCTATGAAAACTTTGAAAAAACTAAAATGCTTTCCAATAAAGAAAATTACCATCCATGGATAACTAAAGCATCGAAAAATATGGTCAATAACACAAGATGAAAAACCCATGCTTGCAAGGACCCTAATGATAAAAATATATTCCACTATATAATATAGTTTACTCATATCAAGTTGGATGGAAACATTTCTACCTGGTGTTTTCAAGTTAATTTCACTAATGAATTCCTAGGCCAAGGAAATAAACCCTTGAATAGATATTCCTTTCACAAAACCGTGTTGTTCCTCAACAACCCATCTTGGGAGAAATGGGGAAAACCTTGAGTTCCGAATGACAACCCAAACTTTATAAGGGACATTGAAAAGAATAATAGGGAGATACTAATTCAAAGAATAGGGATTATTAACCTTAGGAACTAGAACCAGTTTGGTATCATAGCCACACATGGAAGGTAACCTCAATGGGAAAATATTTCACAACAATTATTAGACATTCTTTCACTGTATCTCAAGCATCCCTATTGAAGGAGGCTGGGAAAGCATCCAAGCTAAGTGAACTGATAGAGTTTATTGACCATAAAACCTCCCATATTTCATCATCATCTTGTGTAATTTTAATTTTACCATTAACTTCTTCATACATAGAATAAGGAATAACATAAAACTAGGTTGAGGAGCTACTCGGGTAGCCACCTGTCGTAAGTGGGTTCAGATCTTCCAGTAAAGACTTAAAGTGAATTTTTACCATGCTTCCTATAATGTCTCAATCATTTGGATAGGATAATACTCTAGTAACATGTTAGTAAAAGAAAATATATGTTTTTTCATTGATACATGCATGGAAATACCCCTTGTTACGATCTACTTCACAAATCCACATGACTCAGGACTTTTGTCTGGAAGTGTGTTCCTGATTCATCAGCAATTCATCCAGCAAGTATTTTTTACACCTCGAATCCACAAAAGTAGAACCATTCCAATTATTTTCTAGAACCAAATCTAATCTATGAATGTTTCTATTAATAATATCCAATTCGGCATCAACAGATGAAATATTTTTGACGTAAAAGTGATGATTATTTTCAGCTATCTTAAGTTATTGTGTAGGGAGACCGAGGGGTTATCGCTAATATATAGGTTCCACAAACTCTAAAAAATGTTATGGAAGACTGAATTATCCTCCCATTATAAGGAAAAATTAAAGGAGGCCTCGGATTCACCTATGGATACCAGTGAAATTCCGAGGGGCGAGTAGTCTGAGAGGCCACACACGAGGAGGATGATTTTGATATCAAGGAAGGCTGAAAGAGATGCTCCATTAACTAAACATCGATCCAGATGACACTGAGATCTTCAATTTCCTCTTTGGTTATTACACCAAGTAAAAGGATCACCTAATAATTTAGCATCCATAAGACCATTATTATCCATGAATAATATAAAATCCTAACTAGATCATATAGTAAATAGACCCAATCCTTTTTTATCATTTGGACATGCCACAATGTTTAAATCCCAACCACTAGATAGGATAATTCTCCCTGGTTGAAGGAGCTCAGATCATCCCAAAAATATTCTCTTTCTTGAGCATTACACTTGGAATAAACACCTAACAGAAAATCCACTACACCTCCCACCGAAATCTTGATATTGATACATTGATCATACATAGAAACAAGGTCAACTAAGAAGCTTGATTTCCAAAACATCTAAATGTTATAATTGGTTAGAAAACTACAGAGATATCCTTGGGCTCTCATGTGTTGATAAAATAAATTGATTTTATCTGAAAGCATTTTGGGTTCTAGGACTGATTCCAAATAAAAGAGTAAGAGAGAAATTAATTAGAGATAAATTCTGGTTTTACCCTAGATCCCAAGCCATGATAATTCTACAGGAGAATATTAAACATTGAAGGAAAGATGAATGGCAGTGACATGAGACTCATGTACCTTATGTTTTTTTGAATATCTGACTTTGGACTTAGACTGTGAATGAGATCTGGTCTTCATTCTATTTAGAGAGAGGTGGATCGATGCTAAAGGCTGATTTTTTTTATCACTAATGATTTCATAGTGGAAGGATGGATGCCTATAGGGGCGGGGGGGGGGGGGGGGGGTGGAAGGATCACATCCAAAAACATTGGATTATAAATAATGACTGGATAATAATTCTGATTAGGATTCTTGGTTAACTCCCCCAGATCTTTCTTCTTGATGGAGAGACAATTCAATGCAGGAGGTAGAAGAGAGGAAAGCTCCCCTAGAAAGTCTGAAAGAAGATTTAAAACATTTAACATTATAGGATAATAAAGAAAGGGAGCCCATTGACGAAGAGAGAACAGGACTTGGTAAGGAAGGACCAAGGCCACCATATAATTATTCTTTGAAGAGGAGGAGGATTCTATGATCGGAGGAGAGGGGGGGGGGGTAATAACACTTTCTGAACATGTATTATAAGGCCCCAGACTTAAACCATACTTAATCTTGAGTTATTACAAGATTACACATTGAGGATCTTTTCGGGTTTAGAGTTTTAGAGAATTAGATCATAAAACTTGCATTACATTCCACATATAAACAAAGTGGTTACATAAAGATAGTATTCTTCATTCCCATCAATGGAAACATATTTAAAAAAAACATGGATTCTTTCTTGACACTTCCTTGACACTATCATCATATCATGTACCTTTCCCTTGACCTGTGAAAAACACTTCAAAAAAACTTGGGATGAGCATAAAAAGCTCAGTAAGGGATATAAAAATATGGAAAGGAAACATGGGTACATATATACATAAGGATGAGATCATACTTTACCCATAAAACATAAGCACTTTAACATACCTCATCAAATCATGAATAAATCATAGAAATCATAAGACATAAAGGTAACTTGAGGCATTCATAACATTCTTACCTAGGGAGTAACCCTCTTGGTTACGTTTGGAATACCCATCACAGTATATTCCCTAAATCTCTTCGGAGAAACCTTAACGTTTCACTCCTTCGCGTTACCCAATGCATTGGAGAGCTATATCGGGCTCACCTGCCCTTAGTCTATCACAGAACCACCCGTCTTCATAATAATTCCCAAGAACCTAAACATAATCGTATCACATAAAACATGCATAAAGGAAACATAACATTTCCACCTTTCAATCACAAGATATCAATACCACACATTGATATAAAAATATTATGAAAACCATTTTCAATACCAAAATAAAATAAAAGTAAAGTAAAACATTGTATTTATTTTTCTTTAAAAAAGGTATGGCTTGTAGAGGAAGCCGAAACTCAAATAATGGTCACGGCGGCGGAGAAGTCATTGTCGCCGCATATGTACAATAAAAACATTCCCTTTTGTCGTTTAGTAAATGCTTCGTATAAAAAATATTCCTTTTTAATAAACGTAAAAGTCAAAGGGGTTTATACACCTTATAAAAGAAGGTTGTGTATAAAACAAAATATGGCTCAATGAAAGGAGATTGAGACGAAGTCCCATACCTCGGGTCCGACTTGACTCGGTCGTTCTTTAATCTCCTGAATAATAAACTTGAGTTAATCTCTACTTGCTTAAGAACCTTTTTCGAGTTCATTATTCCTTTTATACCATGTTATGAACATCATGTAATCATTTAATTTAATAATGTTCATTTTGTCGGTATTTGGTTCTTAAGTCAAAAATAGACTTCTTACACTTACATGTTGTTAATTTGGTCAAAGGTTCGTTATATCCAGAATGATATTAATGATTTGGATAACATATATATCATATATATTCAGCATATACATGTATTTATAATATTACATCACATTTAGAGGTAAGAAATGAAATGCACCGTTCATGGAGACGGTAAGCCGTACGTACGCATGAACGCTACTTCCATTTCTATTTCGTATTTTCTGGAATGGAATCATAATGATATAAGAGTATATTATAATTCCAGTATAATAAAATATATAATATCATTAAAATTATCCTTTACACATCCCACATAAGGTTTTAACGAATCAAATCACTTTCAGGGGGCGGTAGTCCGCACTTCCTAAAATGAAGATATCGTGTTTACCCATAATGGAAACAATAAAGGTATACCAAAAATGAAAAATACAGAAGCTTAAGTAAAACATAAACATATTATATATCATATGTAAAAATAGTGACATCATAATGGCCACCTTTGAAGGTGTTAAATGAGTATTGAACAATCATCGTTTCGGGAGGCAGAATTTCACCATCCACGGAAACCGTATGTTGTTTAACCATTTGATGTAGTTGTGTGAGAGTGTAGCTAGAATAAATATTATAACAAAATACTAGTATATTGAAGATACTGGTGTTGTTACAAAATAAGTAAATAAAAAGGGTTTAGGGGTTGGAGAAGTAAAATAAAACAAATGAACATGAGAGAATGAATTACCTTTAAAAGTGTAACTCTTTTTGATTTGAGCCTAAAGGCTTCCTTTGAAATGATTCTGCCCAAAGGGAATCTTCTAGGATGAGGAGAGGGATGTGGAGAGTGTAAATGGGCAGGGGATGGCCGAGCCAAAGGCTTTGGGAGTGTGGGTAATGAGGTAGAGGTGGGGGCCTTTTATAAGAGGAGAGGAGGGGCACTCTTGGAAAGTAAAGAAATATTACTTTATTTGAAAATGAGTTTCGGATTTAAGTGGTCCCACATTGATATAATTCGGGGATAAGGTGATAAGGGTTCGAAATCTACCCATCCAATAGGTTTTGGACATGTGTAGGTTTTAGATATCACATTATCTTTCCATTTTATTTAAATTGTTAAATAATGAGGTCATCGCTGCATCATCATGATGTCATAAATAATTTAATTTATTTAAAGTCTAAAAATTATAAAAGAAATACTATGTTGTAGGAAATATTTTGAGATTTCCAATGACTATTTATAATCAAAAATCTAATCTTTATAACCCCATGTAAAAATTGTTTTCGTAAAACATATGATGTTTGTGTCATTTTTACTTTTACATTAAATAAAAAGTTATTTATGTCATTTCCCAACCAAAGTGTCTCCATGGGGTCCCAAAGTTTACCCATGGCTTTTCTTGGTCGGCCATGATACAACCAAAGAGGGTAGGATATGTGTCAAGCTCATCTCATACTATTAAAACATTATTTTTACCTTAAACTACACTAATTACCACTAATCGCGATTAAAAACTTAATAAGTTACTATTCACCAAAAAATTATTTTAATCTCATTGAACCACATTTTACTTCTTAATGACAACCATGTATGTCGGATTTTTGAAATTCAAAACACAATGATGGCAAAATTTCATTTAAACGGAAAATCAGTTTTTATAAGTACCACTTAGTGGTTTCACTATTCATCAAAAATTGAAGTTTTTCAGAAAATTACCAAAAATTCACCCTAAGATATATTTGATATTCCGAATTCAAAACTGAAGTCTATTTTACAAAATTAAAAACATATAAGTCACATTAATTAATTTAATAATTAATTCCCGCTGTCATGACAAATAGCGTGTTTTTATGAAACAATAAGTATCAAAAGATCGATACCAGTTTAAGTCCAATTTCAAAGTGAAATTGATTCCAATGACCATCATTGGATAAAATGGTAAAAATATATTCTAATTTCACTTCAAAACCAATTCAAAAGATAACCTAATCATATAAATAAATTAGATTAAAAAGAGGTTTTGAATTAAAATACAACATTTTTCACTAATCATTAAAAAATGAACTTTATCGGAAAAATACCAAAAATTCACACAATGTAGACTTTGATGTCACAATCATAAATAATAAGTTTATTTTGACAAACATAGCTTATAAAATTGTCAAAATATAGATTTAAAAAGGGTTTTCCATCAAAAGGCAGTAAAACAATCTTTTAAGAATATTAGTGTATTCCATGCTTAAGATTGAATTTATTTTCATTTTAAGCCTCTAAAACACTATATAATTCATTAATAGACATAGATAAAAATATATATTATTCATTACTTACTTGGGATGTTACATCCTTCCCCCCTTTAGAAAATTGCGTCCCTGCAATTTATTTACTTATCAAATAAATGGGGGTACTTATCCCTCATTGCATTTTCAGATTCCCATGTTGCCTCTTCCATCATGTGGTTTTTCCACAAAACCTTTACCTGGTGAATCACCTTATTCCGTAACACTTGCTCCCTGTGGTCAAGAATCTGGACCGGTTGTTCCTCATAAGATAGGTTCTCTTCTAGCTGAACTACCTCTGGACTCAAAACATGAGATGGATCTGGCATATACTTTCTCAACATCGAAACGTGAAAAACATTGTGTACCTGAGATAAACTCGGAGGTAAAGCCACTCGGTAAGCAACTGATCCAACACTCTCCAGAATTTAATATGGTCCAATAAACCTTGGACTCAGCTTTCCTTTCTTACCAAATCTCATCACACTTTTCCAAGGAGAAACCTTGAGAAAAACATGATCACCTACCTCGAAAGATAGATCCTTCCTCCTGTTGTCCGCATAACTCTTCTGCCTGCTCTGAGCTATTCTCATGTGCTTCTGAATCAGCTGAACTTTTTCTTCCATCTCTTCTACCAATTCTGGTCCCATCAGCTTCCTTTCACCCACTTCATCCCAGAAAGCTGGAGTTCGACACCGCTTCCCATATAATGCCTGAAATGGTGCCATCTGTATACTGGAATGAAAACTGTTATTATATGAAAATTCAACCAAAGAAAGATGTTGGTCCCAACTTCCCTGATAATCCATAGAACAAGCTCGTAGCATATCCTCCAAGTTCTGAATTGTTCGTTCCGACTGCCCATCTGATTGAGGAAAAGCTGTACTAAAATTTAATTCAGTACGCAACGACTTCTGAAGGCCTTTCCAAAAGTTATAAGTGAACCTGGGATCACGATCAGATACAATGGAGAGAGGAACTCCATGTAACCTGACTATCTCTTTAATATAAAAAATTAGAAAGTTGATCTAGGGAAAAAGTATCTCGTATAGCAAGGAAATGAGCAGATTTGGTCAAGCGATCAACAATAACCCAGATTGCATTATTACATTGAGATGTCTTCGGTAATCCCACAACAAACTCCATGGATATATTCTCCCATTTCCACTCTGGCACTGGTAAAGGATGAAGCATCCCTTTCAGTAACTGCCACTCTGCTTTAACCTGTTGACATGTCAAACACTTCACAGAAAAATCAGCAATATCTCTTTTCATTCCATCCCACCAGTAATACTCCCGCAGATCTCTGTACATCTTAGTACTGCCAGGATGAACTGAAAAAGGAGAACTATGAGCTTCAAATAACAACTCTCTCTTCAACTGTGAATCACAAGGCACACATAATCTCTTCCCAAATCTCAAAATGCAATCATTATCAATGTTGAATTCAGGCAACTTACCTTTCTGAACCAGCTCTACCTTTTTCTGCAACTCACTGTCTTGCTTCTGTGCTTGATTGATTCTATCTGATAGAGATGATCTCACTGATACCTGAAACAAAACAGAAGAACATCCTGCGCCAAAAACTTCTATGCAAAAGTTCATCAAATCCTTAACCAAAGGATCACGTTCCAAACGCAACATTGCTAATGAAGCATTACTTTTTCGACTTAAAGCATCAGCCACTTTATTTGCTTTTCCCGGATGGTAATGAATTGTACAATAATAATCCTTGATTAATTCTAGACATCTCCTTTGTCTCATGTTCAACTCTTTCTGAGTGAATATATACTTTAAACTTTTGTGATCGGTATATATTTCACACTTTACTCCATACAAATGATGCCTCCAAATTTTTAAAGTGAAAACAACAGCAGCTAATTCGAAATCATGTGTAGGGTAATTTACCTCATGAGTTTTCAACTGTCGTGAAGCATAAGCAATTACCTGATCATTCTACATTAGGAGGCAACCAAGTCCTTTCAATGAAGCATCACTTTAGATAACAAACTCACAATTCCTGGAAGGTAGTGCCAAAACTGGAGCATTCACCAATCTTTTTTTCAATTCCTGAAAACAATCATCACATTCTTTTTTCCAGATAAACTTAACACCCTTTCGAGTTAGCTTAGTCATTGGACTAGATAACCGTGAAAAATTTCTAACAAACCTTCGGTAATAGCCTGCCAAACCAAGGAAGCTACGAATCTCAGTTACATTTGTGGGTCTTGGACATTCTTCAACAACTTTTGTTTTTTCAGGATCAACGGTTATGACATCTTTTGAAACAATGTGACCAAGGAAAGAAATTCTTTGTAACCAAAACTCACATTTGCTGAATTTCCCATACAATTTCTTTTCTTTTAATGTTTTCAAAATGACCCTTAAATGTCTTTCATGCTCTTCTTTACTTTTATAAACACCAAAATATCATCAATGAAAACCACCACAAACTTATCCAAGAACTCATGGAAAATTATATTCATTAAGTCCATGAATACAGAAGGTGCATTGGTTAGCCCAAAAGGCATTACTACAAATTCATAATGGCCATATCTCGTACGGAACGCGGTCTTCGGAATATCTGCCTCGTTTACCTTCAGCTGATGGTACCCCGATCTCAAGTCAATCTTTGAAAAAAACTGAGCTCCCTGGAGCTGATCAAACAAATCATCGATATGAGGCAACAGATATTTGTTCTTAACAGTGATATTATTCAAGGCCCTATAATCAATGCAAAGTCTCATAGACCCATCTTTCTTTTTAACAAATAAAATAGGAGCACCCCATGGTGATGTGCTAGGTCGAATGAAACCTTTCTCTAATAAATCTTGCAATTGCTCCTTCAACTCTAAAAGTTCAATTTGAGCCATTCGATAAGGGGGTTTTGAAATTGGCTTAGCATCAGGAACTAAGTCAACAGTAAACTCAACTTCCCGATCTGGTATTATTCCAGGAAACGCATCAGTAAAAACATCAGGATACTCATTTACCACTGGCACATCATTAATCTGAATAGTTCCTTTATTTTCAACAACGTGTTCAAGGTAACATTCATTTCCATCTTTTACAAGTTTCTTGGCCTCTTGATAAGTTATCCACAGTAAGGGTTCATTATTGTACACAAACTGAAAGTCTTTCTGAAGAGAAACTTCTTTAGCTCTACAGTCAATCTTAGCATGGTAAATAGAGAGCCAATCCATACCCAGGATAACATCAAACTCTACTAGAGGTAGAACAATAAGGTTTGCAAGTAGGTTCTTTCCACAGATAAGGATATGAAGATTATTATAAATTCTTTTTTCCTCAACATTTTCACCAGGTGTTTTTACCAAAAGTTCAGGAGTCATTTCTTGAGATGGTATTCCCATTTTACTAGAAAAGGCTTCAGAGATGAAAGAATGTGTAGACCCCGAATCAAACAACAAACTGGCATAATCTGAAAAAACAAACAAAGTACCTGATACAACTTCATTTGACGGCCCGACATCTGCTGAAGTAGTTGCAAAGGATTTCACCACCCCTTTCTGCTTGTAGTCTGACTGCTTCCCATCACTCAAGCTCTTTGTCGGACACTCATTTGCATAGTGACCCATCTCATTGCACTTATAACATTTCACTAACTGTAAATCAAATTTGGTCTTACCTTCACCTTGATCCTTTTCAGTGCAATCACAAGCCTTATGTCCCATCTTACCACATCGGTAGCACTTTCTAGAATTCAGAAGACATTCCCCAGCATGCCTTTTGCCACATTTATCACAAACTGGAAACTTAGTTTTCTTACCATCAGACTTTTTTGAAGAATTCTTACCTTTCTCCTGCCACCTCGGTCTCTTCTTCTGCTGGTTGTTATAGAACACTTGGTCATCGGCAAACTCCATTTCCACCTTCTCATCACATCAAAAAAGCTTTTCATAACTTTTAAACTCACGAGAAGCTAATTCCCTTCGATATTTTGGCTTTAATCCTGAGTAAAAACGATTGATTTTACTATCAAGGTCTCGGATAAAATTTGGAGAATACCCTGCCAATCGAGTGAACCTTTCTTCATAGGTAGCCACTGAGTCTTCCTCTTGACTCAATTCCAAGAATTTATTTTCCATCCTAAGTCGAACAGCCTTAGGAAAATACTTCTCAAGAAACATACCTTTGAATTCATCCCAGTCGAGAGCATCAATCTCATCAGCATCCCTGATATTTTTAACCATCGACCACCACTGATCTACCTCACCCTCCAAACGGTAAATAGAAAGGCTAACCTTTTGATTGTCTGAACACCCCATGACATCGAAAATCTTCTCCAGTGCTTTAATCCACCCTTCAGCTAGCACAGGGTCAGATGATCCACTGAATGATGGGGGATGTTGCCTCATGAAATGTTCCACCACTGACATGTTCCTCTGCGGTTGGTCTGGCTGATCTCGTGCTTGGATACCACCACCATTTATAGCTTGAGTCAACTGCGCCATTACAGCAACAAACTATTCAGTTCCAATTCCGACCATCTCAGTATGCTGATTCGGAAGGTTATTTCCTTCTGTATGCCTTCCTAGCACTGCTTCCCTATTTCCTCTGTGGAAAACCATTCTGAACAAACATGTCTTAGATGAAGCAACATGGTAATCTTTAAATGCTATATCATTTCAAAAAAAATATTTTTGGATAATCATTTAACAAAATTCTAACTCCTAAAGTTATCTAAACCTACCTTTGATACCAACTATAAGGCCCCAGCCCTAAACCTTACATAACCTTGAGTTATTACAAGATTACACATTGAGGATCTTTTCAGGTTTAGAGTTTTAGATAATTAGATCATAAAACTTGCATTACATTACAAATATAAACAAAGTGGTTACATAAAGATAGTATTCTTCATTCCCATCAATAGAAACATATTTAAAATAAACATGGATTCTTTCTTGACACTTCCTTGACACTATCATCATATCATGTACCTTTCCCTTGACCTATGAAAAACATTTCAAAAAAACTTGGGATGAGCATAAAAAGCTCAGTAAGGGATATAAAAATATGGAAAGGAAACATGGGTACATATATACATAAGGATGAGATCATACTTTACCCATAAAACATAAGCACTTTAACATACCTAATCAAATCATGAATAAATCATAGAAATCATAAGACATAAAGTTAACTTGAGGCATTCATAACATTCTTACGTAGGGAGTAACCCTCTTGGTTACGTTTGGTATACCCATCACAATATATTCCCTAACTCTCTTCGGAGAAACCTTAACGTTTCACTCCTTCGTGTTACCCAATGCATTGGAGAGCTTTATCAGGCTCACCCTCCCTTAGTCTATCACAGAACCACCCGTCCTCATAATAATGCCCAAGAACCTCAACATAATCGTATCACATAAAACATGCATAAAGGAAACATAACATTTCCACCTTTCAATCACAAGATATCAATACCACATGTTGATATAAAAATATTATGAAAACCATTTTCAATACCAAAATAAAATAAAAGTAAAGTAAAACATGGTATTTATTTTTCTTTAAAAAAGGTATGGCTTTTAGAGGAACCCGAAACTCAAATAATGGTCACGGCAACGGAGAAGTCATTGTCGCCGCATACGTACGACAAAAACATTTCCTTTTGTCTTTTAGTAAACGGTTCGTATAAAAAATATTCCTTTTGAATAAACATAAAAGTCAAAGGGGTTTATACACCGTATAAAAGAAGGTTGTGTATAAAACAAAATATGCCTCAATGAAAGGAGATTGAGACGAAGTCCCATACCTCGGGTCCGACTTGCCTCGGTCGTTCTTTAATCTCCTGAATAATAAACTTGAGTTAATATCTACTTTCTTAAGAACCTTTTTCAAGTTCATTATTCCTTTTATACCATGTTATGAACATCATGTAATCATTTAAGTTAATAATGTTCATTTTGTCGGTATTTTGTTCTTAAGTCAAAAATAGACTTCTTACACTTACATGTTGTTAATTTGGTCAAAGGTTCGTTATATCCAGAATGATATTAATGATTTGGATAACATATATATCATATATATTCAGCATATACATGTATTTATAATATTACATCACATTTAGATGTAAGAAATGAAATGCACCGTTCATGGAGACGGTAAGCCGTACGTACGCATGAACGCTACTTCCATTTCTATTTCGTATTTTCTGGAATGAAATCATAATGATATAAGAGTATATTATAATTCCAGTATAATAAAATATATAATATAATTAACTTTATCCTTTACACATCCCACATATGGTATTAACGAATCAAATCACTTTCAGGGGGCGGTAGTCCGCACTTCCTAAAATGAAGATATCGTGTTTACCCATAATGGAAACAATAAAGGTATACCCAAAATTAAAAATACAGAAGCTTAAGTAAAACATAAACATATTATATATCATATATAAAAATAGTGACATCATAATGGTCACCTTTGAAGGTGTTAAATGAGTATTGAACAATCATCGTTTCGGGAGGCAGAATTTCGCCATCCACGGAAACCGTATGTTCTTTAACCATTTGATATAGTTGTGTGAGAGTGTAGCTCGAATAAATCTTATAACAACATCCTAGTATATTGAAGATACTGGTGTTGTTACAAAAGAAGTAAATAAAAAGAGTTTATGGGGTTGGAGAAGTAAAATAAAACAAATGAACATGAGAGAATGAATTACCTTTAAAAGTGTAACTCCTTTTGATTTGAGCCTAAAGGCTTCCTTTGAAAGGATTCTGCCCAAAGGGAATCCTCTAGGACGAGGAGAGGGATGTGTAGAGAGTAAATGGGCAGGGTATGGCCGAGCCAAAGGCTTTGGGAGTGTGGGTAATGAGGTAGAGGTGGGGGCCTTTTATAAGAGGAGAGGAGGGGCACTCTTGGAAAGTAAAGAAATATTACTTTATTTGAAAATGAGTTTCGGATTTAAATGGTCCCACATTGATATAATTCGAGGATAAGGTGATAAGGGTTCAAAATATACCCATCCAATAGGTTTTGGACATGTGTAGGTTTTAGATATTACATTATCTTTCCATTTTATTTAAATTGTTAAATAATGAGGTCATCACTGCATCATCATGATGTCATAAATAATTTAATTTATTTAAAGTCTAAAAATTATAAAAAAAATACTATGTTGTAGGAAATCTTTTTATATTTCCAATTACTATTTATAATCAAAAATCTGATCTTTATAACCCCATGTAAAAATTGTTTTTGTAAAACATATGATGTCTGTGTCATTTTTACTTTTACATTAAATAAAAAGTTATTTATGTCATTTCCCAACCAAAGTGGCTCCATGGGGTCCCCAAGTTGACCCATGGCTTTTCTTGGTCGCCCATGACACAACCAATGAGGGTAGGACATGTTTCAAGCTCATCTCATACTATTAAAACATTATTTTTACCTTAAACTACACTAATTACCACTAATCGTGATTAAAAATTTAATAAGTTACTATTCACCAAAAAATTATTTTAATCTCATTGAACCACATTTTACTTCTTAATGACAACCTTGTATGTCAGATTTTTGAAATTCAAAACAAAATGATGGCAAAATTTCATTTAAACGGAAAATCAGTTTTTATAAGTACCACTTAGTGGTTTCACTATTCATCAAAAATTGAAGTTTTTCAGAAAATTACCAAAAATTCACCCTAAGATATATTTGATATTTCGAATTCAAAAATGAAGTCTATTTTAAAAAATTAAAAACATATAAGTCACATTAATTAATTTAAAAATTAATTCCCGCTGTCATGACAAATAGCGTGTTTTTAGGAAACAATAAGTATCAAAAGATTGATACCAGTTTAAGTCCAATTTCAAAGTCAAATTGATTCCAATGACCATTATTGGATAAAATGGTAAAAATATATTATAATTTCACTTCAAAACCAATTCAAAAGATAGTATAATCATATAAATACATTAGATTAAAAAGAGGTTTTGAATTAAAACACAACATTTTTCACTATTCATTAAAAAATGAACTTTATCGGAAAAATACCAGAAATTCACACAAAGTAAACTTTGATATACCAATCATAAATAATATGTTTATTTTGACAAACATAGCTTATAAAATTGTCAAAATATAGATTTAAAAAGGGTTTGCCATCAAAAGGCAGTAAAACAATCTTTTAAGAATATTAGTGTATTCCATGCTTAAGATTGGATTTATTTTCATTTTAAGCCTCTAAAACTTTATATAATTCATTAATAGACATAGATAAAAATATCTATTATTCATTACTTACTTGGGATTTTACATGTATCCACAACTTACGAGACTTGAAGCACTCAATGAAAGATTGGACTTAGAGATGGAAACTAAAACAGAAGTGTGGAAGGTTGGGGTATACCAAAATCTGTGACCAATCATCCATTCCTTCCACATTGAGCATAATATTGAGTAGGAGAGGGATCGTAAGGTCCATCTCTACACATATTATAGCTATCACCACATGTTCGAGGTGGAAAAATATCTGATCTGCACAGAGGAAGGAGCCCAAGGAGTTCCCAATACCATGAAGGAATCCTGGAGACATGAAAGGTAGATGAAGACCTAGAAGAGAGATCCAAACCATATCCATGGGAGAATCTCTACCCCGTTAAGTATCTGTAGACCAAAGAAGAAGAGAGAACCTACATCATTTGATCGATCAGGGAGTGTTGCACCATGCTAAAGAAGTGGGTAGGCGAGACAGATAAGATGGTGGTGGTGTGTAAGGAGAGTTCTCAGAATATTCAAATTCCATTTCCTGATTATACATGATCAAAAATAGAATAATTACAGTTTAAATGTGAAGATCCTTAAAATAAACCCTATCCTGATGTTGATCTTAGCAAAAAACTCTGAAATAAAATATTTATAGTAATCATAAGTTCTCTAAGAAATAAGAAATTTTACAACTTTAAAACAAAGAGAGACTTATGGAATTATCAATTTATATTATTCTTTTAATTCTAGACATTTCACCTCTATTTATATATGACATGTTAACAAACACTAATATTATAATGTTTAAAATCTTCAATGTTAGTTGTAATTACATCGGTAGTAGGTTTTCCATATTTTAATGAACTCATCATATTACTACTTATACTGATGAAGTTATAGTAACCACTATAGTTCTAGTTAATTTGACGAATTTAATTTGGCATGTATGTTCGTATCACTTAATTTTCACAATATTTCTTTAAGTTCTTCAGAATTCAGTTACTAGAAATTAATTATCCACACAAAAAACAAAAAATTCTCAAGTTAAATAATATTGATATAAATTTTTTTACGATTTTAAAAGAAAATGAAACAAGTAATTGATTGAATCGTCATATTTTGTTTGAAAATAGTGAGAAGATAGTTGAAACAAAAAGGCATAGTTTTAGGAAAACCTATATTTTTACACAGTAACAACTTATGAGAAAGAGTTAGATGAGATGTATTAAAGGATATTTCATCCTTTATGATTTGAAAATATGACAATACTATGTAAATAAAATCATGGGATCCTTATAAGTGGTGTTTTAAAATAATTTTACAATAAAAAATCATAAATAAGAAATAATAAGTAGGCTTCACAACCTTTACAAATCTCCTCAAACTAGCATCTTTGGATTGAGTCCAAATCCATTGAAGAAATATGTTTTGAAGAGGATAGAGACTTGTGAATGTGGGAAATGAATTTTGGAGAGTAATTTTTTTAGGATGGGGATAGAAAATTAAACTTCGTAAGTGGTTTTAAAATGGTATAATGAGTCCCCATTTATTGGAAAAATCTGATAAAATTTTCATAAATACTCAATGTTTAAGGTTAAAAAATATAATCTTAAAATATAAACCAGATAATTAAATGAACAATTATGGAATTATTGTCTATTGAACTTCCCAATTGATTCATTATAAGGTTTTATATAGTTTTTATCAATTTATAAATCTTTTTTTACATTAAATACTCTTTAAATAAATTTTCAGAGTGATTTTTTAATTTAAAAATTAAAAATATCTAGATAATAATGTAATTAGAATTAAAAATTTAAATAATAACTTAAATATATTTTTGATCATTTAAAAAAACTAAATAACTTAATTAATCTAAAATACACCACTTTTAATATTTTTAAAATTATTTACTTTGACTTTTCACTTGTTTGCACATGCACTGAATCGACTATGTAGAAGAGTTTTGGATAATTATATTAATGTTTAATATTAAAAATAAATTCATAATATAAATATAATTTATTAGATATCAATATCATCATCTAAAACTATTCATAAAATTATTTATTCCAAGTTATACCACAATTTCATTTTTAAGATATAAATTTTTACTTTTCTTACCTTGTGAAAATACTGGGTAAATATTTGAAAATTTATCACTCTATATAAATTTAAAATCCATACATATTCATAAAAATATTATACGGTAAATAAAATTTGTCTTTTATAACAATATTAACCTTATTATTTATTAAACATTTCTCAAACATAACAATTTTTACTTTTTTTTGTGCTGCACAAGCACCATGTTCGCATTAATAATGATGTCCATATTTGTCTTGACATAAAATTTAATTTATTTAATTAAATAATATTTATATTATAATTTGAGTATATTATCAATTATGAGTCATTCCGCAAGATTCATTAAATTTAAATCCATATTTAGTTTTCATAAAAATATCATAAAATATACCATATTCATTAAAAAACTATTTTTTTTAACTTTTCAAAAAAACTACTATTACTCTAAAAAATACAAAAAAATAATTCTAATATAATTTTTTCATGATGAAACCAAAAATTAATTAACAATTATAAAATTAAATTTCTATAATCTATAAATTTAAATTTTAAATAAAACCATAACATATGTGGAAAAACAATTTATTTAAAATAAAAAATATACCATTTTAAAATGGAACATTATATTCTTGTTCCTTACATAAAAGAATAATTCCTTAGATTATCATAATAAAAAATATTAATATTAATTTATAGAAATAAAAATTATCCAATTAAAAAATATCTAATATTTAAATAATTCTTTAAATAGATCATAACAAGAATTCATTTTAAGAAAAAATATTTAAACATTAAATAAAATTCCATTTCTATAAAAAGGTATAGATTATAATTTTTGGTTGTATAGTACAAAAATTCCTTATTTTAATTATCAAAAATCATGTTTATGTTATTTCTAACATATCTTATGTTTTATATAAGAAAATCATTTTTCTTGAAAATAGTGGAAAATTTCCCATGACTTGAAACGTGTGTGAAGCTTAGCCATACAGTCAGTCAATCGTAAGTATGAGTAATGATAATTTCACAAAGATCTAGACTGACCACATGAATAATGGATCAACCATGAAATATTTATGGAAAGGGATTGAAGAAATTACAAGATATATTCTAGAGTGAATGTAAGTTATATCTTATGTGACCAAAACATTGTTTTTCATAAAGAGAAGAATCAAACGCAATGCTTATGGAACCGATTGTAGGGAAAGTTGGATCAACCACATGAGAGACCTTATAACTAAAAATCAATATGGAACAGACCATGCATCTTTCAAAATTATCGCAGAGAGATGGATCAATCACATGTTGATTTCTAATTGAATATTTGTTGAAAGAATAAATTGTATGTGAAATGTGGATTTTTGGAAAAGTAAATAATCAACTGCATAAATAGATGAAGAAACCATGGTCAGTAGTTATAATTTTCAAAGTACTAGATCGTCCATAAGTATAAGATGATTGAATATAAGTATAAGATGATTGGTTGTAAGTATACGATGATCAACCATAAGTTCCAGTGACTGACTGTATGATCTATCAATGAATCTAATTATAATTCTCACAAAGTATTTTAGTGATTATGAATGCTAATGTGACAAAATTAAAGATACCATATCTAAAAGTATGTATTGTATTATTAAATTTATTAATTCAACAACTTTTTCATATAGAATTAAATATTGGTAAAAAGAATTTATTGAGATTGGGTTTGATACAGAAGTATACGGATCTCTAATGATGATTTCTCAATTGATATGTTTAGAGAAAGATTCTGCTTTTATATAAGACTGGAAGTATAAAAAAGTATAGGTTTTTAAACACAGGCACTATAATTTTTCGTGAATGAAAAAAAAATAATTCTCTATTTCAAACATTTACAACACTCTATTCTCTTCTGAATGTTAATGAAACATCAGAGAACATATTATTTTATTCTCAAATAATTTTCAAATCAGATGAAGATACCGAGAATAAAATATTCACCTATAGAGAAACATAACTACATTCCTTACCGAATCAATTATTTTACTTATCTAACCATTAATTTTCTTACATTTTTAGTTATGATTGCTATGACTATTTTATTTTTTGAACATAAAATTTTGTAATATATTAGAGATTATGGTGATACTCTCTCAACCTTTATTTAAATTTTATATCCCATAAAAAATTATGGAAGAGTCTGTGTAGCCTGGATTGTTTGTGGGAAGTTGTTACATTTTCATTATTATCCCACATAGAACAACATAAGAGGATCTATAAATCCTGAAAAACATTGTGTGACATTGTGTATAAAACCTTATCCAAGTTATGGATCAATTTATTTGATTAATAATCTTCTTGGTAGTTAGTGATTTCCAAGTGAAGTGTACTAGGTCTCAAATTGAGACTGGACCAGTTGTTTTATTCTACTACGTACTTTCTTATTTTGTTTTAATCTATTTTTAAAATAAATATGTTTTTGTTTTCAAAATTCAATTGCAAAAAAAAATACTTTGATAGTTAAATTTAATAAGTATTTTATACAATGTGTTTGATACAAGTAAATTTATTTCAAAATTTAAAATATTTTTATACCCGTTTTAACTAAGCTGTGATCGAACATCTAAGAAGATTTTTTCAATATCAAATTATATACTTATGATATTTTATTTACATGTTCAATATTTTATAAATTTGGGTATTTTATTTTAAATATTTTTAATAAAATTTTTATTTGGAATTTGAATTCACTCACTCCTGAGTTTTCAACTCTATCCAACATTTGGTATCATATGAATTTTTGTTCCTTTATTTAACCTTTTAAACATGATCTAATTTTACCCAAATGATCTCATTTTTTTATATCTAAATTCATTTCTTTATGGATAATAATAATATTGAGGGGAATAATATAAATATTCCTCCTTATTTTAATAGAACCATTCATGCTCTATGTAAAATCAAAAGGAAAATCCATATTAAAAGCATGAGATTAGATATTTGGATTCTAATAAATGATAAATATGAAAACACAAAAGATGATAGAGATTATTGGAGTGATTCCACTAAGACCAATTATGACTATAACTATAAATTCATGAATTCATTATGCTGTTCATTCATATAGTATGAATTTAATAGAATTTATGCTTGTTATACTACATATTAAATCTGGGATACACTGACTATTTCTTTGGAAATGACATCAAATTTTAAGGAAACACATATTTATACCTATACTATAAAGTATGATAAATTTAATATGAAACCTGATGATTTTTTTGATATATATCTCAGGTTTAATGATATAGTTATCACGATACATGCACTTGGAAATAAAATTGATGAAAAATATCAAGTGATGTGACTTCATAAATTCTTACATGATTGGTGGAGATGATTCACTATTTCCCTTATAGATTATGTAACATAAGTAAAAAACCAGTGAAGGAGATTATTGGGAAACACATGATGTATGAGGAGGAACTAAAAGTTAATAATGAGGAAGAAGATAAACCAAAAATAAATTCATTTTTTGAAGGCTACTAAGTCAAAACTAAAGAGAAAAAAAATTAAAGATGATAGTTTGAACGAGTATGAATCACCTTTATAAGGTTATGAAGATATTTTTCACCTAGGTAAGAAATTGAAAAAAATTTAAAGGAAGAGAAAATTATATATAAAAAATAAAATTATAGAGGAAAGTGTGACAAAAGGGTGAATTGGAGGAAGAAAAATAAATTAGGTGAAGTGACATATTATGAATGAAAAAGAAAAGGGAATACCAAAGTTGAATATCCAAAAATTAAATATAATAAAATATATGAGTATAAATTAAAAATTCCAAATATATATATATAATCCACTCAAAGAACTTTTGATGATAGTTTGAGTGACTCTGACTCAAGTAGAGAAGACAAAAATGAACGAGTTAACATGTTTTTTAGGACTTATACATTCGAGGTACTAAATAGTGTATCTATATATCCTATTCACATTTCTAATCTTCATGAATATGAAATCAATTATGAAAATATGAGAAATGAATATTTACTTGAATACTATAATATACTATAAGAATATTTCATTGAACTTAATCTTATGTATAGAAGTTTAAAGAAACATCAAGATTTATTAGTTCATTTATGATATGAATTTTATATAGAAAAAAAATTCTTAGTTATTAAAAGAAAACAATGGAAATAAATTTTCAAATGAGAAACTCATGAAAGATCTTTAAAGGTATAAAAATGATAGATAAACCTTGACCATGATTCGTGGAAAATAAACCACATCCAAATATATAATTAGAAATAGTAACCATCCAGGACATAGGAAAATTTATAAGAATAAATTTATTCCTTGTTCAAGATCTACCAAAATTTTAAAAAATTTATATTGTTTTGTTCCACATAATGTTTTTATTTCCAAGAGTCTTAAGTCTATTTATAGTAGACCTATTAAATATATTTGGATTTATAATACTTTTATAATAATTGTTTTTCAAAAGTGGATGTTCTAGACACATGAATGGGGACTATTCAAGGTTTAAAAGACTTATCAATATGTATGGTGTATATGTCACTTATAGTGATAACACTAAAGGAAAACTAACTGTGATTATTAAAATTGGTAACTATAATTATATTTTTATTTATAAATATTTATTTTTATATTAGTTAGTGCATAATCTACTTAAAATATCATAGTTATGTGATTATGTTTATCATGTTATGTTTGAAAATAGTTCTTGAAAAATTTATGATCCAAATCATCGTTTAATTTTTACAACTTTACATAATGATAATTCTTATAAAGTATATTTAGGATATTTATTTTCTTAAAATATTTCTTATTTAAGTGAATTTTAGAAGGAATGTTAGCTATGGAATAGGAGACTATGAAAATAGAATCTTCACTCTCTTAGAAATATAATTATAAAAATATTAGGTAAGGATCTTCTTAAATTGGAATTCCCAATATAAAAAGTCTGTAACCCATGTCAAAAATGGAAACAACTTAATATTTATTTCAAATAAAAGAAGAAAATTTTAACATCTTAACCCCTAGATTTGGTTCGCATGGACTTGTTTCTA
Source organism: Viscum album (assembly GCA_963277665.1). Classification (NCBI taxonomy): domain Eukaryota; kingdom Viridiplantae; phylum Streptophyta; class Magnoliopsida; order Santalales; family Viscaceae; genus Viscum; species Viscum album. The sequence continues at coordinate 247,269,589 of OY728129.1, forward strand.
GATTCAATAGTTTATAGATTTAATGGGAATTATTATGTATATGTTCTTGTAGATTACTTTTCTTGAAACACTTGGGTATTAATTTTAGCTAAAAAAGTGAAGCATGTTCCTATTTTGTAAAATACGAATAATCTGTAGAAAATCATAATGGAATTACTATAAATACCTTAATAATAGATGATGACCATGAATTATAAAATCAATACTTTAAATACTTATGATCAAAACATGAATATAATCAATGTTTTTATACTCATAGGACTCCCCAGTAGAATGATGTTATAAAAAGAAGAAATAAGACACTTTAAGAGATTTGCTGGATCATTTTCAATAAGTATGACCTACATGTTTATTTTTAGGTATAAGTAGTGAATGAAACTGTCTATACCATCATTAAGGTTATTATATGAAAACCTTTAAAGAAAAATATATACTAGTTATGGTATTGAAGACAACCAAAGGTTAGTTACTATAGAGTTTTTGGTTGGGAAGTCCTTATTCATAACAGAAAAGAGAATTTAGATAAGTTCATATCTAAAAATCATGAATTAATTTTCCATAGTTATTCAACCACTAGAAAATCAAATAGGGTTTTAAATAAAAGGTACAAAAATTTAGAAGAATACGTACATGAAAAATTTTATGAAAGAGATCCAGAAAAGCCTAAGAATTCTCTTTAAAACCTTGAGAATGAACTTTCAAACATGAATATCAAAACCTCAACCAATCCTAGTGATGGTTTTGTGAAACCTTCAATAGAAAAATCACCATTTTTGGAGGAATTATCTGAAAAATAATTTGAATAAGAAAATGAAGTAATAAGTACTTCTCTCTATAGAACCATTAGAACTCTTATATACAATCCCTTAGATTCTATAGTTAGAGATCTAAATAAATTAACTAAAACTAGATCTTCTCTTAAAAACCAGGTCGAGAATCAAGCATTATTTTCAGATCTTGAACCTAAAAACATCACTAAAGTAATAGATTTTTAATTCATGGTAATGGATATGAAACAAGAGTTGAATCAGTTTGAAAGAAAAATAGTTTGGAAACTAGTGAAAATACCTAAATACTTTCAAGACATATTCAGTAAATGGGTGTTTATGAAAAAGTTTGATGATTCTAGTACTATAATTAGAAATAAATATAGGATAGTTTCAAAAGGGTATATTCAAGAGGAAGTTATTGACTGTGAAGAAACCTTTACACTAGTAGCAGGACTTAAATCCATTAGGACATTTCTTTCTTATATATAACATCTCAATTTGAAATTTTATTAATTGGATTTCAAGATTGATTCCCTAAATGGTTATATTATTGAGGATTTTTTTGTTGAATAAACCTATGGATTTCAGAACCCTAATTTTCTAAATCATGTTTTTAAATTAACAAAATAACTTTATGTTTTAAATCACACTCCTTGATCTTTTTATAACAGGTTTAACACTTTTTTATTTTGAATTTCTTTAAAAAAGGTATTAATGATCATTAATTATTTATTAAATAAAATTAAAAATATTTTTAGGTGAAAATTTATATATCAATGATATTATATTTGGGTCTTCAAGAATAGTTTTATGTACTAAATTTTGAAAACTTATACAAAATTAATTTGAAATGAGTTAGATGGGTGAGCTAAAATTCTTTCTTATTTTTCAAATATTTCAAACTAAAAAAGGAGTTATTTTAGACCAAAGATATTAAAATAAAGATATTTTTTTTCTTAGACAGCACAAAAGGTAGTGATACTACCACAAGTACAAGCCATAAATTGGATTTGTATGAAACTAGAAAATCAGTTGATCAATCCATCTATTGTAATATGATTGGAATTTCACTATACTAAACTAATATTAGTCCAAATATTATGTTTATCATGTTCATGTGCTCATGTTTTCAAGAAAAACCAATATAATCATATTTAAATTCCATAAAAATATTTTTTTAAATACCATAAAAATAGTATCAATTTACGATTGATATATTATAAAGGACGTGATTTTGATATAATTAATTATTCATATGCTAACTTCAGTGGCTGTAAGTTAAGTAGAAAAAGGACCTATAGAACACATAACATGTTGGTAAAGTCTCTAGTTTCATAGTATAGTATGAAAAAAATTCAGTTGTTTTTTTCCAATGCTGAAGCTTAATATATAGTTGCATGCAGTTGTTGTGATCAGATTATTTGGATGACAAAGACTTTTCTAGATTATTGATGTCAATTCAGACATGTACCTATACATTATGTTAATAAAAGTTATACTAACATTTCCAAAAATAATATATCTCATTTTATGAAAAAACACATTGAATACGAGATCAATTTTCGAGGCACATTTTAAAAAGGATATACCACTCGAGAATTCATTGGCATAGAACATCATCTTGTTAAATTTTTTAAAAATTCTACAAATTTCGAGGGATTAAAGTATTCAAAAAATTATTTAATTATTAATAATTATGCTGAAATGTTCTATGTTATAATATTATGTTTAATATATATATACATATAATTTTTTCTTATCAAATATTGTTTTGTTATTTTTTTTAAAATATGTCGTATGGGTTTACAAATATGTTAAATATTTTTTCCCACATGTATAGTTCTAAAAACTCTAAATGATTTAAATATCATAAATTTTAATAAAAAACACTATGCTCACTTCTAACCAAAACCAAACCATCCATAGAACCTTCTTTCACCAAATCAATATCTTCTTGAACTATGAATCACAGTCATGTGTAGACAAAATGAAGATATCTTATGTGGAAGATTCTTTTTAATCCTACAAAAGTATGAAAGAAAATTTGTGAAAATTGAAAAATCTTATGAATCAAGCATTTTATCTCTTGAAGTCATTTTAGAAAATAATGTTGATAACAAGTTATTCAGAATGTGTTTTTCTTTAGTATGCAGTTGATTTTTTCATCATGTATAGATGATTTTTTTTTCTGGATAGGAATTTCCACTTTTATCTATGCCTATTAAATGATTTTTACCTAAATATAAGTTTTGAATATATAAAATTGTAATATTGAATTATTATTATTGTTAACTATCTTGATTATGAGTTCTTTTTAATCTTTTGGGATGATTATATAAGGGTTTCACACATTGTAGAATATTAGGATTATTATAGTTTATATCTTATGAATCACCCCATTTTGGGATGGTTAATTATCTAAAAGATCCAATATATGAATGAACCTATCAGATATGATGTGAAAATGATATTTGTGGAAAATGCAGGCTATTTTTGAAATTCATATAGTACAAAATCTTCCCTAGGAATGAATACTTTATCTCAATAAGGTATAAATATATTTTTTATATACCTAATGGTTGAAAGAGTTCAAATAAGTATATAAAGATTTTTGATGAGGAATATGGAAGATTTAATAAAACCTTATTTGAGATTCAATAATCTTATACCCGATAAGTTCATTTATATTATAATAAAAAGAAAAATTGATACTTACAGGATTAGGTAGATCCTTTTTTGGTGTTTTTTTAAATAAAATCATCTTCAATATAATGAATATAAGTTGGAATATATAGAACAAGATTTGGATAATTGATTATTAAATACTGTGTGAGAGATTCAATCCAATATCAAATCCAACTAAGATAAGGGATATAATTGATCCTAAATTGGAACCTTATATTATTTTTAAATATAACTATTCTTCTGATGAACGTGGTTACCAATATCCAGTTGATGTAGCTGAGTAAGATATAAGAGAATTTTATGAGAAAATGGATGGCTCTACTTCTCATAAAGTTGCAAAGATTTATAAAATTTCTATTGATTTTGAAAAAGAACCTAAATACCTTTAATAGTTGAAAAATAAGGAGAATGAATTGTAACTAATACGAGGGAGATTATTCCATGATTTATTCTATTTGGGTATGCTCAAATTGATTTAGAGAGTGATTAGGATGTGGATCTAGTAGAGGTGAGTCCTCCTATGTTTGAAATAGGGGGATATCCTATATTTCATTACACACCATACAGTGAAGAAGCCCCACTAAATAATTTGTTATTTGATATGGATATATCTTCTCTTAATGATGTCAGTGGTAGGGTTGTAAAGGATGATGATGATGATAATTCACCAAATATTTATGCAACTACTATTCCCATTGTTTTAAGTGAGAATGAATTTATTGGGCCATAGTTTTCTTCTAAGCATGTTCTAGAATAACTAGTGAGACCAAATTCTTTTGAGGATCTTTTAAAGATTTTGTATACTCCTCCCTATCCCAGAGCTATACCCAGAAAAATTTATTAAGAAGAGACTCATTTTCAATCTTCACTCATAAATTAAGTAGTTATTATGGAAGAATATGAGAAGGAATTGGATACCCCTCTTAAATAAGTAGATATACCACATGTAATTTTCTATCGTAAAAGACAACCTTAGAAGATAGCTTCATATTTTGAATTTAGTGAATCTTGATCTTCCTCATCATATAAGGAATCTAATTAACCTAGAATATATATTAATTCTTCTACGCATCAAGATGGTCTTTATTTTTCTTCACCTTTAGTTACAAGTTATATAAAATTCATATAGTTTAAGAATGATATTTTAGAAGAATTAGAGGAAGTGTTTTTAAGTACTAGATGTGAAAATAACTATAAAAGAGAATAATATTTTTCCTACATTATTCATAGTGTAGTTTCACATATCCATCCTAAGTTATTAATTAAGATAGATCTTATTCATCATGAAATTTTGGGTTTTAGAATTGCGATGGAGGGTTTTATAAGTATGATTGGATCCATACAAGCTCATTTGATAAATTTGTTAGATACAATGGATATATGGTAAATTTTGGTTATTATATGTTCTTCTAGATCTTCCACATATAATTAATCACCTCATACCCCAATCACTATTTTTGAGGATCTCATTCAAAGATTTATTCATGAGGAAATTCATAATATCTTGGAAAATGTAAAGGATATCCAAAATTAAGTGCAACTAGATATTGTTGTACATGGACTAAATAATACAATCTGATTAGAGAAGAATCGATTAATATTTCTAAATACAAGGGTGTAATCAAGGGTGTAGTAAAGTACTAACTGAAAAGGTTTTACACCAAGGCATATCTCAATCCTCTATTTGTTTTATTGGTAAGAGATGAGAAGATTTCTTATCTTACTACATCTTTCAAAGCAATTGTATAAAATTTGTTTTTCACAAATCCTATACTAAATAAATATATGTTAGAAAATGATGAGTTCCTTCAGATTATGGAACATGGATAAAGGGATATTGATGATATTACCCGAATATTAGAGCCTTATATATATGTTACAAATTCCTCAGTTTTGGAACCACTTTCATTTTCTATGCCAAGGTTTTCTCCATCTCCTTCCAATGTTTCAACATTAGTTTCAACATCAGATTCTATAGCTTACTAAAATCCAACTTCTACCTCACCTACCTTACTTATAATAAGACCATTTGGTCTCACTGTTTCCTAGTCCCTTTGATAGATCAGACTAGTTACAAATTATATCACTATTCCTAGAGTTCAACATATTCCTCAGCATACACCTCCTACTCCTTCTGTTATTGGAAAATGATAGGAACCTTTTGAACCTTCTACAATTTTGGACCTTATATATTCAGATTCATATTACGATTATGATAAGGTACTTTGTAAACTTTTTGTAAAATAATGAAACATATTTTTTAAACATTTATCTTTTATGTGCCTTCTACTCTTATTGTTATCTCTACTCTATCACCATTTATTCATTAATTTTGATAACCCTAAAAGGGGGAGTAAAATGTTGAACATTAACCATAGAGACTTGGTTTTTTCCATGTAATACTTTGAAATACTTCTACATATATTTCGTGATCTAGACATTGAGATAGTGTGTGATTCCGAGACTCGGTGTGGCTGAAATTTATTTTAAAAAAATATTAAATATATTTTATATTGTGTGTGAAATATTTCTTAAAAAAATGATATAACTATTTGATCGAATATTATATCAGAAATTCGAGACCATAGTTGAGTCCAAAATGCATTTTTACCCTAGGTGTGACCTAAAATAGGTCAGAGAAGGGTGTTCAGATATCTCTCCTATGGGTAGCATGTTTAGTGGATTAATTAAATAATTAATTAATTAATTTATCCTAATTGGTTTTTCTTATAAATCAATTGTTATGGAAATATTCCCAAGTTTTGCCTCATAACCATGGAATCGCCAACTAAAGTTCTTACTCTCTTTCTATTGGAGAATCAAATCAAACGTTGGTGAAACTTTGGATCAGAGTAGATCCAGATACAGTAAACATAATTAATTCCTTCAATTGTTTTCACGTGCATTATTTGATGATTAACTATCCAATATCTAGGTAAGAATAATCTATTTTTCAGTTACTCCATTTTGATTAAATTGGTTGAGCAGATTAATCCATTGTACTGATCTATGATCATTGAGAATCCCTGGCATGCTTCTATGTATTGATTAATTATATTATTTGATTTTTTTTTCTGACTTAGATATCCATATTCTTGATCATGGGAAAAATGTTTTTGGCCAATGATCATTAAATTTTATTTCTTGTACTTTTCTCCCTCAATTTCTTCATGCTCTTCACTGGTAGTAACTTGTGGTCCCCATTCAACATTGTTAGGTAGTACCGAGCCTGATCAGACCTTCAAAATCACGTTAGATTGATTATCGGGGGATAGATTGATGACACAAGGAGTGATTTGAGATGATTGTGAGCTTTAAGAGATTGTTTCAATGATTGGATGCCAAATCTTCAAAGGCGGAGAAACCCGTGGCATGTGTAATGCGTCATGTATATCTGAGGACTGATGGAATCCAATTTATAGTAATAGATGGACAGAATCTGGGATCCACGGTAGGATCCACACGTCTCAGGTGAGAATGAAGCCGAAATCGAAGGTGGAGGACTGAATTCGAGGAACAGTGAGAGGATATGAGAATCTACTAAAATCTTGAATACATGACAAGTAACATGATCAACACAAAACATGTATCCCCTTGGATATGATGGCTAGGTTTTAGAAAAATTATAAGGATGGCATGACGTGTATGCATCCTATATACCGTGTACCTCATCCCCTGATGGATGAGTTATGTTGTGGAGCACATGAGTTGGACCCTATGTGGGAGTACACATCCATGTACTTGGAAGTGTAACAAATTACACATATACATGGTAAAGTACATTGACACGGGGTGGTTACACGGGCAAGACCAAGAACATGGGCATGACCTCAAGTGGAATGGGTATGTTAGGTATATCCCTCACACACTGTGTAGCACTATATGGTTGGTGAGCCCTGTATTTCCAGGGACATGTCTCGGAGAAAAAGTGGGACCACATACTGTGTGGCTCCCCTATACATCCTGTACCCCTTGGCATATTTTTAGGAAACCTCAATCTTCAATATATCCTTTTTTTGGACTCAGATTTTGGCCCACAAGTAGCCTGAAATGAGTGTTTTTCTGTGTAGATCATGATGGTACCCTTGGTTGGGGATTTTTAGATATGATGTGGAATGTTATGGGAATTAAACTTGGTTAGGAAATTCTTGATGATGATAGTGGTCACACATGATCACTAGAGACATCCTGAGTGGAACCCTCCTGCTGGGCTGGGCATGGATACTCAATGACTCCTAGAGTGGAACCCTCTAGTTAGGTTGGACATGGTTACTCTACCACCATAGTGGAACCCTTATACTAGGTAAGGCATGGTTCCTCCATCAAATCCTAGAGTGGAATCCTCCAGCTGGGCTAGGCATGGGTCCTCTACCGCTAGAGTAGAACCCTCTTGTCGGCACAGGTTATGGGTCCTCTAAAAACATCCGAGTGGAACCATCTAGCTGGGTTGGGCATGGGTCCTCAATGACTATGGTGGAACCCTCAAGCTATTCTATCCATGGGTCCTGTACCACCAGAGTGGAACCATCATGTTGGACAGGGCATGGATCCTATATTGACCATCATAGTGGAACCCTCCTATTGCACCAAGGCATGGTCCCTTTATAGACCACCCAAGTGCAACCCTACAACTGGGCTATTCATGGGTCCAAGATGACATCTAGAGTCTAACCCTAAAACTGGGCTAAGCATGGGTCCTTTACCAACTTCTAGAGTGTAACCCAATAGCAGGTATGGGCATGGGTCCTCTACCACTAATTTGAACTCTCTTATCATACCAGGTCATGGGTCCTCTACATAAATATTGTGGCCCCTTGACTATGTGACACAGTGATGGGGTGTGACTTGACTTGGAAGGTTACTTCTGGGTAGACACATGAGATGTTAGGAATCCTTGATGGAATTTTTAGAACTATTGGAAACTCTTATTTCAGGGTTGATTTTTGAGATGGAGATCCATTCTATATCATTTGGGTTTCTATTGATTTAGAATATATATATACATATATATCCATACATTTGGATTTGTTTCCTCCCCTTTTGTGGGTTCCAAAGATAAATGTGGTATGTTACATACTTTTCATGGATATATTCTCATGGTTGGATGATTCTACTCTCCTAATATGGGTAGAAAAGATTCTATGTGTAGTTCATTTACACATTGTCTTGATCATCTTGTTCTTGGACGAGTTTAATCCCTATCTTGGTTTGGGTTGAGTTGTTATCTTCATTTTCTTTCTACATCCTAAACTATATAATTTCATTATACTCCTGTTGTATCTCTCACTACTCTCCCTTTATATTTAGGGGAGTCCTATTGGATATGTATATACTCACCCCTTTATGAGATTTTCCCGCACATGTATTTTCTTATGAAGATGGTAGAAAGGTTGGTGGTGAATACAAAAGATCTTCGTGATACTTAGTACTTTGGACCACATACTGTGGTTGAAACTTCGAGATCATGAGCTAGTCTATCTTAGAATTTTACGTTATAGTTTTTTCAGGATGGGATATATTTTTTGTTGGACATGTATATTTCCCATTTACTTTTTAGTTTACACTACCGTAATCTTGTACTATCTATAGGTTTTATATGCATAGTTTTTCCCTTAGAATTTTGCATCTTTTTATGTTCTTACTCTACAAATTTGAATTGAGATGTCTATGTGTGTGTGTGTATAGGTACTTAGGAAAATACCTCCATAGGTTAGTTATACTTTTTTTCAATGGTTTTTATCCCCTGGCCTATAGAGGCATACTTGGGGTAGCTGCTGCTCAAGCCCTGAGTTGGGTTAGGGTGTGACATTAAAAAACTAACAATATTATTATTATAACCATTTTTCTATTAGAAGATATTATAATATTTAATGATACTTCTTTAATATTTTTGTATGGATATTTATGAACATGATTTTTGATTATAAAAATGTGGGAGATTGTTAGCTTAGTATAACAAATCCTTATTTTAATTAGCAAAAATAATGTTTATATTGTTTCAAACCTATGTAATTTTTTATATAAGATAATTATTTTTTTCTATAAAATAAAGTAATTTTTTAGGTATTTAATTAACAATGAATCTTATACAGATAGTCAATTGATTATACATCTGAGGAATGAGAATTTCACAATGTACCAGTTCAACAACATGACCACCTGATTAACCATGGAAGATATATGGAAAAGGAGTCATGTTGACACAAAATATAGGATAAAGTAACCGTAATCTATATCCCAAGAGACCAAAACTTTGTTTTTCACAAAGGTATGAATCAACCATAATGTAAATGGGATTAGTTATAAGGAAAATTAGATTAGATACATGAGAAACCTTATGAAATAAAATCTATATAGAATAGACAAAACATCTATAAAAAATCTTTCAATGTGATGGATCTACCGCACATTGATTTCCAATCATCCATGTGTTGAAGGAAGTGATCATATGTGAAATTTAAATTTTTTAAAAAGTAAAGAATTGAATAAAAGACTAGCTGAAGTGAACATGATCAATAGTCAGAATTTATTAATGTAATGGATTGATTGTAAATATTAGATGATTGACCATAAGTTTAATATGATCAAACTTAAGTATAAGATGATTTTACAAAAGTTCAAGTGATTGATTGTATGATCTATCAAGAATCTGACTAGAATTGTCACTAAATATTTAATTGATTATGATTGAGGATGTGGAAAAGTTAAATCAGTCAAATCTAAAATTATGTATTATGTTGTTAATTTTTTTAATTCAACTAATTTTATTTGATGAATTAAATAATGGTGAAAATAAATTAATGAAATTGGATTTTGTGATGAAGTATGAGTATCTCCAACAATGTTTTTTCAATATATATTTTCAGAAAAATATTATTTTTTATAGAATACATAAGATAGAGAATGTGTAAAGGTTGTGACAGATAGATTGTAGAAATTTTAAAAAATAGAAAAGAAACATTTATGCTTTCTTTGGAACATCCATGACACTCTATTCTCACATGAACTTAGAAAAAACATAAAAGGGAATCTTCTTGTGTTCACACATCATTTCAAAATAAAAATACGACATTGAGAAGAGAATACCCCCTTATAGATAAATATAACTACATTTTTTACTACAAAAATACTTTAAATTCTCCCACTCTTTTTATTATATTTTGAGTTGTTCTTTAGGAAACTATTTTATTTTTCAAGAAAAAACTTTTGTACTATATTGGATAGTATGATAATTTCCATTCAACATTTCTTTAAATTTTATCACATAAAAAACTGTACAAAAGGCTATGTAGACTGTTCTACTTGTACGAAGTTGTTACTTTTTTATTATCCTATATAGAACTATGGAAATGTCTTTATAGAGCATGGATGTCCTTGTGTTCTGTTGTGTACAAAACCTGATCTTGGTTGTGGATCATTTTATTTTATAAATAATGTTAGGACCAAAAGGGGCCTAGATACCCTAGGGGGTGAATCAGGGTATGGATATTCTTTTTCCATATTCTTCTTGCCCCACTGGATCTAGATCTCTATATTATAAGTGTCACTTTGTTTAATATTATGGTGTTAATTTCAATCTTTTTATTTCCTTATTTATCTAATTATGATGCTTTGGATGCAATGTAGGGAAACAACTAGGAAGACATAGTTATTTTTACTTGGTTCACCCTCATAGGGATATGTCCAAGGAGAATACAATGATGATGTGCCGATGTACTGAATCCACTAAAGCACACTATCAATTTACAATGTTCAGGCTATATCACTTCTATGCCCAGACTCACTACCTTTACAATATTTAGGGCCAGCTTACTACTTTCCCAAGGGTCACTCCCTGTCTCTCTATCACTGGATCACTACTGGTAGAAAGGATAACCTTATTCCTCTTCCTTCACTCACAGCTCTGTAAAAGATCCAATCACAGTTTATAGACCTGTAGGTCTCTTCATTATCTCTAATAAAATTTTCATCCTTAACTGTTGATAGATGCTCTGTTGATGTCCAAATTTCACCCATATATGAATCTATCTTTGCACTGGGTGTACCGGGATACCCCAATTTTTACACGCAGCTTTCTCTGGGTCTTGCATGTAATTCCCCACTTTTGCGTGAAATACACTTTTTGCGCAACACCACTTTTACGCATAACCACTCCTTTTATGTGCAACAACTTCTTTTACGTGAAACAACCCTCTTTTACGTGAAACAACCTTCTTTTACACACAACATTTTCATTATTGGAAAACAACCTCTTTATGTGTAGACTAAGCTATATGTGCAACCTTCCTTTTATGTGCAACCTGATATTTACATGAAAACACCTAACTTTACGTGCAAACTTCAACTTTACTCACAACTCCCTCGCATATTCCAATTTTGCGCGCTAGAGCTCGGATTCTCTCTATGTATTGAGCTATATTAAATGGGGTGAGTAACCTCATATTTATTATAAAAATCAACCCTGTGCGTAATAACCATTCTTGAGCGCGTAATCCTATTTGGGTGTGAAAAACACATATTTCAAACAACACCATATTTCGCGCAATGCCCCAATTTTCATGCACCTCATGCCTTTGCCAATTTTCGAGCTTTATATCTCGAAACAGCTCTTGCACGAAAAACTCCATTCCCCTATTTCACACACCACATAAATATTTCGTGCCCCAGTTTCTTTTTTGCGCACTACTCTAATTTTGCGCGCACCTCATGCCTTTTCTAATTTTCCTACTTCTGACCTCAAAACACTTCTTGCGCAAAAAACAACTCATCACTATTTCGCACACCATGTTCATTTTCAAGCACCAATCTAATTTTTCCGCACCTACATTTTCTAATAACAAATTTCTCCATTTTCTGATTTTCAGGTGAAATTTTTTGGCAAACACTGGAAAATGGTGCCACCTTGTACCTACTCTTTTTGTACCACCTATAGATCGTCCATTCTTTATTCGAGGTTCTTCTGGAAAACAAGGATATCCAAAAACATATCTTGAACCTAAAAATTCACTATGTAAACCCCCCTTTCATCAAATTTGTACATTATGGTCTGCTTTGTCACCAAACACAACATGGAGGTCTGCTTTGTCAACAAACACAATCACCTCAAAAATTATTCAATGATACCTTGAGAGTTTTTTGCGCAAAAATATCACCCTTTGGGTTTGTTGACAACTCTTCTCATAAAAAATCTCTGCACTTTGATACCTCATTAAAACTTCTTCCAACCGCTACCACCATTAACCTCTTGCGATTCAGATAACGATCAAGGTCTTAATCAACAGATACTGTAATCCCTCATGAGAAATGCTCGGTGTGAGAAGCAAGAGTAAATGAAAATTTCATCAATGAATAACTTCATTTCAAATAACCAATTATTGACACCAAACTGATACAAATTTCAAAACTGATACTAATTGTTGTTACCACACTGACACCAATTAGTGATAGATAGAAAACTTCTGACAGCATTCCAACACCTCTCTTATGCTTTTATCATGATCCTCATATATCATGATATCTACTCTTTGATCGATCAATTCTAGCATCGTCATATTTTATGCTCTCCCCCTATTTCATTGCTCTCCCCCAATCTTGCTTCTCCACCTATCATCTCTCCCTGTTTCTTTGACTAAGAAATTTTTTCCCTTCCTTAACCATAGTTTCTCCCCCTTAAGGAGTCACTATTTTCCCCCCTTTGTCAATGAACCCAAAGTTTATTCCTCTGTGGTCTGATACATTGGAATGAACACAAATTAACACATTAGATAAAGATATGCCATACCTCGGGGAGAGGGGGTGGTAGATCCCACATCCACACGTTTTCAAGTACGGGGAGTCGACTGGAATCCTAGAGCCAGACAATGTATCTTGAATGATTTCTTGGGTAAGTCCTTCATCAGAATATCAGCATCCTATAGCTCTATAGTGACATATTCCAACTTCACTAGTCCTTCCTCCACCTTCTCCATGATAAAATGATATTTGATCTCAATGTGCTTTGTCCTTGGGAAATGGAATGGATTTTTGCTAAGATTGATATCACTTGAATTATCACATTGAATTTGGATTAGAGACTTCACTTCAATTACCATATCATCAAGCTGTTGTTTCATCCATAATTACTATGTGCAAGCTTGAGTGGTGGCAATATACTCAGCTTCTGTGGTGCACAATGAAATACAATCTTGCTTCTTGATTATCCATGAAATACACAAACCATAAAGATAGAAAGAACATACTGACGTTGATTTCCAGTCATCTAATAAACTGGAAAAATCTGCATCTGTATATCCCACAACTATTTCATTCGGTTAGCAACCAAAATTCTCATCATCTTGGAATTATGCATTCCAAAACCTTCTCAACACCTTCTTTTCAAAACTCAGAAAAATAATTACACTATGATTCCTAAAATCTATTGAAGATTATGTATTCGACATATACTATCCCCATAATCCTTTGATTAAAATGATTGTTGACATACAGATTACAATTAGTTCTGCCATACCGAATACTGAGCTTCTTCAAAGACTGATCCATCATTGAATACCATTCTATTCTGGATGCTCAATATCTAATTCTTCTTCCACAACCCCATTCAAAAATGAAGACTTGACATGCATCTAGAATACTCAGAACTTCTGTTTCACTGTAATGGTCAAGAATAATCTAATTTTCTCCTACCTTGTCACAAGTGCAAATATCTCCTTGACATCAATATCCCTTATATGGGAGTATCTTGGCACACTAGTCATGATTTTTTTCGAGTCACCACATCATCTTATCTATCACTCTAGAAACACTCTCCCATGTTTAATTCTTCTAACCTTGGTCAAGATCTTCATTCATAGCTTGAACAAAATCCTCATCATCATTCCCTTCTTCGAAACATTTATGTTATACCTGTGATAAGTGTTATGCTTGCTGTAGATTTCCCATCTTCTTCGTCTGGACTAGAACCATTTGATCACCAATAACATTGTACCTTTATATTTTATTATGACTCTTTGGCATCTATGGAGATATAGACTTGAATTCCTCATGATCATTATCTGTATTAGCTTCAGAATCAACATTTTCCATCTTTTCTCCCCTTGAGTCTCTTACCACTTAATCACTTTAAACAGACAACTTGTGACTGTTTCATTATTCAACGATGTCATTTATTTCAACCACTTTTCTCAGATTCTTGTTGAAAGCACAATTATATTCTCCCGCAACTTATTGGTATCATGAAAATGGTCAGGTAATACCATAATTTTAGAATGAAATAGATAATTATAAAATACATGAATGTTTATGCTTCTCCAGCAAGTATGTCTTCTTGTAATAGACAATACCTGAGATGGGTCATCCAATTATTTCGTTGATGGCTTTTTCATATGATTATAATATTGAATGCTCCACCTATGTTAATGCAACACTTCCTATGGTTAGGACCACTGTTTATACCAATAAACATTCTTCTCATCTTGCGTCATTTATTCTCATATGGAACTTGTAATTGAGCCATTGAAAAGATCTCTAATCCTATTGAGTTGGAACTCAGTGTTGGAAACAAGAGATAAAGTTAATAACACAATCACTTCCTATTTTTCTCTATTGCTCCATTTATTCTTCAACTTTGGTACCTGATTTGTGTCAATTTAAACTTTGAGTCATATCAATTCTCCACTTTTCATCTTTAGATGACACTTCCCCTTGGATCGTATCTCCCTAAAACCCAAAAAACATGAATCATCAGTTAACAAAATTTATATACATAAGGAGAGGGGATATTATGGAATCCTCAAGGTGAGGATTGTGGTTGATCCTGATGGTCCAACCTTTTTATAATTAATTGGAGAGCATCACACTTCTTCTTTGATTCTTCTAGCTTCCTAGCCAGCTTTAACTACTCTGGCCATAAGACCAAGCATTCGGGCTGAGTCTTTTTCTAATATGTAGATTCTGTAGTTTTGGCCTTTCTCACAATTTGGGGTTAAATCCCACTGGTACTCATTTCCGTCATTGATGTTTCACCAATATTCCACATCCCTTTATTATTTCTCTGGGCAAGAATCCCTATGATTTTCATCTTCCCATGCTTCTTCCACCATTGTAGGGATCTTCTTCTTTCCTCCACTTCTCATCATGGCACACAACATGCCAATTTTTTAATGCATTATTTGTTAATATTTATTTTATCAGAAATATGATTGACCACACTTCTTTGTTATGGCGGTGATCCCTCCACTAAACATGCATTCTTCTTACCTACAACTGGTATAGATCTCCCCATTTTCTTCGAGGTTTGTTCATATTCTCTCCACGAGAGCTGTTGTGAGTGAGACAGAGGAGGTTATTGATACAACATGGGAATCCCCTTGGTCTATAAACCTATTTTTAAGCATACCATGTTGTCTTCCAGTATATTATTTTTCATTGTACACTGTCTGTGATGGGGATCTCCTTATGGGTCCCTTTTCCTTCTCCTCTTTCTTCTTACTGAACTGTCTAGCCAAATTCCAATGCTTAGAACATATGAAACATCTTCCATTAAAGGCATACCTCATTTCATAATTTCTCAACTGATATGTTGATTCTTCATGAATTCTCCCTATAACATTGGGCTCATGGGCTTTCTGACACATACTCATGGTGTGTCCCATTCTTCCACAATAGAAGCACTTCATGGATAATTTCTTCTGAGAGAAAATTCTTTTAGACTTCTCAAGATGCAACTTCTTATTCTCATATTTATAAATGTTTCTATCTTCACAACATGAAATACATTCCAAATCCTCTGAGAAAAAGTTTGACGTGTGGCCATGAATCCCATAGAAATAACACATGTTGCCACTACTTCTTGTAAATGTCCTCTTAGGTATTTCTCCAGCAGCTATAGGATTTTCTCCATTTTTGGAAATGATCACGACTCTCATTCTGTTATGAACAAGAGGGGATTCATCAAATCCAATAACAGTTTCTCCCAAACTATATGGTCTTTTAGATGAGAAAATATTCTGTTGTTTCTCTTCAGAAATAACATATTTTTTTCATTTTATCATCACATGCCAAAGGATAATCAAATAGTAAGTGCAGGACATCCTTTATTTTAGTATTTCCTTTGGAATTTATTTCTCCACTAATTTTTTCACTAAATCTTGCTCTTCATCCAAATATTTAATCTTCATATCCCTTACTTCAAGTTGGGTATTGAGTTTTATCTCAATATTCTTCCTTGTTTACATCATATCCTCTAACTCATGTGTGAGCTTATACACCATGTCACTTTGCTCCTTTACTTTTAATTTTTCCTAAACAACTATCAACATTCATTATCTTGTTGTAGACTTTGATTCATATGAAATAGTTTAGATAGCTATGTAGCAAGATCATCATTTGGAGATTTTAAATTATTAATTTCATCTGAGTTCAGATTCTTTCCCTTAAAATTATCTTTGAACGTTCCTCTATTTATAGACAACTTTTGTAGTTCTTCAACATGGGAACCATTCTTCTCCCTCAGAGTAGTAGCCACGCCAATAAGACTTGAATTTAATCCTCTTATCTTGTTGACCTCAATTTGCAGTACCTAGATCAGAATATCTTTAAATTTAATTTATTCATCCAATCTCTGATCCAATTCATTTGTCTCATGGACAACTGTCACTTTTTGACATGGAATTTCATCATCATCAGTAGTTCCAACATCACTTGGAATATCAAGCACTTCACTAATTCCTACATCATTATGGAGTGAATATATCTTTTCCCTATCTAATTCATGCTATCCTTCCCTCATAAAGATATTTTATTCCTTTAATTGATTCAAAATTCTTCCATAAACACTTCTGTACTAAAGAATGACCCCCCGACTTCTGCTTCTTCTAGGAAGTACTTCCCTTTTCCATGGAACACCAAGATAAGAGCATATTGAAACTTTAAATAATGAAATTGACTAAACCAAGTTAGAGAAAAAAAATCTAATAAAAGAAACCAATCACTATGATACCAATTTTTAGAACCAAAATGGACTTAGATACCCTCGAGGGAGGGGTGAATCAGGCTATGGATATTCCTTTTAAAGACTTTTCCTATACCACTGGATCTTGACCTCTATATTATAAGGGTAACTTTTTTTTCTCTTATATTGTTAACGTTTAACTTTTTATTTCGTTATTTATCTGATGATGATGATTTGGATGCAATGATGGGATAAAACATAGCAGACACAATGATTTTTACTTGGTTCACCCTCACTGGACTATGTACAATGAGCATACCACGACGATGTTCCACTTTACCAAATACACTAAAGCTCATTGCCAATTTAAAATGTCTGGGCTAGATCACTTATATTCCTAGATTCACTACATTTACAATGTTTAAGGTTAGCTTACTTCTTTCCCAAGGGTCACTCCCTATCTCTATCCCACTGGCTCACTGCCGGTTGAAAGGATAACCTTCTTCCTCTACCTTCTCTCACAACTCTAGAAAGGATCCACTCACAGTTTATAGACCTGTAGGTCTCTTCATTATCTATAATGATATCTGCATCCTCAACTGTTGATAAATGCTCTGTTGATGTCCAAATTTCACCCACAGATTAATCTCTATTTGCACCAGGTGTGCCGGTCAACCCCACTTTTTACGTACAACCTTCTCTGGGCCTCGCGTGTAATTCCCCGCTTTTTTATGAAATAC
This sequence comes from Viscum album, assembly GCA_963277665.1. Classification (NCBI taxonomy): domain Eukaryota; kingdom Viridiplantae; phylum Streptophyta; class Magnoliopsida; order Santalales; family Viscaceae; genus Viscum; species Viscum album. The sequence continues at coordinate 247,287,732 of OY728129.1, forward strand.
ACTTTTTGTGAAACACCAATTTTATGCGCAACCACTAATTTTACATGAAACAACTTATTTTATTCGCAACAACCTTATTTTAAGTGTAGGACTTTCAATACATGAAAACAACCTCTTTACGCACAACCTGAGCTTTACGCGCAATCTTTCATTTATGCACAACCTGAGATTTATGCACAAACACCTGACTTTACACGCAAACTTGACGTTTACACGCAAATCCATTTTGTATTCCAATTTCATGCAACCGATCTAGGATTCTCTCTAAGTCTTGAGCTATATCCAATGAGGGGGTTCGCCTCAAATTTATTGGCCAAATTGACCCTGCGTGAAAAACCCTTCTTGAGCATGTAGTCCTCTTTGAGAGCAAAAAACACATCTTCTGCACGACACCATATTTCGCGCAATGATCCAATTTTTCATGCACCTCATGCCTTTTCCAATTTTTGAGCTTTTGATCTCGAAAAACCTCTTCCTCTATTTTGTGTACCACATCAATATTTTACGCACCACTTTATTTTTTGTGCACTGCTCTAATTTTGCGCGCACCTCATGCCTTTGTTAATTTTCAAGCTTATGACATCAAAAAACTTCTTACACAAAAAACTTCCCACCAATATTTCACACACCACATTCATTTTCACACACTAATCTATTTTTTTTCACACACCTCCCTTTTTAAATAATACATATCTCTATTTTCTGATTTTCAGGCCCAAAAAATTGGCAAACACTAGAAAACGGTGCCAACTTGTATCTGCAATTTTTGTACCACCTCCAGATCATCCATTCATTTTTTGTGGTTCTTATAGAAAACATAGATATCCAACAACATCTTTTGAGCCTGGCAATTCACTATGTAAACCCCCTTTGTCAAAAAATGTTTTACATCATGGTGTGGTTTTTTAGCAAACACAACATGGAGGTCTGCTTTGACAACAAACACAATCACCTAAAAAATGCTTCAATGATACCTTGAGGGATTTTTACCCAACAAATAAACTTCTTAGCAAGGGATGATTGGTAAGTGGAGAGATCTAGGTTTGAGCTTAAGACCGAACTAATTGTTTTATTCCACTGTGTACTTTCCTATTTTGTTTTTCTTTGTTTTTAAAACAAATTTATTTTTGTTTTAAAACACAATTAAAAAAAAGTTTACTTTTATAGTTAACTTTAATAAGTGTTTAATATACTATGTTTGATACAATTAATTTTTTTAAAAAGGTAAATTAATTTTATAATTATTTTAAACTCAGTTGTGACCAAACTTCTAAGAGACTTTCTGAAAGATAATATTATATTCTTATAGTAATTTAGTCAAATGGTCTATATTTTATAAAATGGGGATTTTATTTTAGATCATTTTTTACATAAATTTTAATGAAAATTAAACTCATACCCTTTATGAGAAGTCCACTCCTACCAACATTTTTAAATGTATAATTGAATATAATTGATAATATAGTATCATTCAAGACAAGATATATATATATATACATGATTAAGGAATTTATATAAATATATAATCACAAATACTAATAAACCATAGAATTAATATCTTATTAAAAATACATGGATTTTCACATTATCCCCTTCTTAAATAAATTTCCTTCTCCAAAATTTATCTCAATTCCAATGAGTAAGGGTATATGAAGTAAAAAATAGAGAAAAATGGTTTCAAAATCAATTTTGAATTGATAAATAGGATATCAAAAATAATAATTTTAAGTTGGATCCCCAATAATATTTCCTTGAAATGAAATAAATGGAAATATAATTAATATGTAGTGGAGGATAAAAAATATATATAAGTGACAAAAAATAATGTTTTGGATTTTTAAATAGTTTTTAATTAAACTGACATGAAAAAGGAAACATAACATTTCTTTATGAATAAAGATTATGAAAAATATGAATTATTCATTAGAGAATTAATATGTATTTTCCAAAATATGAAAAGAGAACATATTTTTTAAGAAATTACATCAACATAGAAGAGAAAAACATTCAATATAGATGAGGGAAATTATTCTTAAAAATGTCATGAAAATTTATCAAATAAGAGTGTACATGACTAAAAAATATACCATTATATTTTAGAAAACACACCAAAAATTTAACAAAAGTAACTTTAGTTGTCTTTTCCCCAAAACACTCTTCAATCCCTAATGTTATCCATAGAACTAAAATTATTTCTCAAAATCAAATAATCCTTTATCCCAATTAACTGTAATTACCTCAATATCGAAGAATTTATTAATCCAAATGTTTATTTATACTGTTTTACTTATGTCCCCAAAAATAAAATAAAATACCTCTTAAATAACTTTCACCCTAAATCACATGTTAAACCGATGAGTTATTTACACCTCTATCATGTACTCTTCCAAAAACCTAGTAAATATCTCCCAAAATATCACTAATTACCTTAAAATTTAAGTCACATATAAACCTTAAAATAATATATATACCTTTGAATTATGATTAAATATAAACTTATTAACCAATATTATTAACTATAAATCTTAAATTATCCTAAAACTGTAATATCCTAACGTTTAAAGTTATTTAAACCTTTCTCTGATAGAATATTTAAAGACCCATACTCAGTTGTCCCACAATTACAATATTTATAGAATAAATATCATTACTTACATTCCCATTACCTTTTTGGTTTATAATTTTAGAGAGTTAGGAAATCAATTACATAAAAGAAACAATAATTTACTTATACAAGAGAGTTTTTACTAGTAAAATAATCTTTTTAATGATAAACTTTATTCATTCATGGCCAACATCTCATATTCAGAGCTAGACTTCATAATCATTCATACTCATCCATATTCCCTATAATTTGTTTTTGAAAACACGGAATGATAATACAACTCTATAAGGGATATGAAATAAATAGGAAACTAATTTAGTCATAAAATACTTAAAAACCATTGAAAATTATTTCCATTAATCATTGAACCATGGTCTCATATAAAACACTTTCAAACATGAAATCAAGGTCTTTGATCATCACAATTTTGTGAAGAAACCTCATTAACATGCATTTAAAATAGAAAGACTTTTAATGTTCCTTTAGAAAACATTAAATATTATGTAAAATTTAAATCTAGAGAAATTAATATTATTTTCTTAAAAAACAATCCTTGATATTTGAAAATATTTAAACCTCCCTTTACTCATAAAATCAACTTCTTTTTCCTTAAATAAAAATATTTTAGGTAAAACTCATTGAATGTATAGAAAAATGATGAAGGATTATTGAGACAATAAATCCTTTTCATTCTTATAAATAAAACTTAAAATCACCCTTATAATTTAATAACTCCATCAGTTAATAATAAAATCATTTTTATAGAGAATATATCATTAACAAAAGCATTGTAGAGCTATATCTCAGGCTCACCCACCATCGTATACAATGACCAAGAAACATAACTTGAATAAAAACATAGTAGATTAATTTTAATCATAAAACTTGTTTCAACCCATAAGAAAATGTTTTCCTCAGTTAAAATTTTAAAATAATATTAAATACGTTTTATGTTTTTAATAACTTTTATTTAAAAATGAAAAATTACCAACACAATGGAAGAAATTAATAAATAACCCTTCTGAAAAACATCAATAAGGTTATTTTTTAAAATTCTATAAATAAGGTCAAAGTAAATACTCAATGAACATTATAAATCAGTTAAATATAGATAATAAACTTAACAAAAAATCATAAAGAATATGGATATAGAGGAAAAAGAGTTGAGAGGAAAATTTCAAACCATTTAAAGTAATTATTAAAAGAAAACCCCTTACCTAGAGTCTTGAATCAGATCATAAATACTATAACCCAGTAAATAATAAAATTATATTAAACATTAATTTTATTTAAAATATTTTTTTGGTTTAATTACTTGTTATTATCATGTTTCATTCATTCATTATATTGGCATTTTTCACATTAGTCGTTTTGAAGTCATTCATTTTAAAATATCTAAAATATATTTGGAATATTTTTAACGGTAAAAGGTACTTGCCTAATGGTTCTATAATATGTATAATTTTCAGGGTATTTTTTCTATATAATTCCATAATCAAATGAGTTCAATCGGTCCTAAAATATTAAACAGTCATAGAATCATCCTTCATAATATTTTTTTAATGTTTAACAATATCCATTATTTGTTACATTTAATTCCATTGTTAGGATGGATATTTCACAATAATTGAATCATAATCATGAAATGACTAGAATATTAATGTTTTATTTAATCATAAAATCATTTTTAAAAAATATACATGAAAATAATAATTTTATTAAAACGTCACCATTCACTTAGGTATCATAAAACAACCATGATGAGCAATGTTATTCAAAAGTGTTTAAAATAAGGGTAATATATATATATTTTAGTTATATAAATTAATTATATTATATTTAAACTATAATTTTTGGTTTGATTTTAATTATTATATACGTTTTTTAAAATATTGAGAAGATAATTGAAACAAAAAGGCATTGTTTTGGAAGAACTCATATTTTAACCTATTAATATATTAGGAAAATGAGTGTAGTGAGAGGTATTGGAGAATATTTCATCTTTTATGAATAAATAATCTAAAAATTTCTATGTATATAGAATGATTAAATAATAATAAGTGTAGTTTTAAAATATTTTTTAACAAAAAATCACAAATAAGAAAGAATAAGCAGGCTTGGAGACCCTTACATTTATCCTCAAACCACCATATTTGGATTGTGTCCAAATACTTTGGAGAAATGAGTTTTGAAAATTATATAGACTTTTAAAGATGGGAAAAAATATTATATAGTGTTTTTATCTGAATAAGGAGATAAAATAAAGCTTGAGGGGTGGTTTGAAAAGGGTAGAATGTGTCCCCTTTTATATGAAAAACCTGATTTCATTTTCACAAATACTGAATCTTTAAGGGGAAAATGTAATATAAAAATAAAAATTGGCTCATAAAGGACCAAAGGATAAAACTATCAAACCTTACCCATACCACTTGAGTCATGATAATAGTTTATAATTTTTTATCCATTTATAAATCATTATTTATTTTTAGTACTCATTAAAGTAATTTTTATAGTTATTTTTCATAATTTAAATTTTAAAAAATATCTAGATAACAATGTAATTTGAGTTTAAAATTTTAAAACATTACTTAACTATAATATTGATTTCTAAAAATCATGAATTACTGTAATTAATCCAAAATATATCACTTCAAATATTTTTAAAACTATTTACAATGGTTTTTCACCCACTTTCAAAAGCATTGTATTAGTAATGAAAATTATACTTCAAATTTATGAGAAAAATAACAATACGATCAATTTGATGGATTTATTCCTGGTACTCCATAGTTACATGTGTACCATAATCCACCAACACAGGATATGATGAAGGGAGAAAGAAACTAGAAATATGAATTATGGAAAAAATTGGTGTATCATTCTAGTATGAAAAATTTTCATGGTATTTCATTTTTACTGCTGTGAACAACATGGTGAAGAATATAGTGATTAGAAAACTATAAAAGTATAATTGATAAATCTTCCCAATTTTTCTCTTACGAGTTTTTCTTATTGAATATGATCCATGAGTGTTTAATTTTCAGGGATTATATCTAGAATATGGTGGATAATGTTCTAGTAGAATTAGTGAAATCAATGATTCATATGCAATATGTGTCAACCAGTCCTATAGTTCTTTAATAGTATAGTGACGAGGATTGATAGATTGTAAAAAAATGACGACGTTTTTTTGATTACCATATGATTCAAATGTATGGGTCTTATTCACATAGGATTATCATGTAAGAATGAATAAATTATCCATATCCCATTATACCCCCCTAAAATTATACATCAATTCCCTCAATATTAAAATCTTTTTAGAGGAATAGTATTTGATACAATTTGTGTAAAGGAAAAAAGGAAATAATATTTAAAAGACTAAAATTCATTATTATCGTTTTGTATAATAAGATACAACTAATGGGAGGGAATGTAAAAACCCATTAGGGGATGGATTATTCCTTTTAGAAATAAATAGTCATTACATATATCTAATTATTCCAATTAATAGATTGATACAAATAAGTATAGAGATAAGATTATGAAATTTTACCATTTTGAACTTCCCAATATTGATCCCAAGGTTGATGATTTCATGCATGAGGCACAAATTATAGTAAAATATTTATTCTTGAGAACATCGTTCATGTCACTATAACAAGAAGGTGTGAAATTTTGAGAGCTCACATAGAATAATAATCTAATTGAAGGGCCCTATTAAATTATTTTAAACTAATAATATTATTTTCTTAGTAAACTATAACATAATCATTCATTCAACCAAAAACTTTTCTTAAGATCAAACATCATAGTTTATTAGTAGTGAAAACACAACTATGACATGTAGCCAAAGGATCACTCTATCCACCCGGACTATTGTTCCCTTATCTAGGTGTAATCATAGTTTTTGAATTTTTATATCCATATAAGAAAATACACTATGATAAACAACCTTACTACCATTTCAGTACAAATTTGAATGTTTAATAATTTGTATTTTAATGAAAATAAAGAATTCTATATTCATAGAAATAAAAAACACATAAGGGTTCAAGACTAAGGTGTCCACAAACAAGGCTATCCCTGTAAAAGGAAATAATCTCTAGGAACATCATGAAATAATTTAATTTTCATATTTGGATAAAGGATAAATAATATAAGGATATTTTTCAATTTTATATATCTATATAAATTATAATAATTTGAAAATACACTATGTCATAGTGGAAAATGTATTTGGAATTAATATTATTCTTTAAAAAATACTTCATTGTATTAAATATACAGAATCCAACTTACCATATCTAATATGATGATCCATATATTTGGAATAATCAAGGGAATACTTTTAAATAATAATCTAGTCATAGACTTATTTTAGAGACTTGGTATTGAATAGTATATTTTTAGTTTATTGCCCCAACACTTCAATGGTATACTGGGGAGACTATAGTGTCATATATCTACATCAATCCCTTTATAATATTATCAATTAATGAAGTATTTATTAAATAAATTGGAAAGAGTAAATAATTGTGATGTATCTTTAAAAAATATTAAAATCAATAAATTTATTAAATGAATTTAACGTGGGAGGGTAAATATATGTAGATGAATAATAAAGCTTAGTTAGCCAAACCAAATAGATTTTATGGTTTTCTAGTTAACCATTGTAATATTTTAAAAGGGGGTTTGATTCTTCTATTTCATCATATTGATGCAACTAATGATAAATTAGGAAATAATTTATCCTTACCAGTGATATCAGGGGATACATGAATTAACATTTTTCCTATAGTTTGATAGGATAATATACTATCTGAGATAATTACAATAGTAGGATAATGAAACTTCACAAAATTATAATCAATTCCCCCCTTATTAATTTATACTAATATAATGGTTTGATCCTAACGTAGTCAATAGGACCATGAAAATTTGATATGATTAAATAATAAGATTAGAAAATGTTACAATGAATGAAGAAATTTGTGTCCACCAGTATGGTGTATTCTAAACCAGAGGTCCAAATGATTTTTCTAGGTAATTAAGAATAATTTTCATCCCAATTAGACAATAACCATATATAAATAGAAAGATAAATCATGAACTTTATAAGACTTAGATATGTAATATTTAAATTAAACCCCTCCTAACATCAAATAAATTGTAACTAATATAATAGATGATACACAATTGGTAAACCAAGGGGATAGTGAAGTTCCATTACCCACAATGATTAGTTTATCCATTCCTCTTGATGAGAAAGAAGGATAGGTTGAATTTCTCTCTAAACATAACTACATATTAACATAATATTATATAGAGATATAGTGATGGATCCTGAAGTGGTTACTAATTATCTTTTCATACTAGTCAATCACTATATCTTTAAAAAATATAATTAGAATACACTCTAACCAGACATCTAGAGTTAAACATATAATGAAAAAATACATTAGAAAACATCATTAGGGGTTTTCAATTGCCCAAATGGAATGAAAAAATTATACCATTTAATTAGAAGAATGAAAAAAATAATATTATATATATAATTTTTAGATCTCAATTAATAATTTATTAAAGATTATTATCTAACTATAATAACTAAATTTTAAATTATTATGATAGTAGGAAATCATTACCAGTAAATTATGTATAGATATTTATGAAAAATAAAATAGTAATGTCCCATGATAATAATAAATGTAAGGATGCCAATAAAAAAAAAGAAATGTATAAATATTAGGTAATTTAATTTATCTTATAGATTATAATAATATCTTTTAATAGTTCAAAAAACATATCTTTAATCATTTATTGGGTTAAACAGTAGTCTTAGATAATGATTTGGAATTCATATCACACTATTGTTTCAGTCATCTCAGATAAATCACAAAAAAAATTTATAGGTAATTGTAATGAAAAATAAAGTTGAATAATTTGAATTTTTTAATTAGATACACCTATCGGAAATTTATTTTATTTATAGTATTTTATATAGGAATTGAAGCTAATCTTAGAAAATCTATTACAATTATTAGGAGTCCCCATCTATAAAACTTTTGAAAATTGGGAGGATTTAGTTGATGGAATGTAAACACCATAACACTCATTGCCAATCATTATTTTCTATTATAACTCTTCATGAATTAATTTATATGTGTTTGAAATATATAAAGGATATATTATATGAAAATAATTTTTAATACATCCAGAATAATCTATTACATCTTCTATTTTTGATAATATCTCAGTTAGAAAAATAATATGTTATCTACCTAAAACCTATTTGATGATCTCTTAGTTATATTTTAGACCTCGAAAATGAATATAGAAATCAAAATAGACTATGTAATTAGAGATTCAACATGTTTGATATGGAGATAAGATATAAATCAGGATTTGGTATTTATATTAAACATGTTTTATTACCACATACATCATTTTGAATCCCCAATGTTTTCCCCTGATGAATCTCTTAAATTTTTCTTGAATAATATAATGATTAATGAATTATAGGAAATATGTATACTAATAATTAAATATATATTAGAATTTATCACTCAATTGAAAGGTAATCTAAAAGATATAAATGAAAATTTTCCAAGAATCTCATATAATATTAGATATAATTCCATATAAAAATGAATTTGTAGATGGAGATATATTCTATGTTGGGAAATAATCCCAAACATTGGAAATATACTTTAATGATTCTTCACCCAATTAAACTGGAATGAGAATGGAGAAAACTATGCTCTAAAGCATTGTCTAATGATTTGTCTTCATTTCTCATGTAATGGTACTCATGAACTATACATTTCTCATATTAGAGTGTATCACCAATAATGATATAAAATACCAATCCATTATTACATTTCTTGAGTTATATATTGAACATATAATTATTAAATTTCATGTAACTTGATATTTATATATTTCATTCAAGTAATTTAATAGAGTATATTACATTAGGAATGAGGGATTTTTCCATTTTTTGGATCATAGTCAAAAAATAATGGCACATTTATTTGATGATTAAATGATTTCTTATGTACTGATACTTTATAATGACTAATAGGATACTCTAGATAACCTAAAATCATATCTTTATAAATCTTAAGAAGAAGATATCTTCATTTATTTGTTGTACAAGAGATTAATTTCTCCTCTTTGAACGAGATAGTGTATGCGGATCAAATTGATTCTCTTTTCCACTAGTAAAGTGTAACACCCCAGGTAAATAAAGAATATGACATTTTCATATTTATCCATATTTGTGAATAAAATATTAATATTAATTTAAAGGGGATTCTATGCTCGATGGAGTACCCAATACGCAACGATGAGTTTCTTTGGAATCTTGCGTTGCACTCTAATAATAATATAATATTATTTTAAATGGTAGTTAACGCCTAGCCGTTGTAATGGCGGGAATGAACGGAACTAACTAAAAAATGATTATATATGTTTTTCAATTTTTTTTACTTTTATCGAATAAATTTTAGAGGCTTAAAATGTGAATGAATCCAATTTTAAGCGTAAATATTCTAATATTCTTTAAAAGGTCGATTAACCACCTTTTGATGGAGAACACTTTTTAAATCCACTTTTTGACATTTTCATATGTTATATTGGACCAAATAAAATTCTTCTTTAGAATTGGGACATCAAAATTTACATCGTGTAAATTTTTGGTATTTTTCCGATAAAGTTTATTTTTTAATGAATAGTGAAAAATGTTGTATTTTAATTCAAAACCTCTTTTTAATCTAATTTATTTATATGATTATATTATCTTTTTAATTGGTTTTAAAGTACAATTATAATATATTTTTACCATTTAATACAATAGTGATCATTGGAATTAATTTCACTTTGAAATTGGACTTAAAATAGTGTCAATCTTTTAATAGATATTGTTTCTTAAAAACACGCTATTTGTTTTGACAGCGGGAATTAATTATTAAATTAATTAATTAAACTTATATGTTTTGAATTTTTTAAAATAGACATTATTTTTGAATTCGGAATATCAAATATAGCTTAGGGTGAATTTTTGGTATTTTTCTGAAAAACATCAATTTTTGATGAATAGTGAAACCAATAAGTGGTAGTTAAAGAAACAGATTTTTTGTTTAAATGAAACATTGCCACTTCTGTGATTTGATTTTCAAAAATACGACATACATGGTTGTCATTAGGAAGTAAATTGTGGTTCAATGGGATTAAAATAATTTTTTTGGTGAATAGTAACTTTCAAGTTTTAATTGCGATTAGAGGTAATTAGTGTAGTTTAAGGTAAAAATAATGTTTTAATAATATTAAATGACCTATAAACATGTCCTACACTCATTGGATGTGTCATGGCCGACCAAGAAAATCCATGGGTCAAATTGGGGACCCCATGGAGCCACTTTGGAAGGAAAATGACATAAATAACTTTTTATTTAAAGTTAAAATTAAAATGTCACAAACACGTGTTATTTTATTAAAAAACTTTTTACATGGGGTTAGACAAGTCATATTTTTGACTATAAATATTCATTAGAAATCTAAAAATATTTCCTACATCATGAATTTTTTTTTATAATTTTTAGACACTAAATAAATTAAATTATTTATGACACCATGATGATGCAGCGATTACCTCATTATTTAACGATTTAAATAAAATGAAAAGATAATGTAAAATATACGACCTACACATGTCAAAAACCTATTGGATGGGTGAATTTATAACTCTTATCACCTTATCCTCTAAATATATAATTTTGGGACCTTTAAAATCCGAAAAGCATTTTATAATAAAGTAGCCTTTTATAACTTTCCAAGAGTGCCCCTCCTCTCCTCTTATAAAATGCCCCCACCTCTACCACCTTACCCACACCTCTCAAGACTTTGTCTCGGCCAAACCCTGACAATTTTGTCTCTCCACATCCCTCTATTCATCATTGAAGCCTCACATTTGGGAAAAATCCTTTCCAAGGAATCCTTTGAGCTCAAATCAAAAACTGTTACCCGATTTAAAGGTAATGTATTCCCTTGTGTTCTTTTGTTTTATTTTTCTTCTCCAACCCCCTAAACTCTTTTTATTACTTTTTTTGTAACAAAAACAGTATCTAAAACATACTAGGTCATTTTTATAAGAAGTATTCGAGCTACACTTTCACAAACCTCCGTCTAATGGTTAAAGAACATACTGTTTCTGTGGATGGCGAATTACAGACTCACGAAACGATGATTGTTCAATATTCTTTTAACACCTTAAAAAGTGGCCATTAAGATGTCACTATATTCATATATGATATATAATATGTTTATGTTTTCCTTAATCTTCTGTATTTTTCATTTATTCCATACCTTTATGGTTTCCATTATGTGTAAACGTGATATCTTCATTTTAGGAAGTGCAGACTACCGCCCCCTCAAAGTGATTTGATTCGTTAATGCCATATGTGGGACGTATAAAGGATGAAATTAATGGTATTACATATAATATCCTACTGGAATTATAATATAATTTTATATAATTATTATTTCATTCCATTGAATACAAAAAAAATGAAATGAAAGTAGCGTTCATGCGTATGTATGGCTTACCGTCTCCATGAACGGTATATTTCATTTCTTATCTCCAAATGTTATGTACTATTATAAGTACATATATATAATGGATATATATGTAATATATTACATATAAATTATGGATATAATTCTGGAATTATAATATATATATCTCTCATTTTGTTTTAATTCCATTAATATGACAAAAAATGAATGTAGCGTTCATGCGTACGTACGACCTACCGTCTCCATGAACGGTGATTTTAATTTTTTATCTCCAAATGTTATGGAATAGTATAAAATGAATATATACGTGATATATATGATATTTAAAACATAAATACTATTCTGGATATGATGTACCTATAACTACATGGAAATTTCTTTTCCAACAAGTTCAATTTTTACTCATTTTCCGAACATCGCCAAAAACGTCCGATATGAACTCACTTTATTAACCAATTATTATGACATTATAATATGTGATATGAACTGAATAATAATCTTTAAAGTATTTCCTTAATAAATTATAAATTTACCAAAATTTTATTATTCATGATATTAAAGAACGATCGAGTCATGTCGGACACGAGGTAAGGGATCCTACCTCTCTCTTTATTTTTAAGTACTCTTTTTATGTAACTTACTTTAAGATCCTATTTCTTACGTCAGGGTATGTTATTTTATATTCCTCTTGCTTTAAATTTTATGTTAATATTATTAGAGACCCTATATTATCTCATCAATTCATTTTTGGAAGTTTTATGTGGCGCTGTTAGGCTGCCGAATTTTCATAAGGGGATTTTCATCTCACTTTTTATTCCTGTGAGATTCATGCTACATTGGCCACTATTTACTTTTGTGTGGTCTATAAAATGCCCATTATTTTACTATTTGTATAATATAATCTCATTTATGGGTAGTTACATCATCATTGTATGACCCTTATTTCATGGGGTGTACGTTTCTAAAGTTTCCCAAATCAGTAAGGGAACCTTTCACACTCCTCTTTTAAAAAGACTTATTTTTTTATGTCTTTTAATTTACATCATTTTATGTTGGGATATGTTCTTATATATCCTTATTGATGTAAAATTTATTTCCAAGTGATGAGATACCATTTTCTCTCTCATAAACTAATTTTATGAATTTTAAAGTGACGTCGTTAGGCTGTCGAATTTTACCAAGGGAACTTTTTAACCCAATTTCGATTTCTTTGGGTTCAACTTGTAGTTATTGAATATGTCATCCTATGAATATGTGTGAATTAAATCTGGTTGTTTTACAATTAATATCCACTTATATTAGGTGTATTTATATTTTTTCACACATAATTATGAGATTGATTTATCCTTAATTTAAGGATACCTTCTTTATAGGGGATTTCATCTCAATTTACATTTCCATTGAGACTTCATTTTTGATATGCACCAATTCCCTCTTATTTGGTGTATATACTGTCATTTGACATATTATATCATGAATAACTTTATTCTAATCATATTATAAAGTTCTTATTAAATGTTATTCCTCAATTATTGTATTCAAGTGCCTCTAATTTTGGTAAAAACCCTTTAACCAAAATATCGCTTTAAATATTTTAATGATTTGTTCTTATTAATATCCATTTTTTCAAAATGGTTTTAAGGATTTATTTATATGGATATTAATGGTTTAAAATGTTAAAAGCTTTAAGGTGGTATGGGACACTTTGATTCAACAATCTCTTTATTAAATGTTTTAAATGGTTTTGAAAATGGTTTTTTTGAATGGATTTATTATTTCAAAATCCTAAAATATTATATTGTGATTGAAATGTGGAAATGTTATGTTTCCTTTATGCATGTTTTATGTGATACGTTTATGTTATGGTTCTTGGGAATTGTTATGAAAATGGGTGGTTCCATGATAAACTAAGGGCGGGTGAGCCCGATATAGCTCTCCAATGCATTGGGTAACGCGAAGGGGTTAAACGTTAAGGTTTCTCTGAAGAGATTTAGGGAATATAATGTGATGGGTATTCCAAACATAACCAATAGGGTTACTCCCTACATAAGAATGTTATGAATTCATCAAGTTACCTTTATGCCTTATGATTTCTATGTTTTATTCATGATTTGATGAGGTATGTTAAAGTGATTATGTTTTATGAGTAAAGTATGATTTCATTGATTCTAATGTATACATGTACTCATGTTTCCTTTCCATATTTTTATATCCCTTACTGAGCTTTTTATGCTCATCCCAAGTTTTTTAAATGTTTTACACAGGACTTAAAGATGAATAGGGTCAAGGATGTGATCAAGGAAAGATATACTATCTAAAACATGGAAGTAGACATGTTTCTTTTAAGAGTTTTTTATGGAAACTTAGTAGAAGTGTCTACTTTGTAATCTTTTGAGATGTAATAATTATGTCCTAATTCTCTAAAACTATAAACCTGAAAATATCCTCAATGTTAATTATTCATTTAATTCAATATTAAGTAAGGTTTAAGTCCGGGGCCTTATAGTTGGTATTAGAGGTCGGTTTAGATAACTTTAGAGGTTAGTGTATCTCTAAGAATAAGTGACATTACCATAATGGCTAGGATTTCAGAAAGAGTCCTAGTTTTAGATAAAGTGAATGAGTAAGAATATCTTAGTGTTTATCATCCTCATTATTACATGATGGTTTTGTTAATATACTCACATTGAAATTTCTGTTTTTAATAAATGGATGGATCTAGCTGGCACCAAAGTGACAATGGGTTTGAAGAAAACTATGGTGGTTCTCTGATTAAGATACTGGATGAAATGGGGGATTCAATGAGGAATCTCATGGTTGTTCTAAACCAACTATCAAGGAGTCATGATCAACCACTTGAACCTTGGTGTGTTCTATAATGCATCATGTACGAGATGACCAATCGATGTGGAAGTTCAGGTAATAATTATAAAGGTAACCATTGGGGTTTATATGATCCTTAATTTTTAGGAAATTATGGGTTACTCTAGGATATGATGGAAAATGAAAGGCATGAGATAAACTTGAGGTTAAAATATGTTATGATTATTTTTTAAGATTTTATCTCATTTTGGGGAATGTTTTAAGAATTATATAGTTTTGGAAAAAGGACAACACGCAGACCGTGTGACAACCCGTCACGTCAGAAAAAGCTGCCGGAATCGAACCCACAACCAAAGTGCGACTGGTATTTATCGCCTACCACTAGACTACGTGAAGTCCCTAGTTAGTTTGACTAATTATTTTTAGTTATATGATTTTAGGAATCAAGAGTAAGTTTATTTTGGATTATCTATGGAAATGGTTAACCTATCATGGAGGATATGTGATTAGGTTAATTACTTTTCAATATGAGAATTTAAGACCAACTGATGTTATTTGGAGATAAAAGTTAATTTGTACCTTGGAAGACTATGTGATTAAATCCTTCAAATATTTGGGTTTCAATATTAGTTTGTTTTACTTTGAAGAATTTTATGGACAATTGTTTATCGAATGGTCTTTGTTGAACTTTGGGTTTTTTTGGACAAATTTTGGAGATTAAGAATATATTTTCTTTTTATAAAGGATTGTACTTTTGTGGGTTATCTGATCTCATACTAACAATTTTGGTTTTGGTTAAGGTCTAAAGACATGGGAAATATATAGTTCTCTTTTGTGGATTAGGTGATTCTATAGAAGTTGATTATAGCTCTCTTAATATTAGCAAGTCATCCTAAATACTCGTCTTTTGGAGAAAATATGAGTTTGTGTAAGAAATCTAGTAGGAGATGAGAGTCTACACGACAAGTAAGTATGTTTCCTTAAGATCAAAAATAAATTCCTCAATGAAAAGTAACTTAAAACAAAAATGTTGTCTATTAAATTTCCTAATGGGGAATCGAATACTGTTTAACCCACCACAAGTTTGTGATTTTCTTATGGTTAACTTTCTCTTGGACATGTTTACTATCACTCTCCCTCAGAACATGACCCTTTGTTTTTTCTTCCATGTCCATGTTTTCCTACATGGAATCCTAGTGTGGGTTAACTCAGGTTACCTTTGTAATTCTCTTTCTTTATTTTAAAGTGATAGTTTTACTGACTCTTGTTTCGATGTGGGATTTTCAATGAAGTTTCCAAGCCCAATTTTAAAAATTGCGAGGACGTAATTCCTAAAAGGGGGGAAGGATGTAACACCCCAGGTAAATAAAGAATATGACATTTTCATATTTATCCATATTTGTGAATAAAATATTAATATTACTTTAAAGGGGATTCTATGCTCGATGGCGTACCCAATACGCAACAATGAGTTTCTTGGGAATCTTGCATTGCACTCTAATAATAATATAATATTATTTTAAATGGTAGTTAACACCTAGCCATTGTAATGGCAGGAATGAACGGAACTAACTAAAAAATGATTATATATGTTTGTCAATTTTTTTTACTTTTATCCAATAAATGTCAGAGGCTTAAAATGTGAATGAATCCAATTTTAAGCGTAAATATTCTAATATTCTTTAAAAGGTCGATTAACCACATTTTGATGGCGAACACTTTTTAAATACACTTTTTGACATTTTCATATTTTATATTAGACCAAATAAAATTCTTCTTTAGAATCGGGACATCAAAATTTACATTGTGTAAATTTTTGGTGTTTTTCCGATAAAGATCATTTTTTAATGAATAGTGAAAAATGTTGTATTTTAATTCAAAAAATCTTTTTAATATAATTTATTGATATGATTATATTATCTTTATAATTGGGTTTAAAGTACAATTATAATATATTTTTACCATTTAATCCAATAGTGGTCATTGGAATTAATTTCACTTTGTAATTGGACTTAAAATAGTGTCAATCTTTTAATAGATATTGTTTCTTAAAAACACGCTATTTGTTTTGATAGCGGGAATTAATTATTAAATTAATTAATGAAACTTATATGTTTTTAATTTTTTAAAATAGACATCATTTTTGAATTCGGAATATCAAATATAGATTAGGGTGAATTTTTGGTATTTTTCTAAAAAACTTCAATTTTTTGATGAATAGTGAAACCACTAAGTGGTAGTTAAAGAAACTGATTTTTCATTTAAATGAAACATTGCCACTTCTGTGATTTGATTTTGAAAAATCTTACATACATGGTTGTCATTAGGAAGTAAAATGTGGTTTAATGGGATTAAAATAATTTTTGGTGAATAGTAACTTTCAAGTTTTAATCGCGATTAGAGTTAATTAGTGTAGTTTAAGGTAAAAATAATGTTTTAATAATATTAAATGACCTAGAAACATGTCCTACCCTCATTGGATGTGTCATGGCCGACCAGGAAAATCCATGGGTCAACTTGGGGACCCCATGGAGCCACTTTGGTAGGAAAATGACATAAATAACTTTTTATTTAAAGTTAAAATTAAAATGCCACAAACACTTGTTGTTTTACTAAAACAATTTTTACATGGGGTTAGACAAGTCATATTTTTTACTATAAATATTCATTAGAAATCTAAAAATATTTCCTACTTCATGAAAGTTTTTTTTATAATTTTTAGACACTAAATAAATTAAATTATTTATGACACCATGATAATGCAACGATTACCTCATTATTTAACGATTTAAATAAAATGAAAAGATAATGTAAAATATAAGACCTAAACATGTCAAAAACTTATTGGATGGGTGGATTTAGAACTCGTATCACTGTATCCTAGAAATATATAATTTTGGGACCTTTAAAATATGAAAATCATTTTATAATAAAGTAACATTTTATAACTTTCCAAGAGTGCCCCCCCTCTCCTCTTATAAAAGGTCCCCACCTCTACCACCTTACCCACACCTTTAAAGCCTTTGTCTCGGCCAAACCCTGACCATTTTTTCTGTACACATCCCTCTATTTATCATTGAAGCCTCACCTTTGGGCATAATCCTTTCCAAGGAAGCCTTTGAGCTCAAATCAAAAAGAGTTACCCGATTTAAAGGTAATGTCTTCCCTTGTGTTCTTTTGTTTTATTTTTCTTCTCCAACCCCATAAACTCTTTTTATTACATTTTTTGTAATAAAAACAGTATATAAAGTATACTAGGTTTTTTTATAAGAATTATTCGATCTACACTTTCACACACCTCCGTCCAATGGTTAAAGAACATTCTGTTTCTGTGGATGGTGAATTACAGCCTCACGAAACGATGATTGTTCAATATTCTTTTAACACCTTAAAGAGTGGACATTAAGATGTCAGTATATTAATATATGATATATAATATGTTTATGTTTTCCTTAAGCTTCTGTATTTTTCATTTATTCCACACCTTTATGGTTTCCATTACGTGTAAACGCGATATCTTCATTTTAGGAAGTGCGGACTACCGCCCCCTCAAAGTGATTTGATTCGTTAATGCCATATGTGGGATGTATAAAGGATGAAATTAATGGTATTAAATATAATATCCTACTGGAATTATAATATAATTTTATATAATTATTATTTCATTCAATTGAATACAAAAAAAAAAATGAAATGAAAGTAGCGTTCATGCGTACGTATGGCTTACCGTCTCCATGAAAGGTATATTTCATTTCTTATCTCCAAATGTTATGTACTATTATAAGTACATATATAATGGAAATATATGTAATATATTACATCTAAATGATGGATATAATTCTGGAATTATAATATATATATATCTCTCATTTTGTTTGAATTCCATTAATATGACAAAAAATGAATGTAGCGTTCATGCGTACGTACTGCCTACGGTCTCCATGAATGGAGCTTTTAATTTTTTATCTAAAAATGTTATGGAATAGTATAAAATGAATATATAATGAATATATATGATATTTAAAACATAAATACTATTATGGATATGATTTACCTATAACTACATGGAAAATTCTTTTCCAACAAGTTCAATTTTTACTCATGTACCGAACATCGACAAAAACGTCCGATATGAACTCACTTTATTAACCAATTATTATAACATTATAATATGTGATATGAACTGAATAATAATATTTAAAGTAGGTACTTAAGAATTTATAAATTGACCAAATTTTATTATTCAGGAGATTAAAGAACGATCAGTCATGTCAGACACGAGGTAAGGGATCCTACCACTCTCTCTATTTTTAAGTACTCTTTTTTATGTAACTTACTTTAAGATCCTCTTTATTACATCGAGGGATGTTATTTTATATTCCTATTGATTTAAATTTTATTTTAATATTATGAGAGACCCTATTTTATCTCATCAATCCATTTTTGGAAGTTTTATGTGGCGCCGTTAGGCTACCGAATTTTTATAAGGGGATTTTCATCTCACTTTTTATTCTTGTGAGATTCATGCTACATTGGACACTATTTCCTTTTGTGTGATCTATTTACTACCAATTATTTTAATATTTTTATAATATAATATCATTTATGGGTAGTTACATCTTCATTGTATCACCCTTATTTCCTGGGGTGTACGTTTTGAAAGTTGCCCAAATCGGTAAGGGAACCTTTCACACTCCTCTTTTAAAAAGGATTATTCTTTTATGTCTTTTAATTTACATCTTTTTATGTTGGAATATGTTCTTATTTATCCTTATTGATGTAAATTTTATTTCCAAGTGTTGAGATACCATTTTCTCTCTCAGAAACTAATTTTATGAATTTTAAAGTGACACCGTTAGGCTATCGAATTTTACCAAGGGAACTTTTTAACCCAATTTTGATTTCTTTTGGTCCAACTTGTAGTTATTGAATATGTCATCCTATGAATATGTGTGAATGAGATATGGTTGTTTTACACTTAATATCCACTTATATTTGGTGTATTTATATTTTTTCACACATAATTATGAGATTGATTTATCCTTAATTTAAGGATACCTTCTTTATAGGGGATTTCATCTCAATTTACATTTCCACTGAGACTTCATTTTTGATATGCACAAATTCCCTCTTATTTGGTGTATATACTGTCCTTTGACATATTATATCCTGAATACCTTTATTCTCATGATATTATAAAGTTCTGATTAAATTTTATTCCTCAATTATTGTATTCAAGTGCCTCTAATTTTGGTAAAAACCGTTTAACCAAAATATCGCTTTAAATGTTTTAATGATTTGTTCTTATTAATATGCATGTTTTCAAAATGATTTTAAGGATTTATTTATATGGATATTAATGGTTTAAAATGTTAAAATCTTCAATGTGGTATGAGACACTTTGATTCAACAATATCTTTATTAAATGTTTTAAATGGTTTTGAAAATGGTTTTTTTAATGGATTCATTATTTCAAAATCCTAAAATGTTATATTGTGATTGAAATGTGGAAATGTTATGTTTCCTTTATGAATTTTTTATGTGATACGTTTATGTTATGGTTCTTGGGCATTGTAATGAAAACGGGTGGTTCCGTGATAAACTAAGGGCGGGTGAGCCCGATATAGCTCTCCAATGCATTGGGTGACGCGAAGGGGTTAAACGTTAAGGTTTCTCTGAAGAGATTTAGGGAATATACTATGATGGGTATTCCAAACGTAACCAAGAGGGTTACTCCCTAATTAAGAATGTTATGAATTCCTCAAGTTACCTTTATGCCTTATGATTTCTATGTTTTATTCACGATTTGATGAGGTATGTTAAAGTGCTTATGTTTTATGAGTAAATTATGATTTCATTGATTCTTATGTATACATGTAATAATGTTTCAGAACCATAGTTTTATATCCCTTACTGAGCTTTTTATGCTCATCCCAAGTTTTTGAAATGTTTTACACAGGACTTAAAGATGAATAGGGTCAAGGATGGGATCAAGGAAAGACATGTTATCTAAAACATGGAACTAGGCATGTTTCTTTTTAAGAGTTTTTTTATGGAAACTTAGTAGAAGTGTATACTTTTTAATATTTTGAGATGTAATAGTTATGTCCTAATTCTCTAAAACTATAAACCTGAAAAGATCCTCAATGTGAATTATTCATTTAATTCAATATTAAGTAAGGTTTAAGGTTGGGGCCTTATATAAAGTCATCATTTTCCATAGTTAATGAAACTATAACACTCTTATGTCCTTATGAGTTTAATAAATTAATTTTCTTATAATGTAATGTTTTCATGGAGTTTTGGGATGTATCTATTAATTTTTTTGGTGTTCCATGTGAATAGGGTGGACTGTGGGTTTCTTGAGGTTGCACACTACATGTGTAGAGAATTTCTTACAAACCATGCCATATACCTAGTATTTGAGGCATGGTGTGTGTGCCTGGGTAGAGGACTATGCCACATATAATGGATTTGAAACATTTAAATATGAATGAAGAACGTATTCTATGCTTGCGATCCTTTACACTGAAGAGATACTACTTTTTCTTTGCCACCATCAACCATCATTGAATGTTCTTGATAAAGATCACAGAGAGATCATCTAATATCTATCCTATATCCTTGGTTATCAATGGGTCAATAGAATCATCTGATGTTTGGATGGGATTACTTTTCCATTCACAATGTGCTACCATCTTGTCTATTAAGAAAGAATAATAGTGGGATTCTTGTTTTTGGGATGTTCATCAAAGAATAATTTTCTACCCCTACTACCATCACATGGAAGTCAATGATATAGAAAATCGGTATTGATCCTTAATTAGAGGTGAATTTATTCATACATTAAAATATATAAATAAATATGATTACATATTAAAGAATGTATGAATACATGCTATGAATTTACTCGCTTAAATTATATACCCTATAATTCCATAATAAATAAATGATTCAAGTGAGTTGAACTATTTTGATATTAGCACACATAATATTTTGTTATTTATATGATTAATGGAAGTGGCCGACCTAAAATATTATTTCGTTTATGCATCAAGATTTATTATTCACATGATATAATGATGAATTATATACATGATATAACTTTAGAGCCTATTCATACAATATACCACTTTTACTAAAGCCTAATAGTCTTTGTTCCATTCCACAATATATTCTATCATATACAATAATGGGTGAAATATATCAAAAAATGAATTTAGATATCTAACAAAACACTTTTGGAAGTATATCATTAACATCCCTTTATATAACATCATATGTAATACCATAGGGATACATATACGAAACACATTCGAATTAGTACTAAAATACTTTTGGAGTTACCCTCTCAGTAAAAATAAATCCATATCCAGTTAAAAATAACGACTGATCCTTGAAACTTTATATCATTAACAAAAAATATGAATCCTCAAATCCATATATGTATTAAAACTGTCACCTATAGAAAAATTTCCGTGTTATTTAATCTATAAAAGGTATGATGTGATCTCTATCAAAAATGTATTTCTGTACCTATTTTCACTAGTCTATATCATATAAAAACATTAATTCTAATATTTTCCTTTTTCCTAAGACATTAGGTGACCATGGATCATGTAATATGTCAATCACATTTAGTTAACTCATATTTTATTGATTATATTAGTGTAGAATAATTTTATGAATGAATAAATAACATTATATTTATCCCTTTAGACAATCCAATAACATTTCCCTTATCCAGATAGATATTTGATATCTAGTTACACATTTAAACTCCCATAATATATCTTAAAAGAGGTCATAAATATCACAATCATCAAATGAGGTAAAAAATACCACCTTGGTTATGATACAATTTATGACATGGTAAACATCATACCCAACCACCCCTATGTTATCTAAGCCAATATAAAGACTTTTATTGGTAGGGTATCGAAGTATAAAGGTTATAATACATGGTATCTAACCAACATCAATCAATGGGAACTAAAATATGATCCATAAAATCCTTCAATACCAATAATATCTATATGACACTTCATGTGGTATATATAGTAGGTAAAAAAACACACACAAAGATTGTAGTTCTCTATATTGTGCCTCATGAACACAATTTTTATCCATATAAATTAATCCTACACATGAAAACCATTACATTTATTCATAACCTATAATAAACTATGATGAAAATTTTTTAGGGATAAGCAAGATATCATACTTTGAGTGGTCAATAATCATTACAATTAAAAATATATATATCCGTATATACAACTATACAACCAATGTGAAATAATGATGGTGTAGATATTTTGTTTTAATATCATATATTCTCTTAAACCATTTTAAGAATATTTAGAAATATGAACACAAGAACTAGTTTACCATATCATATATGAAAGGATTCCAGATTAACCTGGTGTTTTGAACATTATTTGTTTTGTTAATTGATTATAGTATATATAATTAACTTCAAATATATATGTGGCCATCTGAAAAAGGACTCCAATAAAACTATTTAATGAGAAATAACTATGATGTAATGTAGTTTTAATAATTGCGAGACTTATGAATCATATTCTTAAATGTTATACTTCTTGAACATATTAAAACATATTATTTTCACAATATCAACTATTGTGATTTTGACTTCTATGGAATTCTTAAAACACATTCTAGGTTCATAGTTATCATCCTTGGAACCCTATTCCATTGAAACTTTTCCTTTAAATAAGATGAGAACTTCGATTATTTTTTACTAATACATACTAACTCTGAAAGTATATTAATTAAAAATAAATTCAAACAGAAAATAATAAAATATTTTATTTGTTATCTTTGAATGTATCTAACTCCAAATATACTCTCACTAACATCTTAGACTATATATCCTTTCATGAATATTTTTATATAATTCCAGACAAACTGTATAGTGTTTAAGAAAAACATACTTCCTTTTAATAGAAAAAATTAACAAATAAACTATTGTATACATATATTATAAAGAATTCTATGCCTTTTAGAACATTTTCATATAAAAAGATAAATTTTTTAAAATTATATCATATCTGGGTGATAATACTATATTCGCTCATAATATATCAAAAAATTGGAAACAACATTTACCCTAAATAAGCACTTTTATCAATATATTTATTTCTTAACATGTTATAGTACCCGGTGAATTCTAAACCACATGTATAAAATTAATCATATATTTTTATTCATAAAAAATATTTCTTATCAAAAATTTTATCTTATCTATAAGTGAAATTAGATAACAATGCCAATATTCTACATAGATTCATTTCATCTTGATAAAATATCTCACATTCAAATACTCAATGTAGTAACTATTTTCATCATATAATGAATATAAAAAACTATCTGAAGTAATAATTCATTTGATTTTAAACTCTTGTATATTTATAAAACTTTATAAAATATACAATCAGTATCACATACCTTTCAAAATAGAATAGTTAATTTCTATAATGTCCAAAAATGAATTTCTATACCATTTCAAAAACAACCTAAATGATATATTGTATAATGGGATCATATTGAAGTATTACATATCATTTCTAAAAACCCTATTTTTCAATGACCTTGATTATCTTATTTAAGGAATTTTTTTGAATGCTTCAATAATTTTTTTTATTCTAGATTGATCATCTATCTGACTATACTATTTATATTTTAAATTAGAACATAGAAATTATATTTCTTGTCTATATATATTTTTATTTTTTTTTGAAATTTTAGGTGAATGTTATTTGTATTCAATCATATTGTTAGATCACATCCATATATGAAAATAGTATGAATTATCTAACTTGAAAATACTTTTTTAATATCTACTTAAAACATATTATAAAATTAATAAAATCCTAAACCATTTTTGTTAAAACACCCATCTAAATTAATTTAAACAACCATAGTTTACATGAAATTATCAAGAGATAAATGGGATTAAAATAAACATATTTGTTCATGTTAATCCAATATCAAAGTATCAATGTTATCAATACATTAATTATTTTACTAAATTAATTGAAATCAAATTTCAAGCTTTATTTATGTTCATCTTTTGTCTTGTATATTTATAACACTTTGTAAAACATAAATTTGAAATCATATATCTATAAAAATAATTGAATTGATTTCTTTAAGAAATAATATTTCAATGATAAATTTTGTCTCACCAAATAATTTAACATAATAAATTTTATTTGATATCATTTGATTTACCAAATCATACTAAGAATATAAGACTAAAATTTCATAAATAATTGATGTTACCAATCATACTAAGTATATGAGTATAAATTAAAATTCCATTAGTAATTTTCAATATAATTCCTTGTAAAAAATGAATTAATCACTATATTCTTCTAGAAGAATATATATTTAAATATTGATCAATATTAAAACTATTTTACTCATGAAGTAATAGTTCCGAAACATAGACATTTCCTTTAATAAATTTCCATAAGTCATCAATATTTTATAAGAAATTTTCTCAAGATACTATTATTAAGTGTTTATGAAATTAATATTCTACTTTGTTATGACTGTTAGGAATTTTTTTATTGATGATGATTCCATTGATATAAAATAGAATAATTTACCAGATGAGTATTATGACATATAACAATTAGATAAGGTCTTTTATGAAGCGGTATCTCACAAAAATTATGTACCCTTTTAATATTAATCATACCTATTAGTGTGTCATGACAGTAATTTAACTAATCAATGATTCCACTATGTTTTATATCTCACAAAATAATTATTTTGTTTGGGAATCATCTTAGTCATACACTGCATGACTCATATAATTTTAACAGATAACTCTTTTTCAAATCTATCATATGGCTAAACTCAAATCTAACCCTATGGTAACCTAACACTATTAGGGTGTCCCTATTAATAAATCCCAAAACCAACACCATTGATAAGGTAAAAAAGGAAAATCCATGGTAACCTAATAATGTAATGTCCTACTTAAGAATGTGATAATGTTTCTTATATTTTCTTTCCTTATATGGATTAATCCATGGGAACCATCTAATGGAATGACCTATCCATTTAAAAGATTTAGGTCTAGTAAAGTTCAAATTTTGAAGGAATATCAACCATAGTTTTTAACGGGGGATTTTTAATCTCATTATATTATGTTAGGTTATTCCATTTTACACATGCTTTATTCTAGTAATTTTAGTTTGTAATATTATTCCCTTTATATAATAGTCCTTCTATTTATTACACATTAATTCATGTTTTATTACATAGTATTACACATAATACTACTAGGCATACTGAGAATTCTAGTGTCTTTTGGAATAAGGTACATTACATAACAACTGAAAAATGAGGAATACATAATATTTTTCTAAAAAAATCCTTAACATAATCATAATATTCCATCATACTTAAAATTTCATGGGATAACCTGGGGATATACAAAAGAAAGGGGTGAGATATAAATCCCTATAAAAGAATATACTTGGAATACTATGATATATTTTAGAAAAAAATCATATCAAGGGAGAATAAAATGTGTGAGAATCATGGTAAATAACAATGAGGCCTTTTACAACATGATAGTTATAAAAAACATGGGAAATATTGTAATAACTTAAAAAACAATGCGTCATACACATAGGTCAAGGATAACTACAAAGACATCATGATGGAAAAAGTTACATAAAGGAATCATGTTCAATTTTTGTCCCATATTGATGTCTCGTGTGTCTAAAAATTACTTAATAAATTGAAGTGCTATATACTTCTAGCTATACCTATCACTTTCATTTTCATTATCATCTTTTAGTGTGCCACATCTATCATAAAACCTAGATTAAATCATCATCATATTTTATTACATGTTAAAGGATTATAGAATACATAAATTTATATCGAAATTCAAATAATTATTAACCTATAAAGTTAAACACCCTATATTGGAAGTGGGTATAGTAATCACTACACAGTTGTTTTGGCTTGGAAAATCATGGTGAAATTTACGCAGCATAACGACATCACATAAAATTCCTAAAATGGGTTAATTAAAGAAAATGGGTATATAATCATCTGGAAATAAAATGGGAAGTAATAGGGACATGGAAAGACATATCAAAAAATTAGTAATTGGAAATATAAGTCAAAAGATAAAAAAAACTTTACTAAAAAAGGGAAGGAAAGGATCCCTTAATTGAGTATGTGATTCCAAATGCTTGGAAGGAGCTTCTTGAGAGCATGGGAGTGCCTTGGGAGGACACTTAGAAGAGGAGGGAAGAGTGAGGAATTTTTAAAAGTATTTTTAGTGATGAAAAATTGGATCATATGTTTATTTATTTAGGAAATGGGTTGGGATTTATTTAATATTTTGAAAACATAGGTGTTGGAATTTTTATAATAAAATATCCAAAACCGAAAAACATTGCATTATTTTTTCCAATGGATTCTTCCAAAGGGGAGTAATTTTAATAATTTTATATGTAAAAGATCCAAATATAATAAAATAATTCATTTTTAGGTGTAAGTGAGTCATAATCTTAAATCAATGATTTTAAAACATGAAAATATATTAATGGTTTTGGAGGAATCATAATGGATTTATAAAAAACATTAAATAAACATAAAATAAAATTATTTTAAAGGGATAAAATAAATTTGTCTATGGATTCATTTTATAGTATTTATTACATCACTTTTGGTTCATTATTATGTCATAATATACACCGTATATTTCTACAGTATTTAAATTTTACTCGAAAATTCTACTGTCTAATAAAATTATGAAAACATCATTGTTTTTAAATTTCAATGTTTTGATTCCAAAAATAATAATATTTTTGTTCAAAATAGTTAACTATAATTGGGTGTTTTTTCTTTTAAAATAATAAACTACATTTATTGAGAAATGATCTGTTTTTTTGACAATAACAGTTTTAGGACCATTATAAAAGTAACATTATACTTCACAATTTTTTTTGATAATTTATATTTAATTTATATTTTTTAATAATAATATTTTATTAAGATATTTTTTATTTAAAAAATCCATTAATTCATCAAAATAAAATTCTTAATTGAATATTAATACTAATTAAATATACCATTTGTGTTTTATTGTATCAAAATCACTTATAAAGTATCTATAAGAGGAAAATACGAACATTATTTTATTGAAAAATACAATATACATATTCATATTATTACGGTCTTGATACATATACCTTAAGAAAATCAAAAACTCCATATGAGTATGGTGTGCGATGGTGAGACTTTCATTTGGTGGTTTTATGTACTTTATTTTTGGGCCATGATCTTGATGAGATTGAATTTCTCTCGTAAATGGTTTTTCCTATTCTTAAATTGTTGGATCTATGCTTGGGCTAGGTAAAGAGAAAATCACAGAGTTTCTATCTCACTATAAAGCTCTAATAAATGGAATTCATGGGGTATGATCCTACTGGTTGAGGCCATCACTTCTTTTATTGTGTCCATTGGATTTGTTAAAACCATATATTTATAATAATCATGTGATCACTGTTCAAAGACTATATTATAAAAAGTAACGATGCTTCATGATCATTTTTATTAGATATGATATAATAAAACTATAGAGTGAATGTGTTTTATATGAACATGTTATAAAATAATCCATTTGATTAAATAACATGGGAAATTTTATTTATAACACTTCAGGTCATTAAAATATTTCCCCTTTAGAAATTTCACCCTCAAAATGATCATTTCCCACACTAAAACAGACGCGGGCGACTTTTTTCATCACTTAATTCGGTTCCCACATATCTTCTTTACACTTGTGTTTTTTCCATATCACTTTGTCCATGTGCATTGTCTTACATCGTAGAACTCTATCTCTACAATCTATGTTCTTAGCCGACTTCTCTTCATATGAGAGATCCTTATACAATTGGATAATATATATATTTAGTACTTGTGATGGGTTTTATATGTTATTTATCAATAGAGATACATGGAATACATCATTTACTTGAAATAGGTTAGGTGGGAGTGCTAGTCAATAGTCCACCACTCTAATATGATCAAGAATCTCATTGGGAATGATGTATCTTGGAAAATGATTCCCCTTCCTCTAAAATATCATCACATTATTCCATGGAGATATGGGGAGGAATACTATATCTAAAACATAAAACTCTAGGTATATTATATGTTTTTAACTTAGCTTTTTTTAACTCTAGGAAGCCTTGATGTGATACATAATGGTATTAACCTTTTCCACCATTTCCACAACCATTTCAAGATCTAATAGTTTTTTTCCTCAAATTTTTCCTAACATGCAGGTATTCTACACCACTTCCCACAAGGGGATTCACAGGGAGCCATTTGGATGCTTGAGTGGAAAATGTTAATATGTGAGAACTTGATAAGAGAAAGATTTTGCTCCCATCCTCCTTTGAATTCAATTGAGAATTCTCTCAAATTGTCCTTCAATGAATGAATAGTACTATCATATTGGCCATCAGTTTGGGTTTGATAAGACGTGTTGAGGTTTAAATTAGTATTTAGAGAATTTTAGAGACATCTCTAGATCTTATAGGTGAATCTCATGTCTTGATTTGATACAATCAATAGTGTTACTCCATAGAGTGTTACGAATTATCTAATGTATATCCATGAATATTGATCCAGTGAGAAATAATATCGAATCACAATGATGTGTGCAGTATTTATAAGATGGTCCACCTAAACCTTGATAATATTATTCCATCTCAATGAATTCAGTATCCCAATGACAAATTCCATGGTGATGTTTTCCCATTTCTATGTAGGTGTTGTCAATGGTTGCATCAACCCCTTTGATTTATTACTTTATGATTTTACTTGCTAATATACAAGACATCTTGATGTATACTGCATGATCTTCTTCTTCATGTTGTCCAACTGGTAGTGGTCTCGGAGATCTCAATACATCTATGTGATTTTAGGATGGATAGAGAAGGAATAAATATGTGAATCATCCAATAACTCCTTCTTTACATTAGGACTTGATTATAGACATAACTGTGATACAAATGTTACAACTCCTTCTTCATTAACAATGAACTATGGGGATTTCCATTTTATAATATTTTCCTATTTCTTCTAAATTCCTACATCATTTCTATGAACATCATTTATATTTTCCATAAATTATGGTTGAGAAATAATTTGTGAAAGTATTGATGATGTTACTACATTTATGATTACCATGTCCATCCTTTTCAAATCTAAGAAGATCAGATCCCTCTCAATTCTCAACAATGATAGATTTTTTTAGATCCATTCTACTTAGAGAATCATACACTTTATTTTATTTACTGAGATGAAAATAGATTTAGGATTCATAGTCCTTGATCTTATTTAAAAATCTTTACTGGTGTATATTCAGCTCTTTTTGCGTGAATATATACATGATGATTTTGTGATCCATATATATTTCTAACTTCTCCCCAAATAGATAATGTCACCGTATTTTAAAAATGAATATCACTGTCGCCAACCCTAGATCATGCGTTGGGTAGTTCTATTCATGAAATTTCAAATTGTTTGAAGAATATGCTATGACTTTGTCATTTTTCATTAACACACAACCAAATACGTTCTTTAAAGAATCATTGAATACTATGAAAAGCTCCCAACTTGTGGGTAGTGTGAGCACAAGTATAATGATAATCCTATTTCTCAAGTCCTTCAGTCTCTATTAACATTAATCGTTATAAGAAAACCTGACTCCCTTCCAAGTTAGTCTGGTTAGAGGATTTGATAATATTGAAAAATTTATCACAAATCGACGATAATACCTAGATAATTGAAGGAAACTATAGATATCTATCAGAGATGTTGACATCAACCATCTGTTAATTTCAACTATATTTTAATATTCTATATATATTTCAATTCTTGTAATGATATTTTCAAATAAGGATCCTTCCTTCAAATAGAACTCACATTTTATGTACTTTTCATAAAAATTCTCATTTCTAAGATTCTTTAGCATATTAATCAAATAATACGCATTCCCCTACTTAGTTTTGGATAATATTATAATATCATCTATAAATACTACCAAAAATTTATCTAGGTAATCTCTAAATAATCTATTCATCATGTCCATTAATATTTCTGGAGCATTAGTGTTTCCTAATTGAATTATTATGAGCTTGTAGCGCCTCTACCTTGTTTGAAAAGAAGTCTTGGGAATATCCTCCTTTTTATCCTAACGTGGTAATATTGTGATCATAAATCCACGTTTGAGATGTATTTTTCTCGATGTAGTTTATTGAATAGTTCTTCAATCTATAAAATATGATACTTTTTGTATATTAGTATCATTTTGAGACCATTATAATAAATTAAAAGGTTCATTGACCCATCCTTCATCTTGATGAAGAGGGCTGGTACACCCATACTAATAAAATTAGGAATATGATCCCTTTATATAGATTCTCCTATATTTGTTTCTTCAACTCCTAAGGTTCCAAAAAATCCATTATATATGGACTATTAGAAAATTGTATTGACCCATTTATAAGATTGATTGAAAATTCAACCTCTCAGCTAGGAGGAAGACCAGGAAATTCCTTGGGCAACACATCAGTCTATTACCTCATAATAGGCATGTTTTCAAGGATATTTCTTTCATTAGACTCAACCGTTTGAGTTAGATATGTTTTCTTTTAGGCAAATATTATTATTCCTTGAGATGATGGTGCTAGATAAGATTCATCATACTCCTTGCACTTGTATATAATTAGGGGTAAATTCACAATTTGAAGAGTGATTTTCCTCTCATTGAAATTTATGTGGGACCTATATAGGGAAATCCAATACATACAAAAAAAATCATCAAATCTCACCAAAGGTAGTATGAAAATGTTCGTTGGGAATTTCATCCTAAAAATTATGATAGGGGGAGTTATATACATGAGATGCAATAATTTCACCATTTTATTTTTCACCAACAGCTCTACTTCCATGATTTGTAGTGGGGTTTGAATTGTTCTACTAATATTTCATGATATGAAGGAATTCATAGAAGTAGAATAAAAAAGTAAAATCTATATTCATGAATTAATAACTAGAATACCGGTCACCAATTTTTTTTGGATCCACCTAAATGGTTGTGATAGAAAAAAGATCACCCTTGATTCCTTGGAGGTTATTGGTTGTCTCCAAAAACCCTTTTCTTAGTGTATTGGTATGAAAAGTGACATGGTTCCATGAAGTTAATGCAATGAAAAATGCATTGATGGTTGACCAAATTATTCTTTTCCTTTATCGAATTTTCAGTTTTCCCATGTTAGAAAATGTTATATAGATATCCATTCATCCCACACCTAAATCATTTCCCCATTTCTCTTAGGTAATTTATAAGGATATTCTTTCTACACCATTGACAAGTGGGATGTTGAAATTTATTAGCATCATTAGATTTATCCATAAAATCTCCATAATTAAACTCCACTCTTCGCTTCTTTTCACTGTTACACCCTTGAGATTCGTCGATCTCCATTTTGACTTTGAGGGAATATAATAAAATTTTCTCATAGTTACCAAAGTCTCATATCAACTTGGTTTTTTGTAGAATAAGTTTTATCCCACCATAGAAGCATAAAACCTTGCATTTAGGGGTAAGGAAAAAACTAGAGGCGTATC
Source organism: Viscum album (assembly GCA_963277665.1). Taxonomy (NCBI): domain Eukaryota; kingdom Viridiplantae; phylum Streptophyta; class Magnoliopsida; order Santalales; family Viscaceae; genus Viscum; species Viscum album. Next base: position 247,320,439 of record OY728129.1, read on the forward strand.
ATGAAATTCTGGTGAATTTTTCTAATATTCCCCAAAATATGCATTGTATTTTTTCTCGAGGGAAAGGATATCCGTTTCTATTTTAATAAGGAGAGTGCGAGGAAAATATTTATTGAATCTGTTTTCCAAAATTACTTCCTCCCCATCACTTAGATCTCTTCTTAATTATTCATATTATTGATCAATGTACATCAATGATTAGCTTCTCCCACCATAACATAAATATCCAGTAGAACCATCCATTTCTCATAGCATTGAAGGGTGGAGAATGTAACACCCCAAGCTTCCATGGTACGCTCCTCTTTGAATAATAGAGCAGCTTGTGTTGTACGCAACCTCGAGTTCTAACACACCGCGACCAATAAAAGTAGCAGTTATGAATATTAATAACCATTTTTTGAAATTATATATATTTTACATTTCAAAATGGTCGTCATTTTTGGATTCATAATATCGAAATTAGCCTATGTTGAATTTTTGGTATTTTTCTGAGAACTTCCAATTTTTTATGAATAGTGAAAAATACTTAAAAACAACTTTTTTAATAAAAATAATTTATAGTGATAAATTATACTATTGAGTGGTTTTAAAGTATAATTAGAATATATTTTTACTATTTTATCCAATGGTGGTCATTATAATTAATTTAACATTGAAATTGGACATAAACAATTGTCAATCTTTTGATATATATTGTTTCTTAAAAACACGCTATTTGTTGTGACAGCGGGAAATAATTATAAAATTAATTAATGCAACTTATATGTTTGGAAATTTTTAAAATAGACATAATTTTTGAATTTGGAATATCAATTATAGCTTAGGGTGAAATTTTGGCATTATTCTGAAAAACTTCAATTTTTGATGAATAGTGAAACCACTAAGTGGTAGTTAAATAACTGATTTTTTCATTTAAATGAAATATTACCACTTCTGTGATTTGATTTTCAAAAATCCGACATACATGGTTGTCATTAGGATGTAAAATGTGGTTCAATGAGATTAAAATAATTTTTTGGTGAATAGTAACTTTTAAGTTTAATTAATCGCGATTAAAGGTAATTAGTGAAATTTAAGGTAAAAATGATATTATAAAAATATGAAATGACCTTGAAACTTGTCCTAAACCTATTGGATAAGTCATGGTCGACCGAGAAAATACATGGGTCAACTTGGGGACCCCATAGAGCCACTTTGGTAGGAAAATGACATAAATAACTTTTATTTAAAGTTAAAATAAAAGTGTCACAAACATAAGTTGTTTTACTAAAACAATTTTTAAATGGGGTAATACAAGTCCTATTTTTGACTATAAATATTTATTAGAAATCTAGAAATATTTCATACATCATTATAATTGTTTTATAATTTTTAGACATTAAAAAAATTAAATTATTTATGAAACCATGATGATGCCTCGATTTCTCACTAATTAACGATTTAAATAAAATGAAAGGATAATGTAAAATATAAGGCTTACACTTGTCAAAAACCTATTGTATGAGGAGATTTAGAACCCTTATCACCTTATCCTCGAAATATATCATTGTGGGACCTTTAGAATCCGAAAATCATTTCTTAATAAAGTAACATTTCATGACATTCCAAGAGTGCCCCTCCTCTCCTCTTATAAAAGGCCCCCACCTCTACCACCTTATTCACACTTTCAAGCCATTTGGCTCGGCCAACCTCTGCTCAAATACTCTCCCAACTTCCCTCCCTTACTCCTACAAGCCTCACTTTGGGCAGAATTCTTCCCAAGGAAGCCTTTGGCTCAAATCAAAAGAGTTACCCGATTTTAAGGTAATGTCTTCGCTTATGTTATTTTGTTTTATTTTGCTTATCCAACCCCCTAAAATATTTTTATTAATTTCTTTTGTAACAACACTAGTATACTAAATATACTATGATGTTGTTATAAGAAGTATTCGAGCTACACTTACACACACTTACATTTAATGGTTAAAGAACATACTGTTTCTGTGGATGGCTAATTTCTGCCTCACGAAACGATGATTGTTCAACACTCATATAACACCTTCAAATGTGGCCATTAAGATGTCACTATATTTATAAATAATATATAATATGTTTATGTTTTACTAAAGGTTATTTATTTCTCATTTATGGCATACCTTTATTGTTTCCATTATGGTAAACGCGATATTTTCATTTTAGGAAGTGCGGACTACCGCCCCCTCAAAGTGATTTGAATCGTTAATGCCATATGTGGGATGTATAAAGGATGGAGTAAATGATATTATATATGATATTATACTGTAATTATAATATACCTTTATATCATTATGATTTCATTCCATTAAATATGAAATAGAAATGAAAGTAGCGTTCATGCGTACGTACGGCTTACCGTCTCCATGAACGGTGCATTTCATTTCTTACCTCTAAATGTTATGTAATATTATATACTGGATATATATGAGATATATGATATCTATATCATGAATATAATTCCGGATATAATGGATATTTCACCAGATGAACAACTTGTAATTATAAGAAGTCTATTTTTTACTCAAGTACCTAAGATTGACAAAACGACCGTTATAAACATAAATAATTACATAATGTTCATGACATAGTAATAAGTGATATAAAAGGAATAATGAACTTGAAAAAGGTTCTTAAGAAGGTAGATATTAACTCTAGTTTATTATTCAGGAGATCAAAGAACGGTTGAGTGAATTCGGACACGAGGTAAGGGAACTTCTTAACCCAATTTCCATTCTTTTGGTTAATCTCCTACTTTCAAATTATGTCATGATATTATTATGTCCTATATTGTATTTGTACTTTATTTATGTGTACATATAGTGAATACACATAATATATCTATTTTATTTTAAAAATGATCTTTGTAAGGACTTCGTCTCAATCTCCTTTCATTGAGGCATATTTTGTTTTATACACAAATTTCTTTTATACGGTGTATAAACCCCTTTGACTTTTATGTTTATTCAAAAGGAATATTTTTATACGAAGTGTTTTACTAAACGACAAAAAGGACTATTTTTCTTGTCTTACGTCTGCGGTGACAACGACTTCTCCGCCGCCAAGTCCATTATTTGGGTTTCGGCTTCCTCTACAAGCCTTACTATTTTTTAAAAATGAAAAATAAATATCAAGTTTTAATTCTCTTTTATTTTGGTATTCAGAATAGTTTTGAAAGTGTTTTTATTATATCAATGTATTTTATTGATATCTTGTGATTGGAATGTGGAAATGTTATGTTTCCTTTATGCATGTTTTATGTGATACGATTATGTTATGGTTTATGATATGTTTAAACCTGTTCATATGAGGAGTGCATTGGACTTAATAAGTGACGGGTGGAGCCCGCTATAGCTCCTTGATGTATCGGCAGGTCTCATGAGACAAACTAGTGTCTTGCCATGAGGCCTTGAGAAAATATTATTTGTGGTCTTGGTACGAGGCCTTGGCTACGTGGTTATGATAGTCTTGCATTATGCATTCCATCATTATGAAAGTGGTTATTGATATTGCATGTGATTATTCGACCAGTAGAATATCCATGTGAAGAAGTAAATGACATTATCTCATTTTACTTTTGCCACATTATGTTGAAGTTAAAGTTTAAAAGGCTTTTGTTTTAGTTATACATTGCCTTAAATGTTTATGTTTATTGATGAAAGCTTTCGCTATATTGTTATCCTTACTGAGCATCTGAGCTCACCCCTTTCAATGTTTTAATATTTTCCAGGATGTGAAGAAGTATTTTATGAATGACCTGCAAGGATAGTAAGAAGAGAATATGAGTGTGGACTATGGAGACTTTGTTATTTTAGTTTTTTACTATATGATGTAATGTAAGTCTTATGAATGTATCTAGTGTTTTCAAGGCTACTAAACTAAACGGTCTTTCGAGACTTGATCTTTTGTGATCATTCCAATGTTACGAAGTAATGCACCGACTCCGGGTAACTGGGGTTGGGGTGTTATAGTTGGTATCAGAGGAAGTTTAGTACTAACCTTGGAAGCTAGATTTAGATAAACTCTGATTAGATCACATAGCCCGAAGATAGACTTTAAGGATTAGTATAGAAGAACTTCCTAGAATTTTGGTATTATAGAGATTTTGTGAGTTTTCCGAGCAATACATCCCTGTCTGGATATGAGCAGGTAGAGGCGGCTCTGGAACAGATGTACCTAGGGGTAAAACCTGAAAACACCGCTTTGAGCTAGAATCAAACAATAACTGGTGCACGACAACGGGCCTTGCTGCACTCTTGGTTACGACACTCCCGGGGGATATGCTTAGGATAATTCTCATTTTCTTTACAAACAACTATGAAGGGTTATGAGTATATACTTCCTCAAAGAAAACTTTTTTTATGATTATGGATTATATACATAAATAGTTCAATTTATGTTAAGTATTTTAAAAGTATGGAATTATGTATTTTGATTCGTAAACTAATCTAGTTTATGACATTATTTAGAAATAGCACCTAGTGGAAGGAATGGAAACTGTATCAATGCACGCACTCTGTGTAGGGATTGCCCTCCTGCTCAAGATAATTATTGTGGAGATGGAGATACAACTGGTGCTGATCAACTTATTACCATACTGGGAAAACTCACTCAGGTTATGAATAATAACCTTACTCGTATGGAGCACCCTGATCCGTAACGTGGAGGATCAATGTTAGACCGCTTCATGAGGAAACAACCACCAACATTTAATTGGGGTACAAATCCATTAGTAGCTGAGCAATGGATAAACTCCTTAGAGAAAATATTCCACGCCTTGGGGAGTAGCGAAAGGGAGAAGGTTATCATGGCAGTTTACCACCACACTGGAGAAGCCGATCAATGGTGGTCATTGATTCAAAATACAAAGGAAGATGAAGAAGTATCAAGTATGGAATGGAGAGATTTCAAAGATCTTTTCTTAGAAAAATACTTTCCACATGACCATCGAGCAGATATGGAAAGGCAATTTCTGAGTCTGAGACAAAAGGAGGATGAGAATGTCGCAAAGTATGAGGCTAAATTTACAAGGTTAGTGAGGCATGCATCAGATTATATACGTAACCCAAGAAGTAATATTGATCGTTTCTTTGATGGGTTAAAACCATTTCTCCGTCAAGCATTAGTCTCACAAAAATTCTCATCGTACGAAGATATTGTCTCGTGTTCTATCAAGACAGAAAAAGAATTCTCTAAGTCTTATGACAACAAAGTAAAGAAAGAGAAGAAGAGAATGGTGGAACAAGAAACAGATAAAGGGAAAAAGGGAAAGAAGGATTTTCCATTATGCGATAATTGTGGGAAGAATCACCCCAGTACTTGCCTGAAAGGAATGGAGTTTGTTACAAATGTGGATAAAAAGGTCACCAGGCGTGTGATTGCAAGGGAAAGAAAGAGGCTATCAATGTTTAATGCTACAATTGTAGGGAAATGGGGCATTATGCAAATGAATGTCCTAAGCGTCAGGGAAACTTACCTCAGAAAAAGCCAAGGGATCAAGGACAATCTTATGCTGTTACTACAGTTGAAGTGGAATAATTAATGTATTGGTGCTTTTGGAAACAAGGATTATATTCTGGTTGTAAGAATAATGTGATATATATAAGGATTGTACTGAAGTACTTGTTTTTTTATTAAGGTTTTAATATGATGAAGGTAATCATATTTTAAGTATGTGACAATAAGAGAAACTTTACTTTGTTTGGGGAATCTGATGTTACAATTGATTTTGGAATTTAGAGACCTTCTAGAAAAAGTCTGGATAGAGGTATTTTGGATAACTATATAGGTTGGAATGGATTAAGTTGAACCTTGGACAGTATTGTTTAAGGTTAAAACATTTATGAAGATTATTTTTGGAATATTATAATAATATAGTTTTAGGAAAAGGACAACCTGCAGGGTGGGGCATAACCCGTCACGTCGGACAAAGATGCAGGAATCGAACCCACAACCATAGTGTGACATGCCTTTATTACCTACCACTAGCCTACAGGAAGTCCCAGGTTATTACAAAATAGTTTTACTAATCTAAATTGTATGTGTTAATATTTGGAACCTTATACAATTAGGATAAATAGAATATTTTTGAGTTCTATTACATTTTAGAGTGAAAGATGGGTTTGTGGTAAAAATTTATTAAAGAATGAAAGTCTACATGAAAAGTATGTATATTCCCTTACGTTCTTAGTAAATCTCCTAAATAAATACCTCAACTTTATAAAAGTTAACTTAAAACAGAAATGTTGCCGGTTAACTTTTCCAAATGGGGATTCAATGACCGTTTAACCAATCACAAGTTTGTGATTTTCTTATGGTTAACTTTCTCCTAATCCAGTTTTCTACAACTCTCCATCAGACCTTGATGGTTTGTTTTTCTTCCATATCCATATTTTCATAGAATCCTATTATGGGCTATCTCGGGTGACCTTTGTACTTATCTTTCTTTCTTTTAATGTTATATTTTTATTAACCTTATTTTCGATGTGGGTTCTCCACAAAGGTATTTTCTATTTTCAACCTTTTATTTTCAAAGAAAAATTTCAAATTGCGAGAACACAATTTATTGAAGGAGGGGAGAATGTAACACCCCAAGTTCCATGGTACGCTCCTCTTTGAATAATAGAGTAGCGTGTGTTGTACGCAACCTCGAGTTCTAACACACCGCGACCAATAAAAGTAGCAGTTATGAAAAGTAATAACCACTTTTTGAAATTATATATATTTTACATTTCAAAATGGACTTCATTTTTGGATTCATAATATCGAAATTATCCTATGTTGAATTTTTGATATTTTTCTGAGAACTTCCAATTTTTTATGAATAGTGAAAAATACTTAAAAACAAATTTTTTAATCAAAATAATTTATAGTGATAACTTATACTATTGAGTGGTTTTAAGGTATAATTAGAATATATTTTTACTATTTTATCCAATGGTGGTCATTAGAATTAATTTAACATTGAAATTGGACATAAAAAATTGTCAATCTTTTGATATATATTGTTTCTTAGAAACACACTATTTGTTGTGACAGCGTGAATTAATTATAAAATTAATTAATGAAACTTATATGTTTGGAGTTTTTTAAAATAGGCATCATTTTTGAATTTGGAATATCAATTATAGCTTAGGGTGAAATTTTGGCATTATTCTGAAAAACATCAATTTTTGATGAATAGTGAAACCACTAAGTGGTAGTTAAATAACTGATTTTTTCATTTAAATGAAATATTACCACTTCTGTGATTTGATTTTCAAAAATCCGACATACATGGTTGTCATTAGTATGTAAAATATGGTTCAATGGGATTAAAATAATTTTTTGGTGAATAGTAATTTTTAAGTTTAATCAATCGCGATTAATGGTAATTAGTGAAATTTAAGGTAAAAATGATATTATAAAAATATGAAATGACCTTGAAACTTGTCCTAAACCTATTTTATGACTCATGGCCGACCAAGAAAATACAGAGGTCAACTTGGGGACCCCATGGATCCACGTTGGTAGGAAAATGACATAAATAACTTTTATTTAAAGTTAAAATAAAAATGTCACAAACATAAGTTGTTTTACTAAAACAATTTTTAAATGGGGTTATACAAGTCCTATTTTTGACTATGAATATTCATTATAAAGATAAAAATATTTCCTACATCATGATAATTTTTTTTATAATTTTTAGAGATTAAATAAATTAAATTATTTATGACACCATGATGATGCCATGATTTCTCATTAATTAACGATTTAAATAAAATGAAAGGATAATGTAAAATATAAGGCTTACACTTGTAAAACACCTATTGGATGAGGATATTTAGAACCCTTATCACCTTATCCTAGAAATATATCATTGTGGGACCTTTAGAATCCTAAAATCATTTCTTAATAAAGTAACATTTCATGACATTCCAAGAGTGCCCCTCCTCTCCTCTTATAAAAGGCCCCCAACTCTACCACCTTATTCACACTTGCAATCCATTTGGATCGGCCAACCTATGCTCAAATACTCCCCAAAATTCCCTCCCTTACTCCTAGAAGCCTCACTTTGGGCAGAATGCTTCCCAAGGAAGCCTTTGGCTTAAATCAAAAGAGTTACCCGATTTTAAGGTAATGTCTTCGCTTATGTTATTTTGTTTTATTTTGCTTATCCAACCCCCTAAAATATTTTTATTCATTTCTTTTGTAACAACACGAGTATACTAAATATACTATGATGTTGTTATAAGAAGTATTCGAGCTACACTTACACACACCTACATTTAATGGTTAAAGAACATTCTGTTTCTGTGGATGGCTAATTTCTGCCTCACGAAACGATGATTGTTCAACACTCATATAAAACCATAAAATGTGGCCATTAAGATGTCACTCTATTTATACATAATATATAATATTTTTTTTTTACTTAAGGTTCTGTATTTTTCATTTATGGCATACCTTTATTGTTTCCATTATGGGTAAACGCGATATTTTCATTTTAGGAAGTGCTGACTACCGCCCCCTCAAAGTGATTTGAATCATTAATGACATATATGGGATGTATAAAGGATGGAGTATATGATATTATATATGATATTATACTGGAATTATAATATACCTTTATATCATTATGATTTCATTCCATTAAATATGAAATAGAAATGAAAGTAGCGTTCATGCGTACGTACGACTTACCGTCTCCATGAATGGTGCACTTCATTTCTTACCTCTAAATGTTATGTAATATTATATACTGGATATATATGAGATATGTGATATCTATATCATGAATATAATTCGGGATATAATGGATATTTCACCACATGAACAACTTTTAATTATAAGAAGTCTATTTTTGACTCAAGTACATAAGATCGACAAAACGACTGTTATAAACATAAATAATTACATAATGTTCATGACATGGTAATAAGTGATATAAACGGAATAATGAACTTGAAAAAGGTTCTTAATAAGGTAGATATTAACTCTAGTTTATTATTCAGGAGATCAAAGAACGGTCGAGTGAATTCGGACACGAGGTAAGGGAACTTCTTAACCCAATTTCCATTCTTTGGGTTAATCTCCTACTTTTAAATTATGTCATGATATTATTATGTCCTATATTGTATTTGTACTTTCTTTATGTGTACATATAGTGAATACACATAATAGATCTATTTTATTTTAAAAATGATATTTGTAAGGATTTCGTCTCAATATCCTTTCATTGAGGCATATTTTGTTTTATACAAAAATTTCTTTTATACGGTGTATAAAACCCTTTGACTTTTACATTTTTTCAAAAGGAATATTTTTATACGAAGTGTTTTACTAAACGAAAAAAAGGACTGTTTTTCTTGTCGTACGTATGCGGTGACAATGACTTCTCCGCCGCCAAGGCCATTATTTGGGTTTCAGCTTCCTCTACAAGCCTTACCATTTTTTAAAAATGAAAAATAAATATCAAGTTTTAATTTTCTTTTATTTTGGTATTGAAAATAGTTTTGAAAGTGTTTTTATTATATCAATGTGTTGTATTGATATCTTGTAATTGAAATGTGGAAATTTTATGTTTCCTTTATGCATGTTTTATGTGATACGATTATGTTATGGTTTATGATATGTTTAAACTTGTTCATATGAGGAATGCATTGGACTTAATAAGTGACGGGTGGAGCCTGCTATAGCTTCTCGATGCATCGGCAGGTCTCATGAGACAAACTAGTGTCTTGGCACGATGCCTTGACAAAATATTATTTGTGGTCTTGGCACGAGGCCTTGGCTACGTGGTTATGATAGTCTGGCATTATGCATTACATCATTATAAAAGTGGTTATTGATATTGCATGTGATTATTCGACCAATAGAATATCCATGTGAAGAAGTAAATGACATTATCTCATTTTACTTTTGCCATATTATGTTGAAGTTCAAATTTAAAAGTCTTTTGTTTTAGTTATACATTGACTTAAATGTTTATGTTTATTGATGAAATCTTCCGCTATATTGTTATCCTTACTGTGCATTTGAGCTCACCCCTTTCAATGTTTTAATATTTTCCAGGATGTGAAGAAGTATTTTATGAATGACCTGCAGGGATAGTAAGAAGAGGATATGAGTGTGGACTATGGAGACTTTGTTATTGTAGGTTTTTACTCTATGATGTAATGTAAGACTTATGAATGTATCTAGTGTTTTCAAGTCTACTAAACTAATCGGTCTTTCGAGACTTGATCTTTTGTGATCATGCCAATGTTACGAAGTAATGCACCGACTCCGGGTAACTGGGGTCGGGGCGTTACAGAGAAGACATTTTCAATATATTTTATTCATTTTTTGTGTTTAAGGTATCAGATGGTCCATTGAAAGTAACATGCATTTGTCACATAAAGGTCTCTATTATAGCCTATTCTATATTTGGGGGCTTTGGATGCTCCTCCTGATCATAGTTTTTATTTAGAACATGAGTCAACTAAGAGAGTATCATTAAAAAGTTTATGATTCCTCCTCCTATTAGGTTAGTCATATTTTTGGGGAAATCATCACATTTCCCATCACATTTATTATTGACCCTTTTCCTCTTAGTTTCATAATCTTTCTAGAATAAAAGGAAAATTAAGAATGAGTATTTTTAAACTATTAAACATATTAAAGGGGAATATAATGGCATAAAGTTACATCTTATAAATTTCATTTACTTCTTAACATACATATTTCTAGGATTCAATCTATGTTATCCATGATTTATTTCCTATCATATATTCTTATAATAATTTTTCTATTCCCTTAATAATGGTTTGTAATGAGATTATGAATTTACCAATGAATATCCATAGGGAGTTTAAAACTAGGTATGCAGTAAATCCCATTATCATGCACTAGTTACCAAATGATTCTAGCTCAACATAGTGTTTTTATGTTTTATCCCTTTGTACATTTTTGCTAAAACCACATCAACATATAGTATCCATACATGGATATATTTTATTCATAAACCACATACTCTATACTTACCAAAATATATGTATTTTTTCTTATACTTAGTATTATCCCTAAGGGTTTCTCTTGAGTTTTGTAATCCTATTCCAAAAAATAACTACACTTTTCCTTTGATACGAACTATGAAAACCCATATATTTATTTCACATTAATTCATGATTTATTACATAAGATTACACTTAATACATCATGGATGAATGAGAAGTATAGTGTCTTTGGCAATTAGGTACATTATATAAGATCTTAGAATATGGTACATCATTTTTATTGAAAACTTCCTTAACTTGATTGCAATATTCAATGAAACTTAAAACTACATGAAATAACATGAGAACATACATAATAAAGTAGTGAGTTATAAGGCCCAGTAAGTGAATAAAAATGAAATTAGGTTATACAAGTTAGACGACAAGAATATCAATGTATAATAAATGGGGTTAGGATCATATACATGAACAATAATGCATGATATATCATGATAATCATAAAATAAACACAAGAAATGTGAAAAAACTTAAAAAAACTACATCATACACATAAGAAAAGGATAAAAACCAATAAATGATGAGGTAAAATGTCCTATAAACGAATAAATTTCTATGCCTCAAACATTATGTCTCATGAGACTAAAAATTACCCAATTAATTGGATCAAAATATAATTATGTCCACACCAATCACTTTTTTTCATTATCATGCTTATGTGTGCCACATAGATCATAAAACATGGTTTTATTCATCAAATTTTATTCCAAGATGAAATAGTGTATAATAAATACATGTATGTACCAATTCAATAAATTATTATTATATAAAAGGTGAAAACCCTTGATTGTAAATTTGTATGGTATTCACTACATAATTGTTTTGGCATGAAAAAGCACTGTGAAATTTCAACAGCAAAACTGTGTCACATAGAAATTCAAAAAATGGGCTAGTGAGAGTGAAAGGGGTATCTCATAATTTGGAAATTAAATGGGTATTAATAGGTACATTTAAATACATATCCTAACATTAGGAATTTTAAATACAATGCATAATATAATAAATAAACATTAATAAAGAAGAGAAGGATAAATTCACTCACTTGAGTGTCTGACTCAACATGCTTCGAAGGAGCTTCTTGAGAGCATATGTGTGCCTTAAAAGGACTCTAGAGAGTGGCAGGAGGATTAAGGAAATTCTATATATATTTTTATTGAAGAGAAATTAGATATTTTGTGGGTTTATATGGGAAATGAGTGGGGATTTTTTTATTGTCTCTCAAACATTGGTTCGAGACTCTATATAACAAAATAACCAAAACCACAACTGGAACTCCAGGTGGCATTTTCTTTCAGAACTTTCTTAGCTTTGGCTTTATAATACTTCTTTCTGTTCCTGTCTGAATGCCTTTATTTTCTTTCTTTTTTTTGAGCAAAGGGAAATCTGGTCTAATATGTCCAGCTCTCTTGCATTCATAACAAGTAAATTCTCCATCTTTCCTATCTTTCCTTTCCTTTTTCTTATACTTGGATTGGAAATTTTTCTGGCCAGCTATCTTGTTCATCCTTCGAGCAATATTTTCTAATTCATTTTCTGATATTTCACTCTCACTAGAATCTTATTGGACAATAACTTTCTTAGACTTGGATCTGGTTACTCTCTCAGTAGTCTTGGCTTTCATTTGACTTGATGTTTTTGTAAAAGCAACTGTACCATTTCCATTTTTATTTTTGATGTTGTCAGCATCTCTCTTCATTCTAGTTTCATGTTGGACAAGAGTTCCAAATAGCTCATCAAGAGAAATTTTAGTGACCTTCCTGTTTTCATCTATATAAGTTCATTTGGATTCCCATTCATTTGGAATGATATCAATTATCTTATCCACAAGTGCTTCATCATCTAATCCTTTTTCTCCCATAGACTGTAGGCTATTGACAATAGTCATAAATCTCTGTTGAACTTTACAAATTGGTTCACCATACGGAAAATTGAAGCCATGATATTCAGCTCTAAGCATAGCTCTCCTAGTCTCAATCACTTTAGAAGTTACAAAGTGTGTAACCTCTAACTTCTTCCAGATACAATTAGCTGCTTCACAAGAATAAATTTGGCTATATATATTTCTAGTCATTGAACAAAGTAAATTATTGCGTACCTTATAATTGAGTTGATACTCTTTCTTTTCCTGGTTAGTAAAAGTTCTAACTTCCTTATTAAGAATTTTATAATCTCCAGTAAGCATAACAAAGTTTTCCACTCCAGTATTGATAACAAAAGTCTTCATTCGATCTCTCTAGTACTCATAATCATTACCATCAAAGATTGGTGGTCTTGTAGGATTTAGATTATCAATAGAACCAACATTAATTCCTGCCATACATAGAATAACCTTCGGCACACAAACTTGTTAGTGAAAAAAAATCGTAATAACAACGTTCGAAATGAGAAAGTTCGGAATGAAAAAGTTCGGAATGATAAAGTGAGAAAGAAAAACTTATACGTGAGTACAATTATTTCAGAGACCTGCTCTGACACCAATTGTAGGATCGAAATAATGATGTAGATGCTCAATATACAAGAGGGGGGGGGGGGTGAATTGTATACTTTAAAAATTCCTTTGGAACCTTTAAAGTTATTTATGAATAATTATGGTTTCTTTAAGCAAAGGAAAGGGCTATGTTTAACAAAGTTAAACTAAGAAAATTCACAACACCTCTAATACCAAATGAAAACTTGGAAAGAGATTCCGAAAGTAGGTTCCGGAAATATGGTTCCAGAAATAGAATCTTAACAAAAGATTACAATATGAGATTCTACCTTGAAGCGTATAGAATCTAAATGAAACAGAGTACAAGTAAGGAAGTATAAGAAAGTTATACTTTCCTTAAAATAAAAAATGCAGCAGAAACCAAAAAGTAGTAAAACTACAAGTAACAGGATAAAAGTCTTTTAACCTAAAGAGAAGGGTATCCAACAACCTTGGATAAGGGTCCCTTGATTTATACTTTCAAGCAATTCTGTCTTACCCACACTAGGGTAATCCCTCGATACGAAGATCAGAGTCTCTGTATTTCTATCCTCGCAAGCCCTCAACTTCAAGGAAGTTGGACACCTCTGTCTTCCTCAGCAAGGAAGCCCTCAACTTCAAGGTGTTGGAAACCTCTGTCTTCCTATCCCCGGAAGTCCTCGAATGTAATCTCCAACATTCGGAGTCGCACGAAGCTTTGAGAGTTAATAAGAGTCTCTCTCTCTAGAAATCACTTCAGCAGCATGTATGCACAATGTTCAAGAGATGTCATTCATTAGTCATCAGTCATCTTCAAGCTCTTTCAAATGAGCTCTTATTTATAGGCAAGGTCAGCCTCATTTCCAAAGGTCATATTTTCCTTGAGAATAGGAGGGACATGTACACGTGTAACTTAACCAACGGTTAGTTTATAATAGAATAGATGTCATCGTTTTATAACAAAATAAGTGAAACATAATGTACGACATCATTTTAAGTCTTAACTAAAAAGTTCGGAGTGAAGATTCGGAGTGAATGTTTGGAGAGTAAGAAAAATATTAAAGAGTAGACAAATTATAAAAGCGTAAGAAAAATGAAAGTTCGGAGTCAAACCTAAAATATTTTTCGGAGTCTAAATAAATTCGGAGTGAATAAAACAAAGATGATCAGATTCTGTTTAATAGGTGAATTCGGATTGAGAATTCAGAATGAGAATTCATAATGAGAATTCATCATAAGAACTCGTAATGAGAATTCAGAATAAGAATTCCTAATGAGAATTTATATCCAGAATTCAGAGTAGAACTTTATCAGAGTTCGTATTCGGAATTCAGAATGAAACTTCATTACTGTTCTCATCCAGAATTCCGAGTGAAACTTCATTATAGTTCTCATCTGGAATTCGGAGTTAAACTTCATTATGGTTCTCATTCAGAATTCGGAACCTAAAACAGAATGCTTCATATCAATGTTTCAAACGATTCCGATAATATAGAAATGAATCCGAATCTTATACTTAAGAAATATATGAATGAAAATATGATAAGGATAATTTTTCTTACAAAAGATATTTTCCTTATAAAAGCGATTTTCCTTATAAAATCGATTTTCATTAAAGATAAGGTGTTTGTGATTTTCAAAACAAGAAGGAATGGAAAAGTCATAAGGAAAACATTGTTGACTCAATAGACCATGAAGGAATAAATATTTATCTTCTTACAAGTCATTAATATGGGAAGAATCATAGATGTTAATATCTCAAAGGAAAAGGAATATGTTCTATGTGTGTAAATAATAGTCATAGATCAAGTATTTTTTTGATAAAAAGTGAGGGGTTTGACTGAGAGAAATAAAATGAATCCAAAATTACTTTTTATAGTTCAATGAATTATATTTGGGAAAACATGGAAATAACTGAGTAAATTCCATAATTTTATGGTTGAATTCTACACCAAGAAGGTCTGATATTATTCAAATAATTGAAGTGGAATGATTTAAGTGTTTATATATTGGTATTTTTGAATTATTTTTATAAGGTTTTTAACAATTATTATCTAGTTATAATAATCTCTAAACATATATGGTTTGTTCTATCATAGTTTTGGTTTACATATATAAAAGTGTGTTTTGAATGGAAGTAATAACATAGAAAATTGATTTAGTGGTATGGTAGTTTTAAAAAATATATGATTTTTAGGTACATAACCCTCAATATATTCTTTTTGTTGATATAATAATATTTATTTCAGACAATTATTCGATTGATATGGATAAAATAAATTTTATAATATTGGTAACCTATAAAATGATTACTGATTTAATGGAAAAGTAATTTATGATGAAGTTTATTTATTTTTTATTTTTATAGAATATTTTCAATAGTA
Organism: Viscum album; assembly: GCA_963277665.1. Lineage (NCBI taxonomy): Eukaryota > Viridiplantae > Streptophyta > Magnoliopsida > Santalales > Viscaceae > Viscum > Viscum album. The sequence continues at coordinate 247,336,314 of OY728129.1, forward strand.
TGTTATTTTATCTTTGTAATAAATAAAATGTTAATTTTTGGAAGAATATATGTTTTCATTGAAGTTATATAAGGATTTAGGTTATTATAATGTTTTCAGATAATATATTGTGAGGGTATTCACATGTTTGTTATATAAAATTATAAGATGCCACATTTTGTCTAGCGATACATATTAAAGTTGTTATGGTGAAAAAATATTTAATAAAACATTTCATATTTTTTGGGCTTTGAATTTTGTCAAATTTGATTTGGAGGATTCATAATATTAACAATTTATGGAAGAAATTATCAGGAACATTGGGTTTTATTTTTATGGTTTTATATATTAATGTATTATATTTCTCCATATTGGATATCTCAATAAAAAGTTTTCAATTATTGAACACATTTAGAGATATAATTAATGAATTTTCATTATGTTATAGATCATTCGATCTATGAATGGTTAATTTTAGTGCTTCAAGATTGAAAAATTCCTATTGTTTATTCATTTCAAGGAGTAACGGATGAAGTATAAACTGATTAAATAAAATCCAATGTGTAACCCCTCTATATTTTTGATTTTTTTTAAAAAACTAAATTTAATATTTTTGATATTTTAACTAGGAATAACACTATGATTATATGGAGTAATTATAGGAAATTTTTTTATGCTTTTAAAGGTTTTCTCCTTCAGAAAACGTTTGTTCATGAAGTCCTTAGGATTAATTATAAATTAAAATTTCCCAATTCCATGAACTGAATTTGATAAGATGGATTAAATATTTGGAATAAAAAAAAATTATAATATATTATAATGTCAAAATAATTTTTTAACTCAATTAATATGGAAAACTATAAAAAATTAATAATTACAGTTAAGGAAACAATGGATTTTCTGAGGGTTTAAACTAAGAATAAAATCACTAAAATGAATAAAAAATGTAAAATTATAATTTTATATCAATATTTAAATAAAATAATTCCTAATTTATAATATATGGTCATTTTTATGCTTTATTCATTGGAATAACGTTATTTTTTTGGATACTATTGGGAAATTACCACGTATTTTCCAAGTGGGTTCTTTTATCCCACTTATAAATGGAAACCAGCATCCTTGAATTATTCTCACATATCAAGAAATCCAATTCCTAAAATTCCTATAGAAAACCATCCCAAAATACTTATACATGTTTCAGATTTTATGGTCCTCCTAAAAGATGAAAACTATGATCTATAATAAGAGATCCAAAGGAGGGAATCTAAGTGAAGGTAATTGTCTTCACTAAGCTCCTTTCTATTTTTTTATTTCACCACTGTCAATTATATATTAAAAAATAAAATATGATAAAACTGGTATAGAATACATAATTATATGTTATTATGTTAATTTAATAACCTAGAACAACCTCTACTTCTATCAAAATATAAACGAAATCATCGATCAGGTGTATGAAGGACTACAGACCCATGTAATGATGTGATTCAATTTCAATAATGATTTAAATTGAAGGTATAAAATACAAATTTATTTCATATATGTGATATATATATGAAATTATAATAATTATAGAAGTATGATATACTATTTTCACTCATTTTTTCCATCCGTTGAAAAAGTGGAAACATTGTTCATCTGTGCATACGACCTACCGTCTCTAGGCACTATGTATTTTATTTTCCATATATAGATTTTATGGATTGATCCATATACATATATACTGAATATATTTTACATTTATTTCATGATTAAAATTCTGGAGATGATGGATTCGTGATGAAATTAAAAGGACCAATAATAATAAACCAAAATATACATGAAAAAAAGCATTCATTACATGAAACATGACATTAACATGGACTTATTAGTAAATAGGTAATAAAAGTTGATAATTAAAAAATATATTGAATTATATATATATATATATTTAATTCATAATAATATATTTTTAAAAAACTTATAATAAATATACAGAAGTTTTTAATATGTATGAAGGAAGTCGAGACTCATGTTAAGGTACTTCAGTCTCACTTTAATTTTCTACTAGACATATGCCATATTAACCACATATTTCATTGATGTGTTCTATATAATACCCAAGAATGTATTTTATTATGAATATCATAAAAATTATGGCCATTTATTATCGGTGTGAGTATTTATCTTTCATGGGGATTACGATTTAAATGTTACCGAATTGGTAATGGTTCTATGTTACAATCTCATCGTTTATTAGGATTATTTAAGAATATTTCTTCAATGATGAAATATTATGATCTACTGTTCTATAATTATAATAATTTTTACTATCCTTTAGTTATTAATTATATTTTATTGTAATAGTACCATTTTCAACTTTTTTTAATAAAACTAATTGAGAATTTTTTTCTTGGAAATCCAACTTTATTGATTTCATTAGCCGGAAATCCATTTTTTTTCCAAAATGATGTTTTCAAATCATTTTTTTCATAAATTTTTACTTTCATCATCATATTTTTTGAATAAATTTTTAAACATGTTTAAATTTCTAAAAAGTGTTTTAGAAAATAATCTTCATGTAACTTTATAAATAATTGCTATTTAGATTTATAGACAATATTAAAAGAATAATTATGTTAAACATGTTGTAATAAAAATTATTTCCTGCTATCATAACCACTGAATGATTTCATTATTCTATTACATGCTTTAATTTTTTTCAATTAAAAAATTTTCCTTTATTTTTTGGGAAATTTCTAGTTTTTAATGAAATTATTTTAATGTGAAAATTATTTGAAAATGTTTTAAAATGTTTTTTTAAAGTGGAAGGGATATTTTAGACATGAAATTGTCTTAGTGATTTCAAAAAATACTTTTCCATAAAATATGAAATCCTATTATGATACTTATTGTTACTAGGTATAATATTGAATGAAATAATCCTTATTCTTTAACTGGATAGTTTATGTTTATATTGATGAAACTAATATATTTTTTATGGGATATGGTATGATTAATTAAAAAATTGTTAGTGAAACCTGTTTAATTTTCATGGGTTGGGATGTAGTGAAATTATTAATGTTTAATTATATTATGTCACATGTATGCATGGTTTTTATTATAAGATGTGTGGGATTAAAATCTACCTCTAATTAATTTGGTAAATCTTAACATCCCATGATAAAAGGATGGGAATAAATTCAATGGAATTGATCCACTATCAGAAACATGTGTCCTAATCCACTACGAGAAATGGGAAATGAGTCCAAATCATCTATGATGATGGTCTTGGTTTTTAACCATGCCATATGATTTTTTTTCTATATTTATGATGGTTCCTCACTTTTATAACACGATTTTATGGATAATGATTTATTTTTGATGATTTCACACTCTTTTGTGCCATGCATTAAAAATACTAATGTATTATTCCATCATACATGTTTATTATATATGAAAATGTTGGGAACTAAATCTTTATGTTATGTTCATGATCAAAAAATATTATTATTACCATATTCTTTCATATGATCATAAATTGGAATCTCATTTGTTTACCCTTACTAAGCATTTGAGCTAACCCTTTATTATATTTACTTCTATAGGTTATGAAGAAAAGTTTAGGTGTGGCATTCCTAAGAGAAGTACTATATGAGAATATTTTTTTGGAGAAAATTTATATCATTTATGAAATAATAGGATTGTGTTTATAGTTTCTAGAGAAAATAAACTATTGTGGCCCTGAGGTGTGTGTTTATGAAATGTATTTAATATTCATAAAAAACTTTGTGACATTAATTTAGAAAAAGTGTAGGTTTTTATAGTTTGAATTAGAGGAATGTTTTAGTGAATATTTGGTGATTACGGTTTGAAAAAAATAGTGAAAACCCTATGACAAGTCTTTTCATAGGATAAAATCTAAATTATTGGCGAGAAAGTGATTGTGTAGTTTTTATAGAAATAAATCAATTTTTGGATACTACAAGTGTATGTGGCTCTATAAAGGAGTTATCTAGGGGTAATAACTCTAAAAGGGTGCATTGAGATGGACTCGATCATCACCTAGTTCATGAAAATGGGTCATACTGAACCCATGGATTTTACTTCTATGGGATATGATTTGGTTAACCCACGTTTTAATTACAAATAATTATGATGTATTTGAATAGAGGATGATCATGGATGGAATAGTTTAATCCTAAGGCATCATATTTTTAATATATATTTTCATGATATAGACATTATATAAATGATATTTTATAATTATGATTTGTTTTCACTATTCTTGTTATTACTCATGAATTTTTTTTGGATTTTTTTTCAAGAATGTTATAATTATTCTCTATATTTTTTTAATACCATTTTTACCCATGTCTTTTTACAAAAAAATTAAATGGAGTATTCTAGATTTTTATAAATGATGACCTTTTTAACTTATAATAAAAACTTGAAAGGAATCATTGTTTTAATTTATTATAAATGAATATTTATTCCTACTATCATGACCTATGAATGATTAAAAGATTCCTTTAAAAGTTCCCATGACAGTTTTCAATATAAAATTTTTATTTATTATTTTTAAAAAATTTATATATTAAAAATACTTTTCAAGATGAAAGGATATTTTCCACAATAAATATTCTAAGTGATCATTCAAAATAATTTCCATCAAGGATTCCATCCTTAAATTTTAGTTAAATTTTAACACGGTTATGATAAAATGACACCATCCTAATTATTTATCTGGACGGTTTATGGTTATGATGAAAATATTTTAATGTAACCTCTTCCCTTTCCCCATGTTATTCTATGATGAAATGATGATTTTTGAAACCCATTCCTTTTACAAGGTTTATGAATAACACCCTGAGTTTTCTAAGTAGAAAGGCTATTTTCGAGAGTATATTCGACACACAACATTGACTTTTAAGAAACCTCAATCTACTATTAGTATTATTTTTTAAGCATGGATCTGATAACCTATCCATTCAATTCAATGTGATGAAGAGAAATAAACACATTTTTAAAATTATTTATGAAGGATAATGAAAATATATTGATAAAGAAATTATTTAATTTTTTTACAGTCTTTATAGGCTTCAAAAATACTTTTTTCTAAAAAAATATTTTTATTTTTTTATGAAAAAACAATAATATTTTTTTTTCCACTTTTAGAAAAATTATTAGAAAAAATTTAATTCAAAATTGAAATAAAAATTTTAAAATTATATTAGGATTATTTTTTGGGATTTTTCTAAAATGTTTAATTTTTTAATGAATACTGAAAAAATAATTTCATTCTATTGAAAACTTTGTTTTCGTTTCAATCATTTATGAATTTTTATTTTGTTATAAAATGTTTTAAAAGTAATATTACTAAAATTTTGTTATGGTTATTCTAATTTAAGTCATTGAAATAAACTTCATGTTGAATTTTTAAATAAAAATTAATTATACTTATGGGAACATTTTCTTTGAAAGATAATTTTTCATCTCATATGCATGGTAAATTTTAAATTTTGTTTTCCTATATTTATGAATTGATTTTTAGAAAAATTGATTCAATATTATGAATGAGAATAAGTAATATTATATGATATTTTGATCTCCATTTTTGGATATAGTGAATATTAAAAAAATTAATAATTAATTACCTTGGTAAATTTTGAAACCCTACCCTAGAAGCATAGAGACAATGTCTAGTATTAATTACATTGGAATGATTATAAAGAATCATGCCCCGAAAGACTGAGGTTTTAGAAGTCTTGGTAAACCAAATACATAAATTAGTAATTTATTAAAAATGTATATACTAATTAGAATAATTTTTTTCTTTCAAGGATAATAACATTATTCCATCTATTATTTCCCTTCACATAATTCTTAGTAAACTTCTTGGAATCGTGTAGAAATAAATATAATAAGGGTGAGAGGAAATTGAAATTATGGTTAAAGTGTAGAGGAAAAAATAATGAATAAATGAGAATAATTATTATGTCATGGTAAATAATTTATCACTCATACCATATTATCAACAAAATGAAAAGGATGTGCATAAAAAACATGACTAGGTAATAAATGGAAACACATTCCATTCAAATAACTAGATAAGTGAAAATCAATATGGAAATGTTATAAACTAAAAACACATGACATTTAATATATAAACTAATAATAAAATGCATCCACAGATTTTCTCATGTGAAAATATCATGGATAGTAAATAATGAATCAAAATGAAGGAAATGCTTAATTATTGGGCATGTTGTCTAAGGCACATGAAAACCTCTACTATCAAGATCCATCCTTCAGATAGTTTAAAACTAAGGATAGAAATCCATTTAATTTTGGAAACTTATTTGTCTCACTATAACCTATAGATTTATGGAGGATATATATAGAATTTGGGCTCCACTTATTATTACATGTCCAAATCATTCTTCATATCGAGTAATCGATTTAATAAATTAACAATATTCATTATCAAATATCTATATCGAATAAATAATACATATGTATCAATATTTCCACAAATAATCAAAAACGTTTCTTAGTAGAAACCATAGGTAATGAGGTATATGGTTTAGGAAATATTAATATCCATGATAAATGAAATGGATAATTTAGGGGAAACTCAATGTTCAATGATCCTCAGAGATTGAATATTTCAAGGGGGATAATAAATTAATCATGGAAGTGAATGCAAATACTATCCAAGAAAAAATAATTCATAAACTATAAAGTGGAATAATAAGGGTGACATTAATAAAATATCTCCCATGTGGAGTAAAATAACGGATTGTAGTCATTAATTAATGGAAATAAAAAGATATTTTAAAAACATTTTTTTTCGAAAAATGTCCATTTCTTTTGAAATAACATTTGAAAAACTTTTACATTTAAAATAAATGTTAAAAAAATTACTTTTATAATTAACCTTTTAAAAATGAAATGTAATATTCAAAGGAATTATGGTAGGTAAATATGTACATGTCATGTAAGGTAAAAATAACATTCCTTTTTCATGGTGAAAGGTTAAAAAAAGGCCTTGCCAAGAAAGTGAAAATAATATTACATTGAAAACATTGGTAAAATAAGAAGGGGTAAAAATTTCTTCTCCAAATCAATTTTAATTTTTTTAAAACATTTTAACAAAACATGGTTTTTATAAGAAAATAGGTTCACTGACTAAAGCGAGAAATGATGTCGGGTTTTTTTAAACATTTTCTAAAACACCATGAGTACCAAAGAGTGTAAAAATGTTACTAATACTTGAAAAATAAAATAAATAAATAAATTATAGTAAAATTAACGTTTTTATTCAAAAATGGTCATATAATTTCCTTTAATTAAATACCTCTGGAATATTATAAAATTATTCTTGAAGAAAACAAACTCTAAACATTCCAAAGTTTCCCTTACAACTTTGAATCATTTTTAATCATAAGACTAATGAAGGAATAAAATTAAATGAATATTATAATATCATGGGAGTAAAGATATTCATGATTTACCATGTAAAAGATATGTATATACAGCATATAAAAGAAACTAGTTTCATAACAACAAATAAGTCTCAATGGAATTTAAATTGAGATGAAATCCCTTAACTTGTGTTTCTTTTTCTGGTGAACATACATTGAAATCCTTTATAATAAATTTAGTTTAATTATTTACTTTCTTGAGATCATTTTTAATGTTTATCATTAATTTTATTTCATTGATTACTATGTTTTTAACAACAACAAAAACAATTATGTTTACGTTGGTTGTTTTGACCAAATTCTGTTTATATGTCAAAAACATATTTGGTAGGTCAACTATGGTCAAAGGGTTCATTATATAACATAACCAGAATAATAATTATGACATAATTATCATATTTATACATAAATTATTCATTTAAAATAATTTATTAAATATGGTTTTTAAAAATGAATCAATGTTACAGTCATGAAGATGTCAGGTTGTACGTACACATGAGTTACTTTCCAATTCAATGATTATTATGGAAAGTAAGTAACAAAATATATTTATAGAATGATAATTATATAATAAATACCATTTTATTTAATCATATATACTTATATATATAATTATTGTGATGTAAAAATGAATCACATCAAATCGAGGAGGCAGTAGTCCACACATCCATGAATGACGTTATCACCTTTTAAGTGTGTGAAAGGGTAACAAAGAAGATGATATATATATATATATATATATATATTATATATACAAAAAGGTAACTATGTAATTAATATCATATATATATTTTTATGTATCATATTTTTAATTATAATCATATTTTATTTGTTACATGTATCTTGTGAATGAAACACATTGCTTTGAGGGGGTAGTAGTCAACACTTCCACAAACAATGTTATCATATTAATGAAAAATGAAAATTATTAATGGTTTGTGTTATAAAAGGATCAAATAAGTATAAATACATAATAAATAATATATATATCTATATATTATATGGATATAATTTCCATCATAATGTCCACCATGAAAGGTGGTAAAGGAAAAATGAACTATCATCGTTTTGTGAGGCAATAGATTGTTGTACACAGAAACAATATGATATTAACCCATTATATTGAAGGGTGTGTTAGTGTAGGTATAATACTTAATTAAAAAAATGAAATTATATTTAATATAATGGATTTATAATCATGATTTAAAAAATAATTTAATGGGAGAAGGGGAAAATGAATGAAAAGAGATCGTTGGAATATGTTACCTTAAAAATCCAGTCACTCCTATTGGTTTATACAAAAGTAATTCCATGGAAACAATTATGACCAGAAAAAAGTATCAAAGGTCTGGGGAGGAATTTGTTTTAGTTATTTTGATATATCTTGGATGAATCTATGTTTTTGAGAGGTGTTAATAATAGGGAGGAGTTGTGGGATTTTATAGTGAAGGAGTGTCACTCTTGTAATATTTTGAAAAAAGAAATATTCCCACATTATTGATATTCAAAGTGGATATAATAATGGTCCAATTTAAATCCAATATTTTAAAGGGTCAATATATTTCCATAAAATATCTATTGGACATGTTATAGGTATTTTTGGGTCTTAAGGTTGATGTTTAGTCCCTTGTTAATCATAATTTAACTATAATCATTGTAAGTAATTTCAATCACTTTCAGTAATAATTTTGATAAAAAACACATTTTTTCATATTATAAATTAGAAATTATAATTATTCGAGATATTTAATTCATTTTTCTAAATTAAAATATTTTAATTTGAAGAAATGTATTTAAATTTAATCCCACAGGCAGGATGACAATGTGAGGTTTTAATGTAAAAAATATCCGAAAGTTTGCTATCTTCTTATAATCAAGTTGAAATTGATTAAAAGTACATAAATTTTCTTAATTGATAAAAATATGATCTAATTAAACTTTAAAACCTATAAAAATTATAATTTATCCTTATATATAAATTTTATGAAAACAAAGTTTTGAACTAAAATTCAATATTTTTAACAATTCATTTAAAAATGATATGTTTCTGAAAAATATAAAAAATTAAACCTAAGCTAATTTTTATGTTTCTCCTTTAATTTTTTTTTAATTTTACATAATAAATCAATAAAATTTTCAAAATTTATATTTAAAAAGCTTTCTTCATTAAAAGGGAGTAAAATTTCATATATACAAATGTAGGATTTTTTTTGTGAAATTGGGTTTGTTCTTAGCTTATTCCCATAAAACTAATTGATGAATTTAAAAAATGTTTAACTGTATAAATAAAAAATATATTTCATTAAAATAATTCAACAATTATAATTAAATATGTTTAATAAGATAAAACCCCATTGGAAGCATAAAATTAATAATATTTTTTGTAATATCCAATTTGATCTTATTTTAATTTACCATTAATTAGTAACCCATAAATTCATTTTAAAATTATGTAAACATAAATTTTAATAATATCACAAACCACCTTATTCAATATGAAGGAATGAATATCAAAATTTCAAGACCTTATTTCCTCATGATGAAGGAGGGATAATGACCCTAAGTCCCACCTCCAATAGTCCCCAAGGTGGTGACTAGCACTAAGTGTAGGTAAAAATTCACACAAGATGGTAGTAATTACCCTTTTTAAGTGAAAAATATTAGGAGATAACATGGTAAATCCCAAGAAACTCCAACAAATGCATACTAATAATAAATTGTAAACTACCTCATACATGTTTAAACAAAAAATACCCACAAGTACAGTAAAACTCCAAAGTAATGTACCAAAAACAAGTCTAACCAGCAACACAACAACAATCCCGATGCCTGAGTAAGTAAGGTCCTGAACAATCCTCAAATTCATCTTGGAAACCTAAAAACTATTTTATTTATATAGGGTGAGCATACAAGTATACTTAGTAGGAAAAACCAAGTCACTCATTCACAAGTGGTGGAACTTACTAATGTGCCTGTGAGAAAACAACAGAACCTAAAAAGATTCTAATAAGGAAAACTAACCACCCCGGCCTCACCAAGGAACACTCACCAAATAATTCAACTTGAGTAAAGTAATAATATAATAACATCAATGATAGGTTACCCCACACTAGTTCCCACTTGTTAAATGGTCCTCCTTAAAAGTGAACTTCTGGACGCTACCACTCTTCCACGAGATCCACTTTCATAACTTTACCGTACACACGTGGGCCAAAAACCACATCCCATCCTGGCTGGAGAAACCTGGGCCATAACCACATCACATCCTTCCCATAGAAACCTGGGCTACAACCACATCACATCCTGCCCATAGACACCTTGGCCACAACCACCACACATCTCATGCAAAACCACATGGGCCTCATCCCGAAGACACATGGGAAACGAACCAACTCTCACAAAACCAGTACCATAAGTATGAAAATTACCCTCAATCCATTACAACATTACTAAAGAGTCTTGTGGGGTAAATACTATGAATACGGAGTAGTGGAGCCAATAACTAGCCATCCATCCTCCCACCTGGATGGTGGAAAAAGAATCCTCTCCCGTTACAATGGGGGTGTTTGGAATGTAGTGCTCAACATGTGTTGGGTGTATATAGTAATCACAAGGAACTACAATTTTATACATATAGGTAAACAAACACTAATCCCAACCTATGGGTTTCGAAACAAATAACCTGCCCACACAAAAGTACCCTTTCTACTACCCCTATATACACAACCACGCAAATAGTGACAACGAAAACATAAACCCACCCATTCAATTTAACCACTTATCATTATTTATAAATAAGTTCACTTATTTCATTAGAAAATTATCTTGGAAACTACCAACCACTGCAATACCCAACATAGTATGAATCATATACAACACACAATCAGATTGTAGTCCCACTACACAACACTTCTCAAAAACCATAACACAACCCAAAAGTTGTTCCACTAATCTAAAAGTTCATCCATTCTAAAATCAATCAATCTATAAACCTTATATTCCACCACACCTCTTGAACCACCTCATACACAAACCCCACAATGAAGACCACCAAAACCACATCCCCACTGCACAAACATACCACACCCTACTCACGGAGCCAACCCCTCTGTCCACCCCTATACCCACAACCATGATACCAATAGATACACCATAAAACCCACATAGGGAACAAGGCCCAACAAAACCCCACATTGTACATAGACACACCATAAATACAAGTTTATTTAGATTTGATCAACCCTATTATTTAATTCCACTTTCATAAATCTTAGGGGTGTCCACACAACAGGTTCAATCCCGGGGCATCCGTTTTATTTAACTAGATGTACATGGTTAATTAGATTCCATGTTTACGATCATTTCAATTGAGGTTAAACAATATGTATAAATAATAATGGATGCATAAGAAAATACCAACAATGACCATGATTTTCATAAGGATACAACCCATACAATTCACATTATAGATCAAAGATAACAAATAAAAACAAGCGATCATCATCATCTTCCCTGTCCCCATTTATGACTAAGGTAACAAGAAAATTATATTATAACACCCTTAATGGTTGGTTTCAACTATGATCAATAATCCACACAATTATACCCACCCTGTATAATACACGAACAAAGTAGAGATAAAGGAAACCCCTACCTGGAACAATAGGCAACCAATGATCCTTTCTTATGCCAAAACAGTGGGCCGAACAAGCAATAGAATCCAAGTAAAAACTGAACACGATGGTACAACATAGGAAAATTACTCCTTAGGAAGATAGGTTCTAGGTGCATAAAGATAAAACTGAAGGGATCAAGGAAGAGAGGATCTCATCTTAAGAAAAGGCCAAATCCTATAATCAGGGATAAATATTTCAAATAACTTAAATTTCATAACGTGGATTGAGAACATGGATTTCCCATTTCATTATATTTAATATTCAATAATTCCATGAGAGACATTGGAAGAAACAATGAAACATTGATAGGTTCCTCATTTAATGATGAAAAGATGTAAGGTGGGTGAAACTAGAAGACAAAACTCAGGAAGGTTAGAAATGAACCACTGTTGGGTGAGTCATTGGTGGTGAGTCACCTTTTAGTGAGTCACCATTCAATGACCTGTCATTCAGTGAGTCACCATTCGGTAATTCACCATTCAGTGACCTACCATTTTGTAAATAACTATTTTGTGACCTACTGTTCTGTGAGTTACCATTACGAGACCTATCTTCAAATAAGCTACCATTGGAAAATGGAATTTTGGAAAACTCTTGAAACATGCCACAGTGACCTCCAAGAACACTAAAAACACTATATTTACACAAAGGAATAGAATAGGGTGGTCTGAGCCATTACAACAGATACCTCTCAAACTATTCTCACCCTAAAAATTTAAAACCAAACCCAAAAGAAAGAGGGGTCTGAAAAACAACCCCATAAGATACCTTTAAAGGATAAACCACCTTGTGTGGTTCGAAAGATGAAGTGAAATCACATCATACAAGAACACCTCCCGAAAAATCTACCACTTCAAACAACCATATAAACACTAACGGTCACACTAGCTAGACACATGGACTAGTGAATTAATTCCTCCATGTTAAGAAACTATCTTCTTTGGGCAGCACTGACTCAACCACATAGGTTTAATCACACTCGCATTAATGCTTCTTGATTGAGGATAATGTCATACCCTTCCCACAAGTGAGGAATCTTTTTCACACATTATGTAATAAGGAAAATAACTCATCTTATAATGAAAATGGTTCAAGAATTACATCATAATGAAAATAAAAAAAGAAAACTCAAAATAGTTCTGGGTATTGGGTACGCATTTGTGACTCTCGCTACCAAGTACTATCCTCGAGGCCACCATGCCTCCACAAAAAATAGAAAATGGTAATGGTCCATCCACATAACACCTTCTCTTGATGATCTTAGATATCTACTATCCATTCAAAAAACATTCCTTCATCCTTGATATCCAACTCTACCCAGTCAATGACCTTGGATTCATCATGTAAATACCGACAAAGTAGGGAGACGTGGAAGATGTTGTGGACCCTATCCAATTATAGTGGTAGTGCTAGTTGGTATTCCACCTCACTAATTCATCCCAACACCTCAAAAGTTCTGATGAACCTGGGAAATAGATTTCTCCCCTACTGAACCTCTGTTGCCCATGTTTAGGGGAAACCTTGAAGAACACATGAAATCCAAATTCTAACTCAAAGGGACCCCTCATATGATTGGAATACAACATCTTCTAGTCCTATGTTGCCTTCATCCACTCATACATGAGCTGAACCTTCTCTATCGTTCTCTGAACTACCTCCAGAAGAAAAACATCTATCTCTCCAACCTGCATCCAGCACAAGGGTGAATGAAACGACCTCTTGTTCAAGGATTCAAATGTTTCCATGACAATGGTTGAGTGATAGATATTATTGAAAGAAAACTATACCATGGGAAAATTTTGTACCCATGATCATTTAAAGTCTATAACACATTCTCGTAGCATATCCTCCAATATTTGGAAGGTCCGCTTCATCTACCCATCCTTCTGAGGGTGGAAAGTGGTGATAAGGCATAACTGAGTGCTAAAATCATACTATAATCCCCTCCAGACATGTGAAGTAAACCAATTTTCCTGATCTGAGATAATGGATCTCAGAACCCCATGTATCCGCACTACCACATCTATATACCTCCTTGCCAAGACATCAAATATGTTTAACTCATTGATCGCTAAGAAGTGATAGGATTTCATCAATCTTTCCACCACTATTCATATAACATCATAGCCTCCCTGAGCCCTAGGTATACCTATGAAAAACTCCATTGATATTTCATCCCACTTTAAGTAGGGGGCATCCAAGGGTTCAAAAACCCCACTGGGAACATGATGCGCAACCTCTACCTACTAACACAATAGGCACTTTTCAACAAACTCTGCCATTGCCCACTTAACCCCAAGCCACAAAAACTACTCCCTCAATCCACGTTACATCTTATAAAGTCTTGGGTGTACCACTAGGGGTGATATATGAAACTCATAGAGAAATACCCCATACATCACAATTAGAAGATATAGCTTCCCATTGAACAACATCTGATTCTGACCATCCTCTGACCATACCTCTAGATAATTGCCATGGTCAATGAGATCACACATCACCTCTGTCTTTGAGTCTCCCCACTAATACTCCTCCACCTATCACATCATATAATAATGCATTATTATTTAAATGACATAGGCCCTGACATGACCCATCACTGGATTCAGGTGTAAGGCAGCCAACTCCTCCATCGCCTTCCAGAAGTTTGTTGATTCCAAAACTGCATCTCTTGGTGATTTACAACTCATGGAATTGGAAACAATGTTACCCTTTCAGGAGGTGTAAGAGATCTCGAAGTCATAGTTCAAGAGAAACTCCATCCACCTCCACTGCCACAAGTTTAGGTCTCACTGGGAAAAGATGTACCTCAAGCTCTTATGATCTGTGAAAACTGTAAAGTGATTCCCAATGAGGTAGTGTTGCCACAAATTTTGCACAAACATTACAACTTCATACTTGATATTGTGGGTGGAATAGTTGCATTCATGGGGATTCAAACACCTAGAACTATAAGAGACCACTAATTGTTACTACATCAGCACACATCCCAAACCTAGACCGGAAGCGTCATAGAACACCCCGAACAAATCACATTCCTTCAGAAACCTGAGTACTAGAGTACTGACCAACTTCTCCTTCAGATAGATGAAAGCTTCCAGACACTACTCACTCCACACAAATGCCAATTCTTTCTTAGTCAAATAAGTCAACATAGAATCAATGAAAGAGAATTTGGGTACAAATCTTTAAAAAAACATGCCAGACTAAGAAATCTATGAACCTCCACCACATTTTTGGGTTCTTTCAAAGAAAAAACCATCTCTACATTTGATGGATCCACTGTTATCCCCTACAGAGACACCACATGTCCAAGGAAGTGCACCTATCATGTCCAAACAACTTCCCATAGATATATTGGTGTCAAATAACCTCCAATATATTCTAGAGATTCCCCTCAGATCCTCCTATGAATTCAACTAGATCATGATATCTTCAATGAAAATCATGACGAATCGGTCTAGGAACTCATGGAGTATAGAGATCACAAGCCCCATGGAAATGGATGGGATGTTCGTAACACCGAATGACATAACCATGAAATCTAAGTGTCTATACCTGCACCTGAAAGTAGTATTCAAGATATCACCCTCCTTCACACTTAACAGGCGATACCTAGACTGTAGATCAATCATATAAAACCAACCTTATCCTCTCAACTAGTCGAAATTAACATCCATCCTCACGATGGGGTAACCATTGTCGAACATTACCTGATTTAGTCTCTGGTAGTCTATACTCAATGTTAGACCACTGACTTCCTATTTTACAAACAAGAGTGAAGCACCCCACTATGAAACACTATGTTGGATAAATCCATTCTTCATCAGATCGTGAATCTGAATCTGTAAATCATGCAACTAAAAAGGTTCTATCCGATAAGGATCTATCAAAATAAAACCAGTATTGGGTTGTATGTTTATCCTAAACTCAATGTCACACTGAGGGGGTATAGTCAAAACCTCCTCTCGAAAAACATCTAGGAACTCTATGAAAACTCCCAAAACCTCCACCATATCATCATCCATCAACCACACAGACAACGCAACCAATAAATGAAGAAAAGGCTCCACACACCAGCTACCCACCTGACAAATCCACTCGCCAAAAAAATCTACACACTAGCAGTCCTCAATTGAAAACATGACTCTCCTCCAAAATAATCTGATAACAATATGAAAAAAACTAGTTGATGCCAAGGATGACATCATATGGCTACATTTATAGAATAAAGAGATCCCTATATGACTGATGTTTCCCCAACATGAGTCTATATCCCCAAAAAACATGAAACAACATGGTCTGGACTCTAACTAGTGGACTCAGCACCAGGGCACAGAAAGCCTCCCAATTTCTAGTCCCATAGAATGTGATATATAGGGTGAAATGAAGGAGTGAGAATATCCCAAATTAAACAAAGCACAATCAAAGGTATTGAACAAACTGATCGTACCTTAGATTATCTTCAACCATGCTGGGTCTGCTACCTATGTTGCGTACAACTGTATATGCCTAGATCCTCTTCCCCTTGGCTATAATCCAGCTCCCTACCATGCCCTATTCTAGGTCCCTAGGTAACACCTTGATTTTGGCCTCCACCTGCTCTATCTCTCCTCAGTGGAGTACGATCCATCTGTCCATGCTGCCTAAATAGTCTGCCTGACTACTGCTACTAAGGTGAGTGATAAACCTGCCCATATCCACCATAATGAGCTCGAGCTGGGAACTAAATCTAAATGTTTTTGTGGCCTACACAATAGAAACACCTCAATCCCAAAACTATGTTAAAATCAAGAGGACCATAAGGTCGAAACTGAAACTACTAGGGTTAGCTCCCTGATGGTTGAACACTAGAAGGCCCAGACACCAGAGACCAACTATTGACAACCTTACCATTTGAAGAACTTCTATGAATCCCCTATCATGGTAAACCTACTTGCATTTTCATCATTTCAACTATCTTATCCTTTTTATAAACCTCTAAGTATGTCAGTAGGGTGAAGGGAGTAATCACATACTGAAGAGAAGGACAAAGGGCCTCCTCTAAGAATCTTTCCCGAGACTCCTCTTTCAGAAAAATATCCAGAGAAAAAAGTAGGGGATCCTTGAGCTTGATCCTTAGTTCCCTAACCGAAATAACACCTTCCAGAGGGAGAGTAACTCCTTCCTCTTCTTATCCTTCATCATTGAAGAAATGAATTCTACCTAGATTTACTTCTCAAATTCATCCCACAAAACCTCAGTCTCCTTCCTCTCCCCAAGGTAATGAATCCACCACTAACATGCTTCTCCCCTCATCTGGATTACCTATAGAGAAACCTGATACTCTATTGGATCCTAGATCAAGGTGAAGTTGTTCTCCAGATCTTTAATCCAACTCTTCTCCTTTGTGTCTGAAATACTACCTTTGTACTTTCCTAGAGTTCTCCACTGGAAAGAATGCAACTTCTTCTGCCACTTATCATCCTCCCCCACTAGGTCAACCCTCCATTAGTCGACTGGGTCAGCCTACTGAGCCTCCACTACTCATACTACACATGGGAGATGTTCGAGAGCCGTAACTAAAAGGAAAATAAGGAACACATAAGCTTAGGTAGTATGTAATTTCATGTAGGATTCATTTTAACTTTTTATTTATTTTTAATTCCCAAAAACACCCAAGAAAAAAAATAATAAAAGTAATTAATATGAATGTACCTTTACTAGGGTATCTACCATAAAATCAGTGTAGAAACACTTGTTCATTTGGTAGGCTCAGAGTCCTTGTTTAGGATCACATGGGGCCCAAAAATCCTGTTTCCTAGCTGGTATTCCCTATCCTATGTCACACACCTAGATCACCTAACACTATTTCCCTACCATTCCATGCAGTCCTCACTATGCCTAACTCTAAACTACATCCTATATATTAGCCATCACCTTTGGTACCATTCTGTCATGACCCACCTTATTCACGATGAGGGAATGGATAAGAAAATTCCAAGACCTTCCTTCCTCAACATAAAGGAGAGGAAATGACCCTCGATTACCACCTCTAATAGTCCTTGGGGTGGATACTAGCTCCAAGGGTAGGTAAAAATTCACACAAGATGGAAGGCATTACCCATTTTAAGGAAAAAAATAATTGGAGATAAGATCATAGATCCCAAAAAAATCCAAGCATTTTATAAGAAGATGAAACTAGAAACCACCCCAAGCATGTTTGAACAAAAAAAATACACAAATACAAAAAAAAACTCCAAATTAAACTATCAAAAAAAGTCTTATCTACCACATAACAACTATCCTGATTCCCAATCTAGTAAGGTCCAAAAAGTTCCATAAATTTCTCTGGGAAACCTGAAAATGGTTTTATATATGTAGGGTTAGCATACAAGTATACTCAGTTGGAAAATCCAAGTCACTCATGCATAGGTGGGGTAACATACAAATGTACCTGTGAGAAA
This sequence comes from Viscum album, assembly GCA_963277665.1. Classification (NCBI taxonomy): domain Eukaryota; kingdom Viridiplantae; phylum Streptophyta; class Magnoliopsida; order Santalales; family Viscaceae; genus Viscum; species Viscum album. The sequence continues at coordinate 247,354,884 of OY728129.1, forward strand.
ACATAAAAACCTAAAATGAAATTAACAAGGAATACTAACCACCCTAACGTCACCAAGGAACACTCACCAAATAATGCAAGTTGAGTAAAGTAATAATATATCTACATTGAGGATAGGGTACCCTACACCACTTCCCACTAGTTAAATAAACCTCCATAACTACGAACATATTGGCGCTACCACTCTTCCAAAAGACCCATTTCCACAACCTTCCAACACACACCTGGGCCACAAACCATATCCCATCCTACCCGCAGACACTTGGGAAACAACCACATCACATCCTTCTCATAGGCACCTGGGCGACAACCACCACATATCTCTCATGAAAACACCTAGGCCTAATCCCAAAGACACATAAAAAAACCACTTATCGCACAACCAGTACCAGAAGTCTGGTAATAAACATCAACCTATTACAGTCTTCCCGAAGAGTATTGGGTGATAAATTCCTGGAAGAGGGGTCATGGGAATCAATAACTAGATGTAACGTCCTGGTTTCAGGTGCCACCCAATGGTGACCCATAACTTGTTGTTCACATGTCCTCAAGCACATTTACCCAAATTCTAGAGGATACCTACTAGAAACGAAGGCCATGGGTGTAATAGTGGGGAAACTCTGCCCTCATTTGCAGAGTAATGCAGCAGAATAACAATAATATGCAACAACAGAAGCTGTAATACCCTATAATAAGCAAACAACAGAAGACTAAAAGTAAATAAACAACTGGAGCACATATATAAATCATGAATGTTAAATATGTCTAGGAATGAAGCCGAACAAGTCAAAATTTAGGAAATATAGTGCTAAAAAAGGTACGAAGAAAACAAGTAAACTCCAGCAACATCGTCAGACTCAGCTTGGCCTCATACACTCTATCTCCACAACAATCAAGTAGCTGAAGTAGAATGGTGCTTACCATTATCTATACCTGCAGTAATATAATCTCTTTGGGCCCAAAAGAATGACCCAAATAGGGTGTGAGACGAATCCCTATAGGCGTCCACCCAAAGATCTGTGCCTATCTTTTAGTGAATATATACATAGTAGGAAATATGAAAAATGAAATAATAAACATGGAATTACTCAAAAGTAAAAATTCCTAGAGTTTCAACCTATATTCATTTACATTTATCAAATACTCAAAAAATCATTCACAAGAATCGCTTTGGTAATGTTCTCATAGTCTAACCCCTATACTTCAACTTATCGTTAAAAAAATATAACGACCCTTTGGGAAAGATCACACAGTCTAATCCCTTTGGCCTCATGCAAATAAATACTATCTGAGGAAGAACTGAGCGTCAATTCCTCATGTGGTCTTTTAATGATAAATTATAGAATCTCTAAGGAAGCACTCAACATCAATTACCCCTGTGGTCTTGTAACGGTATACTATAGAAACTCTCAAGGAGAACTCATCGTCAATCCCCCATATGGTCTCACAATGTGTAAAGTATAACATACACTACGGGGAAGCCATAAATGTCAATTCTCCCTATGGTCCTACTAAACCAGGTTCTCCCATCCCCATGTTTAATTATTGAGCACAAACGATATCTAGAATCCAAAGTAAATCTCAAATACTTCTTGGCTAAACAACTACAATAAATATCACAAGCATGTCATATAATGCAAACTCTATCCTAACAAAACTAGGCCTGGAAAACAAAATATCATAACAGGTAGTTCTAGACCCAATGACGAATATCAAACAAACATGGGAAAACACATCCATAGCAAGGTAATAACCATATTCATAATCAAAATCCCTTTCAAAATAAAACAAAGTATAGAAGGAAAAAAATAGGGTTAAATTTCCTAAACACGCAAAACCCTAAAGTAGGGTATTGGAACTTTTTGAATATATAATCCAAAGACAACCATGGAATGTCACAAACCACAAACCTCGACATTGTATGATTGATATTGTTGAACCTCATCCTTTGAATCAACCTATAACATCATAGATCTACAAAAACATCAAAAATACTCAACCTCGAATATCTCATGAAAGAAGATAAATAAGAAGGAGAGACACTAAAAGAAGGAAGAACTCAACGAGGAGGTTCCAACACAATCAGTGATGTTTTATTTGGATAAAAGATGATGAATTGAGGGCTTGGAGAAGATTTGATAATTCTTATTACTCCTGAATGAGATAGGGCTAGAAGAAGGTGTTTCTGGAAATTAGACATGACCCCAGTATGATTTAACATTTAAAAAGAAAAGTACATTGTGCGTTATTTTAATGTACATGCCCTGTACATTCCTTAACCAGACTCCTCTTTTGGCGGTCTCTAGGTTACCCCACATAGCCATGTATTGTAATGTTTTATGGCCAACACACGACTACCTATGGAAACAAAATACATGGGGTTTACTTCTAAGTACACAACATGTTCTCTTGAAATTTCCAGATTCTCCCATTTTCTAAAAAAAACAAAAAAAAGATCCATACATGAAATACAGATTATGGTTCTTACAAACTTCCTCCCTTAAAGAAAATTTTCCACGAATTTCCCTAACAAGGAGAAGCAGAAGAAGAATCCTCAAACATCTATGGCCACTATGATCACACATCGACCTCACTCTCCCAAGTCTCGTCTTGTACTCGCCCGAGTTTCCACAACACCCATACCAAAGGAACAAATCAACCAAGGAGAAAATTTACGCTGAAATCAATAATCAAGATAGGTTTATCCTCAAACTATGAATCCACCTCCAAATCAATATCCTTAGTTTTAAAAACATAAGACGAGTCTTAGAAGTAACGTCGTAGCTGAGAAATGTGGAAGACGTCATTCATAGTTTGATACCTCGAAGGTAACTAAAATTGATAGGTAACTGGACAAACTCTCTCTAAGACCTCAAACTTCCCAACATATCTTTGTGAAATCTTACCTTGTCTCCTAATCCTCTGGTGTCCCAGCCTTGGTGTGACACGTAGTAAAACCTGATCTAAAAACCTTGAACTCCAGAGTTCGTCTCCGTCTATTATCATAAGACTTCTACCGTGACTGTGCGGTATCCATCATTTTCTGAATCAACTCCACCTGCACTGTGCTCTCTTGAACTAGACAAGGTCCTAGCATAGCTTCCTCCCCTACCTCTAGCCAACATATGGGCGATCGACCTGGCCTACTGTACAAATCCTCATAAGCTGTCATCTGAAAAGTCACTTGAAATATTTATTTATAGAAAAACTACACTGGAAATATGTGCTTCTCCCAACAACATCCAAAATCTAGTACGCATGCTCGAAGCATGTCCTCCTGCACCTGAATTGTATGCTCAGACTAGACATCTGTCTGAGGATGGTAAGTTGTACTTAGAAGTACCTGTGTACCGAAGTCCCTATTTAGTCCTTTCCAAACCATAGAAGTAAAACATGCATCCCTGTATGAAACGATGGAGTGAGGAAACCCATGTAAATGTACAATATCTCATATGTAAAACCTTCCTATCACATCAACATTGATGGTCTCCTTGATTGACAAGAAGTATGAAACCTTTATAAGTTTGTCAATGACAACCCAAACTACATCATTACCTCAATTAGATTTCAGTAACCCTATTATGAAATCCATCGTGACATCATTCCAATTCTACTCGGGAATGAGTAACTGCTGTGAAATCCCTACTGGTCACTGATGCTCCGCCTCTACTTGCTGATAGGTAGAACACCTCATGAAAAATCCATCAATATCTATTTTCAAACCGTGCCACCAATACTAACAGTGTAGATCTCGATACGTCTTGCTGACACCAGGATGAACTTCTAAAACCGAGGAATGAAAATCTTGCATCAAATCCCCGTATATGTCTACTGACACCCCTACACGTCCATGGAAGCGCAAGATCTCATCCTCACTTATGGTCCATCTACGAATAGGGTCCTCTCCTGCCACACTATCCTACAGTACTAGGCCTCTGGAGTCCGAGAGCTACCTCCTTCTTCACCAATCAAGAAGATTAGAGGTAACAACTAAAGAAAAAATAAACATCTACCCCAATCTATTGGGCACCTCTAAATGCATCTTAGAGAATAAATACATAAGATTCCACTCACTTCTAGCCTCCTGAACTACCTATATCTAAGTCCTCCTACTCAATGCATCAACCACTACATTCCCTTTATGAGGCGTGTAGGAAAGCTCAAAGTCAAAGGACTGAAGGTACTCAACCCACCTTCGCCATCTCAAATTCAGATCATGCTGAGTAAAGATATACTTGAGACTTTTTTGGTCAGTGTGCACCACAAAATTCTCTCCTAGAAGGTAATGTGTCCAAAAACATAAGACATGAACAATAGAAGCCAACTCAAGATCATGTGTCGAGTAATTCCTCTCTTGTGGCCTCAACTGTTGAGACCCATCCAGAATGTATCCACCCCCCTACATATGAACTACTCCCAACCAGATACCTGATGCATCACAATAAATAGTATAGCTCTTTTCTGACTCTATAAAAACTAGAATCATTATTCAAGTCAATCTCCCTTTCAGCTCCTAAAAGGACGAATTGCAAGAATCTGTCCACAAGTACTTTGCAACCTTCTTAGTCAGGCCTTTCAGTGGTGCTACTAAGTGTTAAAAGTCCCAAATAAATTTTGTTTAATATCCTTCTAGCCCTATAAAACTCTGTACCCTAAATATGTTCTTTTGATGCTCCCAAGAAACTACTACTTCCACTTTCATTGGGTCTACTGATACTTCTCTATATGAGATAACATGACACACAATGTGAATATGGTCTATCTAAAACTGGTATTTTTAAAGCGTCTCATATAAATGATTCTCTCTCACTGTACTCAAAATAATATCAATATGGGTAGCATGCTCATGTCGAGTGTGAGAGTAAACCAAGATATTGTCCATGAAAACCACTAAAAAGGAGTCCAAGCATGGATGAAACACTCGGTTTATCAATGCCATAAAAAAATGAAGGCACGTTCGTGAGACCGAATGGCATAACCACATACTAATATAGACCATACCTGCTTCAAAAGTCTATAAGAGGTATATCTGATGGTCTAACTCAAAACTGATGATAACAAGATCTCAAGTCAATATTAGAGAACACTTGGTCTCTTCAATGATGATCAATGAAATCATCAATCCTAAAAAATGGATATTTGTTCTTGACTGTGAACTGGTTTAGCTTCTGATAATCCACACAAAGTTTGAGGGTACCATCTGCCTTCTTTTCAAATAAGACAGGAGAACCCGGTTAGATGAAACCCTTTGTCTATAACTCCTCTATCTATTTCTTGAGCTCCTACAACTCTGGTGTATCCATCCTATAAGGAGAAATAGACACTGGTACCACTCTTAGAACAATCTCAATATAGACATCTACCTCTTTCTCCATAGGTAAAACTGAAAATTCTTCTGGGAATACATCCCTAAAACGATCCACCACTAGAAGAAAGTCCATCTGTGAAGTCCCCTGGTCATCCATATAAAGACTAGAAATTTGGGCTGTAACTTCTCCTAACCCAAGATGCTCAGGTCCTACTCTGCTCACCTGGACATCCCATTCTCCCTTATATAGGAACAAACCACACTCCAGTGACGTGAAAATCACCCTACAATGATAGAAATCGACAACATCCTAGAAGTAAACCAACTAGTTAATTATGAGAATGAAATCATAGCCTATCATCTCTAAGAAATAATGGTACCAGAAGAGGTAAAACCCACCAACCTCAAAAGGGAACTCCTTGCACTGACGTAAACTAGCCATTATAGTCCGCAACAGAGTGTCCAACATCAAGATATCAACATAAGTAATGATACAGAGCCCAAGGCTCTCCACAACAGGAACAAATATGAAATGACGGGAAGCCTCTGTATCAAAAAGTGTAGAAGCTAGAACTGAGGAAACTAGAATCGTTACTCTAACTATAGAGGGTCCTAGATCTTGATTCTGATGGGTATACTCTAGTGAAAAAGCCTGACCTGCATTGCAGCCCTGTGAAGCTATCTGATATCCTTGAGCTTATCGAACTTGTGACTATCAAAAACCCTGCATCTGACAACTATGGCCACAAACACCACCTTGGCATGAACGACCTGCAGAACTCCAGTTCCTAGACTGATGAGAAACTAGTGGTCCTACTCTTAAACAAAGAGTCATAGTAGAACCCCTATCATGAGCTACTGGTGAGAAAAACTTAAATAAACACTGAATATTACCCATATTACTGCAATATTGGCACAGAAAATGGTCTCTTGGGAAATTTTGCTTCATATTCTTGCTCATCCCACATTGGTAAAATATCACCTGGCTACCTGAAAGAGTATCTATCCTACTTAGATCTCCATACGTATACACCCTGTAGTGCTTCCTACTATTAGACAGAGGAATACAAACTCTAGATGTCAAGTCTTCATGGCTCATAGATCTATAATCCCTTAGGTTATTCTCGTGTTCAACACCTGATTGACTATAGAAGATATGGAAGTCAACCTGAAGATGTTCACCTGAGATCAGATGTCATGCCTAAGACCATCCTCAAACTTCCTTGTCAGAAATAACTCATCACCCCCTAGAATGGGTATGAAGCACTGCATCTTTATGTAGAGGGAAGAATACTCCATGACTAAGAGAGTAACCTACTCCAAGCTCATGAACTCTCAGGCTCGATCGACCCTCAAGGTCTCCAGGTAGATGTAGTCATAGAAGGTATGCTAGAACTCATCCCAATCCAAAACTCACTAGTGTCCCAACTGTGATATCACATCCCACCATCTCTTGGTGGAATACTGATAAATATACATTTCTAGCTTCACCATCTACTCTGGAGGTGTCGAAAGATGATATAAGATAGAAAACATGGCTTCCAACCATGACTCTGTAGCTTGAGGTCCTCCATCCCTTGAGAAGGTGGTAGGATGCAGATGCTAAAAAACTCATGTCAAGTCTACCATAAATGGGGCAGGATGTGGTTCCCCCTAGAAGGTCTTCATCATCCTCATGAAGCCTTCTTGGAACTTTTCATTATCATCTGTGTCCGGTATAACTTCAGGTTCCAAGACAGGCTTGACGCACGGATCTTCTGGTAGTCCCTGATCTACCATTTCCAGTGTATGATCATTTCCATATATCTGACATATAACTGGAGGACGTCTCAGTGGTTTGAATCTAAAAGGTACATAGAACACCTAAGTTTAGGTTTATTAAGGATTGAAACTTAGTAGTTTAGTACTGGAACATGAGAAGATAACATTCATGTTTTTCAAAACAGGTTTACACAGTGTGTATACCCTCCACATGACGTGTTACCTTCAACATGGGTGTGTAATTCTGCCAAAATAGGTCATGTAACACCCCTAGACACGTCTTTTTCTCCTCAAGACACGATGTGTACTTGAATAATTTCCCCTACCAAAGTTATTATACTTGGCTAAACCACGTGTTTCTATTAGAACAAAACTACACAACATGTTTATGCTAGAAACTACATGTACTAGAAGAGTTTTGCCGACTCATGTCACTAGTCACTGACCAGATACATGGTCTCTGTACATGATGTGTTCTCCCAAGACACGGCGTGTACCACTTAAGTTTTAACCACCCTTGTGAGTAGTCACACAGCTAGATACACGGTCCATACAACAGGGTGTGTACTCCATGTACACAGCGTGTTCCACCAAACATTTCCCAACCCCGTTTCTCTACCCACATAGTTAGTTACATAGGTAAGGACTACACAACGTGTACATATAGTACATGATGTGTACTTAAGAAAATTTTTTCCTTCCCGGATAGAAGGATACATGGTGTGTATTCATCATTACACACTATGTTTTCTAGTTCTTTTGGGACAATAAGCCTCAGAAACTACTCCAGAACCCCATAAAAACACTGAAGCAAACATTAAAGTGTTAAATTTTGATCCATGGGGGGCTATACTCCCTCCTAATCAAATATTGGCATCGTATTCATGTATATCACAAAGTATAATAGTGCAATAAATCTCATGATCTGCTAAATTCCAATCTATGAGGTTCTATAACACTTAAGGGACCAAAGTTTTGATCTTATCCCAAAGAAGTTTTATATATCAGAAATTCCCTATCAAATAGAAGGTATTCTATCATAACAACATGCAAATTTTGCAACACATCTATCAAAACAACATGCAATCTTTAATGCACCCAAAACAGAATGATGAGAATACATGACATGTGATCTCTAGCAGGTGACTATATGATGCATGAGATGGAATACCCTCATATAATCATGTTGTAATAGAAACAGAACCTCAATGATATAAATCATAATATCACAAATCATGTGAATCACCCAACAGTGAAATCAAATCAACTGCAACAATTGAAAAACAAGAAAAAATTGTAATAATTGAGGTAAATTGGCTTTTTCCCTATACACGTGTTAGCTACTACTAGGAAAAACTTATTACCAACTACCCATTCCTTATTATCCCCATCAATAGGCTCCAAATAGTAAGACAAAGTGGAAAAGAACCCCCTGTGATAACACTTTGTAACATCCCAATTTCGTGTGTCGCCGAATGGTGCCCCGTACCCGGTTTGTCACATGGCCTCAAGCACATTTCCCCAAATGCCAGAGGATACCAACTAGAAGCAAGGGCCTTAGGTGTGATAGTGTCGAAAATATTCCCTAATTGGTAGAGTAACATAGTATAATAACAATAATATACAACAACGGAAGAAGTAATACCATACAATAAGAAAACAACGGAAGACTTGAAGAAAATAAAAAACTACAGAACATATATAATTGATGCATGTCACATATTTCTTGAAAAGTATCCAAACAAGTCACAATGCTGAAAATATAGTGCTAAACCAAGGTATGAATAAAACAAGTAAAATCCAATAGCATCACAAGCCTCAACTTGGTCCCATGCTCTCCAACTCCATAGCAATCAAGTACCTAAAGTAGAAGGGCGCTTGCCCTTATCTATACCTACAACAAATAAAATATATTTGGCCTCAAAGGATGACCCAAACATGGTGTGAGACGAATACCAGTAGGAAAAAACCCAAATATATGTGCCTATATATTAGTAAATATATACATAGCTAGCAATATGAAAAATGAAGTAATAAATGAGGAAGTACTCAAAAGTAAACAATCCAACACTTTCAACCTACATTAATTTAAAATTTTCAAATAATCAACCAATCATTAAGAAGAAACCCTTTGGGAAATTTCTCATAGTATAACCCCTCTAGTTTAACTTATCGTTTAAACAAAAAAAGATATAACGACCCTCTGGGAAATCTCACATAGTCTAACCCCTTTGGTATTAGTAAAACAAAGACTCTATGAGGAAGAAATCCAATCAATTCCAACTATTGTCTTTTAATGATAAACTAAAGACTCTCTGAGGAAGCACTCAATGTCAATTTCCTCTGTTGTTTGTAACGGTATACTATATACACTCTAAGGGAGCACTCACCATCATCCCCCCAATGGTCTCGCAATGTGAAAAGTATAATAGACACTCTGGGGAAGACCTGAATGAAAATTCCACCTATGGTCTAACTACACCAAGTTCTCACAACCGTGTGTAGTATAACCGAGCACAAAAAATATCCAACAGCCAAAGTAAATCTCAAATACTACTTGTCCAAACAGCTACAATTCATATCATAAGCATGTCATATAACATCAACTCCATCATAACAACACTAGGAATGTAAAAAAAATAGCCTAACATTTAGTTCTAGACCCAACATCCAATATCAAATAAATATGGGGAAAAAATCCATATAAAGGTAATAAACCTATTCATAATAAAAATCCCTTTATCAAGAAAACAATGCAAAGTAGGAAAACAAAAGGGTTAGATTTTCTAAACATAGAATATCGTAAACTAGGGTGTTGTCACTTTTGTCACATATAATTCAAAAAAACTATAGAAAGGAACAAAACACCTACCTTGACATTGTACGATTGATATAGTTGAACCTAAACCTTTGAATCAACCTATAATGTTGTAGATATATAAAAAAAATAAAAAACACTAAACCTCTAATATCTCACGAAAGAAGATAAATCAGGAGGAAAGTCTCTATAAGAAGGAAGAACTCACTGAGGTGATTCCACTGCAATTGATGATGTTTCATTTGGAGAAAAGATGAAAGATTAGGGGCTTAGATAAGATTCAGTGATTCCCATTCCTCCTAGACGATACAGGGCTAGAAGAAGGATTTTCTGGAAATTATACATGACCTCGTTCTGATTTAACAAATAAAAAGGAGAGTACACGACATGTTCTTTTAATGTACACATTGTGTACATGCCTTAACTAGCCTCTCCTTTAGGCGGTCTCTAGGTCACCCCACACAGTCATGTACTAGACTGTTAGATGGCTATCTCATGGATACCTGATTCAACAGAAAACACGATGTGTACTTCTAAGTAAATGGCGTGTACTATTGAAATTTTCAGATTCTCTCCTTTTCTCAAAAACATCCGAAAACAAGATCCATAACTAAAATAAAGATCATAGTTCTTACAGAAGACATCCATCCTTAAGCTAGGATGTTGGGAAAACATCATCCCCCAAAATAATTGGGGTGTACTTTATATAGTGCTCAACATAGGTGAGGTGCGTATATAAATCACAAGGAACTAAAATTATATGTATAGGTAAAAAAACACTCAGACCATCCTATGGGTTTCCAAAAAAACAAACAGGGTACACAAAATTTCCCTTGATACTACCCCTACATGAACCAACACACAAAAAAACCATAACCAAAACATAATACCATCCATTTAATTTAATCACTTATCATTCTTTATCAATAATTTCACTCATTTCATTCCATCACTACCCAAGAAACTACCAACAATAACTATACCCAACACATTCAACAGCACATACAAAACACAACCAGATTGTCGTATCACTACCAAAAACTGCTCAACAACCATCACACAACCTAAAAGAAGTTCCACTACTCTAAAAGTTCATCTATTCCACAATCAATAAATTAATCAACATGATATTACACCACACCTCCTGCACCACCTTATACACAAAACTCACAACCACCACCACAAAAACCATTTCCCCACTGCACACACATACCACACCCTAATCATAGAGCCAACCCCTATCTCCACCCATGTACCCACAACCATGAAAGAAAAAACAACACCATACAACCCACAAAAGGCACAAGGCCCCAAAAAACCCCACACAACACACAACCACACTAACAATCCAAGTTTATTTAGATTTGATTAAACTATTCTTTAATTCCACTTTCATAAATTAAGCGTGATCACACAACAGGTTCAATCTTAGGGCCTCCATTTTATTTAACCATTTGTATGTGGTCAATCAGATTCCATGTTTATAGTTATTTCAATAAAGGATCAACAATTAGTATAAATCATCACATGTGTGCAATAAAATATCACCAATTAAAATTATTTTCATAAGGATACAACCCATACAATTCATAATATAGATCAAAGATTATAGATAAAAACAAGTGATCTTCATAATCATCCCCATCCCAATTTATGACTAAGGTAACAAGCAGATTATATCATAAAACTCTTAATGATTGGTTTAAATTATGATCAAGAGGCCACATGTGTATACTCACCTTGCACGATACACAAACAAAGTAGATAGAATTAAATACCTACCTAGAACAATAAGAGAACAATGATCCTTTCTTGCACCAAAAAAGTGGCCTACATGAGCTAGTGATTCCATCAAATAATCGAATAGGATGATATAATATAGGTGCATAAATCCTGGGGAAGAATGGTTTTGGGTTCACTAATAGAAAACTGAAGGGATAAAGGAATATAATATCTCATCTTAAGAAAATTAAAGATAGTATAAATAGGGAGAAAAATGTCAAAGTAATTAAATTTTGGATCTTGGTTTGACCACAATGCTTGTAAATTTCATGATATTTAAGATACAATAATTCCCTTGGAGATGGTCGAAGAAAGGGTCAAACATTGATAAGTTCCTCATTTAATGATAAAAATACATAAGTGGGGAGAAATTGGAAGAAAAAACTCAGGAAGGTTAGAAATGCCCCACAGATGGGTGAGTTAATGGTGGTGAGTCATCGTTAGGTGAGTTACCATTCTATGATTCACTATTCGGTGAGCTACCATTTGGTGAGTCACCATTCGATGAGACACTATTCGGTGGGTCACCATTCAGTGAGTCGCTGTTCCATGAGTCACTATTTGGTGAGTCATTTTTCTATGAGTCACCATTCTGTGAGTCACCATTCAGAAACCTACCATTCAAAAATTCCCCATTCAATAACCTACCATCAGATTATATGCTGTTGGAAACTATATTTTTGGATAATCTTGAAACATGCCATGATGGCCTCCAAGAACACTACAAACACTCTTTTTTCACAAAGGAATGGATTAGAGAGGTCCAATCCATTATACATAATTCAGTTAATACTATTAATAACCTCTAAGACAACAACTAGGTTATATAATATTATATTAAATAATAATATTTTAATAAGACATTATTATTTTGTGAAACTCATTCTTGCGTGTAATGAAATATATTGTGGAAGGTCACTTTTGCATGTAACCGATGTTATCAAGGATGGTTTATCTTGCATGAAATGCAAGCTAACTTAGTGTTGAGTGCATTATAGGACATAAAATATATTATATTTATTTAATATTGTATTTTATCAGGTTAATATGTTCTCTTTTTAAACATGGTGTTTCAATTCATTAACACTATTGATTAAAAAGTTATACTTTAGAATTTTTGTGTGTCACATTGTCCTCACATTTATTAAATTGCAACCTTTTAATTTAAAATCAATCTTAGTTTGGTATTTCCAACATTGAAATAATAAATCATAATATGTATTTCTAAAACATCATATAGAAAACTGATAATGGGATGTAAAAAAGGTCTCATGGACTACCATGTAACTAGGTCTCTTAGTTGGAGAAAATTAGTGGAAAGTGTAAATATGTATTTGGATGAAAAACATAAATATTTATATTTAGTGAATGAGTTAACAAATCACAAACAAGTAAATGATCAATAGAAAGTTTAGTGACTAAATTCCATAAAACTTTTATAATTTATAAGACCATCGATTTAATAGAAATCAAGGTATTACCACAAATTTTTATTTTGAAGTCATTTTCCTAATGTTGGGTAATTATTTTACTGAATAAGAATATATGGAAATAATATTACTTTATAGGTTAAAATTTAAATTGAAAAATCCTAACATTATTTTGTGCTTCGGTCAAATTCGAATTCATCTCTTCACTCAAGGAAATTAATTACCAACAATGATTTTTAGGCCTAAAGCACTAAAATAAACTTTTATAGGATTGTAAGGACTGTAAAAGGGTGAAAAGTCTAACTATTTGTCTCTAACTATCTTCTAAAACCAATATAGTTAATATATTAATATCTAATCCTAAATAATGATATTAATGGTTCATCATTAACATTTATTCATAAAATTGTATAATTAAAAACAATGAAAAATTAACCAGGACATTATATTAGTTAGTGGTTGTCATGAAACCCATATCATCCTTCGGTCATGGGTTCATGAACTAAAACCTTTATGAACATGATATTAAATAACCTAGAATATAGGTTGTCCTTTTATAAGAACACATTTATATAACTTCCAAAATAAATATTATTACATACTTGAAATAGGGTTAATCACTAAATAGACTTTTAATGATGGTTTTAAATCCAACACTAATACATAAATACTTTATCCACTTATTTTCACATAGATCCTTCCTTGGTATAGGGTTTATCTGTAACACCCCGAGCTTCCACGATACACTTCTCATTCAATAATGCAATAGCTTGCATTGTACGCAACTTCGAGTTCTAACACACCGCGACTAATCAAAGTATCCGTTATGAATACTAATACCCACTTTTTAAAATTATAGAAATTTTATATTTCAAAATGGACTTCATTTTTTTATTCGTAATATAGAAATTATCCAAAGTTGATTTTTTTTGTAATTTTCTGAGAACATCCAATTTTTATGAATAGTGAAAAATACTTAAAAACAACTTTTTTAATCAAAGTATTTTATAGTGATAAATTATAGTATTGAGTGGGTTTAAAGTACAATTAGAATATATTTTTACTATTTTATCCAATTTTGGTCATTAGAATTAATTTCACTTTAAAATTGGACATAAAGAATTGTCAATCTTTTGATATAAATTGTTTCTTAAAAACACTCTATTTGTTGTGACAGCGGGAATTAATTATAAAATTTATTAATGCAACTTATATTTTTGGAATTTTTTAAAATAGACATCATTTTTGAAATTGGAATATCAAATATAGCTTAGGGTGAATTTTTGGGATTTTTCTGAAAAACTTCAATTTTTGATGAATAGTGAAACCACTAAGTGGTAGTTAAAAAACTGATTTTTCGTTTAAATGAAACATTACCACTTCTGTGATTTGAATTTCAAAAATCCGACATACATGGTTGTCATTAAGAAGTAAAATGTGGTTCAATGGGATTAAAATTATTTTTTGGTGAATAGTAACTTTTAAGTTCTTAATCGCGATTAGAGGTAATTAGTGTAGTTTAAGGTAAAAATAATGTTTTAATAATATGAGATGAGCTTGAAACATGTCCTACCCTCATTGGATGTGCCATGGCCGACCAAGAAAATCCATGGGTCAACTTGGGGACCCCATGAAGCCACTTTAGTTGGAAAATGACATAAATATCTTTTATTTAATGTTAAAGTAAAAAATGACACAAACATTAAATGTTTTACTAAAACAATTTTTACATGGGGTTATACAAGTCATATTTTTGACTATAAATATTCATTGGAAAGATAAAAATATTTCCTACATCATAGTAGTTTTTTTTATAATTTTTAGACATTAAATAAATTAAATTATATATGACATCATGATGATGCAGCGATTACCTCATTAATTAACAATTTAAATAAAATGAAAAGATAATGTAAAATTCAAGGCTTAAACTTGTCCAAAGCCTATTGTATGGGTACATTTAGAACCCTTATCACCTTATCCTTGAATTATATAATTGTGGGACCTTTGGAATCCGAAAAGCATTGTGTAATAAAGTAATATTTCATTACTTTCCAAGAGTGCCCCTCCTCTCCACTTATAAAAGGCCCCCACCTCTACCACCTCATTCACACTTTCAAAGCCATTTGGCTCGGCCAAAATCTGCCCAAATACTCTCCCAACTTCCCCCTATTACTCCTATAAGCCTCACTTTGGGCATAATTCTTCCCAAAGAAGCCTTTGGCTCAAATCAAAAAGAGTTACCCATTTTAAAGGTAGTGTTTTCTCTTATGTTCTTTTGTTTTATTTTTATTCTCCAACCCATTAAACTCCTTTTATTCCTTTCTTTTGTAACAACACCAGTATCTAAAATATACTAGGATTTTGTTATGATATGGATTTGGTTTACACTTACACAAACCTTGGTCTAATGGTTAAAGAACATACTGTTTCTGTGGGTGGCGAAATACTGCCTCACAAAACGATGATTGTTCAAATTATTTTAACACCTATAATGGTGGCCATTTTGATGACACTATTTTCATATATGATATATATATTATGTTTATGTTTTCCTTATACTTATTTATTTCTCATTTATGGCATACTTTATGATTTCCATTATGGGTAAATGTGATAATTTCATTTTAGGAAGTGCGGACTACCGCCCCCTCAAAGTGATTGAATCGTTAATGCCATATGTGGGATGTATAAAGGATGGAGTAAATGATATTGTATATGATATTATACTTGAATTATAATACACCTTTATACTATTATGATTTCATTCCATTAAATACGAAATAGAAATGAAAGTAGCGTTCATGCGTACGTACGGCTTACCGTCTCCATGAACGGTGCATTTCATTTCTTACCTCTAAATGTTACGTAATATTATGAATGAATATATATACTGAATATATATGATATATATGATATCTACATCATGAATATAATTCTGTATATAATGGATATTTCACCACATGAACAACTTGTAATTATAAGAAGTTTATTGTTGACTCAAGTACCAAAGATCGACAAAATGACCGTTATTAACTTAAATAATTACATAATGTTCATAACATTGTAATAAGTGATATAAAAAGGATAATGAAATCGAAAATGGTTCTTAATAAGGTAGATATTAACTCTAGTTTATTATTCAGGAGGTTAAAGAACGGTTGAGTCAAGTTGGACACGAGGTAAGGGAATTTCTTAACCCAATTTCTATTCTTTGGGTTAATCTCCTACTTTCAAATTATGTCCTGATATTATTATGTCCTATTTTGTATTTTTACATTATTTATGTGTACCTATAGTGAATACACATAATAGATCTATTTTATTTTAAAAATGATCTTTTTAAGGACTTCGTCTCAATCTCCTTTCATTGTGGCATATTTGGTTTTATACACAACTTTCTTTTATACGGTGTATAAACCCCTTTGACTTTTACGTTTATTCAAAAGGAATCTTTTTTATACGAAGCATTTTACTAAACGACAAAAAGGGAATGTTTTTCTTTCCGTACTTATGCGGAAACAACGACTTCTCCACCGCTGTGACCATTATTTGAGTTTCGGATTCCTCTACAAGCCATAACTTTTTTTTAATGAAAAATAAATACAAAGTTTTAACATTCTTTTATTTTGGTATTGAAAATGGTTTTGAAAGCGTTTTTACTATATCAATGTGTTGTATTGATATCTTGTGATTGAAATGTGGAAATGTTATGTTTCCTTTATGCACGTTTTATGTGATACGATTATGTTATGGTTTATGATATGTTTAAACCTGTTCATATGAGGAATGTATTGGACTTAATAAGTGATGGGTGGAGCTCGCTATAGCTCCTCGATGCATCGACAGGTCTCATGAGACAAACTAGTGTCCTGGCATGAGGCCTTGACAAAATCTTATTTGTGGTCTTGGCACGAGGCCTTGGCTACGTGGTTATGATTGTCTGGCATTATGCATTCCATCTTTATGAAAGTGGTTATTGATATTGCATGTGATTATTCGACCAGTAGAATATCCATGTGAATAAGTAAATGGCATTATCTCATTTTACTTTTGCCATATTACGTTGATGTTCAAGTTTAAAAGGCTTTTGTTTTAGTTATACATTGCCTTAATTGTTTATGTTTATTTATGAAAGCTTCCGAAATATTGTTATCCTTACTGAGCATTTGACCTCACCCCTTTCAATGTTTTAATATTTTTTTCAGGATGTGAAGAAGTATAATATGAATGACCTGCAGGGATAATATAAGGGGATATGAAGAGAAGATGTTGTAGTTTTGTTTTACTTTATGATGTAATGTAAGACTTATGAATGTATCTAGTGTTTCCAAGGCTACTAAACTAATCGGTCTTACGAGACTTGATCTTTTGTGATCATGCCAATGTTACGAAGTAATGCACCGACTCCGGGTAGCTGGGGTCGGGGTGTTACAGTTGGTATCAGAGGCAGTTTATTACTAACCTTGTAAGCTAGATTTAGATAAATTCTGATTAGATCACATAGCACGAAGATAGACTTTGAGGATTAGTATATAAGAACTTCCTAGAATTTTGGTATTATAGAGATTTTGTGAGTTTTCCGAGCAATACATCCGTGTCTGGATACGAGCAGGTAGAGGCGGCTCTGGCACAGATGTACCTAGGGGTAAAACCCAAAAACACCGCTTTGAGCTAGACTCGAACAGGAACTGGTGCACGACAATGGGTCTTGCTGCACTCTTGGTTACGACACTCCCGGGGGATATGCTTAGGATAATTCTCGTTTTCTTTACAAACCACTATGAAGGGTTATGAGTATATAGTTCTTCAAAGAAAACTTTTTTTTTTATGATTATGGAATATATCCATAAATAGTTCAATTAGTGTTAAGTGTTTTACAAGTATGGAATTATGTATTTTGATTCATAAACTAATCTAGTTTATGAAATTGTTTAGAAATGGCGCCTAGTGGAAGGAATGGAAACCGTATCAATGCTCGCACTCCGTGTAGGGATTTCCCTCTTGCTCAAGATAATTATTGTGGATCTGGAGATACAACTGGTGTTGATCAACTTATTACCATACTGGGAAAACTCACTCAGGTTATGAATAATAACCTTACTCGTATGGAGCACCCTGATCCGCAATGTGGAGGATCAATATTAGACCGCTTCATGAGGCAACAACCGCCGACATTTATGGGGGGTACAAATCCATTAGTAACTGAGCAATGGATAAACTCCTTAGAGAAAATATTCTACGCCTTGGGGTGTAGCTAAAGGGAGAAGGTTATCATGGCAGTTTACCGCCTCACTGGAGATGCCGATCAATGGTGGTCATTGATTCAAAATACAAAGGAATATAATGAAATATCAAATATGGAATGGAGACAGTTCAAGGATCTTTTCTTAGAAAAATAATTTCCGCATGACCATCGAGCAGATATGGAAAGACAATTTCTGAGTTTGAGGCAGAAGGAGGATGAGAATGTCGCAAAGTATGAGGCTAACTTTACAAGGTTAGAGAGGCATGCTGCAGATTATATACGTAACCCAAGAAGTAAGATCGATCGTTTCTTTGATGGGGTAAAACCATTTCTCCATCGAGCCTTAGTCTCACAATCTTTCTCATCGTATGAAGACATTGTCTCATGTGCTATCAAGACAGAAAAGGAATTATCTAAATCTTATGACAATAATGTAAAGCAAGAGAAGAAGAGAACGGTGGAACAAGAGACAGTTAAAGGGAAAAAGGGAAAGAAGGATTTTCCATTATGTGATAATTGTGGGAAGAATCACCCTGGTACTTGCCTAAAAGGAATGGGAGTTTGTTATAAATGTGGAGAAAAAGGTCACCAGGCTCGTGATTGTAAGGGAAAGAAAGAGGATATCAATGTTGAATGCTACAATTGTAGAGAAATGTGGCATTATGCAAATGAATGTCCTAAGCGTCAGGGAAACTTACCTCAAAAAAGTCCAAGGGATCAAGGCCATTCTTATGATGTGACTACAGTTGAAGAGGAATAATTAATGTATTGGTGCTTTTGGAATCATGGATTATATTCTAGTTATTAGAATAATGTGATATATATATATATAAGGATTGTATTGCAGTACTTGTTGTTTCAGTAAGGTTTTAATATGATGAAGGTAATCATATTTTTAGTATGTGACAATAAAAGAAACTTTACTTTGATTGGGGAATCTGATGATACAATTTATTTTGGAATTTAAGGACCCTTTAGAGAAAGTCTGGACGGAGGTATTTTGGATAACTATAAAAGTTGGAATGGATTAAGTTGATCCTTGGATAGTATTGTTTAAGGTTAAAACATTTCTGAAGATTATTTTTGTAATATTATAGTTTTAGAAAAAGGACAACCTGCAGGGTGGGGCATAACCCGTCGCGTCGGACAAAGCTGTAGGAATCGAACCCACAACCATAGTGCGACAGGCCTTTATTACCTACCACTAGCCTACATGAAGTCCCTGGTTATTACAAAATAGTTTTACTAATCTAAATGGTATGTGTTAATATTTGGAACCTTATAAAATTAGGATAAATAGAATATTTTTGAGTTCTATTACCTTTTAGAGTGAAAGATGGGTTTTTGGTAAAAATTTATTAAGGAACGAAAGTCTACACGACAAGTAAGTATATTTCCTTACGTTCCTGGAAAATCTCTTAAATAAATTCCTCAACTTTATAAAAGGTAACTTAAAACAAAAATGTTATCGATTAACTTTTCCAACTGGGGATTCAATGACAATTTAACCAAACACAAGTTTTTGATTTTCTTATTGTTAACTTTCTCCTAATCCAGTTTTCTACAACTCTCCATCAGACCTTGATGGTTTGTTTTTCTTCCATATCCATATTTTCATAGAATCCTAGTATGGGCTATCTCGGGTGACCTTTGTACTTATCTTTCTTTCATTTAAAGTAATATTTTTATTAACCTTATCTCCGATGTGGGTTTTCCACAAAGGTATTTTCTATTTTCAACCTTTTATTTTCCAAGAAAAATTTCAAATTGTGAGGACACAATTTATTGAAGGAGGGGAGAATGTAACACCCCGAGCTTCCACGATACACTTCTCATTCAATAATGCAATAGCTTGCATTGTACGCAACTTCGAGTTCTAACACACCGAGACTAATCAAAGTAGCCGTTATGAATAGTAATACCCACTTTTAAAAATTATAGAAATTTTATATTTCAAAATGGACTTCATTTTTGTATTCGTAATATCGAAATTATCCAAAGTTGAATTTTTTTGTAATTTTCTGAGAACATCCAATTTTTATGAATAGTGAAAAATACTTAAAAACAATTTTTTTAATCAAAGTATTTTATAGTGATAAATTATAGTATTGAGTGGTTTTAAAGTACAATTAGAATATATTTATACTATTTTATCCAAGGGTGGTCATTAAAATTAATTTCACTTTAAAATTAGACATAAACAATTGTCAATCTTTTGATATAAATTGTTTCTAAAAAACACGCTATTTGTTGTGACAGCGGGAATTAATTATAAAATTAATTAATGCAACTTATATGTTTGGAATTTTTTAAAATAGACATCATTTTTGAAATCAGAATATCAAATATAGCTTAGGGTGAATTTTTGGGATTTTTCTGAAAAACATCAATTTTTGATGAATAGTGAAACCACTAAGTGGTAGTTAAAAAACTGATTTTTTGTTTAAATGAAACATTACCACTTCTGTGATTTGAATTTCAAAAATCCGACATACATGGTTGTCATTAAGAAGTAAAATGTGGTTCAATGGGATTAAAATAATTTTTTGGTGAATAGTAACTTTTAAGTTCTTAATCGCGATTAGAGGTAATTAGTGTAGTTTAAGGTAAAAATAATGTTTTAATAATATGAGATGAGCTTGACACATGTCTTACCCCCATTGGATGTGTCATGGCCGACCAAGACAATCCATGGGTAAACTTGGGGACCCCATGGAGTCACTTTAGTTGGAAAATGACATAAATATCTTTTATTTAATGTTAAAGTAAAAAATGACACAAACATTAAATGTTTTACTAAAACAATTTTTACATGGAGTTATACAAGTCATATTTTTGACTATAAATATTCATTGGAAAGATAAAGAGATTTCATACATCATAGTATTTTTTTTTTATAAATTTTAGACATTAAATAAATTAAATTATATATGACATCATGATGATGCAGCGATTACCTCATTAATTAACGATTTAAATAAAATGAAAAGATAATGTAAAATACAAGGCTTACACTTGTCCAAAGCCTATTTTATGGGTATATTTAGAACCCTTATCACCTTATCCTCGAATTATATAATTTTGGGACCTTTGGAATCCGAAAAGCATTGTGTAATAAAGTAATACTTCATTACTTTCCAAGAGTGCCCCTCCTCTCCACTTATAAAAGGCCCCCACCTCTACCACCTCATTCACACTTTCAAAGCCATTTGGCTCGGCCATACTCTGCCCAAATACTCTCCAAAATTCCCCCTATTACTCCTAGAAACCTCAATTTGGGCATAATTCTTCCCAAAGAAGCCTTTGGCTCAAATCAAAAAGAGTTACCCGTTTTAGAGGTAGTGTTTTCTCTTATGTTCTTTTGTTTTATTTTGCTTCTCCAACCCATTAAACTCCTTTTATTCCATTATTTTGTAACAACAACAGTATCTACAATATACTAGGATGTTTTTATGATAAGTATTTGGTTTACACTTACACACACCTTTGTCTAACGGTTAAAGAACATACTGTTTCTGTGGGTGGCGAAATACTGCCTCATGAAACGATGATTGTTCAAATTCTTTTAACACCTATAATGGTGGCCATTTTGATGACACTATTTTCATATATGATATATATATTATGTTTATGTTTTCCTTATACTTCTGTATTTCTCATTTATGTCATACTTTATGATTTCCATTATGGGTAAACGCAATAATTTCATTTTAGGAAGTGCCGACTACCACCCCCTCAAAGTGATTGAATCGTTAATGCCATATGTGGGATGTATAAAGGATGGAGTAAATGATATTGTATAAGATATTATACTTGAATTATAATACACCTTTATACTATTATGATTTCATTCCATTAAATACGAAATATAAATGAAAGTAGCGTTTATGCGTACGTACGGCTTACCGTCTCCATGAACGGTGCATTTCATTTCTTACCTCTAAATGTTACGTAATATTTTGAATGAATGTATATACTGGATATATAGGATATATATGATATCTAAATCATGAATATAATTCTGGATATAATGGATATTTCACCACATGAACAACTTGTAATTATAATAAGTTTATTGTTGACTCAAGTACCAAAGATCGACAAAATGACCGTTATTAACTTAAATAATTACATAATGTTCATAACATTGTAATAAGTGATATAAAAAGGATAATGAAATGGAAAATGGTTCTTAATAAGGTAGATATTAACTCTATTTTATTATTCAGGAGGTTAAAGAATGGTTGAGTCAAGTCGGACACGAGGTAAGGGAATTTCTTAACCCAATTTCTATTCTTTGGGTTAATCTCCTACTTTCAAATTATGTCATGATATTATTATGTCCTATTTTGTATTTTTACTTTCTTTATGTTTACCTATAGTGAATACACATAATAGATCTATATTATTTTAAAAATGATCTTTTTAAGGACTTCGTCTCAATCTCCTTTCATTGAGGAATATTTGGTTTTATACACAACTTTATTTTATACGGTGTATAAACCCCTTTGACTTTTACGTTTATTCAAAAGGAATCTTTTTTATACGAAGCGTTTTACTAAACGAAAAAAAGGGAATGTTTTTCTTTCCGTACTTATGCGGCGACAATGACTTCTCCACCGTCGTGACCATTATTTGAGTTTCGGCTTCCTCTACAAGCCATAACTTTTTTTTAATGAAAAATAAATACAAAGTTTTAACATTCTTTTATTTTGGTATTGAAAATGGTTTTGAAAGAGTTTTTACTATATCAATGTGTTGTATTGATATCTTGTTATTGAAATGTGGAAATGTTATATTTCCTTTATGCACGTTTTATGTGATACGATTATGTTATGGTTTATGATATGTTTAAACCTGTTCATATGAGGAATGCATTGGACTTAATAAGTGACGGGTGGAGCCTGCTATAGCTCCTCGATGCATCAGCAGGTCTCATGAGACAAACTAGTGTTTTGGCATGAGGCCTTGACAAAATATTATTTGTGGTCTTGGAACGAGGCCTTGGCTACGTGGTTATGATAGTATGGCATTATGCATTCTATCATTATGAAAGTGGTTATTGATATTGCATGTGATTATTCGACCAGTAGAATATCCATGTGAATAATTAAATGGAATTATCTCATTTTACTTTTGCCATATTATGTTGATGTTCAAGTTTAAAAGGATTTTGTTTTAGTTATACATTGCCTTAAATGTTTATGTTTATTTATGAAAGCTTCCACAATATTGTTATCCTTACTGAGCATCTGAGCTCACCCCTTTCAATGTTTTAATATTTTTTTCAGGATGTGAAGAAGTATAATATGAATGACCTGCAGGGATAATATAAGTGGATATGAAGAGAAGATGTTGTAGTTTTGTTTTACTTTACTTTATGATGTAATGTAAGACTTATGAATGTATCTAGTGTTTCCAAGGCTACTAAACTAATCGGTCTTTCGAGACTTGATCTTTTGTGATCATTCCAATGTTACGAAGTAATGCACCGACTCCGGGTAGCTGGGGTCGGGGCGTTACATTATCCATAATATTATTTATAGTATTTCTAAAACACAACACATTATATTCAATATAAAACACATTAGGTTTAACCTATGAAATTCATTATTAAAATCCTTCATACTGGTTTGTAAACTAAATGTCAATTTTTCTAAGCATATCCCCCAGTAGTGTCATACAAGTTGCAAAATATGACCATTTTACGTGTACTGTGTTACCCTACGTCAGGTTTATAACTCCTTGTCATATCAATTACTCCTAGGTACATCTATTCCAGAACAACATCCACATATAGTATCCAGATAGGGATGTATTTCTAAGAAGACCCACATAATCTCTACCTTAACAAAATTATAGAATGTTCTTTTACACTTATCCTCAAATTCAAACTTAGGTTTATGTTATCTAACCTATGATTTCATAAATCTAATTACCATTGTTGAAACTAAACATCATTTGATACCAACTATAGAGACCTATCCTAAGAATCCTAGAGCCGATGTTTGATATCAATTACTTTGGCACGATTACAAGGAATCAATCCTCGAAGGACTGAGAGTTAAGTTGTCTAGGTAAACCAAATTTATACCTTACTCGTGTATTAAAAATTAATACTCTAATTGAAAACTAACTTTTTTTTTCTTATTTTGATGATAATAACTTTATTACATCTAGTGTTTCCCTACACAACATTCTCAGCGCACTTCTTGGAATCTTGGGGAAAGAAACATAATAAGGGTTCACTCAAATGTTTAGCATGGTTAAATTATAGAAGAAGAAATAACAAATCAATGAGAATAATTATTATAACATGGTAAATAATTGATCACTCACACTATATAATAAACAAACTGAGAAATAATAATATTAAAATATGACAAGGTAATAAATAAAAATACATTCCATTCATATAACTAGATAAGGAAAAATCAATATGGTAAGGTTAGAAACTGAAAACACATGTCATTTAATCAATAAACTGAGATTGAAATACATCCATAGATTTTATCATGTGAAAATATCCTGGATAATAAATAATAAATCAAAATAAATGAAATTATTAATTATTAGACTCCATGTATCTAGCACATAAAAGACTCTACAGTCATGATCAATCCACCATAGAGTTCAAAACTATGGATATAAACCCATTTAATTTTCACAACTCATTTGCCTCATGAGACTCTATTGATGCACTGAGGATATATATAAAGATTGGGTTCCACCTGTCATTGTTTTTCCAAATAATTCTTCATATCGAGTAATCGATTTAATTAATAAATAATATGCCTTATAAAATATCCATATTGAATAAAGAAACTAGATTTTTCAATACTTCCCAAAATTATCAAACTACTATCGAAGAAGACATCATATGTAAATAGGTATACAATTTATGAAATAATAATATTAATGATAAATGAAATGGACAATTTAGGGGAAATTCAATGTTCAATGATGATAAGATATTGAATATATCAATGGGACTAATAAATAAATCAACAAATTGAATTTGAATACTATCATTAAAAAAATAAATCATAGACAATATAGAGGAAGAATAAGGATCGTATCAATAAAATATATCTGAAGTGAAGCAAAATAAAGGGTTTTTGTTATGAATAGAATTTTTTTTAAATACACCATTAATAAAAATATCATTTTATTTTAAAAAACCTTTTGAAAAACCTTTTCATTGAGAGTCAATTTTATATAAAATTTCTTTAAAAATAAACATTTTAAACACAAAAAGGAACCTTCAAAGGAATGATACCAAGTTAATCTGTACATTCCATATAGGGTAAAAATAGAATTCCTCTTGCATGATAAAAGGTTAAAACGATTCCTTATCCAGAAGAAGATATGATAATTCCATTGAAAAAATTAGTCAAAGAAAAAAGGGTTAAAATTTATATATTAAATCATTTAAAAACATTTTTAATGTTTTTTAATAAAACATGGTTTTTATAAGAAAATATATTCTGTGACTAAAGGGAGAAATTAAGTTGGGTTTTCTTAAAAACATTTTCTAAAACATATTGAGTACCGAAGAGTGAAAAATGGTATTAACACTTGAAAACTGTAATAAATAACTGGAGGAGAGTAAGATGAAAAATTTTATTCAACAATGGTCATACAATTTATTTTAATGGAAATACCATTTAAATATCCTTAAAATTATTTTTAATGAAAACAATCTTTAATCCTTCCAAAGTGTCCCATACCACTTTGAAACATTTGAAATAATAATAATATTAAAGGAATAAAATAAAATTAAAGTTATAATATCCCAAGTGTATGTATATTCATGATATATATTGTAAAAGGGTAGTATATACACCATACAAAAGAAACAATTTTCATGAAAACAAATAAGTCTCAATGGAATGTATATTGAGATGAAATCCCTTACCTTGTGTGTCTTTTGTAGGTGAACATGATTTAACATCCTATAGAATAAACTTATTATATTTATTTAATTTCTTGAGAAAAAATTTCTTATTTATCATTACTTTTATTTTACTTATTACAATGTTGTATACAAGTACATAAACAATTATGTTTACGTCAGTTGTTTTGAAAAAATTCAGATTGTGTCAAAAATAGCTTTAATATGTCAACTATGGACAAAGGGGTCATTATATAACATCACCATAATAATAATCCTGAATAAAGTATCATATTTGTACATAAATGATAAATTAAAATCCAATAATTAAATATGATTATGAAAAATGAATCAATGTTTCAACCATAGAGATCGTAGTTCTTATGTACACATGAGTAACATTCCCATTTTTCAATGACTATTATGGAAAGAAAGTAACACCATTTGATTCTATAATGATCATTATATTTTAACTAACATGTAAATTAATCATATGTACTTATATATATATATTGTTTGATATAAAAAGGAATCACATCGTGTTGAGGAGACGGTAGTCCACAAGTCCACGAATGACATTATCACTTTTTAAGTGTGTGAAAGGGTAACAAAGAAAATGATATATATATATATATATATATTATCTCCAGAAATTTATTTATGTCATTATTATCATATATATGTTGTGTATGTATCCAATTTTTAATTATTATCAAATTTTTTACATTCTATGCATCGTGTGAATGAATCACATTACATCGAGGGGGCGATAGACCACACTTCCTTAAAAGCTGTTATTTTATTAAGGAAAATAGAAAGTATTAAATTTATGTGTTATAAAAGTATTAAAGATGTATAAATACATAGTAAATATCATATATATAACATATAAATAGATTTTCAATCATAATTTACAACATTAGAGGTGTTAAAGGAAAATTAATAATCATCATTTTGTTAGGCAGTAGATCGCCCCACATAGAAACAATATGTTTATTACCCATTAGATTGATGCATGTATTAGTGTAGGTATAACATGTATTAAAAAAATATAATTATTTATAGTAAATTTTTCTCATCATATAATCATAATTTAAAACAAATTTAAGGACTGGAGGAGTAATTAAAGGAAAAGAGATCGTTGGAAAACATTTTGAAAATCGTGTAAGTCCATTTGGTTTATACCAAAAGGATTCCTTAGAAATATTTATGACCAAATGGGGGATTCAAGGTTTATGTTAGGGATTTTGGCTATCTATCTGGGTATATCTTGGTGAAACCTAAGTGGTTTGAGAGGTGTGAGTAATGGGGAGTTGAGGTAGCCATTTATATTGAAGGAGTGACACTCTTGTAATTTTTTGAAAAAGTAATTATTCCCATATTTTTCATGTCCAAGTGGATCAAATAAGGGTCCAATTTATATCCCATATAATATAGGGTCAATATATGTCCAGACAATATCTTTTTGACATGTGTATAGGTTTTTTGGCCTTATGGTTAAGGTTCAGTCCCTTATAAGTCTTAATTTAATTTTAATTTTTATAATTAATTTTAATCACATTCACCAATTTTTTTTTGTAAAAAAAATATTGGTATTATTATAAGTGATAAATTAGTTTGATTCAAAATATTAGAAACAATTTTTAAATATTAAAATCATATATGTTGAAAAAATTTATTTAAATTTAACCTTACAGAAAGGATGACAATGTGGGTTTTTAAAGTAAAAACGTCAAAATGTTTGCTATGTTTTTATAATCATTTTCCAAGTGAAATTTGTTAAAATTAAATTAATTGTATTAATTGATAAAAATATGATATAATTAAAATTTAAAACCAATTAATAGTATAATTTAACCTCATAAATAATTTATATGAAAAAGCGGGTTTGAACTAAAATTTAGTATTCTTAACTATTAATTTAAAAATGATATGATATTTAAAAATATAAAAAATTAAAACTAAACTATTTTTTATGTTTTTATTTCAAATATGAAGTTTATTTTTGAAAAAATAATTCCATTAAATTTTCAAAATTCATATTTAAAATGGATTCTCTATTAAGAGGCGGTAAAATTACATTTATAAAAATATTTGGATTTTATGTGTAAAATTAAGTTTGTTCTTATATTAACCCTATGAAAAATAATGGATGAATATATAAAATATTTTATTGAAAATATAAAATATATATTTCATTAAAATCATTCACTAATTGTAATTAATTATTTTTATGAAGACAAAACCCCTTTGGAAGCATAAAAATAATAATATTTTTTTTTGTATCCAAGTGGTTCTTATTTTCCTTTCTCATTAATTATTAACCAATGAATTCATTCATTATTTATATAAACATAAAATTTAAATAGTTAGTTAATAAATTTTATAACTTTTAACATAATGTCTAGGATATATCATATCATAGTTAATAATAATATTTTAATAATACATTCTTATTGGTTGAAACTCGATCTTGCGTGTAACACAAGCTATTGAGGAAGGTCGCTATTGTGTGTAAAATAAGCTATCAAGGAAGGCCACTACTGTGTGTGATGAAAGATAACTTAGTTTTTCATGAATTAAAGTCTATATAATGTATTATATTTCTTTAATATAGTACTGTATTGGGTTAATATATTCCATTTTTACACTTGGTGTTGCATATTATAAACACTATTGATTACAAAGTTGTACTTTAGAATTTTGGGGGAGTTATAGTTAAGGTTATAATGGGTTTATCGAGGGGGGGAGGGTGAAACTAAAAATATATGTGCCAATATTAAATTAAAACCATTCAAAATAAAATTTTAAGGTAATATATAAGCATTATATTATAAATGATTTGAGAATAATCAATTTTGGATCCATCTGAAAATTTTAAAACATCGTTATAATTTTTTATTTCCAAAAATAAAAGGTTTGTCCTATCCCCCTTATAAAAAAGAACCTCCTCACAAATCCTATTTAAAATTAAAAATCATTTTTTATACATGATTAAGTACCTTCCTTAAATCCATCTCCATGTCCTTGAATATTTTTTTTACCAAATTTCCAATCTATGAAGGATTTTGGTATAATCCTATAGAGTTGTTCTCATGAAGAGTTATTGTACTTAACCATACACCTTTTATTAATTTATTATTCCAACTAATTCTAATAATACTGAATCACGATGATATAATAAAATAATTATTTTCCATATAAATTTATGTAATTATTAAATTTAATAAAATAAATTCATCTCTAATACTGTCAAACGGAAATTGAAAATATCATTTGTGTGTACGATGAACTACCGCTTCGAGAACCAATGTAATTTAGTTTTCATCATCACCTCTCACATTTGTTCTTGATTATAGATTTAATTTTTGTATGTGATATTAATTAAATATTAATAATAATTTAAGATTAATATATCATAGACTTTAATTCCTTACTGTCTATTGAAGAATGATAACGCATTTCATGTCTGCGTTGGAATATCACCCCAAGAAGTGATGTGATTTGTTTATTTTTTCCATATAACATGGATGATATATGAAAGTGAATTTAAATAAATAATAGTATATTTATTTTATAATTGTAATTCCTTAATTATAAAATAAAATTTATATATTTCCAAATATAATCCTTGAAAAATTGAAACATTACACATGCGTATGTATGATTTAATGTCTCTAGGATTGTAACGTAGTTCATTTTTTTTGTAATAATAAAACATTGTTATTTTTTATTTATAATTTATATTTAAAAATTATAATTATTTAGTGATTATATTTGTAGAGATGATGAATTAATAATCTCTTTGACCTGAGTTAACATTCTCAGTCTATTTTTGACATATGAACTGAATATCCTCAAAATGTCTGCAATGAACCTAAAAGATTAAGTGATTTAATATAACATCACAAGGAATAAAATTAATATAATAATAAAATCCAAAAATGGTTATTTTTAATATAAATAATTAACATATTTTTATTATATATAATTTTAAATAATCCATGTGATAAATCAATATCGAGGAAATAGATCTCTATAAGATACCATTTTCTTACAGTTATGTTGATTCTCTCTATAAATCATATTCTACCACTGTTGGAATATATGTAATTATTATAATATATATATATATGTATGTGTGTATGTATTTATCTCACATATATACCTACCTTAGTATCCCATTATTTTGTGTGGTAATACATTCCTTATGTTCATTCTTCAAATTCCATCATTATTAAATTTTCATTGATTATAATATGAGGCAGTATTACAAAACCAATTTATATTACATGGATAATACCTATGTAATTCCCTATAATTGAATTTCTTTATGTGGAATTCATAGATGAGAAAATTTTTAATTTGGGTGCACCTATATAGTGATCCAATTCCTTAAGTAATGTTTTATTCTAATGAGACAACATGTATAGGATTATAGAGTAAACCAAATACACTATAAGTCTTCGTAAACCATGTGAAATTATCTAGGAAATTTTTAAGATCGTTTTTAGGTCATTTAATTTGTTGTTGAAACATTTCCTATATTTCAATTATATTATGATACCATATTCCATATGTTACTATCTCATATGATTATTCATGATCCTCCTCTTCCATGATATAAAATTATCTATTTGATTCACATGTTATGTTTCCTTATAATGTTTTTTCCTTTAGTGGTATTTCGTTCTAACACTATTATTTTATGCATGTCATAGGTTATCATATGATGTTTCAGGAGAAAAAATAGATTTAGGATCACATTATGTAGAAAGGAATAAGGATGTAATGTTTTAGTTTCCTTTTTTTGTAATATGAACCTAGTCTTATAAAGACACCATGCCCCATGATATTTGGGATGTACTTATCAGATATTTATGTTTACAAATCATTTAATAATAAGAGTAAATGACATGGGCCTCTATAGTCGATATCATGTCACGGTATAGTTTGTTTTTGGTTATTTGGACTAAGAAATTTTAGTGAGAACCTTATGGATAGGTATATAGTTAATTTTATGTGTAAACAAGTATATAGGAAATTTAGTGAACTATAGAGTGTGAGGGTTAAAAGAAATTACATCCATGTATGTATACTACATGTGGATGTGGCTATATCATATATTTTTACCTAGGGTTAATAAATCTAAAAATGGTGCATTGAGCTGGAATTGATCATCACATGGTTCACAACAATGAGTCTTTCTCAACACCTAGTTTGAAAATCTGTGGGTAAATGTTTTGTAAATTTAAAAATCCTTTTTGAAACATTATGAAGGAGATAAAAAATTATTTAGTTAGAAAATATAATTGGGAAATTACCATGGAAGACCTATATTGAAGCCTAGAGAATCATATGTTAGGATATACATATTATTTATAATTTTTTCATTATATATTTATTTTTTATCATTTTCAATGTCAATGTACACTCATCATGTTTTTGATAATATTTATTTATTTGTAAGAAATAGGAGAAACCCTTATAAAAGAAAAAATGATAGGTAATATGATAATTCCCCTAATGATATTCCTAATATTAGGGGAGAATAAGATGAGAACTTCATGGAAGTAATGGATAAACTAACTCATGTTACGAATAATGTCATGAATCATGCATGAAACCCTACCTATCTTATGAAAGATCTTGTTTCTATCAAATCTCTATTTGTTCCAAGGATTCCTACCTTTAGCGGATCTTATAATACCCTAATCAAAAAAAAGTATTAAATACATTGAGATTATATTATATATCTTACAATGCTCAAAGAATGATAATTTCGTACTGGAAATTTATTGCATTGTTGGAGAATTCGATCTGTTGTGGAAATTGGGAAAGAAAACAATGTTCAATGAGGATATTCATTACATGGAATAGAAAGCCCTAATGATAATATTTTTGAATAAATATTTTCCTTGAACTTTACATCTTTGAATATATAGGGAGTTCTCATGGCTAAATCAGAATGGAGTAGAGTCTATTAGGGTGTATAAGGAAAAGATCAAAACCATTACACGATAAACCTCAATCTTTTTTATTAACCTAAAAATTATAGTGGACCATTTAATTATTGTTTTAAAGTCATGTTTTCAAAAATCATTGGTGATTTAAGAAAATGAATGTTATGAAATTGTTTTCTATTGTTCTCTCAATGTTTAGATAGTGATTAGTGACTCTTAGTTGTTCCATTATACTAGATAAAAAAATTGTAAATGGAGTTTTATTTGAGGGATTAAATTGATAAATCCCATGGAGGAATGAAAACCCAACATCCCAGTTGTCAAAATTTTGGACAGAAGTTTCCTAGAGACTATCAGTTGTGAACCAGGAAATCCTTTAAATGTCAAGAGAGGGTCATCAATATAATCAAATTCAAAAGGTAAATGAAGAATCCCTCTAATTTGGATGAATATAAGAAGTTCTAGAACAACACTCATATTTTGGTGTAGTGTTTCATCTTTAAGAAACATGAAAATTTGTAATCAAATTCCCTAATCCATGGTTTTTCATAGAAAATCAATGGAAGAAACCTACAAGGAGTAAAGAGAATGGAAGAGAATTTGTTATTACTATTGTTGAGGTGGATTTTGAGAATGATATGGTGAAAAATACACCATATATTCATTAAATAATAGTGAATGTACAATTTTATTTGGTTTTATGCATTATTTCATATATTTTATGGGTATTAAAACTATTTGAGAACTAAAAAATATGGTTGTTGAGATTCCAGTGAGAATATAAAATTGTGCAATGGTTGAATCTCGAGTATATAACTCACCCAATTAAATGTTTCTTGGACTCAAACATCAAAAAAATCACATCTCACATTAATTATTGTAGTTGGACTTTATATTGATCATGTATTGGCTATCCATACATTTATAAATAAAACATAAACTATTGAGATATGAAGAACACTCTTCACATCCATTGGCATCCTTATATTCTATACTAGTGTGAAGAGGAGGAAGAGTCTCTCTTTTAATATTTTTTTCATGTGTGGATATTAATTCTTTATGAGAAGGAAAATATATATGAAATTACAGAGATAAAGGTGATAATCATGCATAGTGACATTCCCCCTATGAGGGATTATACTAAAGTATTCCATAAAGAATTTTATAATATCCCCCTTGACTGATGGGTTTAGTTCTGTATTAAACTTTTGCCTAGATCTATTCCCAAATAAAATTATCCTTACAGGATAGCCACCATTTGGTTGGAACATTTGAAGAATCAGTCACAAGAGAATCTTGAAAAAGGGCTTAATGTTCCCATTGACTTCACTCTAGGGTGTCCTGATTCTATTCAACAAGTGAAGGATGGGTCAACACAAATGTACAATGATTAATGTGAATAGAGGAATCATGATAAAGAATAGTTGTCCCCTATCATGGATATGTAACTTGTTTTATGAACTGCATGGATCCTAATATTTCTATAAGGTGGACCTTTGGCCGGGATATCATCAATTAGAGGTTAACATGGAAGATATTCCCAAAACTACCTTTTGAACATGTTATGGACAACATGAGTTCATACTGATTTATTTCAGACACAATACTGCTCTAAAAATATTTATATACTTAATTAATAGTGTATTTAGATATTACCTTTATAAATTATTGTATTCATTGTTGATAATATTTTGATTTACTCTACATTAAATGATGAGCATGTGGAGCATTTCAATATTGAGTTTAAGGATCTAAAAAATAGTATATATAAGAAATATAATGTAAATGTGAGTTAAAGATAAAGGATGCATCATTCATTGGTCATATTATTGCAAGAAATGTGTTTTTTCAAACCCATATAAGGAAATGGAAATTCAGGACGAGCATAGACCAACATCTTTAATAAAGGTCTATAGTTTCTCTCGATTAGCTAGTCATTATCAATTTTTTGTGAGAAATTTTTCAGAAATTTTAAACCAAATAAACAAGATTAATTGGAAGGTAGTAAATGATTTATGGTCTAGTGAATGAAAAAACATATTTAAGTAGTTGAAAAAGAAAATTGACACTAGATAAGTCCCCATTCTACCCTCAATTTTGTTATCATTTAGTGTTATACAATTATGGATTGAAACATGTATTCAGATATTTATCGATGAATAATGTTAAAGTGATAGACTATGTGTTAAGGAAGTTTAATGTTCATGAGAATAACTATCCCACTCATGATCTGGAGTTGTTTGTAGTGATATTTGTGTTGAAAATAGTGCAACATTAACTTTATGGGGAGAACTGATAAATATATATGGACAATAAGAACCTAACATATATATTCACACCTAAGGATCATAACATGATCTTGTGAAGATGGTTAGAGATGATAAAGGATTACGACTTTTATATAATCCTAGGATAATCTTAGATAGATATATCATCATTTCTTATGAATATTCAATACATTAAAAACACAAACACCTAAGGTTCATAATAGTTTAGAGACTTTGGTAACATAAAAACAAGAACAACTAGAACATACATATATTAATTCATCTCCCAAAAAATTACTCATTACTAGAACTATTATTATAAATATCAGACATAAAACATTTCATTATAACTAGGGGAAATGAAATATATTAAAGGGTGAGATCGGATTCTTAGTAAGAGTAAACATGAGATGTACATAAGAAAAACATGAGCATAAGGGTATGATAACATGAACATATCATTTGGAGAACATACCAAATATATCAAAGATAATAATCATGGGTTATGGAATTAATATCATAAGTTCATAATAAATGAATAAATGGGAAATAAAATAACATGACCATGAGAGCATAACATTGGAATTAGACATGAATTTTTTCCCACAAACATAAGAAAAGAAAATAATTTCCATATTAGTCAATGTTCTATGTTAAGGATCTCATTGGGGAATGGGTTAATTCTCTAAATGAACATAGTTTTTAATGATCACTACCAAGAACTTTATAGTGAAAAAATTCATATACTAAAACATGGTTAATCCCCATTCCAGTCCTGTATATCTCATGAGATATAAATATATTCCCAATGCATTTGGAAGAGATATAGGTCTCACCAATATCATTTTGAAAATAATAAACATGTGTTTCATAAGACCATAATACATTTATAACATCATAACCAATGAAATTAAATGGGTTTCTTAAATATTTTATCATGTCATACTATATATATAATGGATATATGTTTCCTACTCATTTTTTCATTTCATTATAGCATAACCCCTGAAAATAAGAAGGTTTTATAAGAAATTCCTTATTGTTAACTTACAGAAGATAAATGGGATCCATAATCATCATGAAATAATAATATAAACCATTTAGATAAAGAATAATAATGGTATCATTAGATAATATCTGAATAAATAATCGGTTACATCAACACATTTCATCTTAAATAGAAAATGATTTTGATCATTTAAAACATTTCATGAAGAAAATATTCATTCCACATTAATAAGTATTTTTAAAACATAATGAGTTTTATGAATGGTTTTCATTTAAAATATAATTGAAAACATAAAATTTAAGATTTTAAGAAATTATTGTTCACTACCATGGGATGTCTTGTTTTTTCCATATATGTTAAAACAAAGATTCCTTTCACATTTTCAGTAAAAGCCAAATAGAAATTGTTTTGAAAATGAAATTAAGTTTCTGTTCCAAAAACCAATTAAAAATTAAAAAATGGCGGAAAATATGTTTAAAAATAATATTAGAGTAATAAAAAAATTGAAAACATTTTTAGGGACATTGTTTTTGAAGAAAATGTATTACTGAACGAAGGGAGAAATAAATTCAAATTTTCGTAAAATAAATTTATCAATTAATTTATATAAAAAAGTGTTGAAAAAAAATTAATATTGGTTCAAAATATTATAAATTACTAGAGGATAATAAATTAATGATATTTTTATTAGTTTATCATAATATTTTATCATTAAAAACATAATCTTAAGGAATCTAAATAAATGATGATATTGTTACATAAAATCTTTACCTGTTTCATAACTTTGAATCATAAATACCTAAAAAGAATAACATAAAAAGATACATAAAATATCATGATTATACATAAATTCATGATATTACATGTCAAAATGTAAGTATATATGCCTCATGAAATAATATAGATGCATTATACAATAATTTCTTCATAGAAAAAAAATTGAGTAAAAAATCCCTTACCTTAAGTATTGAATACCATCATACTCATTTAAACCCGCTGTATGATAAATATAAGTGTATTATTAATCTATTACCAAAACCTATTCGTATATATCACACCATATATTATTTTCTTATAACCTTTATTACATATTTATTAACAATTTCAAGTTAATGTCACATTTCAGGTAATAACTACTTTGATTTTTGTATATGATTTGATTTGTTATTTTTTTCCAATTACATTCATAATAATTTCATAATATCTATAATTTTAATCATGATATCAATATTATATTTATAATATATATATATATATATATATTAATCAGAAAAATTTAGTGATATAAAATGAAATACACAATTCATAGAGATTTTAGGTCATACATACACATGAACACCATTCCCATTTTATATTAAAATTTCACGAAATAAATGTAAATGATGTATTATAATTAAAAAATAATATTAATTTAATATATATAAAATATTATATTTAATTCCATCCTTATTACCTTCTTAAAAAATAATTTTCAGAAACATGCTTTTTGAAGAAAATGAATTTCCAAACGAAGGGAGAAATAAAGTCAGATTTTATTAAAAACAATTATCAATTAATTTACGTAGAAAATTGTGGAAACAATTAAATATTGGTTTAGAATATTCTGAATTAATATAGAAAATTAAATTAATTATGGTTTTATGGATTTATCATAATATTTTATCTTCAAAAACATAATCATAAGCAATCCCAATAAAATATGAGATTATACGATAAAATCATTACCACTTTCATAACATTGAATCTTAAAACACCAGCATGAATAACATAAAAAAGAACATAAAATATAATTAGGATAAATAAATTCTTGATATTACATTTCAAAAGGTATGTATATATACTGCATGAAAGAATATATGTTCATTACATAATATTTTCCTTGTAGAGGGAGAATTGAGAGAAAAATCCTTTGTCTTAAGTCTTCAATTCCATTATAATCATTAAAAACTCATGTATAATAACTATGAGTTTATTTTTAAAATATTATAGAACCAATTCATATACATCATACCATATGTTATTTTATTATAACCTTTATTACCCATTTATTACAATTTCATGTTAAAGTCACATTTCAAGTAATAACTAATTTGATTTTCCTATATGATTTGATTTGTTATTTTCTTCCAATTAAGTTGATCATACATTCATAATCTCTATAATAAAATATTTTATATAAATATAATATTTATAATTTATATATATTTAGTAATTGATAAAATTTTGTGATAGAAAATAAATTACACAATTCATGGAGATGGTGGGTCAAACATACACATGAACACCATTTCCATTTTATTTTGAAATTTCAAGAAAGAAATGTAAATGATATATTATAATTAAAAATCAATTTTTATTTCCTATATGTCACATATTTTCATTAATATCATCCATATTATCTTCCAGGTAAAGTGTTAATGATCCCATTGCTTCGTGAGGCGGTAGTTCGTTGTATACACGATCAACATTATCATGTTCCCACATAATGGAGAGTATAAAAGTATATGTGATATAATAATTAAAGAAGTATAATTATATCATAAATATAATATATATTCATTTAACCCATCATTAAAACTATCCTTTCTAGGTAGTAATGGAAAATGAAGGACATTAGTTCACAAGGTGGCAGTCCTTCATATACACAAATGATGATTCCGTAACCCATTTAATGAAAGTGGAGACAATTTTAGGTCATTATATTAAAATAAAAACATATAATTATATATAATATAATGAGTTTA
Organism: Viscum album; assembly: GCA_963277665.1. NCBI lineage: Eukaryota > Viridiplantae > Streptophyta > Magnoliopsida > Santalales > Viscaceae > Viscum > Viscum album. The sequence goes on from OY728129.1 coordinate 247,393,107, forward strand.
TTATATAATCATGGTATAATAATAATTTAATGGGATGGAGTAATAAATAAAACAAAAAAAACTCATGGATGAATGTTACATCATCATCGGGTATCCTTTTAAGGTTTTCACCAAAATCCGTCCTATATTATCCTCATGTAAAAAATAAGTCTTATAAGATTAATGAAGGGATATTTGGAAGTGATTTAGATATGTATTTTTGGAACCATAAGGGTTTTAGGGTGTTAATAAGAGATGATAGTGGGTGTATTTTTATATGTGAGGTGAGTGGAGAACTTGTAACTTTTTGAAATGGAAGAATTAAAACCATATTTTTTTAATGTAGAAATACATAAATAATAATCAATTATCTATAATAATATATATAATGTCTCAACATGGCTATAAAATGGGTTTTGAAAAAATTTTGGGTTAATTTTTACCCTTATCATTTTTATTTGACCCCCAATAAATCCATTTTTACCTTAACTCTGGTAAATAATTTTTAATGTTTTTAAAATTTATTTTGGTAAAAAATTATGTTTACGTAATTAAATAATATAAATTATTTTGATTTAGAATATTTAATACCTTTTTACAAATAATATTTGTATATGTGGAAAATTTTATTTTAAAAGTAATCCCGCATACACGATGACGTTGAGTGTTTCTTAATGAGAAAATGTTTTATTATTTATAATGTTTTTATATAAAAATTAAATATTATATTTATTCCAATTACATAAAAAACATTAATGGACATATAATTGATCAAATTTCACTTTAAAATAAATTTAAAATATAATGTAACTTTATAAATATATTATATGAATATGAAATTTTCAATGAAAATTCTGAAGTTTTCACTATTTATTCAAAAAATGAAAATTTTCAAACAAAATACCAAAATATCACCCTTATATTAATTTTAGACGATAATTACACAAATTAATATTATTTTATCGAATTAATTTTTTAATTTTGTGAGAAATTTTGTTTATTAATGTTCACAAAAAGGTATAAAATTAATTTTTTCATAAAATTATATTTTGAATCAAATGAAGGATTTATCGAAAAGTATGTAATTTCTTTTATCAGTATGATTAATTTATATAAAACCATTATAATTAATATTTATAATGTATTTATTCCTATCTTATCTCTAAGTTTAACTAGTAGGTTATAAAATTCATTTTTAAATAACTGCATTAACAATATATAATGGTTTTTTTAAAATTCAGTGTCATGTGTAAAGTAAGTTAACCAAATAATTCTTATAGTGCAATATTAATGTGGCGTTTCATGTTTCAATGAATTAACATGGTGTTTCATTTAATTAAAATTTTCAAATAAATTTTATTTATTTGAAAAAATAATTCCTAAAAATTATCGGTGTTACATTCTACGCCCATTAAAATGAATTAGACCCTCAAAATTAATCACTCTATTACAAGAAATGAGGACACATCAGTCTCATAATTACCTAATGTTCCCAATTAGCTTAATCAAAATGTTAGTTTCACCACTAAACATTGACTAAGTGAGTGGTATTTTTTTCATATAACATTCTCTGTACAATGCTGATTCTCTGCCCATTGTTCCTCATAAGAAAGATCTTTTCCGAGTAGTATGAACTCTGAGTTTAGTACTTGTGAAGGGTCACATATAATTGGAATACATCGTGGACATGAGAGAGGTTTTGTGGGAGTTTTTTCTGATATTCTACCATCCCAATATGATCTATAATTCTAAAGGGACTATTATACCTTGGGTTAGTTTCACACTAATGATTTACAACATAAAATTTCATCCATATATAAGATTCCATGATATATTTTTGAATGGATATGACATTCTCTTCCATTTCACCATCTATCATAGTACCAATAGAATTCATTCTCCAACCCCTTTCCTACATATTGGTGCTCTAAATTTCATCAAATATAGGGATTTATAAGGATCTCTCTAAATTCTTGAGTGAAATATATTGATTTAATAAAAATAAAATATAGTAAGGTGTTGATCCCAACCACATTTTAAATTAAAATAACAAGGTCTAAACATATCCTCTTGGGTTTTAAATATTTTCTTACATTAACTATCAATTTGTAGATAATACAAGTGCTGAAACTCTACTCTGTATTAAGATATTACTCAGGATGTCCCCCAAACATTGAGGTTAACCTTGAGTCATCATCTAAAAAAATGTAATCTGTAACTCCATGAAACCTTATAACTTAATTAAATTATATCCTAGAAGTATGTTTGAAATATAATTAGTATCTGACAGTAATTTAGTTCACTAAATTTGAATGGTGATCAACTAAAACTCATATAATAGTATTCAATTTAGAAGTTTTGGAGAGTACAATGATAAAATCAATGGTGATGTTTCCCCATTTCTAATCAGGTAGGGGTAGTGGATGCAACATCCACTTATAATTGTTTAGTTTAGCCTTAACTTCTTGGCATACCAAGAATAGTGATACAAACTATGTGATATATCTCTTCATTCCATCCCATTATAACTTTTGTTTCAAATCTCTATACATCCTAGTACTTCCACGATTAAATGAAAATGTATAAATATAAGCCTTATCTAACAAATATACCTTCATATCTACCATGGATAGACCATATACATTATTTTTGAACCCAATCATTCCATCATGATCATGGTTAAACTAATGAATATTTCTAACCTTATTCTACAACTTTATATCTTCCTTTTGCTCCTCTTTTATATTCACATGCATAGATGGATGAACATTAAATTGAGAAAGAAAATATTTCCCCCCATTATATAAGATTTCTATCTTGATCCATTTCAAAACCATAAATATTTTATTTTCTATGATCCACTTCATTGACAATTTTGAATGATTATTCTGGTTGAAAGCATCAGCCACCTTGTTTTCTTTTTCGAGGGTGGTAATTTTTTTAGAATTCATAATATTTAATAAACTCAATCCATCTTCTCTAGATAATGTTCAAATTTTACTATGATAATATATACATTAATATTTTTTTGATCTGTATATATATCTCACATTTCTTTGTAAAGATAATTCCTCCATATCATTAATGAAAACATTACTATAGCCTACTCCAAATCATGTGTTTGGTATGTTTCTTATTAATCATTTTTTGTGAGGAATAAGATTTAACCATGTCATTATGCATAATAAAACATCTCAATCCATTCTTAGATGCATCAATATTGATTAAAAACCCTTATCTACCACACAGTAATATAATAATAGATGCACTGACTAATCTTATCTCTTGTTCCTTGAAATTTTCATCTCTTTCATATTTCCAGAGGAACTTGTATCTCTTACAATTATAATTGTTGAGAGGATGAGATATTCAGGAGAATTTATGCACAAAAAATGATAATATACATGTTTACCTTGAAAAAAAAATCTCAATTAAAATGATTATCCTCAACCAATACTCAATAGTATATAACTTTTATTGATCAACTGATATACCCTCTCCTAGGATTATATAATGAAAAAATTAAACGTTTTGTATCTAAAATTCACCCATTGAAATTTTCAAATAGTTTCTCATTCCTTATAAAATCTAATACAATTCACAATTGATCTTAATTTTCATCATTGAACTCTTAATAGATAAGAATATTGTCTATAAAGACTACAAAAACATATCAAGGAAATTTATAAAGTATTTATTCATTAAATACATTATGATAATGGGAAAATTAGTAAGAATTCATGGAGTCACTATATATTTATGGTGTCTATGCCATGTACAGAATGCTTTATCGGGTATATCACCAATCTTATTTCCAAAATGATGATATACACGATGAAGTTAAATCTTAGAAAAGTATTGATATATGATCAAAAAATCAAATCATTAATCTATATGGGGTACAAGATACTTTTTATTGACAGTGATCTTATTCAAAGCCAAATTATCAATGAAAATACGCATCTATCCATCTTTCATTTCAATATATAGAACAAGATCACCCCAAAGTGACATAATTGGATGAATTAATTCAATATCATGGTTATCTTGGAGTTTATATTTTAATTCCAACAGCTCAATCTGTTCCTTTATATAAGGATTCATTGAAACTTTTCTTAAACTAGGTATAAGTTCAATTAATAACTCTACATCAGAATTTTGTGGAACACTAGGAAAGTCCTTTGGAAAGAAAAAATAAAAGTATCATGCCATATTCATGTCATCATCACTGTGTTTCTCCACAACCATTTGTGATAAAAAACCATTTTTAATGGGAATTAATATAGATATAATGGATGTAATCTACATCTTATGTTTTTTACTTGTAGCAACATAGATAGATGATCATAGGATGATAATGAAAATAAAATGTGACATACGTTACTCAATAATTGATGTGGGAATTATGAAGATAAAGAAAATACATGCCTAATATGATATCAAATTCCACAAAAGGAAGTATGATAATACATATAGGAAGCACAATCCCACAAACATCCGCTGGATAGGAATCATGCACTTGATATGAAATCATCATAAAATTATGGTTTTTCATAGATAATTCTATATCTAATTGTTTTTTGTGGAATCATGATACCCATTAAAAATTTTATATATATGAATAAATTAGTATATACATAGTCAAATAATACATTAGCAATTCAATAGTGGAAACAAGTATACCTATCACCACATATTTATCAAAACACTAACCATAAATAGTGATAGTGTAATATTTTTCCTTTTCCTTTGGCTTATCTGATTACTAGTGTCAATCATTATTTTTATCCTTCATAATTTTTCACTGGTTGGAAGAGTGCCAATACTCCTTGAATTTGAATCAAATAAGTGTGGGTGGTGCATTCTTTGTAACTTTCCCTATACTTTCTTCATTATCTAACTTCTTACCTTCACATTGGAAATGAATTTTTTGATTGTCTTCCCTTCCACACTTAAATATTTACCAGTCCCCTTAAGACACTTTCATCCATGATTCTTCACACAAATTGATCATAATATAATTCCTATCTTATTTTACCATGGTTCTAAGATTTTTCATTGAATTCCATTTTTTTCTTGTTATAAAAACCATGACATTGATACATAATTCCATCATTTATTTCCACCATGATTGCGCATCGAAAAATATTTCCATTACTATTGATGTATCTTATGGTTAACAAACTTCATTTACCTTATTTTAATCCAATGAACAATAGATCAACCATAATTTCAGTTTGGATGATAATTCAAAAATCATTGCTAACAAGTCCTGAAACATTTTATTCATAGGTAACAAAAGATTCATCATCCAATTTAATTAGATCGAGTAACCCTTTATCCATCTTACTAGAAATAACATAAGGAAAGTGATTATTTAAAAATAAGTCCGTGGTCTCATCCCAATCCATTGAGTCAATTCCATCTAGTTCCCTTGAATTATTGATAGGATTCCACTATTTATCTACTCCACCTTACAAAAGGTAGACATCCAAAATGAATTTTTTATGTTCAGAACATTATAGATTGGAAAATATATTTTTAGCGGTGTTGATCAATTTTTTATCAACTAGTGGATCAAAAAACCCACTGAAAGAAGCTACATTTTTCCTCATGAAGGACTGAAAAGAATATCTTTACCTACTTTTTCATTTGTAAGTCCAACATGCTTTATATCTTGATAATGTTTTGCAATCATATTAATGATATTTTTCATTCTATCTCACATAATGTTTGGAATCTCAGGAGAAAAAGTATTGCATTATTCCTCACACTCAGCAGTAACATGGTTTTTTAAGTTCTAACAATCCACTAAAAAAGAGTGTATGAAAAAAAATCATGATGAGGAACCACATTATCATAAAAAATAACTAATATGATATCCAAATCATGAATCATGTTCATCTAATATATAAAACCTTATGTTTATTCAAGGTAATTAATATTCATATTATATTTAAAACCTTGATGGTGGTTTGTAAATATTTTGTTAATTTCTAAAGCATGTAAAATGGGAGTTTCAAACCAGTTGTGGAGAATGTTCTGTTGTCATACAATAGGTGATAACCAATTTTATCTAAATGTTCCATTCTCAGAGTAATTATCCATAGATAGCTTTATTCCAGAGACACATCTAAATTCAATATGCATATAGGGATACAATTTCATGGAAACCACTCACACTATCCATTTAAAAAATTCGTAGACATTTTCATGTACCTTTACTCATCCATAAAATTATCCCTAGACATGCCCTTTGGGATCCCATAAAGGTTTTCTCATCGTCGTTTTTGAAGTATAACTAGACGTATATTTTGATACCAACTATAAAGACCCTGGATTATTATTATATATATATATATATTATATTATATTTTTAATGGATATAAATTAATTACAGACATGTCTGGGGACAATAATATTTAGTGCCTTTGGAAACCTATACTGAACATTAATTTTTATTAAACAGAGGAAAATAAACAAGACAACCAAACCACAAGACCCTTAAGGGGGGAGAAAGTGGTGGAGACCTAGGGAGTCTCCTTGAATGATAACATTACATTTAATAAGGATAGAAACCATATTATGATAAACAATAAAGTATTCCTCCTAAATTCCCCTACGAGTGAGAGAGTTAGCTGAAAAGTTCAAATCCCGCCAACTATGATGAAGAAGCTTCCCTTCCTTGATCTTAATTGTTCATATGAGAATCATGTAGAACAACTCCCAAGGAACCACATGGAGACCCTAGATAGCTCTCACCAAGACCTCCAAATCTATTTTGACTTCAGGAATTGGATGCCCGCATCCCCTACAGACCAAAATCTCGGGTAGGAGATGCCACACCTCTACACCCAAGGAGCTTACTGGACTATAATAGGCACTGAACCCCAATTGAACCAACCTTCATGAACTCCTAAGAACCTCTACACCCCTCATCTCCCCATTCATGAAGGAGCCATCCACATTCATCTTCAGGACATCGAGAGGAGGTTCCCATCTGATCCAAAGTCCTCTCGCTCTGTCAAACATGTGGGGTTTGTTAAGAAGATTACAACTGTAGAGGGCCCTCAGAACCCTTTCAATAATAAAGCCAACTCAGAAAATATTGATCTTAATCTCACCTGGGGGAAAAGAATGGGAAACTGGAGTTGAGATGGACTTGGTTTCGGGCCTCCCAATTGGTCTAGCAGATGTACACCAGAATAACAATCCATACTTTTTTCTCCAAAACTCTGGACTCCAAACCACCAAAACAGGAAGAGAGGAAACCATATAAGGAGAATTGGTAAAACTATAGGTATGGATGAGGTGATAAGAAAGACCAAATTTAGTTCCCCCAGTTACTCTAAAACAACAAGGAGTCAACTCCTCATACAAATTCATGTTATAGAAGTAGCGAGATGTAAGGGGGATACCCTTCCTTTGAATGTTTTCATCAGTTGGAAGGGCCTTATTCTGAATATTCCATACTAGGAAGCTCATTTTCATAGGAATATCATTACATTAAACTTTTTTTGACCACTAATCTGGCTCATTATATGCATGAAGTAACCTCCTGTAATCCTGTGGAGAAAATCTTCATGAGTTGGAACTAGAAAAAGAACATCTATCTGATTCTTTTCTCATAATTATACCTTAAAACACCTTCATCTAATCATTAGTGAGGGTATAATTAATGAGATCAAAATTCCTAGTTGCCTCTCTAAAAAAGATATCTGAAAATGGTAATCTGGGTAGGCTAGCCTATAGCATCCTGCCTTTTTATCACATAAACTTTCATTACATTTTACAAAACTGAGGATCTTTAAGGTTTAGTGTCTTGGAAACTAGGAACTTAAAACATGAAAACATAAAACATTCTTCTTAAACACTTGAAAGGCTTCTCCTCATGCTCACCCTAGGCTCATTACTGCATCTCATAACCTAGGGACATACATCAAAAGAAAGGGTGAGCAGAAGGCCCAGCAAGGGAAACAAGTGAAACATTTTACATATGAACTTGAGATACATCAATAAAGTCATGAAAAGAACTTTAAGGCATGAAAATGAAATCATGAGGCATATCATAATAAAAATAAAACTTTTTCATAACTTGAAGATGTGGCTACATCATTTAACATTGATAATCATGAACATATCACCAAGGTCCATCCCCAAGGTGTCATTTGAAAATTACCAAGGTTATTCACCAAGGTATCGTGAAAATTGTAATCTCTAGTGGTTACATCATTACCCAATGAATTGGAGCGCTATCAGGGCACACCCTTAAATTTTCCTTTATTATAATGTGAGCCACATATATCATCATCAAACATTTCATAAATAACCCATATAGCATAAAATAAATGGGTTTCATTTCATAATCATAACGTTTTAAAAACTGCTTTAAAGACATGATCTTTACATCACTTTAAAACCCACAGAAAAGGAAGGTGGGTCTCATGTATGTAAATCCCAGAATTTAAAATAGAAAATTTTGGTATATATGTGAATACCCATTTAGAAGAAAGATCTTTGAGTATTCACTTAATAATATAAAAGAACTTTAGAAAAAGAGAGAGACATTTTGAGACAGAAATTCTGCAGCATAACGGCTATGTTACGAGGTTTTAGAAGACATTAAAAAGAGAGGTAAAATGGGTCAAACATTCATAAATGACCCATAAAATAGTAGATGGACAGAATAAGATGGATAAATGATCATGGTAATGAAATTTCAAGGACATTCCATTTGAAATGAAAAACATGGAAGGAAGACAAAAATTAGATTTCTCTTATGAAAGTTCGGCTGCCTAACCGCATTACTTAAACTTCAACAAAAATGATTTGAAAAGATCAAATAGGGTATCTCATCATGTGAAAATAATAGTTCAGTATGATAGATATAGAGATAATTCCCCAACATAACAAAAAGGAACTTGAACGAATTTACATGAAAGTAGAACTTCAAAACGAGAAGGGTGAAGAACCACTTAAAAATTCGGCAGCCTAACGGCGCCACTTAAAACTTCAAAATACTGATTTGAAGAGATAAAATGGGGTCTCTCATCATATGAACATAAGAGTCCATTATGATAGATATATATATCATACCCCAACATACAAAAAGGAACTTGAAAGAATTGACATGAAAGTAGAACTTCAAAATGAGAAGGGTGAAGAACCACTTAAAAATTCGGCAGCCTAACAACGCCACTTAAAACTTCAAAATACTGAATTGAAGAGATCAAATGGGGTCTCTCATAATATGATCATAAAAGATCAGTATGATAAATTTAGAGATCATACCCCAACATAATAAAAAGTAACTTGAAATACTTTACATGAAAATAGATCTTGAAAAATGAGAAGGGAGAAAGAATCTGTTACAAAAATTTCGGCAGCCTAACGGCGCCACTTAAAACATCATAAAACGAAATAATGAGAGTAATAGGGGATCTCTCATTATATGTACATGAAAAGGGAAGTAAGAGGAGTATAAAAGAACATCGTCCAACATAAGAACATGGAGCATAAAAGGAATGACATAAAAGAGATTACTTGAAATGAAAGAGAGAGGTCGGATCCCTTACCTTAAAACGTAACTCTTAAAACTCAAAGGTTGGGACCTTGAGGGCTTGGGGGCACCTTGGGAGGACTCCTTGGGAGGTAAGGAGACCAGAACTTCGTTTAGGATGGTTTTTGAGTAAAAAATATGAGAGGAGGGCTTGGTATTTATAGGGAAAGTGAGGGGACAAGGCATTAATGGCCAAGGGACACCTCAAAAGTGATTTTCTCAAAAGCATGGGCCCTCCCATGGTACTTCCCATAAAGTTAGGCCACATGGGGACCCCCACACAATAATTCATCCTCTTTAGTCGAACATCCTTTAAAATATCTCATGACATCATCATGACACAGTTATGATGTCATTAAACATACCGAAACCCTAAAACTGTATTTTTACTATTCACTGAAAATTCAACTTCCTCAGAAAAATCCCAAAATTTCACCTTAACCAAATATCAATGCTCTGATTTCAAAAATGAACTCCATTTTATAAAAATAATTTTCTAAATATTTTTAATTTATTTTTTAAATAAATACACTATTCACCGAAAATTCGTTATTTTTAGAAAAAACCCCAAAAATTACCTTAACATAATATCGATGCTCTGAGTTCAAAAATGAAATCCATTTTATAAAAATAATTTTCTAAATATTTTTAATTTAAATTTTAATTAAAAAACAGTATTCACGCGAAAAAACTAATACTTGAATAATAATTTATGAAACCGTTTTTTAACCATTTTATTGAATCACATTACTTAAATCAAGGTGCCTATATTATATTAATACTTTCTTTAAGTGAGATTACTAATCCATTTGGTCACATTAATAATCCTAAGCATAAAATCACTATTCATGATTTACTATTCATCAAAAATTAAGTTGATCTTATTAGACTCTAATTTCCGTACTGAACATATTTTTAGAAGACCATTTTTTGAAAATCATTACACATTTTTATTTATTTAATGTTTACATAAACATTTTTAAAATATCCTTTCTCTAAAATTCATCAAAAATATGCATACTATATTTATCTAGTCATTTGAAAATTCATAAACTTCATCATAAGAAGAAATTCCAATTTTTATTTAAAACAAAGGATTACACAAGGCAGTTATGGTCTCCTTACATAGCCCCTTACCACACCAGCATAGGACTTAAGTGTAAGGTGTGCTAAGGTTAGAGAATATGAGGGATGCTCGACCAACATCGCACGAGTAGTAATTTCTATCAGTTTGAACTTCTCGCGAAGGCGATCCCGTTCTAGCTTCACACGATGAAGTTCAGCTTGGGTTTGGTCCAGAGCAAAGCCCAGTGGTGCTACCTCCTTCCCAAGTTCTGTTAGATGGGCTTTGATCGGTCCAAGACTACTAGGTGAGGCCATCGAATCTTCTTTCTATATTAATTAACCAAGATTACTTGTATTTAGAGACAATAATCAAAACGTTTAGTTTCCAGCGGTCATATTGACCAATGGTCATATAATAGTCAAAAACCAATGGTATCATTTTAATTATACTCATGTTATCAAATGAAACATTTTTGTTGAGTATAAAAATAAAATAAAAATAACACATAAAATTAGGAAACAAGATTTATTCAAAATTTCGGGTCTTTACAATCTTCCCCCCTTAAGAAATTGCATCCTCGCAATTTTTAAAAATTAGGTTTTGAAATTTCATTGAAAGTCCCACATCAGAAAAGGATTCAGTAAAACTATTACTTTAAAAGAAAGAAAGTGAAGTATGAAGGTCACCTGAGTTAGCCCACACTGGGATTCCATGTCGGAAAACATGGACATGGAGGAAAAACAAAGGGTCAAGTTCTAAGGGAGAGTGATAGAGAACATGATTAGGAGAAAGTTAACCATAAGAAAATTCCAAACTTATGATGTGTGTAAACGGTCATTGATTACCTAGTAGGAAATTTAAACCAACAACGTTTTTGTTTTACGTTCCTTTTCATAATTTTGAGGAATTCATTTACTACATAGAACAAAAACATAAGAAAATATACCTACCTTCATGTAGAGTTTCATCCTTTAATAAGTTTCTACCAAAACTAATCTTTTATCCCAATGATTAGAATTCAAAACTACTTGGTCTCATCAAAACACAAGAATCATCTTTTAGGGAATCACATAATCCACAAAAGATTAACTATCTATTTCTTCTATCTTTAAACATTATCCCAAAACAGAAAGGGTAAGGTAAAACAACTCTTCAAAAAGAAAGAATCCCATAGGAAGGGAAACTATTTTTAAATCTTCAAAGTTCCATGGTACTACCCAAAGTTCATCATAGACCATCCCATAAATAACGGTCCTTAAAATTCCTCAAAATAAACCAAACTAAGATTGAAACCCAAATACAAGAGGGATTTGATAACATAGTCTTCCAAAATAAACTTCATTGTTCATCTCCAAACAACATCAACCACACCTAACATCTTATAAAAAATGTAGCTAACCTAAACATATTTTACCCAAGATAGGTTAATCATTCCCATAAGTAACCTAAATTACTATAAGTCCACCTTAAGTTCATTGATTCTTCAAAATATAAGTTAACCTTACTCCTCAATGAAAATACCATAGTAATCTATTTACCTCGACCATATAGGGTCCTCAAAATAGTGAACGTCTTCCAAAATAATAATCATCTTTTAATCCCCTAATCATCTATGTCGCATCAATATGGCAATTGTAGCATTTCCTATCACATTGGTTTTTGGGACATGTTCTTCCATTTCCCGCCATTAACTAAGAAAAGAAACTATAAATAGGGGCTTAAATACTTAGCCAATAATCATGAAAAGAAACTTAAAGCATATAAGGATAACTTGTAGTTGAAAAATATACTCTAACTTGTGATCCCCTAGGTTCCCATCTAGGTTATCCATGATCATACATTCTTATGTGAACCTTTATTTTATTTTATCTTTATTCCTTTAACAATGGTTCATACTAAGCTTATGAATTTACCAAAGCATATCCCCCGGGAGTGTCGTAACCAAGAGTGTAGCAAGACCCGTTGCTGTGTACCAGTTCCCATTCGAGTCTAGCTCAAAGCGGTGTTTTCAGGTTTTACCCCTATGTACATCTGTGCCAGAGCCACCTCTACCTGCCCGTATCCAGACAAGGGTGTATTTGTTTGGAAACCCCTTACTCAATACTCACCAAAATACGAGGAAGATTTCCTATATTTAAACTTTTCTATAGGGTTCTTCCTAGAGTTTTCATATCCTAATTTCCACAAATAACTAAACCATCCTTTGATACCAACTATAGCATCCAGACTTTTTATCACATAAACTTTCATTACATTTTACAAAACTGAGGATCTTTAAGGTTTAGTGTCTTGGAAACTGGGAACTTAAAACATGAAAACATAAAACATTATTCTTAAACACTTGAAAGGCATCTCCTCATGCTCACCCTAGGCTCATTACTGCATCTCATAACCTGGGGACATACATCAAAAGAAAGGGTGAGCAGAAGGCCCAGTAAAGGAAACAAGTGAAACATTTTACATATAAACTTGAGATACATCAATAAAATCATGAAAAGAACTTTAAGGCATGAAAATGAAATCATGAGGCATATCATAATAAAAATAAAACTTTTTCATAACTTGAAGATGTGGCTACATCATTTAACATAGACAATCATGAACATATCACCAAGGTCCATCCCCAAGGTGTCATTTGAAAATTACCAAGGTTATTCACCAAGGTATCGTGAAAATTGTAATCTCTAGTGGTTACATCATTACCCAATGCATTGGAGCGCTATCAGGGCGCACCCTTAAATTTGACTTTATTATCATGTGAGCCACATATATCATCATCAAACATTTCATAAATAACCCATATATCATAAAATAAATGGGTTTCATTTCATAATCATAATGTTTTAAAAACTGCTTTAAAGACATTATCTTTACATCACTTTAAAACCCACAGAAAAGGAAGGTGGGTATCATGTATGTAAATCCCAGAATTTAAAATAGAACATTTTGGTATATATGTGAATACACCTTTATAAGAAAGAGCTTTGAGTATTCACTTAATAATATAAAATAACTTTAGAAAAAGAGAGAGACATTTTGAGACAGAAATTCTGCAGCATAACGGCTATGTTACGAGGTTTTAGAAGACATTAAAAAGAGAGGTAAAATGGGTCAAACATTCATAAATGACCCATAAAATAGTTAATGGACAGAATAAGAAGGATAAATGATCATGGTAATGAAATTTCAAGGACATTCCATTTGAAATGAAAAACATGGAAGGAAGACAAAAATTAGATTTCTCTTATGAAAGTTCGGCAGCCTAACAGCGTTACTTAAACTTCAACAAAAATGATTTGAAAAGATCAAATAGGGTCTCTCATCATGTGAAAATAAGTGTTCAGTATGATAGATATAGAGATAATGCCCCAACATAACAAAAATGAACTTGAAATAATTGACATGAAAGTAGAACTTCAAAACGAGAAGGGTAAAGAACCACTTAAAAATTCGGTAGCCTAACGGCGCCACTTAAAACATCAAAATACTGATTTGAAGAGATCAAATGGGTTCTCTCATCATAAGAACATAAGAGTCCAGTATGATAGATATAGAGATAATACCCCAACATAACAAAAAGGAACTTGAAAGAATTGACATGAAAGTAGAACTTCAAAACGAGAAGGGTGAAGAACCACTTAAAAATTCGGCAGCCTAATGGCGCCACTTAAAACATCAAAATACTGAATTGAAGAGATCAAATGGGGTCTCTCATCATATGATCATAAAAGATCAGTATGATAAATTTAGAGATCATACCCCAACATAAAAAAAAGTAACTTGAAATACTTTACATGAAAATAGATCTTGAAAAATGAGAAGGGAGAAAGAATCCGTTACAAAAATTTCGGCAGCCTAACGGCGCCACTTAAAACTTCATAAAACGAAATAATGAGAGTAAGAGGGGATTTCTCATTATATGTAAATGAAAAGGGCAGTAAGAGGAGTATAAAAGAACATTCTCCAATATAATAACATGGAGAATAAAAGGAATGGCATAAAAGAGATTACTTGAAATGAAAGAGAGAGGTCGGATCCCTTACCTTAAAACGTAACTCTTAAAACTCAATGGTTGGGACCTTGAGGGCTTGGGGGCACCTTGGGAGGACTCATTGGGAGGTAAGGAGACCAGAACATCGTTGAGGATGGTTTTGGAGTCGAAAAGATGAGAAGAGGGCTTGGTATTTATAGGGAAAGTGAGGGGACAAGGCATTAATGGCCAAGAGACACCTCAAAAGTGGTTTTCTCAAAAGCATGGGCCCTCCCATGGTACTTCCCATAAAGTTAGGCCACATGGGGACCCCCACACAATAATTCATCCTCTTTTGTCGAACATCCTTTAAAATATCTCATGGCAGCATCATGACACAGTTATGATGTCATTAAACATACCGAAACCCTAAAACTGTATTTTTACTATTCACTGAAAATTCAACTTTCTTAGAAAAATCCCAAAATTTCACCTTAACCAAAAATCAATGCTCTGATTTCAAAAATGAACTCCATTTTATAAAAATAATTTTCTAAATATTTTTAATTTATTTTTTAAATAAATACACTATTCATCGAAAATTCATTATTTTTAGAAAAAACCCGAAAAATTACCTTAACATAACATCGATGCTCTGAGTTCAAAAATGAAATCCATTTTATAAAAATAATTTTCTAAATATTTTTATTTTAAATTTTAATTAAAAAACACTATTCACCCGAAAAAACTAATACTTGAATAATAATTTATGAAACCATTTTTTAACCATTTTATTGAATCACATTACTTAAATCAAGGTGCCTATATTATATTAATACTTTCTTTAAGTGAGATTACTAATCCATTTGGTCACATTAGTAATCCTAAGCATAAAATCACTATTCATGATTTACTATTCATCAAAATTTATGTTGATCTTATTAGACTCTAAATTCCGTACTGAACATATTTGTAGAAGACCATTTTTTGAAAATCATTACACATTTTTATTTATTTAAGGTTTACATAAACATTTTTAAAATATCCTTTCTCTAAAATTCATCAAAAATATGCATACTATATTTATCTGGTCATTTGAAAATTCATAAACTTCATCATAAGAAGAAATTCCAATTTTTATTTAAAACAAAGGATTACACAAGGCAGTTATGGTCTCCTTACATATCCCCTTATCACACCAGCATAGGACCTAAGTGTAAGGTGTTCTAAGGTTAGAGAATCTGAGGGAGGCTCGATCAACATCGCACGAGTAGTAATTTCTATCAGTTTGAACTTCTCGTGAAGGCGATCCCGTTCTAGCTTCACACGATGAAGTTCAGCTTGGGTTTGGTCCAGAGCAAAGCCCAGTGGTGCTACCTCCTTCCCAAGTTCTGTTAGATGGGCTTTGATCGGTCCAAGACTACTGGGTGAGGCCATCAAATCTTCTTTCTATATTAATTAACCAAGATTACTTGTATTTAGAGACAATAATCAAAACGTTTAGTTTTCAGCGGTCATATTGACCAATGGTCATATAGCAGTCAAAAACCAATGGTATCATTTTAATTATACTCATGTTATCAAATGAAACATTTTTGTTGAGTATAAAAATAAAATAAAAATAACACATAAAATTAGGAAACAAGATTTATTCAAAATTTCGGGTCGTTACATAGCCTATATGTGTCCTAGTTTGCAGTCTAGAAGTTGAAGTCGCTGCCCCCAATAATCTACCGGTTTGCATCACACATGATATCTAGATGATGGAACATGCAACACACTAGGATAGAAGGTTTACAACCTAGATTGGTAGTTATCTCCCAAGGATCACCATATTGTGCCCTGAAAACTCTTCCCATAGAGATTCCCCAACAAGAATATCCCACACCAACCAGCCTTGCATGCCCTGCATGACTTTGTTGAGATCTCAGAGCCCTACCCCTGTCAACAATAGGTTTGGCTAAATAGGACCAGGAGTCCCAGTGAGTGCGAATGGTTTGGTTTTAATCCCATAGAAACTTTGTAAGGATTCTCTCCATTCTTCCCACGACCACCTTGGGGGGGGGTTGATAATCAATAAAACTTGCAACGATATTGATGAAAGGTCACTGTTAATCAAAGTTACCCACCTTTTGAAACATATAAAATAAAAATACTTGTACAGAAGTAGACTATATTATATCTCATTGTGTCCTTTATAACTATAAAACTTTTTAGCCATGAAATTTATGATACATTTCTTCCTATCCCAAGGAATTAAAAATAATAATGGGTGAGATCAGATGCTTAGTAATGGAAAAAAAGATATACTTGATCATAACATGATAATGAGGGTATGAGATCCTGAGCCTAATATTTTGAAACCATTATCTGCATATCAAATATCATAATGTTATGTCTTATCAAAATGATTAGAATTTCATAAGGTATGATTCATAAGGTAATCAAAGAATATTACCATGAGATAATAACATATGAATTACACATTGAATTTGTGTCTTAAAAATCATTATAAAAAATCATTTTCATTTTACCTAGGTCTCACTGCCAAGGCTATCACGGTAGAATGGATTCAATCATGAAACCATCATAGTAGTAAAGACTCATTCCCAAGGAAATCATAGAGATTTTTTTACTGAATAGAGTTGATTATCCATTCTTGTTCTATCTATTTTGTGTGATATAAATCATTACTCAATGCATTTTAGGGAGATTTAAGTCCCACACTTCTCATAAAGAAAATCATATATATTTTTTCTGCAAGAACATAAAACATTAATCATATGATAACCCATGGAATGAAACTGGATTCATGAATGTTTCATCATGTCATAAACTATATAAAAGAGACATGATTCATAATTATTTCACAATTTAATAAAATCACAACCCTTTAAAATAAGTGAATTTTATAAGAATTTCATCATGTTATAACCCATAAAAGATAAAATGGTTTCATAAACATCATTACAAAATAAACATTAACCATTCATAGAAAGAATAATGATGGTATCTTTTAATCACATCCTAGTAAGTTTTAAGAAACATCAACAAATGTCATCATAGGTTGAATATTTTTTATTGTTGAGAAAATTTTCTTGGCTAAAATATTCCTTCCAATAAAAATCAATTTTAAAATGTAATTTTTTGAATATATTTATTTTTCAAATAATATTCAAAACATATAAACTTATATTATAAAAAACCATTATTCATGAAGATGGGAATATTATCTCAAAACGTACATGTTATCACTAATATTCGTTTCACATTTTTGGTAAATGTCAAACCCGAATTGTTTGGAAAATGAAATGAATATTCTTTAATTTTTAAAAATAATTTAAACATTTGTGAAAATTACATATAAAAATAAAAGGAGTGTGATAATAATGTTTTTATTTTTTAGAAGACATGGTATTGGGAAAATACAGATTTCAGATAAGGGGAGAAATAAATTTATAATTTCATAAAAAACATTTCTCAAATAATTTACATACCCAATAGTAAAGAAATGATACTATTACATGAAGATAAAATTAATTACTAGAGTATAACAAAATTCACTAGTTTGTTGAGTGAATGATTGTAATATATAATCATTGGAAACATAATAATAAATCTTCTTAATAAACATTGTGATTTTAGCAGAATATATTTACCACTTTCGTAACTTTAAATTGTAATCCCCAATAAGTAATAACATAAAATTAAACATAAAATATCATGAGGGTAAATTAATTCATCACATTACATGCCAAAGTTGATATATATAAACCTTGTGGATGAATAAAGTTTTGTAACATAACATATGTCTAGAATAAGGCCAATTGAGAAAAAAATCCATTACCTTAAGACTTAACTACCACCATAATAATTCAAAACTCTTGTATAATAAATATAAGTTCATTAAAAATATATGAATAAAAAATATTAAAATATATCAAACAGTATATTATTTTCTTATGATTTTTATTACCCATAAATTTATAATTCCTTGTTAATTTCATATTTTAGGTTATAACTACTTTTTTTCATATATGATTTGATTTGTTATTTTTTTCTCATACTTTGATCATGGTTACATCACCTCCATAATCATAAAAATTATTTAAATGTCATATAATATCATATATAATAGGTATTTATAGTCATCCAAACAATTTAGTGATAGAAAATGAAATACATCGTTCATGGAGAAGAAAAGCCATAGGTACACATGAACAGAATTACCATTTTATATTCAGATTTAATGAATGAAAATTTTATTATATATTATCATTAAAATATGTTTTTTTTCATATTTATTACATATTTTTATTAATCCCATCCTCATTACATTCCTTTAAAAGCATTAACGAATTGCATTGCTTCGTAGGGCGGTAGTCCGCTGTACACATGAACATTGTTATCATTTTCCCTCAAAATAGAGTGTATAATGGTATGTGTGATATAATAATTATCTATGTTTAAAAATATAATATCTAACATATATAAACATTTAATTCATCATTGAAACCATCTTGGATAGGTGGTAATGGAAAAAATAAATGATATCAGGTCATGAGGTGATAGTCCTCTGTACACAGAAATAATTATTTTATAACCCATTTGATGGAAGTAGAGATGAATTTAGTTCATTATCTTAACATAAAAACATCTTAGTATTTAAAAGATATATTTTTCATTATATAAAAATGATATAAAATTAATTTAATGAGTTAGAATAAGAAATAAAATGAAAATGCTCGTTGATGAACATTACCTAATGTTTAAGTAAACCCCTTAGGTTTTAACCAAAATCTTTCATAGGTAGTCTTTATATCCAAAATAAGGCTTATGGGATCAGATTACTGATTTTGGGAAGTTATTGTTGTTGGTATGTTCAAAAAACGGGTTAATGTGTGAATAATATGGGATATGAGGTGTCCATTTAAAGGTGAGGTGACTTTAACACTTTTATTTTTAAGAAAAGTAAGAATTATACCCATGTTTATTTCATTTATCGATGAAACAATAATGTTATATTCTATAAAACAAATAGATAAGGTCTACGTTTGTCCATAAAATTGGATTTGGACAAGTTTTGTGTTATTTTTAACCCTTATCCTTTTAGTCTAACCCCCAGTAAACCGATGTTTACCTTAACAATGGTAAAATGGTTTTACTATTTTTACACTTAATTTTGATAAAATTTTTTTTTACCTTATTACATAATATAAATTTTTATGATTCCAAATATTTAATCTCTTTTTCAAAATGTTATTCAAATACGTGTAACATTTTAAATAAAAATTAATCCCATTGATGGGATGACAAAACTGGGTTTTTAAAGAGAAAATATTTAAAAGGTTATAATAATTTTATATCAAAATTAAATAAGAGATTGATTATAATGACCTAAATTGGATTATTTGATTTAACATTAGAAAAATGTTACTTTAAAAAAATATAAGAAAATTTAAAATTATAAATAAATTAATCAAAAAGGCATTTTTCAATTAAAATGCAATATTTTTCACTATTCATTAAAAAAATTATCTTTCCATACAAATCTCAAAACATCACCATAAGATAATGTTCAGACATTTATTTAAAAAATAATGATTATTTTATACTATTAATTTCTTAAAATATTGAGAAATTAATTTTTTTAATGTTCATAAAATGTAATAAAAATCGTTTTTGTGAAATTCAATTTATCAAAACATATAAAGACTATCAAAAATAAAATATTTTTTATGAATTTGTTTCCTTTATATAAAATAAATATAATTAATATTTTAATGTAGTTAAAATTATTCATAATTCTTTGTTTAAAAGATGGGATATAATGATCACATTTTATGAAATATATTAATAAAATATCATTGTTTTGCTAAAACATTCTGTCATGTGTAATGAAATATAACCTAGTGTTGTGTGTAGTACACGATTAACAAGGTATTTGGTATAATGAAATAATAACTTTCTTTTGTTTGTAACATAAGATATCAATGAAATATAATTTTTTTGAAAAAAATAATTCATAAGAACTCATGGTGTTATAGCTTCTCAATCTTCTACCATCCTTGGAATCTTAACAATATTCCTAATACTACATGTAAAAAGGATCTAACAAAGTCATCAATTATGATAATTGATAAGGATAAAATATTCATATATATGAAATTTTTGGGAAATGGAATCACAACAGATGAAACATAATCATTCATTTCTTACATAAATGCTCAATAATCGCACCTAGGGAAGTTAAAGGATGATCTAAGAGACAATGTTGAAAATTAGGAGTTAATTCCAATGATTTGAAAATTGATGAATACAGAGTTATATTATTTGGTTCATGAATATATTCATCATTAAATCATATGATAAATAAGTATCTTTTCAATAATTCACATTGATTAAACTTCCCCATACACCAGGGGAGTATAGAGATTTATTAAGATCTCTAATAGAAATATTGGTGGGACACTATCAAGAAAGGGATCATGAAATATACCCAAATGTTTTTTTATATTTTGGAAAGTTAAGGATGAAAGGAAATAATCTATGAATATTATGAATCAATTACCCTTACCTATATCTAAATTAGAAGACATGACCAAAAACTTGGTCACTGGTCAACCCAATACATCAATAAGAAATAATGACATGTGGTTTATGGAAGATTTTATTATATTGGAATCTTAATTAATTGAAATTACTGAAAAATTATCACTCAATTAAAATTTAATGATATATATCAAAGAGGTAGTGAGTATTCATGGAACACTATGAAATTTCCCTCCACATTTGGGATTATCTTCCAACATGATATAAATATTGAGATAAACATCAAAACGACATGTCACCCCCAAATGGATGGCCATTCTGAATAAAAAATTTATAAACTAGAAAAAATGGTTGGATCATGTTAAATGTATTTCAAAGTAGTATATGATTAACATATTCCTTTATATTATTTCTCATACCATAATAGATTCCACTCATGCATCAAATGGATACTTATGAAGTATCTTATGTGAAGATATGTAGAAAACCATTGTATTGGGTTTATGTTTGTGAAAAAAAGATTCTAAGACCAAATGTGGTTAAAGCAGTGGTAGATAAGGTAAAAACCATTCAATATCACATCCAAACTCCTTAGAGTCCAAAAATATCTATGCAGATAATAGTTGTTGAGACCTATTGGTTAGGGTTTGGGGTGGAGTGTTTCCAAATATATATCCGTAGGAAAGATTCATGAGATTTGGGAATATGGGAATACTAAAACCCAGGTACATAAACCTATTTTTGAATCTTGATCTCATCAGAGTTGTGGATTATTTAATGGAACTCCCAAAAGAACTTTTTTAAATACATTATATATTACATGTATCCATTGTGAGTAATACATAAAATATCCATTAGATGTACATAATTCAGAGGTGGTACAACTGAAAACGATCTCTCTTAAATGGAGTCGTTGGTGAAGATCTTGGACCATAGATATAATTTATTACACAATAGGATGACTCGCCTTGTGAAATTACTATGGTAGAACCACAAATATGAAGAGGAAATATGGGAACCAGTGGATGAAATAAAAAATAAGTACAACAAATTACTTTCACTATAATATATTATATAAATTTGGTGGGATAAATTTGTTAAGATGGGATGAAAGTAACACACTATTTGTTTGTTAATGTAAATATATGTTGAAAAGGGAATGCGATACACAATACTATGTTTTAATGATCCAAAATATACTATTAATATAATTATTTAAACATTTATGTTATAATAAAGAAATTTAATTTGGTAGAATAAATAGTAAGAACCATGATTTTAAAATTATGTATTAGGGATAAAGAATATATATTTTCAAACATGTACTTGATTTTTTGTAAAGTATTTAAAGGTTTCAAAATCAATTTCTCCTACAAATAATATTTTTTTAAAATAGTAAAAATATTTTTAGAAAACTATAGAATATTTATTTTAAAAAATTAACTTATTTTTGGAAATAAATACATCAAATTATATTAGGTTTAATTGTTATGAGTTTTTTTAAAATATTAATTTTATAATTAATTTTGAAAAAAACTAGTAATTTTTTAAAAATATGTTTTTGTTTAAAATATCATCAAAGATATATATTTTAGAAAATAGGTTAAATGTAAAATTACTTTAATTTTGTTGTGATTAATCCAATTTAGGTCAGTGAAATCAATTTGATGTTCAATATTTATATATAAAAATTTCATAGATTTGGAATATTTTTCTTTGGATAACCATTTTTGATCATCTTTGTGATTTTAATTTTAATTTAAAAATTTCCACTTATTATAATATAATTTATAAATATTTATTCTATATTTCTAACAATAATAATTAATATTGCATAATATTTCAATTTTAATATTTGGTAATAACGAATAAGTAAAAAAGTAAAAAATAATTACCATGGTTATGGTTGAAATGGGTTTACCAGAGGTTAAACTAAAATGATAAGTGTTAAAATAATTTGAATACTTATCCAAATACCCTTTTCATGAACCATTTAAACCTTATATCATCTTTAATTTTGTTATGTGAAAAAGTTTTAGCATTTTGTCTTGCTTAAAATGTTGGTATAATGTTTTATTTTCATAAATTTCATGTGTATCCTCTCCACCACTTATATAAGAAAAACAATTATCCTCTACATTTTACAATTAAAAAGGATCTTGGTTTATCCACTCAAAAACTGAATAATTTCATTAATTCCCTCCCAAAATCATAGAAGACATGGTTTGATCATAAATACAATATATAAAGGCTTTAGGTATAATCCTAAAGACGTGGTTTAAAGAAGAGGTAGCATTCTTCACTGAGGATCTTTGTTTTATTTATTCCTACAAATCATTGATATATTAATAAATCATGATGATATAAAACATAATTATCTCCCATGTACTAAAAAGTTATTTTTTAATGAAATAACATAACATAATATCCATTTCTATCAAAAGGGAATTAAACCATCATTCATGTGCACGACCGACTACCTCCTCTGGAATGGTGTATTAATTTTCCATCATCACCTATCATATATATTCATGATGATGTATTTAATGTTTTATATGATATCAATGGAATATCAATCATTCCTAAAAAGTAATATATTGTATACTATCTTACCTTACCATCCATGTAAGAATGATATCATCATTTGTGTGTATGGAGGACTACCTCACGCAAAGTGATGTGATTCATTTATTTTTAATTAATTACATGGATGTTATGTGAATATATATTTAATGAGGTAATTCTATATATATGTTAAAATTATTATTATTCAATGATAAAATAAAACTTAACTACTTTCCATTATGATCATTGAAAAATGGAAATGTTACACGTGCATATGTATGACCTTCCATCTCCATCATTATAGCATAGTTCATTTTTTATAACATTGACTAATGGTTATTTTTAAAAGTATAATTTAAATATATAAATTGTAATTTTTCCATGATTATTATTATTTAGATGATAAAATATTAACCTCTTTTACCTTATCCATATTTACAAGGAGATTTTGGATATATGAGCCGAACATCGTGAAAACATTTGACTTGATCCTAAATGTTTAAGTGATTTAACATAAATTGATAATGAGTAATATAAAATTAATATTAAAACATGAAAAATGATCTTAATAAATTAAATAATTATTATACATTTATTATCTAGGATGATAAAGAATTCACCTAAAGAATCCAACTCTATTTAAGGGATCTCTCTAAACCACCCTTTTCATCCGGTTATGACCAATCAATCTCAAAATCACACTATATGATAATTTAAAGATATTTAATTATTATGTGTTATCTATATATTTTTCTCATATATATACCTATCTTATTCTATATTTATTTTATAGGGGTAATATATATCTTATGTTCTTTTCTAAAATGCGTTAATTATGGAATTTCCTTTGATTATGATACAATGAAATATTATGCAACTCATTTTCATTCTATTTATAGTTCATATGTAATGATCTATTACTAAATTAATATATGTGGAACTTATTGATAAATAAAATTTTATTATGGGTTCACCCATATGGTGATCCAATGAATATGGTAATTGATTTGTCTCATGATAAGTCATGTATGAGATTAAGGAGTAAACCTAATCCATTATAGATTTTTTTCAACCTTGTGATATTATCAAGGTGGTTATCATTTAATAATATTTATACCATGTTTTACATTATAAAATCATTTCCTATGTTATCAAGAGCTTATAATACCATGTTCCTTAGGTTATGATTTCATGTGATAACTCATGAGGCTTCACTTTTATGATATCATGATATAAGTTTACCTAAAAAGTCATATTTCTTTATAATGTTTATTCTTTTACTGACCTTTTTAGCTGACCCCTTATTTTATTTACGCCCCAAGTTACCATATGTAGTTTATGAGCTCAAAAGGATTTAAGATATCATTATGGATAATGAAATTAGGATGTCATGTTTTTGTTTCACGTTGATGTAATTTGAGCACAGTCATCCATATACAATAGCCCTCATGATATTTGGGATTTACTTATTTGTTATTAATGTTTATAAATCAATTACTAATATGTGTAAAAGGTTTGGGTTTCTATATTATTATATAGTGAAATTTCTATGGAATATTTTTTCCTTTCAAGAGTTCTAGTATGTAGATATTTTTATGATCTTGTGGCATAAATTTGTATGATTTTCATTATGTGATGGGTGGACCAGTAGCTATATAGATCTCTAATGAATTTGGAAATGAGTAATGTAATATGAGATCAACGGGTACATAGGGGTTTTTCCCAAGCCTAAAAGAGGGTATATGGGTGGTTATTCCGGACCTAAAAGATGGTGATTATGAGTTAATACCAAGCCCTAAGTAGGTACATGGGTGATTAGCCAAATCAAAATAAGGTAAGAATGTCAGGGTGGGAATCCTTGAAAAAATATTATATATTATTATGTGTATGCCAAAAATCAATGCCTTATGATAATGTATGTCTCTCATGGATTATGTTCTTTGATTCCTTTTTGATTCATGTATTATGAACAACCAATATTTATTCCATGACACATGTTTATGATCTATGATATACATGGGTTGATTTTGAAAATTTTTTCTCATGTTCTATTACCCTTATAAACATCTTATATTGATATCTCTTGTTTACCTTTATTAAGAATACGAGATCACCCTTTCTTATGTTTCATTTAATTATGTTATAAAGAAAGGTATTATGTATGATATGACTATTAAGGGTTCTATTTAAGATGATCTATGTGGGAGATGGTGTAATTTACTTATGAAGTTGTTGTTTACAAGTTCATTTTTACAATGATACTAGACATATGAGATTATGGAATGGATTGTTACATTATTTAATGAATATAAATATGTTAAGGAAATGATATCTATGTATGAAATGATTGGGACACTATTGTCAATATTAGAGAGAAGGAAAGAATTTGATCCTTAAGAACTATCACATTTGACCATTTAGATAAGATTGACTCTCCTCCCAGTGTTTTCATGTGGAATAGGTTGCCACTAGGGATGATGGTAGCAGTCCTGACTAGGAGGTGTAGTCTACCATTTATTTCATTGGTTGTAATGAATTATATCCCCTTCGTAATAAATCTATACTATTATAGTTATTATTAGATCAAATTTTAGTTAACCATTGTAAAATAGAATGAGAAAACTTTAGTGAGAACTATAAGGATATGTATAAGTATAGAAAAATATACTAGAATTTATGATAATAATTGAGCAAGTGGTTTTGAATAATTTAAATCAATGCCTAGATAATACAAGCAGATGTGGCTATGAGACAATTGTTCCAAGGAGTAATAAATGTTTTTAATGTGGGTTCTCTATATCCAACATGACTTGTATTTTTTTCCATACAATGTATTAATTGAGTTATAAATTCTGTACTCTATAATTATAATGTTTATATTTCTGCATCCTCTATTTAAATGGTAATGTAAAAAGATTATTTTTCCTACCAAAAGGTTATACCAGTTCTCAAGATATAATGAGATCCTTGAGATATTACATGTAAATATTAAACATATGTCATATGATATAGATACATCATATTGGATGGACAAAATTGATATTTTACTCTCAGGTATTAGGGGGTCATTAGCGTTGAGAGTTATTCGCATGAAATTTTAAAATGATGATCTATGGTAAGTGAGATCATGTGGATTTACCTAATAATAAGAAAAATACATAGGTCAAGTTTTATTGTTTCTTTCTTATATATGAACAATTTTTTTGGTCACCTAAAATGAGGTCATATCAATGTGTTTCATTTTATTACATCATTTAATATATGGAAAACCCTAGACATTAAAGTCAGGGTGAGGAAGCTCCAATTGGGTATGTATTTGTTCTTGAAGAATATGGTGAATGATCAAGATGGAAATTTTTCATTCGATTTGGGGAAGTTATATCTCAAGACAAGTTGATCTTGATGGGAGTACATTCAAATATCTTTGTCCAATGTACTAAATGGTCTTTCTGTCTAGTTAGATTAATGAAGAATAAATTAATAGGGGATGATGATATAATAAGTTCATCTTACTTTATGATATATTTTATGGGAAATATATTATATTACAAAATACATGTTTGTTGGAACAGTTTTCATCAATATGACTTTATCTTTTTAGGGGTCTTGAGGGGTTTCTAGACACAACTTATTGTCTCTAAATAAGATTCACTACTATTGAGATAAGCGCCTAGATGGTCACACAAAATAGAATAATCAAGAGTATACCCTATTATAGTGAATATGAATATTGGACTTGGTGGACCCCACCATGGTGTCTAAGATTTTTCCAAGTATTCGATCACCATGGAATAAAAAAATCATTATTATTATAGTATAGAATAATAGTTTTGAATTTATTTATTCATATAATTCACTATGTATAATGTGAATACATGGATAATATTATATAAAAATGTATTATTTTAATATTGAAGGTTTGTTTAATATTAGTGGGAGTTACAAGTCAAGTTAATGACATGTGTTTTTAATGTAATATGTATTTTTAACATACAATAAAAGCTAAAGATAAAATTAATATATAATTTTAAGAAATAGTTAGTTGATCATAACTAGTTAATAATTTCTTATTTACTTGATGTTAAATATATGGGGGTCGGGGAACCCATTCCTTGTATTTTAACATCCACTATATAAAGTATAGAAGTAGGTCATTCTAAAGGTGAATCATAACTTTATATTAAAATATTATCTCTAATCCTGCATCCTAGAGATATAATTATTCTATCCAAGTGATCGATTGAAGACTACATTTGACCAATGAGAGAGATGGTGTCTAGGCGATCATTGGGATGTCAAATAAATCATCAAATACTCACACTAACAAACATAATTTGATGATCAACATCAACATAAAATATTATAGAATGTGTCAATGATCTAGAGTAGTTCATCTTCCAATCAATCAACAAATAGTCCCCGGAGAGTAGCTATAGTCGAACATACCTCCAAATCAAATGAGATACACTTTTATTTAATTTTGTGTGTTGAAATATTCACGTGGGATCCTCCGACCTGTAATATGGCATAGATCACTAGAGATAATGATGTTTCACAACTCTAGTGATGAAAAAGTTTAAATCCCCAACCTATCAGACTTCACTACATGCTTTAATACCAACAATTGCTATCATGGGGATCACATAAATTTTATGATCTAATAAAAAAACAACCATAAATTTAATTAGAGTGTTTTAATTTGGTCTCAGGTGTATAACTGCATATCGATCCAATTTTAGATGGTTGTGCTGTGGTTATAAAAATTTTGTAATGAGAATCATTTGAGGTTTGAATCTTGATATTAAAATTGAATTATTATTTTTACATATATTATTTTACTATTTTCCAATGTATGATGATTTTTATTGGATATCTTCCATTCATTGATGAGGTTTCAACTAGATATGAGACATCCTAACATTATAAAGAGTGAAATGTTTCATTCCACACATCTAGGAAATTCATTTAAAATTTATTATAATTTTAGCAACCCATAAAAATATGATTTGAATTTACATATAACAAAAAAAGGAAAAAATATGTTGTGTGGGTGGATTGACCTGGGGATAAAAGAAGGATATAAAAAATGATCTATTTGGATGTAACCTATGAAATATAAAAAATGGTATTTTAGGTTCACCCCTTGTCATAGTATTCTTTTACTTGTCATTGAGGGAACTTCCATCCTTCTCAATTCGAAACCATTCACCACCATGAGCTTCTCCATAGTTTTTACCCTAACCATGCCACTACATTTGGTCACTTCCATTCAAATGGGCATTTCCATCATCCTCCTATCTGAGCCATCAATAATCTATTTATAATGTCTCTATTTCCTTTACCGTTATTGAAAAACATTTTTTATTTTCATGAGGTTTCCAATCCACTCACAACTTCCCATTATGTGGATTCTGCTCCTATAATTTTGTGCAACCACTCACTTTAGATCTGGTCATTTCCTACAACTCTGATGTAACAACCCTTGTTAGACCCCTCTATGGATAGTCCTCTCGATGAGATCTGATCAACCTTGTGAGCACCCATTTCCACTTATCACAATTTTCCACCCCGTAGCCTACCATTGACCATTGTATGTCCCCTATCTATATTTATAATGTGATCCCACTGTCTGCCCAGTTGATAACCCCATCACCCTCCCAACTCCAGTGTGCTACCAACCCGATTGGGCTCCCATCAAACTCCCATAGGTCCAATCTGACCTGATCTTCCCTATAATGGGTTTAAGAAAGATTAACCTAACTAGAAATAGTTCAGGTAAGGTCTTCCAGACCCATAACACCTCTACACAGGGACTTCCTAACATGAAAATGGCTTTTGTAGGCTTCACATAACCCATAATTTTTCTTGATGGAATTGTTGAGCTCATGGAAGTTTTAAAAATCCATGAAATTAGTTAGTTTTTTTAAATATATAGTAATAATAATTACACAATTCTAAATATTAATTTAATTTTTTTGAAAAATAATTTTATTTTCATATAAAATTAAATTAACTGAATAATTTAATTTGGGAGCTAAATTAAATTATTTACGAGACCATAAATATATCAATTTTTTTGAATTTTAAAATAATTAAAATAATTAATTTAAATTCCATTGTACATAAATGTATTTCATTTTAAATTCTATTATTCTTTACTTTTACCCGTTGAACATTCATGAGTAGTAACCTACCCATTTAATTATATGGGTCATTTTGTTTTACTAATATCACCTATGTGTGATTCTTGCAATAAATAATTAGTTTTATTGTTGGTATGTGCATCATAATTTTTATTCAATATATATATATGGGTATGTGTTTAAATCATTATTTATAGGTATTTTATGCTTTCTAATCCCCCCTTTCATGCTTTGTAGTATTGATATACTACTAATGATGATACTATATGTCACAGGCCATTCTATTTTGAGGAGAAAACCTAGATGAGATATGGACACGCTAGACCGGGGACAAGCTGCATCATGAGTCAAAAACCAACTCAGGTATGATACCCCTAGGCCACATTTGATCCACTGATTTTTAATGGACTAATAAATTTTAGATGATCAATACGAGTATTGTTATGTTTTCACTTTTATGAATTTTTTCATACTTTATGCATCTGATTGTTTGAAGGAAACACAAAAAATATTAAATAGAAAAAAATCATAATGATGTGATAAATATTTTTATATTAATGTTCATTTATGAGTGTGAAAACATAAAATGAAAATATTAATAGAAATTTATTACATTCTTTATAAAATATTAAAAAAAATTAACAGAAATATTAAGTTACAAATGCCTTCCATCATTTAAATTTGAACAAAACCAAGTGTATGAGGTTAATGTCAGCCATAGATGTGGGTTCCTCATACTACTGTAGAGTTCTTATGAGATTTATGGGTTAACATAAATAGATTTGGAAACCACGATGTATTGATAGCAAGCCTATTTCATCATTAGACACAATCATTGAGAAAATCATATTTAATGATTTTAGAAGATGATATTTCACTCATAAAATCAAGGAACCATGAGTTAATATGGTTGGATAGTGAAATTACTTTCATGAAACTCCCTATTTAGTAGCTAACCATACCCTATAGAATATGTGGATATTTTTTAAGGATCATTTCCATCGGAATACTCAAGTGATAGAGTTTTGAAATTATAGTACATATGGTTACTAGAGTTTGATAAAATAGTGAGAAACAATTAATGATTAAATTAATCCATAATTTATAATCAGTCTTCAAGATTAAATTAAAACTTTTCATGTTTTTATTTTTTAGTAAATTGAATGTAAATCCATTGATACTCCATGTTCTATAATGGAAAAAGTTCACGTAATCACTGACATTAACATACAAGAGTGGTACATGCTCTTGCATAATGTACTAATATATGAAAGGATATTATATGTATTGGAGTCTTGATAACATTATGATATTACATAGGAAGTTAGTAAGGACATTATAGATGCTTACAGAAAACTCATCTATGACACATTTGATGTTTATATCATAATTCAAACCTCATTTGTAAAAATAGTTTAAAGAGAAAAATAATGATATTTATGTATATACCACGATTCCACAACCAGGAGAAGTTTTTGAGGAGAAATTTAATTAATAAATAAATGAGATAATGATCAAATCAATTACATATATACCGGTATATGTAACTCAGGCTGGTCTTCATTTACTCAGAATGGTAAAGTACATTGAAATACTTCAAGAATTAGGTTTCAAAGGAAATAAATAAATTTTAGTTCATCTATAGTTTCTTTGAAAATAATTAGATGAATATTTTTGAAAAAATAAATCAATATCTATAGGGATATGCTTTCAAAAAATATAATAATTCAAAGAATGCTAAATATTTAATTATTGAGGCGAAAAAATTGAAATAAAGGGTGAACAAGATTACTACAAATATACATCCAAATCCACATTCTCAGTATCTTTTTATGAAACCAAATAAAAATAGGGTGACAATTTAATAGGTGTTAATTCACTTTTCATATTACAATATAGGTAACTATTAGTGGATCTGCAATTAATAGATGGAGAAGAAATCAACGGCTTCTACTTCAGGTCTATTCATCATTAAATGTTATATTTCAAAGATAATAATTAGGAATAAGATAAAATATATCCCTACACAATTGTTTCTAAATACAATAATTTAGGAGTTTAGGAAACACTTATATAATTTAGGGTGTTTTATCCATGCAATTGATGAAGGGTGATACCTAAATCATTAGATAGAAACACATGGTTTAATTTCCAAGGGTATGGTTGTTGAAAAACTATAATTGTGTGTAGAATACTACTAAAACATTTAGCAATGATTTTTTAGTGGTATTAAATACTCAAAAAATAGTGATTTAATAATTGAATCATTGGAAATACATAATGAATATAAATTGTAAGACTTATATATATTGTTTTGGAAAGATAAAATGTTGTCAAGAAAAAAATAAATAGTTGTCAATGATATTCCAAGTATGGTTTTAGACACTATGGAGTTAAAGACCTTACATGTTATGTACCCACTTACATAATTCTTTTTCAACAATGAAATGTTAAGAAATAATGGTTTTTCACAAATCCATTGAAATATTCTAAACCAAGAGAGGGAACTATTCCAAGGGAAAGGCAATGGTAAATATACATCATTAGATTACATTAGGGTTTTATTAAGGAATGTTAAAGTGAAGTATGGCATATGGATGGTTTTAAGATATGTGTTGTTTTGGTCTGGTGTGGAAAATAATATATTGACCAAGAGTTCATCGATCAATATAATGCTTCATAGAGTAATTCATAAATACACAATACCTTTTCAACACCAATTCTATGATGCCAATAAAGAGGATCTTTGATCAGTTATACATGTTAATATTGATCAATTTACTATTGTGTGGAGGTATTACTAAATTCCCATTACATTATATATATAAAATTTAGGATGTAGGTAAACAGACCATCATTTTTTAGAATAAAATGAATTATAAAATTTCTATTATTTTTAATACATGATTAGTAAATAGTGGTGGTATCCAAAAACCATATGAAAAATATAATTCCAAATGTATATCAATAGTGTTATAGTATGATAATAATACATTATGTCATTACAACAATGTGTTTTAATGAAATGTGTTTTTAATAAATAAATGAATTTTCCTCATGAAAAACACAAGTGAATCTATATTAATTATGATAAAGTTACATAGAATATTACAAAATTCCCTATGATAAAAAACATGTAGTCAAATGATAGATTAAATTTCTATAAAAGGGATAAATCTCTAATTGAGATAGTTGGAGGAAGAATAATTTGGGTTTTGTCAATGCAGTAGATGCACAAGTAGTTTGCATACAAATGAGTTCCAAAAGACGTGTAGAATTGGAATTTTCTATACACACATACAATATAGGACGAATAAAACAAT
The DNA here is from genome assembly GCA_963277665.1 of Viscum album. Classification (NCBI taxonomy): domain Eukaryota; kingdom Viridiplantae; phylum Streptophyta; class Magnoliopsida; order Santalales; family Viscaceae; genus Viscum; species Viscum album. Next base: position 247,426,264 of record OY728129.1, read on the forward strand.
TGTTATTGTTTTATATTGAATGTGTATAGTGATACAATATTCATTAATAATAATAATTCCATCAAACCAAATCTATATAGAAATTAGATAAAATTGACATGATCAAATAAAATTCTACACTGAATTATATCTATCAATATACTAGGGGATTATTATTATTGAATAATGAACCGGGTATTAAAATGAAACAATACATAGAAAGTACGAGCTTGGTACCAATGAGTCTCGATTGGTAATTCCAATTCACCATGCCCAAATAAATTAGAATTTTACTTATCATAGAAACTTTATATGATAACTAAATTGGGAATTAGATTTCAAGGCCACCTTCGATTTGACCCGTCCCCTGATGCCCGTGCCATGACTACCCCAAGCCCACCTTCCATTGGTCAGGGGTTGGCGACTAGCACTAGAAATGCATTTCACTAAAATGGGAAGGCATTGCCTCAAAACATGTACACACACAGACTGGGTACATTGCGCACAAGTAAAACACAATGGAAGAAGAAAGGTGAAACCACAACTAAAAACCACCACAGAGTGTAAAAGTAAGTACTGAAGTAATGGGGTGAAAATACAATCCCAACTAAAATTGAAATATAAAAAAAGGGAAAAAAGCACCTAAGGTCATCCTCCATGGATCCTACCTGAAGGGTAGGTACAAATCGTCACTATAGCTCTCCACGTCAACTAGTCACCTCTGTGTACCACCTGTTCCTGGCCCCCAAAAGTCTCATCCAAGATGCTCGTTGTCAGCACAAGACATGAAAAGGTGCAGGAAAATCCCGTGGAGGGTTGAGTATAACAACACCCATTTGGGACCCCGATACCCTCAAAGGTATCCCAGAATTCCACAAAGTAAAAACTACAAAGCATGATCTCAAACTCAAAGAAATAAATAAAGTTATATTATACCCAGTATACTAATCAGAGATCAGGAATAAAGATTGTTATTCTTAAGCTATATCATTTTATTCCATTAGGAAGTTCCAAAACTAAACCATGTATAAGTGGTTCCATTGTCAATCCACACATGGTTATGTGTCGCTGATCCACGATGAGTCACTCTAAGGCTGGTCCTTGTTGGGTAGCGCACTGTTGATCCACACAGGGTCGCTAGAATATTCATCCACACCGGGTTTCTATGATGCTAATCTAGTAAGGGTATCTATGATGTTGATCCACATAGGGTCGCTACGATGTTGATCCACACATGGTCGATATGATGATGATCTACACAGGGTCACTCTATAATTGACTTCCAACCACATGATTCCTCGCACTCAATGCACTTGAGTTCTGTATAATCTTCATATTAAGATATTAGTTGTCCCTAAGTCACCAATAAGATCCACAAAAGAGTAACCTAAAGGGCCACCATGTCGTAAGGGTTACAATGTGATAGACAATGCATCAATTGGATGCACAGTCTGCGAGTTATAAGTGTTTTAGTACCAATGTACAGGTTGGATTCGGGTTCGATTAAACCCGGCCATACACCAACTTTCTCCAAATCTCTGGTGGAGTATCTCAAAAGGAATGTCTTGTTCCAAGAATTCCAGTTCCAGGGACAGTTCATCAAATGGGTGTCTGGTTAGTGGGATATGACCATTTAAGAAAAACTGGGTCGAAAAGGGTCTAGGTCCGGTTAGACCCGCCCTTACCTAGGCTGACTCGCCCGGTCTGGGTCTGACCCAGCCTGGCCTGAACTGGATGGTCCAGCTCGAGAAAGCTGGGTTGTGGCGGGATCAACCCATTGGGTTGTGGACTGGCCCAACCCGCCTTGGTTGGGCACGACTTACCAGGCCATGCAGGGGTCAAATCCACTCTTGAACGGACATTCGTCCGTTTGGTTTTGCAACGACAGCACCACATGGCACCACCCACTCTGTAGTGGTTCTCGTGGAGTATAGGTCCCCCTCCACCATGGCTCAAAACTATGACTTACCCCCACGGCATGCGATGGAAGGAAACTTTCAGCCAATGTGGCCGTCCAAGGGCCGACCTCCCTTGCTCTCCGTCGTGACGCCTTCGAGCGCCGCCTTCCTCTGCGGCTGATGTCGCCCGCCGATGCTGGTGTCGCACCGACGGGGCTTCCACGGGCCACTGGGTGAGCTCTGGTGCTCCTTTTTCCCTTTTGATTGGGCCTACAGGACTCCTAGGATGTTGCCAACATTTTGTGGCTCCCAGATTCCTCTTGCTACCATATTCTGTGGTTTCCCACGAAAAACGCAATTCCAAGAAACAAAGGTGGAGGGTCCGGGACTTGTTCAGTTGACCCACACCCTCTACATTAGCAATATAACAAGGGTGAGAGTTCAAACACCATCGAGAGAAGACTAAAGACCATTCAAAACACCCACAACAACCACCTACAATTTCGTACAAATCACGGATTAACTTATTTTGGATATTCTGTGTTCATCACATTTTTCAAGGACGATAGATTGAAACAAAATCACTTGAATTTAAACAAAAACCCCTACCTTAAATATAGTGGTAGGTGGTGTAGATGATGAAGATGGGACCGTGTTCGAAGCGTTCTTGTTTGTGTTCATGACTATCCGGTTCGAATCCTCTAGTTCATCGATACTCCATTCTATGATGGAGTAATTCATCGTCGACACTTCGTTATAGTTTCCTCTCATGAATGCACTAGAACCATGCCCAAGCTTTGTTTAATAGATGTGAGGAACCAACTACCTTGCATAACATTAATGTGGTTCATTAATGAACAACATTTATTTTTACATTAAAACAACAAACGTCGAGGTTACGCAACCCAAGGGTCAAGTCATTGAATGACCTATTAACTCCATAGTTCCACCACACCACTCAATAGTTACAAAAAGAGAAAAAATAATTGATGGAGTTATTTTATTATTTTTTGTAATGTCCAAAAATTAACAATTTTTTCAAACCCTTTTTGATCACAGTTAAGCTTTGTCTAAGCGAATCTCGATGCTATGAATTCTACGGCACCCTAGTATTTTTAATCCGAGCACCGGTTCAAAAGATAGAAATATCTGTCCACACATTTACTGAACATACCTTAAAAAAAGCTAAAAAATTATTAACAGTCACCCTCGACCCGCACCGGTCGATGTTATACTTTGCCTAAGGGGAACACACCCTCACGAGATCAACAATACTCTCATATTTCTTATCTGAGTTACCATTTAGGAGATAAAGAATTAGAAAATAAAATAATTATTGCTTAATTGTTTTATTTATATACAAAAACTAACTTCCACTATTGGCCCACATCTTCCAGCGACAAGATCTACCTAAGGAATGCAAGCCCTCATGAGTTTAGCGGTGGTCTCAGATTTTTAATCCGAGTCACCATTCGTGAGTTATAAGAATTTGTGAAATAAAATAAATTTATTTAATTATTTTATTTATGGTTATTACATTTTTGGGGTTTCTCACTAGGGGCTTGTACCGACTAACCTTATGTCGTGCCTAGTGTAACGTTCCAACCTCATAAGCTTAGAGCCGATGCATTATTTTAATACATTGGCATGATTACAAGGAATCAAATCCCAAACGACCGATTAGTTTAGTAGTATAGAAGAAACTGGATACATATATAAGTTTATCCTTACATCATGAAAAGAAATACAACATTAATTTATTCCATTAAAAACATCCACACATCCTAGATTATCCCTGCAAATCACTCATAACTTACTTTTTTATATCTGAGGAAAATTAAACATAAGAAAGGGGTGAACTAAAATGCTTAGTAAGGGTAAGTAATATAGAAAAATATATTTAATCATTAGGCAAGTTGAATAACTAAAAATATATGCCTTTAACAAAAACATGAACACATTGTGGAAGGAATACGAGAAGAGTAAGTAATTCCATAATAAAATATAATAATGGGCATTCTACTAGTCGAATAACCACATGAACCATCAATAATATTTTCATAATTATGGAATGCATAATGTGGGATATCATCACCATACCGTCAAGGACTCATGCCAAGACCATAAATAATCATTTTTTCATGGCCTTGTGCCCAGACTATAGTTTGTCTCATGAGACCTACAAATGCACCGAGGGGCTATAGTTGGACCCAAACGACACTTAATAAGTCCAATGAATTCCTCATATGTACGGAAATAAACCTAGACAACATAAACAATCATATTTAAACGTACATATGAAATGTAAATAACTTTCACCGAACATTAAGCATAAACACTAACCATTCAGAGTAAATTGGTGAATGGTCTTAAGAAAGCACATTTATAGTCAAACTAATCACAAACCATTCAAATAAATATGGTAGATGAAATCATAATAGATAAACCTTGATGAATTAAATATTCAACAAAAGTTGTTTACATAGATGAAGATACATTTAAATGATACCACTGAAAAATCTTTGAGGAAATAATCCTTAAACATTTCAAAGTGTCCCATACCACTATGAAATAGTCAAATAATAATCGATTAGAATATAATAAGAATAAGGAGACTCTTTATATGATATACCAAAGGGTATTACATACACCACTATAAGTAAATAAGTGGTGAAAAAGTCATAAATCTCATAAATGTTAATGCGGGATGAGAAAAAATCCTTTTTACTTTTGAAAGAAGAGTTCTTTTGGAAAATAATTTATATTTTCCATGAAATAAGACAGTAAACCTTAATATACCAAAAAATAAAATGCTAGGATATTGAAAATATATTTTAGGCATAAATTATGTCCCACTAAAGTGAAATCATGAAAAAATATTTTTTAAGATTCTTTATAAATAGATCATTTTAGAGCATTTTAAGGATGGTATTAAAGAGAATTTTAAATTGGAAAGGCACGTCTGCTCTCTTAAATCAAAAAATGATCCAAGATCATTTTTCATAAAAAAATGAGTGTTCTTATAAAAATAATGGTGGCTTAAAACAGATTTTTGTGTACACTTGAAAACAGGTAATAATTCTAAAAGATCCCTTGAATCAGTTTGAATTTTAGATATAATTTTTAAAGTTCATCTTAATATGTGTAACTACCCATAAAATAATGAAGGGTTCTGGTTGGTAAACAAATATAGAAAACTCTAACCGAATTTATTAGGAGTAAATAATAATATACAATAATTTCATTGAGTTATTTAGAAAATAATAGTAACCTTAATGAAAATGGTGGTTCGGGTGGAAAACCCCTTACAACTTTTTAATCAATTGAATCATATGCCCCAAAATTAAAAATAATTCAATGAAACATTGAATATCATGAAATTAATTGGAATCGTGATATGAATCATAAATGGGAAGTAAACATACATCATATCCTTGTAATAGTAGTGATTAAGGAATATCTCACAAAAAGGGAAGTCAGATGAAGAAACCCCTTTCCTTAAGTCTGAATGTGTTCCTCTCTTGAACTTAAAGTTCTGGAATATGAAATTTGAATTATTAATAACTTATTTCAGATCCTATTAGACATGATTTTAGTTCATAAAAATTATTTTTTGTTCATTTATGTCGTTATTGATAAGTTATTATATTGACTTCTGTCATTCTGAAGTGTTCGTTTTCTTGATGTTCATAAATGGTTCATTTTTTTTTAAGTAATGGATTTCATGTGAAATGGATGTAAATCTCCATAATTAAAATTAAAAATTATTTATGAATATACATATGTGTTTATGGTAATTTATATAAAGTGGTTACATGGAACGAGGTTGAATCATTAGATTAAATATTTATGACATTCACATAGATTATTTTAGCAGTGTTTTGATTATTAAGAACTAGTTTGGTCATAGGATTTTATAATATATACATATATTGGTTCCTGAATATTAATTAGGTTATAATAAATATATTAAAGTCTTGTTCAACCATAAAAAGTGTTTCATGACCAGTAATGAATGATAAATTTATGAATTAAACTTCATCATCCACAAAGGTTTTAAATTCGAACCTCATGGATGTTGATTTTGTGTATAAAATAAAAGAGAGAGAGAGAGAGAGTAAGTATATTGAAGATAGTTCATCCATTAACATGATATAATTCTAGTATATATATGATACTAGATCTATCATGGTTATTTGGAGAGAGGAGGTGAGGAGAGGATAACACAAGAAGATAAATTGAAATGAAATTAAATGAAAAATAAAGGTGATTTACCTCTTGAAATAACCTCCTTGAGAACCACTTTAAAGGAAGGGTTTTTTGTATTTTGGAAAGACCAAGATCTTCCTGGATGTGGGGAGTGACTAGATAAGGGTAATTGGGTAGATATTTGAGGAGAATCAAGGCTTATAGGTGTGAAGAGAAGAGGGAGTAGGGGGGGGGGTGTTATAGTGGTGGAGAGGAGGGTTTTCATAATTTTTTAATCAATAGTTTATTAATTTCCCTCAAGACCCGAAATAGTGATGATTCCATGAACTATAATAGTAATAAATGCATTTGAGTTTGAGGCAAGTGGGATTACATAATTCATGACTCGATCATGATGCAGAAATTCATGATTTAGCATTTATTATTTATTATCATATTTTAGTATTCATAAAAAATTATGTTTTTTAGAAAAATCCTCAAAATTCACCCAAACCATTTTTCAATGTGTAGAATCCAAAAATAAATTCCATTTTTTAAAAAATAATTTTCTATATATGATTAATTTAATATTTAATTAAAATCACAATTTATTTTAAAAATCAGTTTTAATAACATTATTTACTTATTCCAAAACATAGGTATATCATACCTCTACTTGAATATTATTTATATACTATCATAGTCTTAGTTAATATTTATTAGGGTATATCACAATTCAAAAGGGTATGTTAATTTTCATAATGGTAGGTTACTATTCCCAAAAAAATTATGTTTTTCATATCGAACTCTAAATAACTTACTGATCGCTACCGTGTATGTCAAATTTTCAAAATTCACATCACAGAAGTTACAGACTTTTGTTTATTTGGATAGGTTATAACAAATTGGTGTTTATATAGACTTAGTGATCCATGAATTCAATAATAAATCTATTTTTAAATTTTTGGGGTGTTACACCTAGGGTAAACCCACCATCCTGAATGCAACGATGCCCTTAGATTTCTGATCTGAGCACCCATTTAATATTTATTCCACTTTTTTAGGAAAACTGATCACTCATGCTAATTAAAGATTAATCTTTTTTGACGGATCATTCAGAGAACTATGGGCCTCAGAATCGCATGCCATTAATTTTTGCAGTCTCTTAATTATCCAAAATAATTAAAAAAAATTACATGGAATTTTTGGGCCTTTACATTCTCCCCACCTTATATATTTATGTCCCTAAAAGCCAAAATAAAGGAAAATCAAACAAATGAAGGTACTAAGCCCGAAACTGAGCTTTCTGATCCCATGTGCTCTCCTAGAGGTTCATGTGATGCCATCGAACTCACACCAGAGGGATCAACCATCCAAGAAAGACTTTCTCTTATCAATCCTCTATCTCCATTGGGAACTCCGTATATGTATCCCCATCATCAAAATCCAAGTTGCCTTGTCGATAATGTGTGGTGGATCATGCATACATCTCCACATGTGAGACACATGGAAATAATTAAGCCCCCAATGTATTTATGGAGGAAGAGATAGGTAGTACTCCACCTTGCCAACTCTACCAAGAATTTGGAATTGTCTGATAAACCTCAGAGATAGATTTCCACCCTAACCGAATCTCTGCAATACTCATCAGGGTGAGACCTGTAGGAAGACATGGTCTCCCTCCTCAAACTCTAAGATTCTCTGTCTCCTATCATCATAAGACTTCTACTTGATCTGTGTAGTCTTCGTCCTCTCCTTGATGATCTGTACCTTCTCATTGGTATCTCGTACCAGCTTTGGACCCATAAGTGATTACTCCCTTGGGTTTTTCCAGCATATAGTTGATCTACACGGTCACCCGTATAAGGCCTCAAATGGTACCATGTCGATGGTGGAGGGATAACTGTTGTTGTATGTGAACTCCACCAGTGTAGGTTATCCTCCCAATTGTGACCAAAATCTCATAAAAAAGCACAAATCATTCCTTTCATGGTCTATATGGTCCACATTGTCTGACCATCAATATTGGGATAAAAAGATGTGCTCAAATGTGATGGAACTAGATGCTTATCTTTCACTCGGTGACAAGTGAGGCATTGTGATACAAACTCTACCAACACTTTATTCATCCCTGGCCCCCAATTTTAATGCTGGAAGTCCTGGTATGTCTTTTCCACACCCGTATGTACCGCCAAAGGGGATGTGTGAAACTCTCTCAACTCCTCCTCTCATAGAATCATTGGTACAATTTTCATTTTCTAAAAATGATGACATGCTCCCCACCTTCATAAAATCCTTTAGGAGCCTATCCTGAGGATATATGTGCACATCGGGTCTCATAGTCAATGTCCCCAAGATGTGCCTCCCGAACTCAATGAAGGAGTGAGGGAGCAATAGTTATAGAATAGAGTTAAGATATTCCATCACAATCCACAAAGTATATCTGGAATACGACTAGCTACTCTGTCGCCTCACTCAGCAACTGCAGACCATACCTCCTTCTGAGCATGTCTTCCCCAACATCCCCCTTCCCAGGAGTATAGACTACCTCAGAGTCATAGTCCTTGTGGAACTCCAACCATTGTCATTGTCTCAACTGCTAAAAATCATATGGGCACCTTTATTTCCACATAGAAGGATACCCCTTTTAACTAATTGATGTTCCATCGACCCTTTGGTAGTGGGTACTCATTCTCCAAAACCTATTGGTTAATTTGTCGGTAATCCACACATAACCTCAAACATTGGGTCTTACTAAGACCATCCCCTAAAAGTCTCCCAACTATACTCTCATCTCCCGGAGCTCCGTGGGAGCCATCCGATATGCAGTTGTAGATATTTGTTTCATTCCTAGGTAGAAGCCAATGAAGAAGTCCCTCTCCCTGTAGGGAGGTAATCTTAGAAACATATTTATGAAGTATATTCCTACACTCTTCCACTACTTTTTGGAACTAAAAACTCAAAACTTCTGTTGCCATGAGGGTAAGACTGGCCTACTCAAGAGTGATCGGCTGCACCCTCCAATTCATGAGTTTATCTCGTGGTGTCTGGGTTTCCTTTTTTTCTGACCATGGTAAATCATATTCCAATGCTATAGATATACCAAATCCTTTTTCATAAAATAGTAAATATGTGCATGAACTGTGGATGACCATTCCATACCCAAACTAATGTCGTAAGGCCATGATGCTGCCACCAAGAGGTTCAAACTTAAACTCTCGCCTCAAGGGTCAGATCACACCATAAACACAAGTGAGATTATCAAGTCTCCTCCCATAGGTATCTCCAGACGTGAGGGTCAAGTCAATGGTTTAACCAGAAACTCTAGGTCTTGAACAAGTTTTGTGACAAGAAAGAAAGAATAGTACCTATGTCAATTAATATGAAAACTAGTATTAGACATAGACCGTACCTCGAATCGTTCTTGGAGCCCTTGGGTCACACTCTTTGACCACATGCTGCTACTCCTTTCCCCTGTCCTCCAGCTCCCTAAGCCTTGTGGGGACCACATTGGGGTGGTAGTTTTAAAATGTTGAAATGTATACCACCTGATGCTACTCTCTTAGCTAATCTTCCATGTCTACTGCCCTGTAGATTCATCTTTCCCTATCACTTACTCTTACCGAAACATTTTTACATGAACAAGTCTCTGAGACTGGCATTAGTTTTAAGCATTCACACTATTAACATTCACTGGCTGTATCTACTCAGCCAAAGAACAATCAACCACAAAGTTTATCTCTAGCACCCTAACATAAGTAGGAATGAAAAAAAGAATAGTGTCAGATCCGATGTCCCTAAACACCTATCTCTCGGATGTATGAGCCATGAAGAAGTGGTCGTATCATATTCATCGAGTACGAGGAATGGTCAGTACACCATGATGAATATTCAATTAATGACATGTCGTCCTGGAAAAGTTGTAGAAGCTCTTGGGAACACATACCCATTAGATTTTTATAGTAAGAGACACCTTATTTTAAGAGGGTTCTCAAGATCTGTCCATAGAAAATTCACCTCAACGTAAGATTGGGGCAATCTAAACCCTGCCATCGCCCATCGAAGCCACATAGAATGCTCACCACCAGGACCAGCATATGATCTAATGGTGCCTTGGCTATATGGAAACTCGGTCACCACCTCAAGCTAGTTCTTAGCCTCTTGTGAGTCGGGCTCGTCTTGGAACCTAATGGGTAACTATCACTAAAACTTGTGCAATGCACTGAACCAATATGTTTCCTCTACGGGTTGCGCTGGTAGTAACTACTGACTAATAGGTTGTGGTATCACTGGGACACCACCTGAATGTACCATATTGGGTAATAGTCCTTGTACTGAATCCTCATCACACTATGGACCCTCCTCATGGTTACGCATTGGAATTCTAGCTGGCTGTCTATGTGGAGGAATCTTGAAAGATAATCAATATGAACTATGGTTAATAAGTTATACCTGGCGAGCTGACTCAAAAGTGATCAAAATAATAAAATTTAAACAACACACGTTGTAAAGACCCGAAAAGTTCAAGGAATTTTTTTTATTAATTTATTTGGGATTTTTCGAGTCTGCGGTTTCTGACGGCGCCTGATTCCGAGGCCCGGAGTGCCTAGAATGATCCGTCAAAGTTTTTTTAAACTTAAATTAATGCGTGTAAGTAGTTTTCCTGAAAAAGTGGAATAACTCTTGAATGGTTGCTCAGATTAGAAATCAGAGTGCACCATTTCGCTCAGGATGGCGGGATTACCCTAGGTGCGACTTAAGTTTTGTCGGCGTGGGCCTCCTATGAGAAATCCAAAAAATGGATTAACTGTAAATAAAATAATTAAATAAATTATTTTATTTTTCAAATGCTTATTACTCACAAATGGTAGCTTGGATTAAAAATCTGAGACCACCGCTGAACACATGAGGGAATGCTTTATTTAAGAAGATATTAACTTTTTCCGGCGCGGGCCACTATAAAAAGTTAGTTTTTGGCCGCAAATAAAATAATTAAATGACAATTATTTTATTGTAAAACTCATAACTTCTAAATGGTAAGTCGGATTGAAAATCCAAGAGGTTGGGTTATTTGGGGCGTATTTTACCTAGGCAGAGTCTAACCTCGACTTGTGCGGGTCGAGGGTGACTGATTATAATTTTCCGAACTTTCTTTTCGGGTACCTTCAGTAAACGTACGTTCGGAATTTTATAACTTTTGAACCGGTGCTCAGAATTGAAATCCGAGGACATCGATGAACTCGCAGCGCCGGTATTCACTTAAGGGGACCTTTACCACAGTTGCGTTTTATGCGGTTTGAAAGTTATTTTTTTTTGGGGATTTGTAAAAAAAAATGGTTGTGCACCATTTTATTTATTTTTGTGGTTATATCCTCTAAGAGGAAGTTATGGGTGGGGCCCACAAGCAACATAACCTCCAATGGGAGGATATTTTTTTAAGGTGGGGACCACACAAGGCCTAACCCTCCACCTCCCCTAAACCCCCCTTTAACACTCCCTTGAATTTAAATGTGCCAAATCCCCCCTAATTAAGAGATCTCTTCACATACCCCACTCCCATTAATTATGCCAACACTTTATTTAATTAAAGTGGTTTGAATTTTTAATTACATGGGTTAATAAAATAATATCCATAGTCTATTATTTTAGTTTGGGACATTCATTATGTTAAGAAGAGTTGGGAGAGATCTCTTGAGAAGGAGAGAAAAGTGTTCCTCTCCTCAATGAATAACGACTTTCTACCTCGACGAAGAACGCTCTGCGATTCGAAGAACGTGAAGTCGCCAATGACGATTCCTCCTTGGATGCACCCCGACGTCCACTGAATCGATGTCCGATCTCCGCGACACCTGACGTGCGACAACAATTATCGAGGTAGGGTTTTTATTTATGTATAATTTAATTCCCTTGTTTCTTTCGTTCAAAAAGAAAACAAAGAACGCAGATCAACTTGTTGTCATGTTGATCTGCTAATGTTTTAATTGCGGGTTGGGAATTTTGGTATGCTTCAATTTTATTTGAGGGAATGTGGAATGGTTTGCTTCAATTTTATTTAAATAAAGTTGATTATTGTTTTTTCTTTATAAACACATGTTTAATCTTGGTTAATTGATAACACCTAACGCGGAGGGCGCGGGCCAAACAAACACGGCCCGACAACCCTTTGCAGATTGTTGTTGGTGCGCGGATTGACGACGACGATGCAGCGGGTTCTTGGTTCGTGTACAGGGGTGGAAAACCATGGAAGGAGAATGAAGATTGGAGAGATAAAAATATCATAATGATATTTTAATTCAAATAAATGAAATGTATGGGCGGTGCGTGATTGAAGGGCTGGCTTCTAGGGTTGCAGGGGAGAAATCGTGAAAAATAAGAGTTTGGAGAGATAAAGATATTTGAGAAATAAAACAAAAAGAAACAAAAAGAAGTATAAGTGTTGGTGATTGAGTGGCGCAAAAGAGGAATTTGGGCGTGGATTTTTTTGGGAGTTATGGATCTATAAATAAATAATAAATTAATAACAATAATAAAATATTGTTATTATTACTTTTGTTGATAAAACACTCTTTCGACGGTATCTTCCTCGTGCGACCTCGGTTTCATGAACCGTCAACGGTAGTGTGACCTGGACTCTGAGATGAAATTTATGAGTTCAATATTGGATATCTTTTTCGGGTTTTTGGATCGGGTTCCCGAAGTGCTCGGAAAATAATAGATTTAATATTATTATAAAATCTTCAACCCGCCATAACTTAGGCGTGCGATGTCTGATTGGCTTGCCATCAGTGGCGATGAAATCCTGACATCAATACGGTCGATTCAAGTCTAATGATGAATACTAAATTCTGGTTCAAGGCTCAGGCCCACGAAACACCGAAAAATAATAATATTATTATTATTATAGGATCTTGTATCAGACATATCTCTCTCATACGGTGTCAGAATGTCGAACCGTCTGCGAAGTTGCGACCCTGGAATTAAGATGGATGTTTCAAAACCAATTTTGGATATTTAAATCGAGGTCGAGGTGCGGGCCCCAGGAGGTCCGGTTCACGCGTGTTGTTGTGAAATGAAACTTTTCCACCGGCTATCCGTTTTGGACCAATGGGTTGCCCATCTCGTGTGTTTTTCTGTATGGATCGCAATGGTGTGACCGGTTTGGTTAACCGGTGTAACTTGAAGTACGACCGGGTTGGTTCGAACCCGAAACCAACCGGGCTCTCGGAGCAGAAATGCTTATAAATGGAGCTCCGGACGTCTGATTGACATGCCGTCGACTTTACTAGATTTCTATTGATGAGACTGAACTTTTGGCATACTTCGCCTGAGGTTTGAACACAGCTAGATAGTAGCCGGGTTGGATTGAACCCGAAATCCAACCGGGCCCCTGGAATAGAAAAGATGATAACTTTCAGACGGCACGTCCGTTTGACGAATCGTCAGCGGCGTTGGTGATCAGGTTGAGAAACGGTCCCTATGAGTATACCCTATGAGAGTTCAGGATACAATTGAGATATGGTCGGGTTGGTTCGCACAAGAAACCAACCGGGCCCCTAGGATGAAAAAGCTAATAACTCACAGACCAGGCGTCCGATTGACGCGCCGTCTATTGCGTTGAGACCCCTATGACGAGGTGGTCCTTTGAGATACTTCTTCGTGGGAAATTGTGATACTTGTAATATCAACCTGTAGCTCGTGGAGCGGACCCTCCCGAAGACGAGCATACGGAGTACGAAGACCGTGTAGCTGGCTGAGACCTAACGTCTACTTCACCGACTCGACTTGGAGTGAGTCGACTAGCCCAGTGGATGAAGCACTACTATGTTTGGGTGCAGACCTATGGCAGATGGAGCACTACTTTGTTTGGGTGCAGACCTGCGGTACTCAACAGAAGGAGTACCTCTGCAGGCTATTAGGGGGGGGGGTGCACTACTATGTTTGGGTGGCAGACCCCGGCGGGAAGCACTACTGTGTTTGGGTGGCTGACCCGCGGTACTCGACAGGAGGAGTACCTCAGTAGTCGTAGGTTAGTGAGCAGTCCCTTAGAGTCGTGACAGGATCACTTTACTCTCAAGAGACGGAGCTCTTCAGCAGTTATGGTTTCGATAATGAAAATCCTGGTTTGAGCTGAGTCTATGACCTTTGTGTTTACCTCATGATTGAGATGGGTCACCTGATAACTTAGGAATATGTATGGGCATATATCTAGGTAGTGGTTATCCGTTGAATTCATAACCTTTGTGTTTCCTCATGATTGAGATGGGTTACTTGATAACATAGGTATAAGTATGGGCTTATACCTAAGTAATGGTTATCTGTTGAGATCCTTCTTTGTGGTTATCGTTGTTGGATTTAGTGAGACCTTGAGAGTCTCGGGGTCCCTACTGAGTATCGTTTACTCAGCTCTGCACGGGCTATGCCCGCACCTCGTTGTGTTGGTTGCAGACGACAGGAAGCGCTGACATAGGCCGAGTGTTCGAGGACTGGACGGTACCCGGAGGTGGACCCCACGACGAGTCAGTATTCGGAGGTGGACTTCACGACGAGACGATACTCGGAAGAGGTTGATGGGTGAAAGCGTTGTGGAGGCTATCTGTACCTACCCTTTAGGTAGGATCTGTGGTGGACGATCCAGGAGCTGCGCCATCTGTACCTACCCTTCAGGTAGGATCCAAGGAGGACGACCCAGGAGATGCTTCTATTCTTCCAACTGTTTGTCTTTTTGGGTTTACTTTCGTTTAGTTGTAGCTGTACTTTCAGTTGGGTTTTTATTCTGGCCCACTTTCTTTTTAGCACTTTCTTTTGTACTTAGTGTATTACTTGCGCTTGTACTCTGTTATATTTTGTTTGCAATTATAAAGGAAATGCCTTCCCAATTATCAGGATTTACGCATTTGGTGCTAGTCGCCATCCCCTGGCCTATGGAAGGCGGGCTTGGGGTAGTCACGACACGGACCCCGAGGACGGGTCGTGACAAATTGTTATCAGAGGAGTCAGTTCTACCGCAGGACTTGTTACTATGATATTTTATTTCTATGAAGCAATAGTGTTAAGGGTACTAAGTGTGGTTTTCAGTTCAGGGAGTCCAGTGTTGGTGCGGCGGCCGACGTATCCGTACACTAGGACCCTGAATACTGATTTCCGACTTTGTTCACGAAAACACTAATTGCATGTGTGTTTCCAAAATTTTAAAAGTCATCTCAAACCAGGTCAGCTCACCAGGTATAAAACGTTGACCGTGTCACATCTGTTCAGGATTTCTCCATGCAGACAGTTAGTTGGAGTTCTGATATTGTACTCGATGGTGGGCCACCGAGCGACGAGGCTCCGGTTCAGGGCCCTTTTTACTATATTGGCACCCTTGGGTGGTGTACCAGCAGCACCACGACCTGTTGGGCAGCAGATACCACCAGCCATACTAGCGAACTGTGCACACTGGCATAGCGCGTTGCACGAGTTCTAGTAGTAGAGGCCTCCGAGGTTACGAGGCGAAGTAGATTCCCAGACAGCAGAGCACTGGCTGGAGGCGATTCCTAGAGTTTTTCTGCCTAGCTGAGACATCAGTAGAGTGGATGGTGTACTTGGATACTATTGTTTTCCAATTAATTACCATGAGGATGGTCCGTATAGTGATGAGGCTTTGGTACATGGACCGATGCCTGTGATAGTGCCTTCGGGTAGTGTGTTAGCTATACATCACTACCTGATGGTCAGCAGTTACAACCGGCAGTACTGGTAGGTGACACATGTTGGCTTACTACCTTACACGTGTTCCAACATTAGATACCCTCAAGTTCTGAGGTGAACCTAACTCACAGGAAGCTGAGGACTGGCTTGAGGAGGTGGTTGAGAGTTTTCTAGAGATTATACAGCTTCGGTAGGAGGACGTGTCGGTAGCTGAGAATTCATCGAGGCATACCGAACATTCCGGGTACTCGATGAATACGATTCGATCAGTTCTATAGAGCTCGGACCTCTGAGCGTGGTGTGTTTAAGGATATTCGAGCCAACACTTTTTCCTCTATACATTCCTACTCACGTTAGGGTGCTAGAGAGAACCTTGAGGTTGAATGTTCTTTGGATGAACGAATACAGATAGAGAATGTTAGAAGTTGGAACACAATGTGCTAGTGCCAGTCTCAGAGACTTGGGCATGCGATTGTTTCAAGAAGAGGAAATGTTAAGGACAGATAAATCTGCAGAGCAATAGATGTGGATGCAATGCTAGGAGATCAGCATGGGGTGGTTTACATTTCAACATGTTACAACCACCCGCCGTTGTTGTCCCCTCCAGGCTTAGGGAGATGGAGGGCAGGGGAAGAGCGTAGATGCATACGGTCAAGGAGTGTGACCCAATGGCTCTAAAATTGATTCAAGGGACAGTCTATGACCACTACCAGCTGCCGTAGTAACAGATGTTGATATGAATCATTCCTTCCTTCCACGAATCTTGTCCCAGAACTAGAGTTTTCGGTAATCCGTGGACTTGACCCTCACGTCTGGATATACCTTTGGGAGGAGACTCGATAATCACACTTACGCCGACAGTGTGGTTTGACCCTCGGGGCGAGAGTTTCAGTTGGAATCTCTTGGTGGCAGCGTCAAGTCCTTAAAACGTTGGTCTTGGTATGGATTGGATTCACAGTTCATGCTCAGATTGACAGTATTAGGAAAAAAGGTTGTGGTCTAACTACAACGTCGGGATGGGTTTTACTTGGTCGGCGAAAAGGAAACCCCTGGTAGCATAGGATAAACTCGTGCATAGGAGGGTGCGGTCGATCACTCTTGAGTCAGTCAACCTTACCCTCGTGGCAGCGGGAGTTTTGAGTTTCTGTTCTAATCAGGAAATGGAGGCCTCTTGAGTTTGAGGATGACAACCATGTCCTTATATGGGTCTCACCTCGACGAGGTTTACGGAGTTGTGGCCAAGGCGGCAAGTTGTCTCCGAGTTTCAATGGACCTTTCTTGGTCCTCAGCAGGGTAGGCGAGGTGGGTTACGGCTTGACCCATCCACCTCAGTTATACCAGATCCACAACGACTTCCACGTATCTCAACTGAGGAGATATGTGATTGACCCAATGCATATCATCGACCATGGAGAGTTGGACTTTGGCGATGGAGTGACTTTTGCGGGGTTCCAGTAGAGGTTGAGGATAGACAGGATTGGGTCCTACAAGGACAGTCGATTCCTCTTGTGTGCTTTATTTGGCAGCACGAGAACCTTCAGGAGAGCACATGGGAGCAGAAGGCTCAGATGCATGCTTTGTACCACTTTTGTATCCCTAGTTTGTGTTAAAGAGTTACAGGGACGTAAATCTCTGAGGTGAGAGTAATTTAAAGACCCAAAAATTTCAAGTAATTTTTTTTCTTAATTTATTTTGGATTTTACGAGTCTGTGGTTTCTGACGGCGCCTGATTCTGAGGCCCAGAGTGCCCGGAATGATCCGTCGAAGTTTTTTTAAACTTAAATTAACGCGAGTAAGCAGTTTTCCTGAAAAAGTGGAATAACTCTTGAACGGTTGCTTGGATAAGAAATCTGAGTGTACCGTTGCGCTGATGATGGAGGGATTACCCTAGGCGTGACTTAAGTTTAGTCGGCGCGGGCCTCCTATGAGAAATCCAAAAAATGGATTAACCGTAAATAAAATAATTAAATAAATCATTTTATTTTTCAAATGCTTATAACGCACAAATGGTAACTTGGATTAAAAATCTGAGACCACCGCTGAACTTGTGAGGGAATGCTTTATTTAAGTAGATAATAACATTGGCTGGCGTGGGCCACCATAAAAAGTGAGTTATTGGCCGTAAATAAAATAATTAAATAACAATTATTTTATTGTAAAAATCATAACTTCTAAACGGTAACTCGGATTGAAAATACGAGAGTACTGTTGGGTTCTTTGGGGCGTATTTTTCCTAGGCGGAGTCTAACCTCGACTGATGAAGGTCGAGGGTGACTGATAATAATTTTCCGAACTTTCTTTTCGGGTACATTCAGTAAACGTATGTTCGGAATTTTATAACTTTTGAACCGGTGCTCAGAATTGAAATATGAGGACAATGATGAACTCGCAGCGCCAGTATTCGCTTAAGGGGACCTTTACCGCAGTTGCGTTTTATGTGGTTTGAAAGTTAATTTTTTTTGGGGATTTGTAAAATAAATAAATAAAATGGTTGTGCACCATTTTATTTATTTTGGTGGTTATATCCTCTAAGAGTAAGTTAGGGGTGGGGACTACACCCCACATAACCTCCAATGGGAGGATATTTTTTGAGGTGGGGCCCACACGAGGCCTAACCTTCCAGCTCCCCTAAACCCCCCTTTAACACTCCCTTGCATTTAAATGTGCCAACTCCCCCCTAATTAAGAGATCTATTCACATTCCCCACTCCCATTAATTATGCCAACACATTATTTAATTAAAGTGGTTTGAATTTTTAATTACATGGGTTAATAAAATAATATCCATAGTCTATTATTTTAGTTTGGGACTTTAATTGTGTTAAGAAGAGTTTGGAGAGAGCTCTTGAGAAGGAGAGAAAAGTGTTCCTCTATTCAACGAAGAACGACTTGCTACCTCGACGAAGAACGCTCTGTGATTCGAAGAACGTGAAGTCACCAATGATGATTCCTCCTTGGATGCACCCTGATGTCCACGGAATCGACGTCCGATATCCGCGACACCCGACGTGCGGCGACAATTATCGAGGTAGAATTTTTATTTATGTATAATTTAATTCCCTTGTTTCTTTCGTTCAAAAAGAAAACAAAGAACGCAGATCAACTTGTTGTCATGTTGATCCATGAATGTTTTAATTGCGGGTTGGGAATTTTGGTATGCTTGAATTTTATTTGAGGTAACGTGGAATGGTTTGCTTCAATTTTATTTAAATAAAGTTGATTATTGTTTTTTCTTTATAAAAACCTGTTTAAACTTGGTTAATTGATAACACCTAACGCGGAGGGTGCGGGTTGAACAAACACGGCCCGACAACCCTCCACAGATTGTTGTTGGTGCGCGGATTGACAGCGACGATGCAGTGGGTTCTTGGTTCGTGTACAGGGGTGAAAAACCGTGGAAGGAGAATGAAGGTTGGAGAGATAAAAATATCATAATGATATTTTAATACAAATAAATGAAATGTATGGGCGGTGCGTGATTGAAGGGCTGACCGCTAGGGTTGCAGGGGAGAAATCCTGAAAAATAAGAGTTTGGAGAGATAAAGATATTTGAGAAATAAAACAAAAAGAAACAAAAAATAAGTATAAGCGTTGGTGATTGAGCGGCGCAAAAGAAAAATTTGGGCATGAATTTTTTTTGGAGTTAAGGATCTATACATAAATAATCAATTAATAATAATAATAAAATATTGTTATTATTACTTTTGTTGAAAAAACACTCTTTCGACGGTATCTTCCCCGTGCGACCTCGGTTTCATGAACCGTCAGTGGCAGTGTGACCCTGACTCCGAGATGGAATTTATGAGTCCAATATTGGATATATTTTTCGGGTTTTTGGATCGGGTGCCTTAAGTGCTCTTAAAATAATAGATTTAATAATATTATTAAATCTTCAACCCGCCATAACTCAGGCGTTTGACGTCTGATTGGCTTGCCGTCAGGGGCGATGTAATCCTGACAACAATACGGTCGATTCAAGTCTAATGACGAATACTAAATTCTGCTTCGTGGCTCGGTCCCATGAAACACCAAATAATAATAATAATAATAATATTATTATTACATGATCTTGTATCAGACATATCTCTCTCATACGGTGTCGGAATGTCGAACCGTCTCCGAGGTTGAGACCCTGGAATTAAGACGGATGTTTAAAAACCAATTTTTGATATTTATGTTGAGGTCGAGGCGTGGGCCCTAGGAGGCCCGGTTCGCACGTGTTGCGGTGAAATGCAGCTTTTTCACCGGTTATCCGTATTGGGCCAATGGGTAGTCCATCTCGTGTGTTTTTCCGTATGGATTCCAATGGTGTGATCAGTTTGGTTAACCTGTGTCACTTGAAGTACGGCTGGGTTGGTTTGAACCCGAAACCAACCGGGCCCTCAGAGCAGAAACGCTTATAAATTGAGCTCTGGACGTCCGATTGACGTGCCATCAACTTTGCTAGATTCCTCTTGATGAGACGGAATATTCGGCATACTTCGCCTGAGGTTTGAACACAGTTGGATAGTGGCCGGGTTGGATTGAACCCGAAATCTAACCGGGCCCCTGGAACAGAAAAGCCGATAACTTTCAGACCAGACGTCCGTTTGACGAACCGTCAGCAGCGTTAGTGATCACGTTGAGAAATGGTCCCTATTAGTATACCCTATGAGAGTTTGGGGTACAGTTGAGATATGACCGGGTTGGTTCGCACACGAATCCAACCGGGCCCCTGGGATGAAAAGGCTAATAACTCACAGACCGGGCGTCCGATTGACGCGCCGTCTCTTGCATTGAGACCCCTATGACGAGGAGGTCCTTTGAGATACTTCTTCGTGGGACTTTGTGATACTTGGAGTATCGACCTGTAGCTCATGGAGCAGACCCTCCGAGGACAAGAATACGGAGTATGGAGACCATGTAGCTGGCTGAGACCTGACGACTGCTTGACCGACTCGACATGGAGTGAGTCGACTAGCCCAGTGGATGAAGCACTACTATGTTTGGATGCAGACCCATGGCGGATGGAGCACTAATGTGTTTGGGTGCAGACCCGTGGTACTCAATAGAAGGAGTACCTATGCTGGCTATTAGGGGGCTTGCACTACTGTGTTTGGGTGACAGACCCCGACGGGAATCACTACTCTGTTTGGCTGGCTAACCCGCGGTACTCGACAGGAGGAGTACCTCAGCAGTATTAGGTTAGTGAGCAGTACCTCAGAGTCGTGATAGGATCACTGTACTCTCCAGAGACGGAGCTCTTCAGCAGTTATGGTTTCGATAATGAAAATCCTGGTTTGAGCTGAGTCGATGACCTTTGTGATTACCTCATGATTGAGATGGGTCACCTGATAACTTAGGTATATGTATGGGCATATATCTAGGTAGTGGTTATCCGTTGATTTCATAACCTTTTTGTTTCCTTATGATTGATATGGGTTACTTGATAACTTAGGTATAAGTATGGGCTTATACCTAAGTAAGGGTTATCTGTTGAGATCCTTCTTTGTGGTTATCTTTGTTGGATTTAGTGAGACCTTGAGAGTCTCGGGGTCCCTACTGAGTATCATTTACTCACCCCTGCACGGGCAATGACCGCACCTCATTGTGTTGGTTTTAGAAGATGGGCAGCGCTGACAGAGGCCGAGTGTTCGAGGACTGGTAGGTACCCGGAGGTGGACCACACGACTAGTCACTATTCGGAGGTGGACTCCACGACGAGATGATACTTGGAGGAGGTTGACGGGAGAGAGCATTGTGGAGGCTATTTGTACCTACCCTTCAGGTAGGATCTGTGGTGGACGATCCAGGAGTTGCGCTATCTGTACCTACCCTTCAGGTAGGATCTGAGGAGGATGACCCAGGAGCTGCTTCTATTCTTCCAGCTGTTTGTCTTTTCTGTTGTACTTTCGTTCAGTTGTAGCTGTACTTTCAGTTGGGTTTGTAGTCTGGCCCACTTTCTTTTGAGCAATTTCTTTTGTACTTAGTGTATTATTTCCGCTTGTACTCTGTTATATTTTGTTTGCTATTATAAAGGCAATTCCTTCCAAGTTATCGGGATTTATGCCTTTGGTGCTAGTCGCCAGCCCCTGGCCTATGGAAGGCGGGCTTGGGGTAGTCACGGCCCGGGCCCTGAGGACGGGTCGTGAAAAATTGGTATCATAGGAGTCGGTTCTACCGCAGAACTTGTAACTCTGATATTTTCTTTATGTGAAGCAATAATGTTAAGGGTACTAAGTGTGGTTTATAGTTCAGGGAGTCCAGTGTTGTTGCGGCGGCTGATGTATCTGTATACCAGGACCCTGACTACTGATTTCTAACTTTTTGCACGAAAATGATGATTGCATGTGTGTTTCCAAAAGATTAAAAGTTAGCTCAAACTAGGTCATCTCACCAGTTATAAAACGTTGACCATGTCTCATCTGTTCAGGATGTCTCCACGCAGACAGTTAGTTGGAATTCTGAGATTGTGCTCGATGGCGGCCCACCGAGCGATGAGGCTCCAGTGCAGGGCCCTTTTTAATATATTGGCACCCTCGGGTGGTGTACCAGCAGCACCACCACCTGTTGGGTATTAGATTCCACCAGCTATACTAGGAACTGTGCACGCTGGAAGAGCGCGTTGCACGAGTTCCAGCAGTAGATGCCTTCGAGGTTACGAGGCGAAGTAGATTCCCAGGCAGTAGAGCACTGGTTGGAGTCGATTGCTAGAGTTTATCTGCCTAGCTGAGACATCAGTAGAGTGGATGGTGGACTTGGATACTAGTTTTTTCCTCTGAATTACCCTGAGGATGGTCCGCATAGTGATGAGGATTCAGTACGTGGACCGATGCATATGATAGTGCCTTCGGGTAGTGTGTCAGCTATACATCACTAACTTTTGGTCAGCAGTTACAACCGGCAATACCGGTAGGTGACACATGTAGGCTTACTGCCTTACACGTGTTCCAACATCAGATACCCTCAAGTTTCGAGGCGAACCTAACTCATAGGCGATTGAGGACTTGGTTGAGGAGGTGGCTGAGAGTTTTCTAGAGCTTATACAGCTTCGGCAGGACGACGTGTCGGTAGCTGAGAATTCATCGAGGCATACCGAACATTCCGGGTACTCGATGAATACGATTCGATCAGTGCTATAGAGCTCGGACCTTTGAGCATGGTGTGTTTAAGGATATTAGAGCCATCACCTCTTCCTCTATGCATTCCTACTCACGTTAGGGTGCTAGAGAGATACTTGAGGTTGAATGTTATTTGGCTGAACGAATATAGCTACAGAATGTTAGAAGTTGGAACGCAGCGAGCTGGTGCCAGTCTCAGAGACATGGGCGTGTGAATGTTTCGAGAAAAGGAAATGTTAAGGACATATAAATCTACAGAGCAGCAGACATGGATGCAAATCTAGGAGAGCAGCATGGGGTGGTGTACATTTCAACATGTTACAACCACCCACCTTTGTTGTCCCCTCCAGGCTCAGGGAGCTAGAGGGCAGGGGAAGAGAGTAACTGCATACGGTCAAGGAGTGTGACCCAATGGATCTAAAAATGATTCAAGGGACAATCTGTGTCCACTACTAGCTTCCGTAGTAACAGATGTTGATATGAATCATTCCTTCCTTCCACAAATCTTGTCCCAAACCTAGAGTTTCCGGTAATCTGTGGACTTGACCCTCACGTCTGGAGATACCTTTGGGGGGAGACTCGATAATCACAATTACGCCGACTGTGTGATCTGACCCTCGCGGCGAGAGTTTCGGTTGGAATATCTTGGTGGCAGTGTCAAGGCCTTACGACGTTGGTCTCGGTTTGGATTGGATTCACAGTTCATGCTCAGATTGACTGTATTCGGAAAAAAGGTTGTGGTCTAACTACAACGTTGGGTTGGGTTTTCCTTGGTCGTCGAAAAGGAAACCCCAGGCAGCACAGGATAAACTCGTTCATAGGAGGGTGCATTCGATCACTCTTGAGTCAGTCAACGTTACCCTCGTGGCAGTAGGAGTTTTGAGTTTCTGTTCTAATCAGGAAATAGAGGCCTCTGAGTTCGAGTATGACGACCATGTCCTTATATGGGTCTCACCTCGACGAGGTTTACAGAGTTGTGGCCAAGGTGGCAAGTTATCTCCGAGTTTCAATGGAACTTTCTAGGTCCTTAGCAGGGTAGGCGAGGTGGGTGACCGCTTGACCCATCCACCTCAGTTGCACCAGATCCACAATGACTTCCACGTATATTAACAGTGGAGATACGTGCTTGACCCAACACATATCATCGACCATGGGGAGATGGACTTTGGCGCTGGGGTGACTTTTGCGGGGTTCCAGTAGAGGTTGAGGATCGATAGGAGTGGGTCCTATGAGGACGGTCGATTCCTCTTGTTCATATTCATTGGCAGTACGAGAACCTCCCAGAGATCAAATGGGAGCAGAAGGCTCAGATGCGTGCTCTGTACCACTTTTGTATCCCTAGTTTGTGTTAAAGCGTTACGGGGACGTAAAGACCTGAGGTGAGAGTAATGTAAAGACCCGAAAATTTCAAGGAATTTTTTTTCTTAATTTATTTTGGATTTTACGAGTCTACTGTTTTTGATGGTGCCTGATTCCGAGGCCCGGAGTGCCCGTAATGATCCGTCGAAGTTTTTTTAAACTTAAATTAACGTGTGTAAGCAGTTTTTCTGAAACAGTGAAATAACTCTTGAATGGTTGCTCAGATCAGAAATATGAGTGCACCGTTGCGCTCAGGATGGCGGGATTACCCTAGGCACGACTTAATTTTAGTCGGCACGAGCCTCCGAGGAGAAATCCCAAAAATGGCTTAACAGTAAATAAAATAATTAAATAAATTATTTTATTTTTCAAATGCTTATAACTCACAAACGGTAGCTCGGATTAAAAATCTGAGACCACTGCTGAACTCGTGAGGGCATGCTTTATTTAAGAAGATACTATCTTTGGCCGGTGTGGGCCACCAGAAAAAGTTAGTTTTTGGCCGCAAATAAAATAATTAAATGTCAATTATTTTATTGTAAAACTCATAACTTCTAAACGGTAACTCAGATTGAAAATATGAGAGTACCGTTGGGTTATTCGGGACGTATTTTACCTATTCAGAGTCTAACCATGACTGGTGCGGGTCGAGGGTGACTGATAATAATTTTCGGAACTTTATTTTCGGGTACGTTCAGTAAACATACGTTCGAAATTTTATAACTTTTGAACCAGTGCTCAGAATTGAAATCCGAGGAGATCGATGAACTCGCAGCGCCGGTATTCTCATAAGGGGACCTTTACAGCAGCTGCGTTTTATGCGGTTTGAAAGTTAATTTTTTTGGGGATTTGTAAAAAAAAAAAATAAAATGGTTCTGCACCATTTTATTTATTTTGGTGGTTATATCCACTAAGAGGAAGTTAGGGGTGGGGACCACACCCCACATAACCTCCAATGGGAGGATATTTTTTTGAGGTGGGGACCACACGAGGCCTAAACCTCAACCTCCCTTAAACCTCCCTTTAACACTCCCTTGAATTTAAATGTGCCAACTCCCCCCTAATTAAGATATCTCTTCACATTCCCCACTGCCATTAATTATGCCAACAAATTATTTAATTAAAGTGGTTTGAATTTTGAATTACATGGGTTAATAAAATAATAGCCATAGTCTATTATTTTAGTTTATGACTTTCATTGTGTTAAGAAGTGTTTGGAGAGAGCTCTTGAGAACGAGAGAAAAGTGTTCCTCTCTTCAACGAAGAACGACTTTCTACCTCGACGAAGAACGCTCTGCGATTCGAAAAATGTGAAGTCGCCAATGATGATTCCTCCTTGGATGCACCCCGACATCCACGGAATCGACATCCGATCTCCGCGACACCCGACGTGCGACAAAAATTATTGAGGTATGGTTTTTATTTATGTATAATTTAATTACCTTGTTTCTTTCATTCAAAAAGATACAAAGAACGCAGATCAACATGTTGTCGTGTTGATCCGCGAATGTTTTAATTGCGGGTTGGGAATTTCGGTATGCTTCAATTTTATTTGAGGGAACGTGGAATGGATTGATTCAATTTTATTTAAATAAATTTGATTATTGTTTTTTCTTTATAAAACCCTGTTTAAACTTGGCTAATTGATAACACCTAACATGGAGGGCGTGGGCCGAACAAACACGGCCCGACAACCCTCTGCAGATTGTTGTTGGTGCGCGAATTGACGATGACGAAGCAACGGGTTCTTGGTTCATGTACAGGGGTGAAAAACTATGGAAGGATAATAAAGATTGGAGAGATAAAAAATATCATAATGATATTTTAATTCAAATAAATGAAATGTATGGGCGGTGCGTGATTGAAGGGCTGGCCGCTAGGGTTGCTGGGGAGAAATCATGAAAAATAAGAGTTCGGAGAGATAAAGATATTTGAGAAATAAAACAAAAAGAAACAAAAATTAGTATAAGCATTGGTGATTGAGTGGTGAAAAAGAGGAATTTGGGCGTGGATTTTTTTTTTGAGTTAAGATCTATAAATAAATAATCAATTAATAATAATAAAAATAAAATATTGTTATTATTAATTTAGTTGATAAAACACTCTTTCGACGGTATCTTCCCCGTGCGACCTCGGTTTCACGAACCATCAGCGGCAGTGTGACGCTGACTCCGAGACGGAATTCATGAGTCAAATATTGGATATCTTTTTCGGGTTTTTGGATCGGGTACCCGAAGTGCTCAGAAAATAATAGATTTAACATTATTATTAAATCTTCAACCCGCCATAACTCAGGCGTGCGACACCCGATTGGCTTGTCGTCAGTGGCGTTGTAATCCTGACATCAATATGGTTGATTCAAGTCTAATGTTGAATACTAAATTCTAGTTCGTGGCTCGGGCCCACGAAACACCGAATAATAATATTATTATTATTATTACGGGATCTTGTATCAGACATATCTCTCTCATACAGTGTCGGAATATCGAACTGTCTGCGAGGTTGCGACCCTGGAATTAAGAAGAATGTTTCAAAACCAATTTTGGATATTTAAGTCGAGGTCCAGGCATGGGCCCCAGGAGGCCCGGTTCGCGTGTGTTGCGGTGAAATGAAAATTTTTCACCGGCTATCCATTTTGGACCAATGGGTAGTCCATATCGTGTGTTTTTTCGTATGGATCGCAATGGTGTGACAGGTTTGGTTAATCGGTGTCACATGAAGTACGGCCGGGTTGGTTCGAACCCGAAACCAACCGGGCCCTCAGAGGAGAAACGCTTATAACATGAGCTCTGGACGTCCGATTGAGGTTCCGTCGACTTTGATAGATTTCTCTTGATGAGGCGGAACTTTCGGCATACTTCTCTTGAGGTTTGAACGCAGTTGGATAGTGGCCCGGTTGGATTGAACCCGAAATCCAACAAGGCCCCTAGAACAGAAAAGATGATAACTTTCAGACTGGACGTCCATTTGAAGAACCGTTAGCGGCATTGGTGATAACGTTGAGAAATGGTCCCTATGAGTATACCCTATGAGAGTTAGGGGTACAATTGAGATACGGCCGGGTTGGTTCGTTCACGAAACCAACCAGGACCCTGGGATGAAAAGGCTAATAACTCCCAGACCGGGCGTCCGATTGACGTGCCGTCTGTTGAATTGAGACCCCTATGATGAGGTAGTCCTTTGAGATACTTCTTCGTGGGACTATTTGATTCTTGGAGTATCGACCTGTAGCTCGTGGAGAAGACCCTCCCGAAGACGAGCATATGGAGTACGGAGACCGTGTAGCTGGCTGAGACCTGACGACTGCTTGACCGACTCGACTTGGAGTGAGTCGACTAGCCTAGTGGATGGAGAACTACTATGTTTGGGTGTAGACCCATGGCAGATGGAGCACTACTGTGTTTGGGTGCAGACCCGTGGTACTCAACAGAAGGAGTACCTCTGCAGGATATTGGGGGGGGGGGTGCGCTACTATGTTTGGGTGGCAGACCCCGACGGGAAGCACTACTGTGTTTTGGTGGCTGACCCGCAGTACTCGACAGGAGGAGTACCTCAACAGTCTCAGGTTAGTGAGCAGTACCACGTAGTCATGACAAGATCACTGTACTCTCCAGAGATGGATCTCTTCAGCAGCTACAGTTTCTTTAATGAAAATCCTGGTTTGAGCTGAGTCTATGACCTTTGTGTTTACCTCATGATTGAGATGGGTCACCTGATAACGTAAGTATATGTATGGGCATATATCTAGGTAGTGGTTATCCGTTGATTTCATAACCATTGTGTTTCCTCATGATTGAGATGGGTTACTTGATAACTTAGGAATAAGTATGGGCTTATACCTAAGTAAGGGTTATCTGTTGAGATCCTTCTTTGTGGTTATCCTTGTTGGATTTAGTGAGACCTTGAGAGTCTCGAGGTCCCTACTGAGTATCATTTACTCACCCCTACACGGGCTATGCCCGCACCTCATTGTGTTGGTTGCTGACGACGGGGAGTGCTGATAGAGGCCGAGTGTTCGAGGACTGGACAGTACCCGGAGGTGGACCACACGATGAGTCAGTATCCGGAGGTGGACTTCACGAATAGACGATACTCGGAGGAGGTTGACGGGTGAGAGCGTTGTGGAGGCTATCTGTACCTACCCTTTAGGTAGGATCCATGGTGGACGATCCAGGAGCTGCGCTATCTGTACCTACCCTTCAGATAGGATCTGAGGAGGACGACCCAGGAGCTTCTTCTATTCTTCCAGCTGTTTGTTTTTTCTGTTGTACTTTCATTTAGTTGTAGTTGTACTTTCAGTTGGGTTTTTATTCTGGCCCACTTTCTTTTCAGCACTTTCTTTTGTACTTAGTGTATTACTTCCACTTGTACTTTGTGATGTTTTGTTTGCTATTATAAAGGCAATGCCTTCCTAGTTATCGGGATTTACGCCTTTGGTGCTAGTTGCCAGCCCCTAGACTATGGAAGGCGGGCTTGGGGTAGTCACGACATGGGCCCCGAGGATGGGTCGTGACACACGTAATCAGTGTTTTCATGTACCATGTCGAAAAACATAATTCAGGGTCCCAGTGTATGGATACATCGGCTACTGCACCAACACTGGAATCGCCAAACTCAAACCCGAACTCAAGACACCTAAAACTATTGCTCCATTTGAACCATATACTCTTAGTTCTTCTAGTAGAACTGAAAACCTTTGATACCAATTTTTCATGACCTGTCCTCCAGGGCCCGTGCCATGACTGCCTCAAACCCTCCTTCCATAGGCCAGGGGTTAGTGACTAGCACCATAAAGGAATTTCCCTTAAATGGGAAGGAATTGACTCAAAATGTGTACACACATATACAGGGTACTCCACGCACAAGTAAAACACAACAGAAGAAGAAAGGTACAACCAAAACTAAAAACCACCACCGAGTGTAAAAGTATGTACTGAAGTAAATAGGCCAGAATACAAGCCCAATGGAATGGAAATACATCAAAAATGGAAAATAGTACCAGAGACTGTCCACCAAGGATCCTACCTAAAGGGTAGGTACACCTCGTCACTACGGATCTCCACATCAAATAGTCACCTCCGTGTACCGCTTGGTCCTATCTCCCCAAAGTCTTAGCTAATTTTCTCTTCGCGTACACAAGACACGACAAGGTGTAGGTGAAGCCCGTGTAGGGGTGAGTATAACAATACCCAATAGAGATTCCAAGACCCTCAAATCTCTCCCAGCATTCAACAAAGGAAAAACCCCAAATAATAATCTCAAATAGAAAGAATGAAATAAATTCATCTTATTCCAGGTATACAACTCATAGATCAGGAATAAGGACGATTAGTCTTAATCTATATCATTTTATTCTGTTAGGAAGTTCCACAACTAGACTATGAAGAAGTTGTTTCACTATCAATATACACAGGGTCGTATGTCTCTATACCATGACAGGACACTCTAAGGCTGGTCCTCGTCAGTTTGCACACTGCTGATCCACACAGTTTCATTAGAATTTTGATCCACATAGTGTCGCTATGATGTTGATCCACACAAGGTCGCCCTGATGCTGATCTAGAGAGGGTTTCTATGATTTTGATCATCACAGGGACTCTATAATGATGATCAACACTGGGTCTCTATGATTCTAATCCATAGAGGGTTGCTATGATTCCGATCCACACAGGTTCTCTATGATTTTAATCCACACAGGGTCACTATGATGCTAATTCACACAAGGTCTCTCTCCAATTGGCAGCTAGCCAAAGGATTCCCCGCACTCGGTGCACTTGAGTTCCATAGAATCTGCTCCTTAAGATATCAGTAATGGTTACAATTCTACAAAGTTCAAAAAAGGTGTAACCCAAAGGACCTACATTTCATAAGGTTTCCAATGTGACAGACAACGCATCAATCAAAAGCCTGGTTTGTGAGTTATAATCATTTTAGTACCCAGGCCCTGGTTGGATTCAGGTTCGATCTAACCTGGACATACTCCACATTTTTAAAAAACTAAAGTAGAGTATCTCAAATGTATTTTCTTGATCCAAGGATTCCAGTGCTGTAGACAGTTCATCAAACAGACGTTTGGTTTGTGAGATACAACCTTTTAAGAGAAACTGGGTTGAAAACTGTCCGAGTCTGGTCTGACCCGGTCGGACCAACCCGACCCGCCTTGACCTGGGCTAACACAACCAGGTCCAGGTCTCACTTGGGTCTGACCCAGTTCAGCCTGAACCAGCTAGGCTGACCCGAGTGATCTGGGCCGCGACAGGCTCAGCCAACTGGGCCGCGGACTAGCCTGGCCCAACTTGGCTCGGCACGACCCACCGGGCCGCACGGGGGTCGACTATCCTTCCAAACAGACATTCATCCATTCCATTTTGAAATAGAGGAACCATGTGGCGCTTCTCCCTTTATTATTAGGACCCTCTAGGCATGGGCCCCCCTTTTCCGCGGCCTCCCTCCACAATGCGCAACGACATGACACCTTCGAGCGCCACCTTCCTACACGGCCGACGAGAGCCGGCCACTTTCATCGCCCGTCAGCACCGATTGACTGTTCCACTAAGCAAGTTCCATGCCGATGCCATGCTAGCGAGGCTTCTGCTTGCCACTAGGTGAGCTCTGTTGGTCCGTTTCCCTTCTTATTTCACCTACGAGCCTCCTGGGATGCTTCCAACACTACATGGCTCCCAGATTCATCTAGCCACCATTTTTTCTAGTTTCCCATGAAGAACGCTATTCAAAGAAACAAAGGTGGAGGATCCAATCTTTTTTCGCTTGGCCCGAACCCTCTGTGTTAGCAATATAAAAAGGGTGAGAGTGGAAACATTGTTGAGAGAAGACTAAACCCCATTCAAAACTACCGCAACAACCACCCAAAATTTCATACGAATCATAGATTAACTTATTTTGGTTAATCTGCATTATTCACGTTTGTAAAGGATGATAGATTGAAACAAAATCACTTGAATTTAAACAAACATTCCTACCTCAAATATGTTGGTAGGTGGTGCAGATGAGAAAGATGGGACCGCGTTCGATGTGTGTTCATTGGAATTCGTCGCTATTCGGTTCAAATCCTATAGGGAGTTGAATCTTCATTCTACATTAGAGTAAGTCATCCTCAACACTTCATCAGAGGTTCCTCTGATGACTGCACAAGAACCATGACCAAGACTGGTTTAAATATATGTGAGGAACCAACCACATTGCATAAAATTAATGCAGTTCATTAATGAACCGAATTTATTTTTTCATTAAAACAACCAATGCTGAGGTTACACAACCCAAGGGTAAAGTCATTGAATGACCTATTTACTTCGCAGTTCCACCACGTCACTCAACGGTTACAAAAAGAGATAAAATAAATCATGGAGTTATTTTATTATTTCTTGTAAAGTATGAAAATTAACCTTTTCATCTCACCCTTTCTAGTCAAAGTTATGCTTTCCATAAGTGAATCCCACCACTGTAATTTCAATGATTCCCTCAGAGTTTTAATCCAACCACCAGTTCAAAAGATAGAAATTTCTGCCACAACATTCGCTGAACATACCTTAAAAAAGTTCCAAAATTATTAACAGTAATCCTCGACCCATGCCAGTCAATGTTTGGTTATGATTAAGGGAAACACACCCTCACGAGCTCAACGGTACTCTCAGATTTCTAATCTGAGTTACCATTTAGGTGTTCAAGAATTTAACAATAAAATAATTGTTACTTAATTATTTTATTTACGGCCAAAAACTAACTTTCATTGTTGGCCCATGCTAGCCAATGTTAGGATCTGCCTAAGGAAAGAATCCACTCACGAGTTCAGTGGCGGCTTTAGATTTTTAACATGAGGCACCGTCTGTGATTTATAATCATTCGAAAAAAATAATAATTTTATTTACTAATTTTATTTACGGTTATTCCATTTTTTGGTTTTCTCACTGGAGGCCTATGATGACTAAACTTAAGTCGTGTCTAGGGTAATCCCACCATCCAAAACACAACAGTGCCCTTAGATATTTGATATGTTCAACTGCTTAAAAGCTATTCCACTTTTTCAAGAAAATTTCACACGCACGCTAATTAAAGCATAATCTTTTTTGAAAAATAATTTTGGGCACTATGGGCCTCAGAATCACATATCTTCAATTTTTTCAGTCTTATAATAATCCCAAATAATTAAAAAAAATTACATGGAATTTTCTAGTGTTTACAACCTTTCATGGAAGGTGTATATACGGAACAACCAGAAAGTGTTGGTGAAACTATATAATTCTAATAGTGGGTGAAGGTTACTGAAATTAATTTAGGATTTAAGTAAGAAACAATATCATAGAATATTCATTTGGAATGAAATTTTTCTATGTTTCTACCAAAATTTAGTGGTAGAATCACTATTTTATGTATGAAATATGTTTGTTAATATATTTTAAAAAAAATTCAAACTTATAGTTAATCTATTACAAAATGAATGTAACTCCCTAGAGATTGACTTAAAGTAGAAGACAATATTATAGGGAACAATATCTACTAATTAAGAACTAATGGATTCTTAAACCAAGAAAAATGTTCCTATACTATTATGGTATTTAAAATGAAGTTTTTAATAAATTAAGAGAGAAGTATTACCAATGTCTAATGGAATAAATACTTCAAAGTATATATTTATGGGACATAAGAGAAGATTAATATTATAAATCGAACACCATATGATTTTGATTTGGATCAATAATTTATGTCATGATCTGTAATATATATATAGATATTATCAACAAATAATTAATGGTATGAAAATAACAATTGTATCTAGGAAAAATACATTGAATACAATCAGAACTATCGAATTGCACTTGAAAAAGTACAATGGAAATGTACTTAGTATGAGGAGAGTAAATGACAGATGTTATACGGGGAAAAAATAATCTACTTAAAGTTCATTATCATAGTTAGGATATGGTAATGATATTTATAATATCATTTAATTGAGTTCCAGTCATTTCTAAAAATATAGAGTGTGTCGTCGATTCTCTAAAAGATAAAGAGGCAGTGTATAATACTCATCAATTTGATAAAATTCTTGAATTCACTCATTATAAGTAATGTTTTATCATTATGATAAAATTATTAATTATTTTAGCCAATATTTTATGTTCGGATAGTGAACAAAATAGAATACACTTGGGGATATAATCTCTATAGAATTTTTACTCAAGGAGTTGAATTTGTAGATAAAAGAATTTCTAGACATTGAAGACATACAAGAATCATGAATAATGTTGTCACTCAGTAGAAAAATGATATTATCATTTGAGATTTGTATTGACCAGGACTAAGATCCACTAAACTCGTGCCCTGATCCGATTGGTACCATGGATGAAAGAGAAACTCCCTACTTTCCATAGGCTGTTAACTCATAGAGAAGGATGAAAGGTTGTACGACAGGGAGACTATAACCTCATGATAAAATTAGAATAGTGTGTATCTTAAGAATAACATAACAAAAGAGAATAAATTTAAATAATGATTAGAGAAAAAATAAATATAATAAATGATAAGATATCAAAATTCCAATATAAAATCATACATGCATGTCCAGATGATGCTACATAGTACAGGAAAGAAAAATATAGTTAGTTGTGAATGAAAATAGATAAAAAAAGATAATGAAAAAAATAACCATGGGTGATATACATGACCATCCTGATCTCCAAATAAGTCATGTACTCCTAATATACAAATTATAATTCATTACAAAAGAATTATTCCATAGTCCTGCAAATAGAAGGGTTGTTTGGGTAAACCAGTGAAATCACAGATCAAGTAGGGTGTGAGATATACTTAATAGGCCACCACCAACAGTGTCTAAATAAACAAAATCTATGAATATAAAATAAAAATGTGTTCATGTATAAATAATTGATAGGAAATAAGAAAATAAATGTAATGAGTGAGGTACATGTTCATCAAGGGACTATGGCCGAATATACCTACATTGGCATAGGCTAGAATGATTCGGATCAGTTTACTATATATATATTAATCATGTATATATATATATATCTATATAATATGTATAAATGAATATAAACTCTATATGTAAGTACTTCTATAAAAATCTACAAGGATAATAGGTGCTAGCTGGACCTAAGGTGTAACTATGGCATCCATGACTAGTATAAATAATCTATAAGGTCCAAAAAGGGTACTATAACCGAATCTCATGTGAATGAGAGATGTCATACCCATCACTTGAGACAGTAGGGTGAATCGTCGTTCACAGTACCCGATGTAGTGGAACATGGAACATCATTCCCACTGCCCAAGTAAGGTAAATAGTTCGAGACATCATTCCTGTCACCCAATGTATGAGATGGTGAAACCCCATGCCCAAAAAATCCCATAACCATTTTCCAATGACCCATAAGTGTGGTATAATAATAATAATCATGAGGGGTTTCCTATACAAAATTTATCACAATCCAACCCAATTAACCATGGGTTTTACCATTGAGAGGACAAGTTTGGGATATTCCTAACACTATGAAGGGGGCGAATCTGTGTTGGGGACTCTTTAATCCAATCCCAACTTTTTATTCCCGTTCCCCATATACTTGTTAGAATCTTGATTCTATTATTCTATTTTTCCTATTGAATGAATGTATATGAAAGTAGTAATGATAAAAGATGATATTTTTACAAGTTTCACTACTCAATAAGAGTATCTAGTCCTTGGCATGGTTTGGAAATATTCACGACCACACAACCACTGGAGAATAATCCTTTGATTGTGGTTAAAATGAGTAACATAAAACCTTACAGTCATGTAACACTATGTAAACAATCCAATAAAGTTTCTTTTATGACACTTGTATTGATATTTATATTACCTCTGAAGACAATATTCTCCTTTTTGATAAGGGTTTTTAACACCAATAGTGTCCTCCACCTTTTGAGTCTTGTTGAATGTCACAGTTCTTATTTGTTCTTCCACAACACTCTATTCACATTATTACGTGCACAATAACATTCATGATACTCCTCTTATATATTCCCAGTAGAGAAAATGGTAGATGCACTATATACTTCTTCTACCAGTCACGATAATATGAATATTGAATATTGATGAACTGAATTCTCTCTGACCCAAATGATTATCAAATAATATTGTTTTGACCAGTCACATCATCTTCTACCTTTGATATGTGACACAAAACACTACCACAAAACTAGGTTTCCCCAGTGCCACCCTTTAACATCGCTGAAAAAACCCAGTTAAAGGGGGTGCCTTTATCAGCCCTAAAAAAAGTGATGATAAAGGGAACTTTTAACAGCGCTAAAAAAATGCTGTTAAAAGCGACCCTTTATCAACGCTTTTTTTAGCACTGATAAAGGCACCCCCTTTAACAGTGCTTTTCTTAGGGCTGTTAAAGGGGACCCATTTATTAGTGCATTTTTTACTAGAACTGATAAAGGGGGTCTTTATCAACGCTTTTTCAAGTGATGATAAAGTGTATATTTCAAAACAAAGTCATGAAAAATAATATATTAATATATAAGTTTATTTATATGGATATAAATATAATATATATTTTTTAAATATATTGTAGAAAAGTATAAATAGACTATTACTTTAAATATATAATAAATTTACTGAAAATGTATTTAAAATATTTTAAAATTTTTTATTTATTAATAATTTGATAATTATCATCAAATAATAATCATTTAATAAAAATTTGAAGACACAAAAAATCAAAAGAAATAATAAAAGATCTAAAATTAGTTGAAAAGGTAACTCAAACTTCAAACGACCATAAATTTTGATCCTGGTGTCCGTTTGAGCTCTACATCATATCAAATCGAAGCCTGTGATGAGGTCTATGCGCTAATGACCCAAGGAAACCTTTCCTCGTGTTTTTTAAGGCCCAAAAAGGCTTAGAAGGCATCCAAAATAGTGTTTTTGGTTGGGATACCTAAATTTTTTAACATTCAATGGAATTTTAACCTCGTTTAAGGGGGTATTTTAGGTTTTTTTTAGTGGGTAATGAATTTATTTCAATGAATTACATTCATATTCATATTATGGCTTTGAAATTTTATCATTTTTCATAATGTACTATTACTGATAATAAAAAATGTAACAATATATACGTATTTTTTATATATTCTCAAATAAAAATTAATTTTATAAATAAATAATTAAAAATATTTACATATAAAATATATTTCCCAATATATAAGCCTTATCTAAATAAGAAACTAATATCCATTTTATTTAAAATAAAAATATATGAATATTTATATACCTATATAACGTGTACATGTATATATATATATATTTGTGTGTGTCTGTATTGAGAAGATGATGTATATTATCTATATATTTTAAACATATGTATATACATATTAATATATAATATTTATAAATAAATATATATGTATAATTATACATAAAAATATACAAATAATATATATATATATTTGTGTGTGTGTGTGTTTGTGCATTGTATATATGTATTTATTTATTTATAAACACACATAAAAAGAATATATTATAAATGCATTAAAAATTGATCTTATAAATTTATATTAATATATGAATAAATATATTAATATATAAATATAACTATATGTATATTAACATATAGATATATATATATATATATTAAAATAACAAAAAATATATATATATATATATATTAATATAACTATATATATATTAACATATGATTAAATATAACTAAATAGATATATTAATAAATGAAGAGATAAAAAATATGGTGGAGTGGTAAAGGCTTAGGCGCACTGGCAACAAGTCCGGAGTTCGAATCCTAGGGGAGGCAGGTCGCGCACGCAGGTGATGAATAATTCCTAGCACTGTTAAAGGGTCTGGGGGTGCTGTTAAAGACTGGTGGGGTGGCTAGGGAGTGCAGGATACGACCGGGGGGGGGGATATTGAAGTCCCTCCCTCGTTATGCATATTTTTTTATTTATTTCCTGTTTTTTAACTTTTATCAGTGCTAAAAAAAGCATTGATAAAGGACCCAGTTATCAGTGCTTTGGTTTAGCAGTGATAAAATGCCCCTTTTATCAGCACTTTTTTAGCACTGATAAAAAGTTCCTTTATCTGGGCTTTTCTGAGCACTGATAAAAGGGACCCACCATTTATCTTCGCCTCAATTAACAACGCTTTTCTAGTGCTATTAAAGCCCTTTTCAAGAACTGATAAATGCTATATTTGTAGTAGTGAAAGTATATAAAATACTGCATACTAGTGTCTTGATCTCTTATTATACTTAAGTGAAAAATGCATAGAATCACCTTCCAATTATTCTTGAATCACAAAAATACATTTTTATTATTAAAACAACAATAAACAACTTAACATAGAAGCATCATAATTAATCTTCCTTGAATAAAAATAAATCTTTAAGTGGGAACAACCTATTATTATTGGATACACAATAATAAAAAATTATTTAGTGGTGTCTTATTTTATTTATTCAACACTCAATACCAAAACACGAGTGTATCAATTTACTTATCTTCTTCATAGTGTAAATATGTACATAAGAAAAAATTTGGTTCTTATTCGTAAAACAAAAAATGTGTGTTTTATATTCTCTATCTATTGTGTATCAACTGGGTAAACACACATAGTTTTACATTGAAAAACATTTTGGGTTTATAATACCGAAGAACTAGTTCACAAAACCATTCTTCAAGAATCACTACATGTGTGAAATTTTGACATGTGTCGAGTGTCCACAGAACATCTGCTTCACAAAGAACTATGAGGGTGTAAACAAAAATCATATGTATGTGTTATTTCTCTATTTTGAACATCCCTATGTTCTATGAAAACTACCTTGCACAATTTATTGCAAGTGATTCAATGATATCCTTTCCTCCACGGACCACCTCTACTACCACAAACCATCTCTCCTTCTACAGACCTCCTCCAGTTCGCAAATGGATAATGCCTCATGAACCAGCTCTCATATGCGATCCTTTTTACATTGTGGGATATAGATCCATGAAAACATATTCAACAGACTAATTCCCCAAAAAAATTCTACTTTGTGGAAATGATCCCTCATGTACCACTTCCCCCTTCATGGAATCCTTCCTTCATGAACTCTTCTCCTTCGTATAAATATCCTTCACAAACTACTTCATACTTCACTAAAATCATTTTCATAGTGATGATATCTTATGAAATTTTCTCTATCTTTATTATATGATTAGGGTTATTTATATAGGAAAATTGATCCACAATAACCTCTAATATTAAATACCCAAAAATTCAATGTGGGACAGACCTCACAATGAACTATGCTATGTTGTATGTGTAACACCTTAATCCTTTATGGAAACCATTTTATTTTGAAAACCAATACCCTTTGCGATAACCTAAATCTCTGACTCTCAATCGGAAAAAATGTGATTCCCACAAACTATAATCCTCCAGAGAAAAATGACCTTCCCACGAACAATTTTCCCTACACAGTTTTCATAGCTAACTTCATGGTCTGCATAGCGGTGCTATGCATAAATTCCTTTATTATCAATTTTTTTCGTCATTTCACATTCCTCCTTTGTGGTCTGCGAAATATGATTTGCAGCCCATGAAATTTTCTTTGACAAATAATTTGCATAAAAAATCATTTTCCAAAAAAACATTTTATTTTGAGGCCCAAAAAATTGGAAAACACTGGGAAATTATGTCTCTTTAAATATATGCTTTGGGAACACCGACCATACTGATTCATGGTCATCTGGATTTTTCAACAAACACCAATTGATACATTGGTAAATATTTATCTATATTTTACCAAAATTCACTTCCATTCAAAACCACTATATTTATTTCATCATGAACCCCATCTGTCATGATATATAACCTTCCATCGATCACCTATAACACCATTAGATTTTTTAAGGAAATTATTGTAACTTCACTATCTTCCAGAAACATCATTCCTTCTACTTAAACCTAAATATGATCAGAATCACCTTTTCTACCCCTTTCCATCATAAGGTTTTCATCACATGTTATCCAAACAATTTTATCATATTTTTTAAATAAGAATTAGAAAATCATAATCATATTTCACTAGGAGAATTATTCAACCATGACATCCAATGTCATCAAATTAATCCAAAAAAATATCTAAGAATCATGTTGAAACTCAATGTCTTCAAACCATTAACATGTTTCTTGGAATATCAAGACATCAAGAATTCATCCAAGCTTTATTAATTTTGTAACTACTTCATTATATTGACCGCAATGAGATCTTATTATCTTATTGAACACAATTGACCACCAATGACAATAAATTGACAACAAATACAATCCATACACACAGTGCGATATAAATTTTTTATAAGATTTATATATATAATGTTTTAAAATATTTCATTACCTTTTATACATATGATTTTTGTTTAATTAATTGATTTAATTTAAGTAGAAAGGTGCTTCCAAATTAAAGTCATTCCAAGGCATATAGATGGTGGTTGGGTAATTTAAACGTTAAATTTAAGATAAGAAATTCCTTTAACATTTATAAATAGTACATTTTCTCATCCATGCCATTAATAAAATTAAATTATAAAATAATTAATGTGTCTATAACCATAAAAATTCCATCACAATTCAAATATAAAAAATACTTCTAGGTAGAACTATATTTTTTGGGGGATGGGTGAACTATTAATAGTAGTGAACACTATACATGAAGGGGTATAATATATTTGATGATATATTGCATGCAAAAAATAATCTAGTTACCTAAATAAAAGGTTCACCACAACCACTTAAAAGATAGTCCAGTCACTAGGGGATGACATAGTGGTCCGTCAAACCTATTACATTTCAATTAATCAACCCATAAATATTTTATAATACATTCCACCTCAATGAGAAGTTATGTTAGTAAATAATTGACTCATTAAAGGAATTCATGGAACCTACCCTCTAATAGAGTTTAAAACATGATTTATATAGACAAGAAGAATGATTAAATTCATAGAAAAGGGTTACTAGAACTTTACTGTTATATTCAACAATGTAAGATTCACATTTAAGAGACATAACATGGAATTACCAGCACGTGACACTATAGATTACATTATAAATAGAATAAACATGAGAGAATGTTTATAAAACACCTACCTAATACAAAGGAAACCCATATTTCTAATAAAGACGATTGATTCAAGATGGTTTGAGAGAAATAGAAGAAATAGTCACACCCCTTTGAAAATAGGGTGAATTAGCCCACAGAAAAAATAGCACATGTAGTTAGAAGATAAACAGGGAAAGGAAGAAGGTTGAGTTGTAGACATACTGAGGATACTCAAACACACCTAACAATGCTAATTTTTTGGGATGGAATAGATCCAACCATACATAAGAGGAGAAGAGGATCTTTTATGGAAGTTGAGTTATTCTTGAGTAAGTAGAGGAGAAATATTGGGAAGGAAAATAAAATACTAGATGGGGAAATTTTAATTTCACACTTCTCTTATGAGGCACAAGGTTTGGATGCTTGGTTGACCAAACCATGCACCATATGTGCTTGAGATACTTCCCATAATTGTGGCCTTCAAGGTTCATATGTTAGATTTTGGAAACCATGTACAAATTTTGAATTTTCCCTTCAACAAAAAACCTACAACACATTAATTGATGTGTATATTAGTGTTAACAGTTAGAATAGATTCATGAAACACACTCAAACCTTTTGAAATTTCCTCATGGTTTCCTCTAAGGGCTCGCATAAATTTAGACAAACTGTGTTCCCTTAGAAGTCTTCCTAACAAGTGTTTCTTGGGACTGACACTCCCAAAACTACACGGGGCACTCATGAAACATATTACTTCCTCAAACATATCTAAAAAACACATTTAAATTTTCCAAAACTCTGATTTATGATCTAGTGCTTGGTTCAACGTTTGACCCATCCACAAAACGGTAAAATTATAATCCCCTTGTAAAATTTTTCCTATCTAGAAACATGGGACACTACATTATGATAATTATATAAATGATACTATCCAAGATTTTATATTTAGATAACACACAAAAGGGAATAAACTTAGGGATATAATCTCTTGAGAATTATTACACATAGAGATGAAGTTGTAGATAATAGAATTTATACCCAGCAGAGACATGGAAGACCCATTAATAAAGTTTCTACTCAATAGAAATATGATTTAATTACATGAGAGATAACAAGGATGTTTATAATGATGGCTCTAGTTACATTTGGAGTGTTTTGAAATTGGATTCCATGGACCCATCTTGATAAGTAATTTTTTATTACCATACCATGTATACAATGAGTTACACATAATGTACTCTTAAAATTATTGTTTTTGATAT
Source organism: Viscum album (assembly GCA_963277665.1). NCBI lineage: Eukaryota > Viridiplantae > Streptophyta > Magnoliopsida > Santalales > Viscaceae > Viscum > Viscum album. Next base: position 247,467,854 of record OY728129.1, read on the forward strand.
TTATTCATCCCCAATTAAAATGGTAATGTACATATATTATTTTTTATATCATAAGGTTATAATAGTTCCCAAGATATAAAGAAAACATCGACATATAATGAAATTAATTTTAAAGATGTTTCATATTGTTTAGATACATCATAATGAATGTATATAATTTATTTATGATAATTAGGTGTTGTAGGTGGATAAGAATTGATGATTCTTCTCATAAAGTTCTCACATGGTGATCTTTAGTAAGTGAGTCTATGAAGAAATGACCTCCTATAGGAACAGTACATGTTTCACTTTTCATTGGTTGTTCCTATCTATGAACACATGTATTGGTCCCATGACATTATATCATTATCAATGTGTACTATTTGATCACAAAAATTGATGTAATGAAAAAACAATGACATTGAAGATGTATATTGGTAGAATGTGTTGGGTGAGTCATTGGTGGTATGGAATTGGTTGAATGGTCAAGATATAATTGTTCATTTTTGAGTTGAGTAAGTGATATCTCAAGCCTAGTTGATCAATATGGTAATAACTTCATATATCCATGGTCATGGTATTCCAAGTTAAGTATGTCAAATTAGATGAAAAAATAGTAAAGGAAGAGTGGATGATGAAATATGCCTTTCATATTTCATTATGAGATATTATGAGACAAATATATCATATTATACAACATGATTCATTGGAAATGTTGTCATTTCTAGGACTTTTTATTATAACATCATGGGACCTAATAGGTTTATAAACTATACTCTTATCCTATGAATATTATTAACTACTATAAAGATAATTTCACAGATGGTCACACATAATAGCATATTGAAGATTCTACCATATTTTGGTGAATATAAATTTTAGAAATGGTGGGAACCACACTCATGTCTAAGAGTTTCAAAATTAGTCAATCACTAACTAATAAATAAATTTATAATTATTCAAGTATAGAATAACAAGGTTGAATTTAGTTATTAAAAGTATTCCGAATTTATTAGGAAAATATACGAAAAATATTATTTGAACAAATTTTATTTTAATATAAATGTTTTTTTAATATTAGGAAGAATTATGAGTCCAGTTAATGACTAGGTATTAGCATGTAATATATATTATTTACTATATATTACAATTATGTGATAAAATTTAAATAATATTTATCACAGAATTATTTTATCATAAATATTTATTTAATGCTTATTTAGTGAACATTAAGCATACGAGGGTCGGGGAACCCTCTCTAGGTATTTGAATATCCACTATATAAAGCAGAGAAGAATCTCATTCCAGTGATAATTCATCATTATAAATTAAGACCTTTTCTCACTTCTCGAATCATTGAGATAGAATGTATATCTATGAGTGATCGATCCATGAATGACTCCGATAGATTGAAGGGATGAGATTGAGGTGATCATCATAATGTACAAGGAATCATCAGAGTTCCACTCTATCACCATGAATTAGATGAATGGAGTTTTCATGGATTCTTGGAGGTTTTGTGGATGATCTAAAGGGGTTCAGATTCAAATTATTCAAGATAAAATCCTTGGGGAATAGCTACAGTCGAATGAAACACTAAATCAAATGAATAATTCATTTATTTAAATTTTTTGGTTTGAAATATTCATGCGATATCATCATACCTATGCGAAGGCTCATATCTCTAGATAAGATGTAGTTTTTTCACTTTATTGATGTAAATTTTTATATCCATATCCCACCACCTTTCACTACATGAATTGATATCAACAATAACTCTAAAAAAGGTGCATTTGGATTTGAATCAATCATCACCTCATGCACAACTAGGGGCCTTTCATCACACATGGTGTGAAACTACTGAGGGATATTTTTTAGATATTAAAAATATATATTTAAACCATCAAAAAGGATTTAAGTATATGATTTCTTTGAAATACCTAGGTTAAACCAAAGATGTCAAATATTTAAAAATAATGTTTGATGATTTAGACCTCTTATAAATAATTTTCCAAGAATAGTTAATCAGATTATAATTTCTTGATAGTCATGATGACCATTTTGGTTTGAGTATGGGATTGAAGATATAACGAATAAGTTGAGGTGGTAATAGGTATGCTAAAATATTAAATTACACAATTTTAGATTGTTTATATGAATTCTTGTATATCAGGAAAAGTATCAAGGAATATTAACTCGTATCCTTAGTATTTAGATGTTAAAATAGCAATGAAAACCTCTAATGGTCTGATGATAAGATCTCATGTTTTGGACTCTCCCATAGTTCATGATAAAGGTATTATGCATACTAAAAATCATATTATTCTCCCCCTCATTGAATTTTATGTTATTTATTGAATTGATTTCTATTCAATATATAAATCCCACATCCTTTTTCATGTAAGGGTTGTATCATTAAATATTCCAAAAAAACCTATGATCGTATATCAATGTAATGATAATTATGAAATTCCAATTTAAATTGCATTAAAACTATGAGGGCTGATTAAAATACAATAGGGTTGTTCATGTCATATTGATGGGGAGAAACTCAAAATAAAATATATGCCTATTTTTTGGGAGTTTGTTGATTTATTTATATAATTGTTTCCTAGTATTATAGTAAATCATATGTTGAGTTGTAATTGGAACTCAAACCTAGGGTTAAACCCATTTCAAATAATCCCTTTTGAATTTCCCAAATAATGCTTCATGAATTGAAAATTAAAAAATATGATAATTTTGAGCCTGTATTTGTTATTCCATATGTGTCACCATGGGGTGTGCCTAATTTTTGTGTCAATAATAAGGATTAGATGATGTAACTTTCCATTGGTTATCTGGAACAAAAGATGATCACAATCAAGAAAACGTATCCACTACAACAAATTGATGCCATGTTTGACCAATTACATATAGATTAATTATTTTATAATGTTCATCTCTATTATGGATATAATCTATTCAGGTTCAAGAAGGATTATATACTAGATAGGTAATTCTATAAAAGGTATGGACAGTAAGGACCCGATAATTCCATGTGAATTTTTTAATTATTTGGGATTAATACGAGTCTGCTAAAATTGACGGTGTTTGATTCTGAGGCCTGGTATCCCAAGAATGAATTTTTGAACATTTTTAAGGTACGTTTAGTAAATATACGTTCAAAATTTTGTAACATTTGAACCGGTGCTCAGAATTGAAATCTGGGAGCACCATTGAATCCACAACGCCGAGTTTCACTTAAAAGAAGCTTTACTTTGACCGCAGTAGGTCGGGAGAAAAAGATAAATTTTGGAATTTATAAAAAAATAATATAATTACTTAACAAAGTTATTTTATTTATTTTCTGTAATTGTTGAGTGGCAGTGGTGGGACCCATGAATTATCAATCCATTTAATGGCTTGACTCTTCTTTTTTTTAACCTCAACGTTGTAACATTAAATGATGTTCATAAATGAACCACATTAATTTCATGAAACACATTTGGATACTCCATCTATTTAATAGAATCTCATGTGTGGGATTTTGGCATGAAGGTAAGTAACCTAAGATGAAGTGTTGCAGTAACCTCTACAGAGGAATATATGGTTGGACGAAAATGTTAGAGGAATCAAATAAGGAATGATGAACTCTGGTGGTGCCATCAATTACGGAATATCCTTCCACTACTGAGACATCTCCAAAGAAATCCGAGGAAAGGGGTTTATTATTAAGGTTATCTTTGATTAATTAAAATTTCTCCCTCTTGTTATGATGTTATTGTAGAGGGAACATGCCAAATGCAAAAGTCTTGGACCCTCCACCGATTCGTTTCTTGATGCATTTTCCATGGGATGATTTTTCAACTTGACGGAAAGAGGAAACCGGGAGGCATGAAATGATAGATAAATCCTGGGAGGGCCGTAGGCACATCCAGAAGAAAGAATAGACCACCAGATCTCACTCGTTGGCCTGAGGAAGATCTGCCTGTACAACATCGGTAACCGGCACCGGCGATGATGGTGGTAGCCGACACTTACCGGCCGCAGATGAGGGAGATCGATGGTTTTTGAAGATAGACCTCAGATCCGGTTATCATTAGTTTAGGGTACGAGATGAGTAAGTACCAAAGATAGCCTTCAGATGTCGTTATGGTCATTATGAGTTCTTGGTGATGCCTTTCGGTGTGACTAATGTTCCAGAAATATTAATGGGGCTCATGAACTAGATCTTTCAGCCTTACCTCGATTACATCGTGGTAGTCTCCATTGACGAAATTCTGATATACTTAGCCTTGGAAGAGGAGCACTCCACACACCTAAATAAAGTTCTAGATACACTCTGAGAGCACTAGATTTATGGAAGTCTCTCAAAGTGCTAGTTCTGGATACGGGAAGTTGACTTCCTGTGGCATGTAATCTTGGAGGCTAGAGTGGCAGTGGATCCGGTGAATGTATAGGGAGTGCTTGCTTGGGATCCACCGAGTAGTGTGACCAAGGTGTGGAGTTTTTTGGGGATGGTTGTGTAATACTGAAGAATTGTACCTGACTTCTCCATGGCAGTGGCACCTTTTTCATCTTTGATGATGAAGGGGCATCCTTTCTTGTGGACGGAGGAGTGCCAACAGAGTTTTTAGGAGATGAGGTAGAGGCTAATGATTTCCCCCATATTGAGGATACTAGAATAGGGAGTTGGTTATGTAGTCTACTACGATTCATCAGGGACTAGATTGGGTTGTGTCCTGATGTAGGATCGAGTGGTGATCACCTACGGATGACGGCGGTTGAGACAACAAGAGAAGAACTACGCTACCCATGACCTGGAGTTAGCAGTAGTGATATTTGCGGTAAATATGTGGTGGCACTACTTGATGGGAAAATGTTTTACAGTCTACTTTGATCACCAGAGTCTCAGGTATATCTTCTCTCATAAGGTCCTGAACCAGAGATGAAGACGATGGCTAGAGTTCCTCTAGGACTACGATTTTGAGATAGTCTACACTCCTAGGAAGGAGAATGTAGTATAATATGCACTCAGTATGAGGTCTAGCTTACAGTTTCTATGTGAGCCGACATAAAAGATTTCCGCATTGTAGTTATCGTTCGTGGATAGTGATGGAGCAGTTTCCCTCAAGCCTATGACTATCAATCCCCCACTTCTTCAGTGAGTTTTGGAGGATCATCTTGAGGACATAGACTGCAAGGACGAAATTGATCACATATACATAGGAAAGGATCCTAATGGATTTTCTAAAGGTAGAGAGCACATCATCCTCTTCAGAGGGCACACCATAGTTCTAGTGATGTTAGGAGAAGAGGTGTTGAGGGAGTTCCATACATCCCCTTTAGCGGTACATCCTGGAGTGTAAAAGATGTACCCAAACCTCTGGCGTCAGTACTGGATGTGAGGGATGAAGAAAGAAGTGGAAGAGTTTGTATCCCAATTCCTCACTTGTCAGCAAGTGAAGGTTGAGCATCAGGTACCGACAAGCTTAGATCAACCCCTTGAGGTACTAGAGTGTAAGTGAGATGGTATATCCAGGGACTTCATGACAGGGATACCACATATGTCCAAGGTCCATGATTCAATATGGTTGATTGTTGACAGACTCACCATGTCAGCCCACTTCCTACCTAGTTGAGAGCAGGGATCAGTAGAGAGCTTGGAACATATCTACGTACAAGAGATTATATGACTTCACAGGGTTCCATTGACGATTGTATCAGATCATGATGCTAATTTTACATCCTACTGATGGAGGGGATTAAAGGAGGCATTTAGGACTAAGATGCACTTGAGTATTGGCTTCCCCCCATTAAAAGATTGTCCGATAGAACATACAATATAGACACTCGAGGAAATTATTTGTGCTTGTGTCCTCAATTTTGGCTGTAGTTGGGAGGACCACCTACCACTGGTGGAGTTCACATACATCAAAAGTTATCACTCTTCCACCATCATGGCTCCATTTGATTCCCTATATGGGAGACCTTGGAGATCACCCCTTTGCTAGATAGACCCAGGGGAGTCAGCACTCGTGGGTCCTAAGGAGGTGTAGACTACCATGGAGAAGGTTTAGATTATCCATGAGAGGATGAAGACTGAACATAGCTAGTACAAGTCTTTTTCTGATAAGAGACATAGACCCTTAGTTTTTTAGGAGGGATACTATGTTCTCCAACGTGACTCTCTCTAAAGAGGATTATAGTGGTTTGGATGGGGCGGCAAGCTATCCTTGAGGTTCATCAGACCTTTCCAGATCCTCAGTAGGGTAGGGAAGGTGGTGTACTGTCTAGCTCTTCCCCCACAGATGCACTAGATGTATAATGTTTTCCATGTGTCACAGTTGAGGAGGTACGTGCATGATCTAATGAACATTATCGACTAGGTAAATCTAGACATCGACTATGGGGTGAAATATGTAGAGTTATCAGTGGAGATAGAGGATCGACAGGATTGGGTCCTTCGTGGGCGGTCGATACCTCTAGTGTGACTTCATTGGCAGCACTCGAATCTCTAGGAGAGCACATGGGAGCGGGAGGTTTAGATACGTGCTTATTACCCCCTTTTATTCCTCTAGTTTATTGTAGCTTTTAGGTACAAAAATCCCTAAGGTGGGGAGAATGTAAAGACTGGAGATTTCCATGTAATATTTTATAATTATTTGGGATTAATACGAGTATGTGAAAATAGAAGACGCATGATTTCGAGGCCCTATGTGCCTGGAAAGTTTTTTGTACTTTTTTTAAGATAAGTTCAGTAAACGTACATGAAAATTTTTCTAACATTTGAACCGGTGCTCAGAATCGAAATATGAGATCACCGTTGAATCCACAACACTGGGTTTCTCTTAAGGGAATCTTCACTTCGACTGGAGTGGGTCAAAAGAAAAATATAAATTTTGGAATGTACAAAAAAATTAATGAAATAACTTAAAAAGTTATTTTATTACTTTTCTGTAACTATTTATCGGCGGTGGTAGGACCCAATACTTTTCAATCCATTTAATGGCTTGAATCTTCTGTTTTGTAACCTAGATGTTGTAACATTTAATGGAGTTCATAAATGAATTGAATTAATTTTAGGCAACACGTTTGGATCCTCCATCTATTTTTTAGAATCTTGAGCATGGGATTTTGGTACAATGGTGAGGAACCTATGACGAAGTCTTGTGGCGACATCCAATGAGGAATTAAAGCTTGGAAGACATTATTAGAGGAATCAAATCAGGAATGATGAATGTCAGTGTCTTTGTAAAGCACAAATTCTCCTTCCACCACCACGACATCTCCCAAGAAATCTGAGTTTGGGGGTTTATTATTGAGGTTATATTTGATGAATTAAAATTTCTCCCACTTGTTATGATGTTAATGCAGAGGGAGCGGGCCAAACAAACAATACCCGAACCCTCCAAAGATTCATTTCATGATGCGTTCTTCATGGGATGTTTTTTCAACTCGACCAAAAGTAGAAATAGGGAGGCATGCAATGAAAGAGGCATCCTGGGAGGGACATAGGAACATATGGAAGAAAAAAAATACCGCTAGTGCTCACTCGGTGGACCACAGAAGATCTGTAGGCGTGGCACCGGTGACCGACACTGGTGGTGAAGGCCGCTGGCAGCACTCACCGACCACAGATGAGGGCGACACCGCTCGACATTGCGGTAGATGGATAGGCGTATGACACTTGGCCGACCATGGAGGTAGGAGGCGGTGCTCTGTTGCATGCCGCGTTGTGTAGGCCACGACATTGAAGCCGCGATGAAGGGAGGGGAGCCGCTCCCTGCGGATCTCGCAAACAACCAGGCGACACCACCTGGCGCCACCAATCAAAGAGCTAAATGACACTTTGAACCATTCGGGAGGTGAACTGCTTGTCCCTCACACGGGTTGCACTAGTCGATGGGCCGATGGGCCGATCCGCCATGGCCCAACCCAGCCAGGTTGGGTCGGGCCGGTCCGCGACCCATCAGGCCAAGCCCGCTACGACCCAACCCAACAGGGTTTCCCTGGTCTGAGTCAGACCTGAACTGGGTGGGTCGGCCCAGACCAGCTTGTGCTAGGTCGGTCCGACCGGGTGGAACCGGTCTTGGACCCCTCTCGGTCCTAGATACGCTTAAAAGGCCGTATCTTGTGAACCCGACGTTCGTTTGATGAACTGTCTGCGGATCTCGGATCCTTGGAGTGAGGCGGTCCTCCTGTGGTACTCCACAAGTGTTTGGAGAAATTTGGTGTATGATAGAGTTGGATCGACCATAAATCTAGCTGGGCCTTTGGAACTAAAATGCCAATAACTTAAAGACCAGACGTCCGGTTGATGCGCCATCTATTGTGTTGGAACCCTTAAGCCCTAACAGGATCATTGGGTAACTTCTACATGGGACTTTTTTCCTGTTGAAATATGACCGATTTCTTGAGGAGCTGTTTCTCAATAAAACAAGTGTACGATGAGAAGGAATCATATGGATGGATGATACGTGAAGAATGAAGAGTGATTCTGTGTGAATCAGCACCGAGCGATTCTCTGTGAATCATCACTGAGAGATTCTATGTGAATCAGCACCTAGAGATTCTGTGGAATTATCACCCATCGATTTTGTGTGAATAAACACCAAGCAATTCGATGTGAATCAGCACCCAATGATTCTATATGAATCAGAAACCAATGATTATGCATGAATCAACACCGAGTGATTCTGTGTGAATCACTACTTATCAATTCTGTGTGAATCAACATCCAACGATTCTGTTTGAATCAGCACCTATCGATCCTATGTGAGTCTTGAGGGGGTTAGTATCGATAGATCCTGTGTGGGTCAAGAGTAGTTCATCTTGAAAGAGTATAATGATCAAGCCTTGCAACTAATCATATTTAATTATATACTTAGTTATACTTGGTTTGAGATGTGTTTATTTAATTGTGATTTGTGATTGAGATCACGCTTTTGGTTTTCCTTTTTGAAAATCTGAGAGACCTTCGGGGGTCTCAGGGTCCCTACTGGGTATTGTTATTCTCACCCCTTCACTGACGTTTCCTTAACCTTGTTGTGGATTGTACAAACAACGAGCAACCTTGACTGAGACTCGGGGAGCTAGGATGTGACGGTGAATGGCGGTGACAGTTGACGTGGAGAGCTGTAGAGACGATCTGTACCAACCCTTCAGGTAGGATCCCTAGCGGATGATCTTAGGAGGTGTTTCCTATTTTCTGTTGTATTTAATCTTTCTGTTGGGATTGTATTCCAGTCCCTTTACTTTCAGTACAAAATTTTACTTCACTTGTTTTACTACGTGGTTTACATTGTTTCATACCTAGTCTGTCTGTTTGTACAAGTTTAAAATAAATACATTCCCATTTTAGGGATACCCCTTTCTTGTTCTAGTCACGAACCCCTAGCCTGTAGAAGGCGGGCATGGGGTAGTCACGGCACGGACCCCAGGGGATGGGTCGTGACATGGGAACTATGAAAATATAGTTATTCCATTTGGCCTTAATAATTCCCCTGATATATTCATGAATTTAATTAATAGAGTCTTTCGAGATTACCTGGATCACTTTTTAGTAGACATTATTGAAGATATTCATATATAATAAAAGATAATGAAAGAGAACAAAGACCACTAGAAAATTTTACTAAATATCCTAAGTAAGGATAATTTGTTTGAAAACTTTACAAAGTTTGAATTTTAATACAAAAGGATTCATTTTTATCCATATAATCTCAATATATGGTATATCAGTGGATCCATAAAAGATGAAAGTTATTGAAAATTGGCCTAACCAGCCACTTTGACTAAGATCCGATCATTTATTAGTTTGGAAAGATATTATTGATTGTTTAGGGATAATTTATAAATAATATATTATCAAATCACAAAGTTAACTCAGAAGGGAGAGATGATCCTTTAGATATATGAATGTGAGGAAAATTTCAATGAACCAAAATGAAGGCATTTGAGAACACATTTTCCTACATTAACATGTAGTAGAGAAGGGTTAAAATATTCAACGATGCACATAGGAAGGTATTGGGATGAATACTCTTGTAGAATGATATGGTGATAGCTTCTGCATCAGAAAATTGAATTTTGGGGAGAAAAATTACCCAACAAATGATTTGGTGTAAGTTACATTAATTTTTTAATAAATGATATGGAGGAATTATATTTATATAGAAATTTGTTTTATATATATATATTAATAATAAATTACTAAATTATAAGTTCACATGGAATTATTTGAATATGTATGTGAGAAAATGATATGAAGTTGTTAATGATTAGGACTGCTCAATACATCCCCACCTTGGGAAAAAAACACAATTACTGATGTATTGAGTTGAAAGGATAATGATAATTTTCTATCATAAGGATCACAAAAGATCTAATGTTTATGGATTTAAAAAGATGTATCAGAAAATATTAAAGGGAATAAATATTCTATTTCTAAAATGAGTGTTCAACCATATATCCAGATTAATATTAAAGAGGTGAAAACGGATGATATTGTGCTGGAGAATAAGGTGAGAAACATTCCATGACTTTACATTGATTGAGATGAAATTTTCCTAATAAATAATATAATGATAAATTATCTCAAAAATGATATCCTATAGTTCATATATTTTCATATTTTTTTATTTTTCTTCAACCATAAAACAAAATTCTTATTTTTTTACTCAAGAATTTTTTCCAAAAAACTATTAAAATTTATTCAAATCTTGACATGGAGGTTTACCATTTCCATAAAAATATTTAAATTTCATTTAAAAATTATATGAGTAATATATAATTTCAATAAACCTATGCTACCATAGTCAAAAAAGTCATTCCCATTAAAAGTAAGAGGCTCATATACCGAGGAATAAGGAGGGTCGTCAACAGAAGTAGGTAGATGGTCCTCCCAAAAAGTTTGATATTACGTGTCCAAGTTATCTTCCAATATTCAATAATTATAATTAACATATATTTAGTAAAATATCATACAAATCCAACTATAACATATAAAATTGAATTAAAATTTTAAAATGATTCAATTTTTTTATCTAAACACACTTTTATCATTTTTGTTAGAGTAGTTAACTAAAATGGTAAAAAATGATAAAAACACTAACGGGACATGAAATTATATATTAAATAGAAATCCAAGATAATATAAAATATTATAAACATCAAAATGTTACATATAATATTAAATATCTATTTAAGAATGATAAAATAAAATAAAATAAAATAAAATAAAACTAAAAACACTTCTTATCAAATTTTTAGATTTGTTAACCATAATTCTACTAAAAGATGAAAAATCTTATGAGACATGAAATGATATAAATTTTAAATAATATCAGAGGAAAAAATTTCACAACTATAATTTTTCATATCGATATGAAAAATAATAATAAAATGGTATAAATAAAATAACCAAACTAAACAAACCTTTTTATAATATTCCTTATAATATTTTCCTAAAATTCACAAAAAATACTAAAAATATTTGTAAGGAATGGAATGATATGTATTAAAGAAAAAACATAAAAAAGGTTATATAAATAAAAATATTATAGATAAAATTAAATAACAATTATAAAACAATAAAAACTAAAATAAAGTAATAAAAAAACGTTTTATCATATTCATTAGAGTACATCAACAAAATGATTCACAATTTCTGATAAAATTTATGAGGCATGAAATTATTCCAAGACAAGACAAAAAATATGAAATATGTAAAATTTTAAACATATTATAAAAAAATTAATATTTTTTTGTAATGAATTTTAGCATACTAATCAAACAATGCATCATAATATTTAAATATGTTACTTAAATAAACTATAAAATTTGAAATAATATATCACACTTTCTGAAAAATTTGAAAAATTAAACTGGAAATATGTAACATCCGGTGTCTGTTTTGTCCTCACATGACTGAGTCTATTAATTACATTTCCTCAAGCACATATCCATGTACACCTGAGGCTTTCAACTCGTACCGAGGATGTATACAATACTATGAGGAGGATATAAAAACTATAATATTGTTGTAATATCTATGTAAATAAGGTTTAAAAAATAATAAAACCATCCTATAGATACATAGAAATAACCAACCAAAACCAAAAAATGATAAATAAAAAACAATCCAAATAATTTTAAAAAACCATTCCATGGAATACTATACGACAATAAAAATTTCATACTAAAACCACATTACCAAAAGTTTAAATAGACTCATAAAAAAATTTAGAAACCCCTGATTACAAACCCTACACCCATCACCATTTCCATGATCCAATACCATATTGTAATAAACCAATCATTTATAGGGGATTTTTACCTTGTTTATACCTCCATACATAGAAGTATTCTCCATTTTAAAATGATTATAGAACAGGCTGTGTGTATAAATCATTAGGCCAACACCTGAGGTGTATAAACAATCTAGTCTAAATGAATTATGAAATAAATAGTTTAATAAATCGGGGAATTAATTCATAAATTAATATAGAAATTCAAATTATCTATTTTTCATTTTGCTATGGGTTGACACGTGAGGTCATTTAAACACACATTCTCACAATGAAAAATATATATAATAAGTGGTGGATCCTTTTACTCATGTCATATCACCACCGTTGGTAGATTATACCACCTAGAATGAATTAACCATATACTGTCTCAAGTAACTATATATCTTGGCCTCATACATCATGTAATATATACATTTCACACTCAAAATTAATTCCCATGATAATGATGCATACATGTTCCTAAGGTGTATTACAACCCTGCTGTTTATTACACACTTAAACATGATATATTACATTAACATTCACTTAATATAACTCTTAGGATTGAGAGGTCTAGTTTCTAGGGAAATTAGAAAAATTACATAACAACTTAGAACATAAAACGCAACATATTTATTGAGAAATTCTTTTACATGACCACAACATTCCTTCGTACTTAGCATTTCATGGGATAACCTGAAGACATGCATATGAAAAGGGAGATCTATAAAGAAAAGTAAGGTATTAAAAAAGGCATAATATAAAGAATACAATATATTTTAGTTAATAATCATATCAATGGAGTACAAGAGAAACATGAACATAAAGGCATGATATAACAAGATTATCATAATATGGAAATGTGGTAATAAAATTTAACATGATATTAGCATGAGTCAAATATCATTGCACAAGAAGTATGAGTAAACCATCAATGCACTTGAATTAGAATGATTAAACCCCCATTGCACTTGAATTAGCATGAGTAAACCCTCATTGAACTTGATGTATCATGGTACTAATCTTTTCCTAATGCATTGGAGCGCTATCAGGGTGCACCCTTTGTAATCATTTCATTTCATGCATAAGTGTTCCACATGGATCATACAACATGGATTCATTAAACATCATAATTAATTCCCTGAATAAGAGATGTGGAATTCAAAAATTTTAGTCCTTAGTAAAAAAGTACAAGTTTATAAAGGTGAATACCCTTGATAGATAAATGGGTATAATATTTACATACCCGAGGATTTTCGCATGGAAATTTTGGTGTAACTTTGGTAGCATAACGACGTCAAATAGAAATCATAAAATGGGTTGATGAGAGATAAATGGGAATCTCATCATTTTTACACAAAATGGAAATTAAGGGCATCATGGAATATAATATCCCAACATATGTAAGTGAATTTTGATGCCAAATATATAATAATTTTATGAATGTAATTGAGGAGAGAGGAATCCCTTACATAATTTCAACATGGTAATAAGTGTACATGGGAGGAATTAATGATAGATAAAGTGGTATATCATTATTCAAGCATAAGTATGGAGTTATAGGGGAGGTGATAAATCATAAACTGACATTTATAATTGAATATTAATGGTAATAACAATTTAAGGAAACCTGGACATAAATAAGGAAGGAAGGAATGTGAGGATCCCGTACATGAAAGTGTGATCCCAAAGGATTGGGAAAGGCTAAAGAGAGGATTCATGGGATCTTGGGGCTCCTTGGGAGGATTATAGATTGAATAGGTAAGAGGTTGGTCGAGCTGCAAATGGTTTTAGTGAATAGGAATGGGAGATTGAGTGGGTTTATATTGGAAAGGAGGGGGAATTCTTTTTTATTTATGATTTGGACACTACACATTAAACTAATCAAAACCAAACACAATCACATGGTTTCTACAAAGGGATTTTGAAAAGGTGTATTGGAAAAATATATTTTTAAGGACAATGGCCGAACTTATTAAAATATTAGGTTTTCTTATGTGGAGGTGAGTCACACTCTCAAGGAAATCATTTTAAAAAGTTAAAATATATTATAAGTCTTGGAGGGTTCACAAAAGAATCATAAAATTAATCAAAAAATCTAAAATCATATTATTTTAAAGGTTAAACATATATTTTCTGAATATACATTTTATTTTATTTTATTAAATCACAATTGGGACATTGTGATGTCATAAAACACATTATATATTTAAAAGGAATTTAATTTTTACCAAAAAATTTGACTGTCTTAATTTTTTTTGAAAATTCACCATTAGATAGTTTCGATGTCCTAAATCTAAAAATGATATTCATTTTATCTAAATAATATTATAAATATTTGAATTTTAACTTTTAAAATAAAAAAAAACATCTATGGAAAATTCATGGGTTTTGAAAAAAACAACTTTCAAACCTTAAAAAAATTACAATTGTATCATACAAAATTATAAAATTATTTATATTAAATAAAAACTAATTTAGAAATAATATTTTATTAAAATATTATTTAATTTAAAAATAAATTAATTCATCCAAATATATTTCTTAATTAAATATTAACTAAAGATAATATTTTTTCTTTAAAACCCATTTTGAAGGTAACAATAATAAAATGAATGTATATTTTTTATAAAAAAATAATACACATAATCATAGTTCTAGGGTCTTGTTAAATAACCACTTATAACACCCGCATAAGACCTAAGGGTAAGGTGTGAGGTGGTGAAAGACTCTTGGGATGGCTCAGATAACATCGCTCAACTGGTAATCTTTATTATCTTTGTAAGGACCCGACCCCAGTTGCTCGGAGCCAGTGTGTCACGACCCACCTTCACCGAAAGGAGGGAAGGGACATCAGATTGCCAAGCCCTTCCTTCTTTATATTTAAGGAGAGATAATTACCCCCCGAGTCCCGCCTTCTGTAGGACCCGGAGTGGCGAATAGAACCAAGTGTATAACATTTTCACAATATGGAAGGCATTACCCTTCTTTTAGTTAACCATGATTAGGAGAAAGAATGAGTCAACACCAAACACCACCAAGTATAGAAAGATCAAGGTAAAAACCAAACTACATGCATGTTTTAATAATAAAACTGAACAAAGTACAAGGACTCCAAAGTACAATACCCAATAGTAAAGGAAAAAAGGCTAAGCAGAATCCGACAGCGACCAACAACAACTCCAATCTCCAGACTAATAAGGTCCCACACAGCCTCCGAAGCCCTCTTGGAAACCTGAAAGTAAACGTAGGGAGAGCATACAAAGTATACTCAGTAGGAAATCCTAAAGATCTTGTGCACAAGTGGGGAGACGTCATAAAGTCTCGTGAGAAGTAGAAGAAACATCATATATCAAGGAAACTATCATCCCACATCACCGGCCACGTTCACCAAATCACACAAGCAGTAAGGTAACAGTAAGAACAAAACATTTGGGTACCCCACACCACCATTTCCCCCACTAGCTAGCTACTCATCCCTAACGGAAAACATCTGGACGCTACCACTCTCTTCCTGCCCGAACACACCTGGGCCTCACAACCATCCACATCCCTGCCCGTACACACATGGGCCTCACAACCACACATCCCTTCCCCCACACACATGGGCCTCAAAACCATCCATCCCTGCCCGCACACACCTGGGCCTCATCCCTAAGACACCTGGGAAAACAAACCTACCCGAAGAGTCTTGGGCTGACAACACACCAATTGAAACCTACCTGAAGAATCTTGGGTGTAAGGTCACCTCCAGCTATCACAACCGAGAGAAGAGGGATTAGGAAGGAGAGTAACTAGGGGAAACACCCTTCCCTAGGAAATGGGGTGTCCGAAACTAAGTTCCCAACGTGGGTGGGGTGCAACTAAACCCAAAACATATAGTTACACATATATATACCAATACACATCCCAACGTATGGCTCCTCAAACAAATACAAGCAGGTGCCCAAGCACTGCTGCCTCAGAAAAAAGGCACACAACAAACAGTTCCCAATTTCCCTATTCATGTTATCATTTCATAACAGTTCAGTATGAGTTAATCCCTTCACTACTGGTCAAATAACATTCCCATTCATAGATGAAAAAAATAATAAGGTAGAAAGGAAAATAATCGGTTAATTTAAGCATTCACACCCGGTTCTCTTGTAAAGTCACAACAACTAGGGATCAAGTGAGATCCCTCAAAGTACTGGAAACAAAACAAACCCCGAGACACAGCCCCATGTCCCCAAAACCCAAGAGCCAAAGGTTTCTCAACCACAGAGGATTCCACCCAAATTCGTGTCACAACAGAGCAAACACACAACCTCATATTCATTACCATCAAAAGTATAACAACATCGGATACCATCCCCACCCATATCACCCCAACAATCTAAGCCACCATCCAAGAAAACCATAATGTCACCCGCAATTGGCCTGTGAAAGAAAACAACCAAACCACTACCACCAACCCAATGAAGGACCTTACATGTATTTTCAAATTTAAAAGATTTAACACACTCCATGATTTCAATTCCACTGGGCTTTAATCGGAGTTATCACAGAAAAGGGGCGATACTGGTGCTTTCTATTTATTTAACTAAGTATATGTAATTAACCAATTCCGTGTTACGTTTAATTAAACATCCAAGAGCTCTGAGGTTCATTAGTACACAGATAAAGACCACCAACGACTATGATTTTCAGTGAGCATAGGCCCGTATAATTCACAACACATATCCAGATAAAAGAGTACAATAGAACATCAATCACACCCCCCTTTCCTTCTTTAGAGGTCCGTTCATTATATTCCTTAAGTTTTTTTTCATCAATTTTCCACAGAGACAAAAGCATACCCACCCCTCATGATGCATAGAAAGGAGAGACGAAGGAGAGAAACCCGTACCTGATTGATCAAGGATTGACGTTAAGTCCTCGCGTGGAAACTGGAAAATAGAAGTAGCAGGAACTCCACAGAACACGATCAAGGAAACCTTCATGGGGGTAAAACTCGTCCAGAGGAAGGTTATTCTGAGTGTAGGGTGATAGAGAAAAAGGAAACTAGGGAGAAGAGAATCTTTAGGTTATAAAGGCCAAGATACAACATCCCCGAGATGGTTAAGATATGGAGAAAAACTCGAAACCGCGGAAGAAGCGGGATCGTGAGTTGACCACGCGGATGGGCCACCCCACATGTCCAACTTAAAATGTCCCCACCCTTTGGGGTGGTTAAAACCGACAGACACCTCCTTAACCAAGGAAGGATTCCTCACAGGATGTGGTAGAGGCGTTTCTGAAAACGCAGTTAAAAGCATGACCAAAACACATGGTTTTCCATTTAAGGAGGGTACCTCACCAATCATTTAATTAAATACCATTAATGGGCTCTAAAACAGGCTTAAAGGGGTCAAAACATGGTTTACAGACCAATTAGTTCAAAAAGGAGGCACTACTGAAAAACCATGGAGAGGTCACCGGTAGGCTGAGGCCACCAGTAGGCCGAGATACCGGTAGGCCGAGGCTACCGGTCGGCCGAGCTACCGGTAGGCCGAGCTACTAGTAGGCTGAGCTACCGATAGGCCGAGGCTACCGGTCAGCCGAGCTACCAGTAGGTCGAGCTATCATTAGGCTGAGCTACAGGTAGGCCGAGACTACCAATAGGCCAAGCTACCGGTAGCCCGAGCTACTGGTAGGCCGAGGCTACCGGTTGGCCGAGCTACCAGTATGCCGAGCTTTAGGTAGGCCGAGCTACTGGTAGGACGAGGCTACCGGTAGGCTGAGCAATTGGTAGGATGAGCTAACAGTAGGGAGAGGCTACCAGTAGGCCGAGCTACCGGTAGGCCAAGCTACCGGTAGGCCGAGGATACCGTTAAGAGTCTTAAGCTTCACCGATAAGCTAGGATGGCCTTCCAGACCACCCAGAACACCCCAAAACACAGAGTTTCATCATGTAATAGACCCCAAAACCCATGGCTATTACATCAGATACTTCTAAAACTACTCTCGTCCCCGAGAATATAAGAACAAACCAGAAGGGAGAAAAGTGGGGTCCAAACAACCACCCTCTAAAGATACTTCTTAGGGGCAAACCCCTTTGTTGTTAGAAAGCTTGAAAAGACCCCACTACATCCACGAAAACTGCCCCCAAGAGTTATCAACCACAAACATTCAAAATAAGCACAAGAATCACAATTTCTAACACCTGAGTTAGGGAGTCCCTTCCTACATGTCAAGATATTATCCACATTGGGCGGCACTGACTCGCCCGAACGGGTTTAATCGCATCCACATTAATGAGTCCTGATTAGCAGTCAGATTTTTCCATCATCACACATGTGGACACATAGAGAATAGGGAATAGATCATCTAATAGCTATGAAAAACAATCAGTTCATATATTAAAGCGCAAGGTAAAACATCTCAACAAAACACATAACAACAACAACAACAACAACAAGCAAGTCAAAACAGCTTTGTAGGACCTCGGGACACCCTGAGAGGGGAGGGGTGAATCAGGGTGTCATCTTTTTCTTTTAAATCAAGGATCTTGTTCCCACGTTGGTAGGAACTAGTTAAACTTGTATGATGAATATGATCAGAAATGAAACATTCCCATGCAAAGAGATGACACAACAATTTTTACTTGGTTCACCACTAAGGGCTACGTCCAAGGACAATACGCCGACAAGTTATCGGTCATACCAAATTCCTCTAATCTTCAATAGTTTTGGATTACAATGGTTCGGGAACAGTCACTCTGTCCCAGGCTCACTGCCTTTACATAGGTTTAGGGATAGCTCACTGCTTCCCTCGGGTCACTCCCGCTGATTCCCCTAGCTCACTGCCCTTGGTGAATTCACACTCAGTTTATAGACAAGAAGGTCTCTTCAGTAGATTTTCATTGAATTCTTTTCCTCTTCTTAGAATGAGACTCTTCTTGCATCAAAGTCCGAAATTGATGCACTGGAACACATAGAACCACTGAAGGGAATAACCAGAATGTGCAGACAAGATTTACTAACAATGGCACACAACACCAACCCTTTGCGCGCAAAACCCTCCTATTGCGCGCAAACTTTACTTTTTCGCATGGAAAAATATTTCGTGCCACAACACCTGTTTTCGCGCAACTGAATCTTTTACGCGCAACCCCAATATTTACACGCAACAGTTTCTTTTTCGCACATCCTGGAATTTTCTGCGCAATCCAGAATATTTTGCGCAACCCCTTTACGCGATCCTTTTTCGTGCATCAGACCTGGAATCTTCTCTAAGCCTTCAACCGTATAGAATGAGGGGGGTCAACTCTTATTTATAGGCGTCTGAGACCCCCGTGCGCAAAATCCCCTTTGGCGCGAAAACCTCTCATCTGACGCGCAATTTCTCACGCAGGTATCGTTTTCCACGCCCATCTCCAGATATTTCATGACCCCATGCCTTTTCCATTTCTCGACGTTTTGATTCTGAAACACTATTTGCGCGAAAAACCTTGTTCCCCAATTTCGCGAACCATGCTCTTTTTCGCACAAACCCTCAGTTTTTCGCGCCCATCTAAGATATTTTGCGCACAACCCTCCTTTTTCTCACACCACTTCCTCTTTTCCTGCACCTCCTTTTACCAACAATGCATGTCTTCATTTTCATATTTTGAGGCCCAAAAATTTGGCAAACCCTGGGAAACTGCGCTACCTTCAATACTGTTGTCTGCTTGAACTGTATGATCACTTTGCTGGCACACATTCTGAACTTCCACTAAGGATTGACAAAAAAAAAAACCAAACTCCAATTACTGCATAGAACATCCATGGTTCCAACAAGCTCTGGGTACTGAATGCGTAACCGGTCCTCCCGCTCCAAAGTTCTCTCCTCGAGGCCACCATCCCTCCACAACACACGAACCAAAGGGATGGTACGTCCATGAAGCACTTTCTCTTTATGATCCTCAATCTTGATTGGTCGTTCTATGAAGGTCGCATAATTTTCGACATCTAACTCTCCCCAATCGATGGCGTGGGAGACATCGTGTAGATATCGACGAAGCTGTGAGACGTGAAAGACTTTGTGAACATTATCCAACTGAGGTGGAAACCCCAGCTGATATGACACCTCACCAACTCATCCCAACACCTCGAAAGGTCCGATGAACGTAGGGGAGAGCTTACTCCCCTTCCCAAACCTTAGCTGCCCATGTTGAGAGGAAACCATCAAGAACACATGATTTCCAAGCTCGAACTCCAAGGACCTCCTCCTAAGATCGACATATGACTTCTGCCAGTCCTTTGCAGCCTTCATCCTCTCATGTAAGAGCTGAACCTTCTCAGTGGTTCCCTGCACCACTTCTGGCCCAAGAACAGCTACTTCCCCAATCTCTGTCCTACAAACGGGTGAATGACACGACCTTCCATAAAAGGCCTCAAACGGCGTCATGCCAATAGTGGAGTAGAAGCTATTGTTATAAGAAAACTCCAACAGAGGAAAGTGTCATACCCATGATCCACCAAAATCTGGAACACATGCCCGCAACATGTCTTCCAGCGTCTGGATCGTTCGTTCTATTTTCCCATATGTCTGAGGGTGGAAAGCAGTGCTAAGGCATAGCTGGGTGCCAAATGCTTATTGTAATCCTCTCTAGACTCGTGTGGTAAACCCCGTGTCTCGATTAGAGACAATATATCTTGGAATCCCGTTCAACCACACCACCTCATCGACGTACCTCTAGGATAAGGTGCTCACTGGGATCGACTCCTTAATCTCCAAGAAGTGTTCTGATTTTGTCAACCGATCCAGCACTAGCCAGATGGAATCATAGCCTCCCTGAGCCCTGGGTAGCCCTGTGATGAATTCCATCGAGATGTCATCCCACTTCCACTCGGGAACATCTAAAGGCTGTAACAACCCTCTAGGAAAATGAGGTTCAACCTTCACTTGCTGACACACTAGGCACTTAGCCACAAAATATGCCAACACCCGCTTTACCCCGGGCCACCAAAACTGTCCCCTCAGACCTTGGTACATCTTTGAGACCCCAGTATGTACCACTAAAACCGAGCCATGGAACTCATGGAGAACACCTTTACACATTATCTCTGGAACAAAAATCCTTCCACGGAAAAGCATCTGATGCTGACCATACTCCGACCATCACTGGGGAGCATTTCCCTGATAAACATGATCCTGCATCACTTCCACCTCTGAGTCCCCCCACTGAGACTCTTCCACATGCACCACTAAAGAGGAAACTACAATCATCTGAAACAAACAACCTATTCCACCTTCCACCCTTGCATCCAAATGTGAGGCCGCTAACTCTTCCATCGCTCTCCAAGAATCTGCAGATTTTCACAAACCACTTCCTTCTGCAACTTTTTTCTCCGGGCATCAACCACAATATTACACTTGCCCTCAGAATAAGATATCTCAAAGTCGTAATCTTGGAGGAACTCAACACATCTCCACTGTCGCAAGTTCAGATCCCACTGGGAAAAGACATAACACAAGCTCTTGTGATCTGAGAAGACCACAAAGCTCTCTCTGATGAGATAATGCCGCCACAAATTCAATAAGAACACCACGACCATAAGCTCCAGATCGTGGGTGGCATAGTTACGTTCATGAGGACGTACCATCCTAGACCCATACGATATCACTCCTCGCTGCTGCATCAACACACATCCCAACCCAAGGCCAAAAGCATCACAGAACACTTCAAATAACACCCCTTCCTCTGGTAATTTGAGTAATGGAACACTAACTAGCTTCTCCTTTAGGTATTAAAAAGCTGTCTGGCACTGGTCGCTCCACACGAAGGCCTGGTCCTTCCTAGTCAAAGATGTAAACAAAGCCGCAAATCAAGAGAAGTCGGGCACAAAACTCCGGTAACAGCATGCCAAACCGAGGAAACTATGAACTTCCGCCACATTCTTAGGTGCTTCCCATGAAACAACTTCCTTGACCTTCGACGGGTCTACTGCTATTCCCTTATGAGACACTACATGTCCAAGGAAATGTATTTCTCGTGTTAAGAACTTACACTTAGACATTTTCCCATAAATATGGTGGTGTCGAAGGACTCCCAAAACTTCCCTAAGATTCTCAACATGCTCTTCCTATGATCTTGAGTAGATTGGATGTCGTCGATGAACACCACAATGAACTGGTCCTGAAACTCTCAGAAGACAGATTTCATGAGGTTCATGAACATAGCTGGTGTGTTCATAACGCCAAACGACATGACCACGAACTCAAAGTGGCCATATCTACACCTAAAATCCATCTTCAAGATATCACCTTCTTCAGTCTCAAATGGTGGTATCTAGACTCCAGATCGATCTTAGAGAACCAACCTGCTTCCCTCATCTGGTCAAAAATTTCTTCTATCCTCGGGAGGGGGTAACAATTCTTTACCGTCCCCTGATTCAACCTCTGTTAGTCTATGCACAGTCGTAGACTACCATGTTCGTTCTTTACGAACAAAACTGGAGCACCCCACAGTGACACACTAGGTCGAACAAAGCCCTTCTCCATTAGATCGTCAATCTGAATCTGCAACTCCCGCAACTCTGAAGGTGCTATCCGATAAGGGGCCATCGAGATCAGGCAGACACCAGGCTATAAGTCTATCCCAAATTCAATGTCACATTGAGGGGGTAGAGTCACAACCTCATCGGGAAAGACATCAGGGAATCTCTTACAACCTCTGGGACATCCATTATTCCTGCGTCCACCGACTCCACTGACACACTGTCCAGCATAGAAAGGAGTGGCTCCACGTGTCAACTCGCCACCTGATAACTCCACTCCCCAAAAAAAGCCACACACAGTCCATCCTCATTGGATAATTCAATCCTTCTTCGATAGCAGTTGATGATGGAATGCACGTATAATAACCAGTCGATGCCTACAATGACATCGTATTGCTGCATCTGCAATAAAAGAAGTTCTCCATTGGACTGATGCGGTCCTAACATCAGTCTACATCCCCATAAAAAGTAAGATACACTGGTCTGACCCCCTGGTGTTCTCAAAACTAGGTTCACAAAAAGTCTCTCAGCATATAGATCTAGAGCATGGGATAATTCGGGCGTAACAAAGGAGTGAGAAGCTCCCGAATCAAATAAGGCAGAAACACGAGTGATGAAAAAACTGATCGTACCTCAAACAACCTCTAGTCCTGTTAGAGCTACTAACTCTGCAGCGTGCAACTGTCCATGCCCAGCTCCTCCACCTCGCTTATTTCGACCACCTCCCTGACCACGCCCTTGTCGAGGTCCTTGAGGAGCACCCTGGTGTCGGTCTCCTCCTACAAGGTCGTCCCTCGGAGGGCCAGGGGCCTTCTGCTACTGCTGGAAAGGCCTCGCCGACAACAGATACTACTGAGGTGGGTGCTGAAACTGCCCACCTTTACCTTGTGGAGCTCGTGTCGGGCACCTTCTCTAGACATTCCCAAAAACTCTGCAAGAGAAACACTTATGTCCTGGCCCTGTGAAAAAGGGGCGAGGGCCAGAAGCTTGGGACTAGAAATGATGAGGCCTAAAACCTACTTATCGAAATCTGGAAGGCCCTATTGCTGGAGACCTACTACTGACTTCCTTCCCCTTTGATAAACTCAGCTGGTTCCCTTATCGTTGTGTGCCTCCCTTCAAGTTCATCCTCTCTACTATCTCAGCTTCTTTTGTACTGCTAGGTACGTCGGAAGAGTGAAGGAAGTGACAACATACTGAAGAGAAGGAAGGAGTGCATCCTCTAACCTTCTTTCCCGAGACTCCTCATCTGGAAAGAGATCCGGGGAAAAGCGCAAGAGATCTTTGAACTTGATCCCCAACTCACTCACTGACATGCTTCCCTGCTGAAGGGAGAGCAACTCTTGTCTCTTCTCAGCCTTCGCCGTAGAGGAGAGGAACTCCTCACGAATTCCTTCTCGAAACTGGCCCATGAAACCTTTGCCTCTATCTTCTCTCCCAAGAAAAGAGTCCACCACTAAGGCACTACTCCTCTCAGCTGACTGACGGAAAACATAACCTAGTACTCCCTTGGAGCACAGATCAATGATAAGGTGATGGATAGCTCCTCGATCCATCCCTCCATTACTGAGTCAGAAATTCTTCCCTTGTAATTCTCGAGGATTTTTCGCTGGAAGGAGTGCAGAGTCCTCTACCACAACTCATCCTCCTCATCTTGGTCAACCCTCTGCTGGTAAACTTTCTCGATCTGCTGGGCCTCAACTGCCCGAGTCGCTCGTGGATAACGTCTGGGTGCCATAGCTGCAAGGTAAACAAAGAATACCTAAGCCTGAGTAGAAAGGGAATTATTATTATTATTATTATTAAATTTTTCTCCCCAAAGTGCCTAAAATCAATTAAAAACACAATCAGTATGATGCATGTACCTTCCCTAGGGTCTCTACCCTGCAATAAATGTAGTCTCACGTGGTCGTTTGATAGGCTCAGAGTCCTTGCATCGGATCACGGGGGGCCCAAAAATCCCGTGTCCTATCCGGTCCTCCCTGGTCTATTTCATGAACCAAGATCACCTAACATTGTTTCCCTACCATCCCATGCAATCCTCCCTATGCCTAACTCCAGACTCCATCTTATCCCTCAACCTCCCCTCTGATACCATTTTCTCACGACCCGCCTTCACCGAAAAGAGGGAAGGGACATCAGATTGCCAAGCCCTTCATTCTTTAAGTTGAAGGAGAGATAATGACCCCTGAGTCCCCCCTACAGTAGGCCCCAGAGTGGCGACTATCACCAAGGGTATAACATTTTCACAATTTGGGAGGCATTTCCCTTCTTTTAGATAACCAAGATTGGGAGAAAGAATGAGTCAACACCAAACACCACCAAGTATTGAAAGATCAAGGTAAAAACCAAACTACATGCATGTTTTAATAATAAAACTGAACAAAGTACAAGGAATCCAAAGAACAATACCCAACACTAAAGGATAAAGGCTAAGAAGAATCCGACAGCGACCAACAACAACTCCAGTGCCCAGACTAGTAAGGCCCCACACGACCTTCGAAGCCCTCCTGGAAACATGGAAGTAAACGTAGGGTGAGAATACAAAGTATACTCTGTAGGAAAACCTAAAAATCTTGTGTACAAGTGGGGAGACGTCCTAAAGTCCCGTGAGAAGCAGAAGAAACATCATCTATCAAGGAAACTATCATCCCAACTCACCGTCCACACTCACCAAATATCACAAGTAGTAAGGTAATAGTAAGAACAAAACATTTGGGTGGCCTGAACCACCATTTCCCCCACTAGCTAGATGCTCATCCCTAATAGAAAACATCATGACTCTACCACGCTCTTCCTGCTCACACACACCTGAGCCTCAAAACCATCCACATCCCTGCCCACACACACCTGGGCCTCACAACCACAAATCCCTGCCCGCACACACCTGGGCCTCAAAACCATCCATTCCTGCCCGCACACACCTGGGCCTCATCCCGAAGACACCTAGGAAGAAAAACCTTCCCGAAGAGTCCTGAGCTAACAACACACCAATCGAAACCTACATGAAGAATCTTGGGTGTAAGGTCACCTCCAGCCATCACAGCCGAGGGAAGAGGGAGCAGGAAGGAGAGTAACTAGGGGGAAACACCCTTCCCCATGAAATGGGGTGTCCGACACTAAGTGCCCAATGTGGGTGGGGTGATAATAAACATAAAACATACAATTAAACATATATATACCAACACACAGCCCAACCTATGGCTCCTCAAATAGATACAAGCAGGTGCCCACGCACTGCTGCCTCAGAAAACAGGCACACAACAAACAGTTCCTAGTTTCCCTATTCACATTATCATTTCATAACAGTTCTTTAAGAGTTAATCCCTTCACTACTGGGAAACTAACTTGGAAATTCACAGATGAAACAATAATAATCCAGAAAGAAAAAGCATCAGTTAATTTAAGCATTCACACCTAGTTCTCTTGTAAAGTCACATCAACTAGGGATCAAGTGATATCCCTCGAAGTACTGGAAACAAAACAAACCCCGAGACACAACCCCATGTCCCCAAAATCCAGGAGACAATGGTTTCTCAACAATAGAATATTTTAGCCGAATTCATGTCATAGCAGAGCAGCCACACAGCCTCAGATTCATAACTAGAGAAACTATAATAATAGGGGATCCCATCCCCACCCATATCACCCCAGAAATCTAAGACCCCATTCAAGAAAACCATAAAGTCACCCAGAATCGGCCCGTGAAATAAAACAACCAACCCACTACCACCAACCCAAGGATGGCCCTTGCAGGTATTTTCAGATTTAAAAGGCTTAACACACTCCATGATTTCCACTCCACTGGGCATTAACCATAGTTTTCAAAGAAAAGGGATGATCCTGGTGCTTTCAATTTATTTAACCGAGTATACGTAATTAACCAATTCCATGTTATGTTTAATTAAACATCCAGGATCTCTGAGTTTCATTAGTTCACAGAGAAAGACCACCAACGTCCATGATTTTCAGTGAGCATAGGCCCATATAATTCACAACACATATCAACATAAAAGAGTACAACAGAACATCGATCCCACCCCCCTTCCTTCATTAAATGTCCATTCATTATCTTCATTAAGTTTGGTTTCATCAATTTTACACAGAGACAAAAGCATACCCACCCCGCATGATGCACAGAAAGGAGAGACGAAGGAGATAAATCCCTACCTGATTGATCAAGGATCGACGTTAAGTCCTCGCGTGGAAATTGGAAAATAGAAGTAGCAGGAACTCCACGAAATGACATCAAAGAAAACTTCACGGGGGTACAACTCTTTCGGAGTAAGAGTATTCCAAGCACAGGGTGATAGAGAAAAAGGAACCTAGAGATAAAGGAAGTTTTAGGTTATAAAGGCTAAGCTACATCATTCCTGGGATGGTTAAGATATAGAGAAAAACTCGAAACCACGGAAGAAGCGGGATCGTGGGTTGACCATGCGGCTGGGCCACCCCACACGTCCAACTTAAAAGGTCCCCACCCTTCGGGGTGGTTAAAACCACCACACACCTCCTTAACCAAGTAAGGC
This sequence comes from Viscum album, assembly GCA_963277665.1. NCBI lineage: Eukaryota > Viridiplantae > Streptophyta > Magnoliopsida > Santalales > Viscaceae > Viscum > Viscum album. The sequence goes on from OY728129.1 coordinate 247,495,139, forward strand.
CACCTCACAGGATGCGGTAAAGGCATTTCTGAAAACGCGGTTAAAAGCATGACCAAAACGCATGGTTTTCCATTTAAGAAGCGTACGTCACCAATTATTTAATTAAATACCATTAATGTGATTTAAAAAAGACTTAATGGGGTCAAAACATGGTTTACAAACCAATTCGCGCAAAAAGTAGGCGCTTTTGGAAAACCCGTGGAGAGGTCACCGGTAGGCTCGGTTTACCAGTAGACCAAGCTACCGGTTGGCCGAGGCTACCGATAGGCCGGGGATAATGGTTGGTTGAGGCAAACAGTTGGCATGGGCTACCAATAGGCCGTGCTACTGATAGGCCAACGCTACCAGTAGGTCGTGGCAACCAGTAGGCCGAACTACCTGTTGGCTGAGGCTACCGGTCGGCCGAGATACCGGTAGGCTGAGGCTACCGGTAGGCTGAGGCTACCAGTCGGTCGAGCTACCGGTAGGCCAAGCTACCGAGAGGCCAAGCTACCGGTAGGCTAAGGCTACCGGTAGGCCGAGCTACCGGTAGGCCGAGCTACCGGTAGGCCGAGCTACTGGTATACCGAGCTACCAGAAGGCCGAGCTAGCGGTAAGCCGAGCTACTGGTAGGCCGAGGCTACGGGTAGGCTGACCTACCGGTAGGCTGAGATACCCGTAGTCCGAAGATACCGGTAGGCCGAGCTACAGGTATGCCGAGCTACCGGTAGGCCGAGGCTACCTTTAGGAGTCTTAAGCTTCACCGAAAAGCTGGGATGGCCTTCCAGACCACCCAGAACACCCCAAACATCAGATTTTCACCATGTAATGGACCCCAAATCCACGGGCCATTACACAGTGCCTTATTCGATTTCATTGGCATACAAACAAGGAATACGAATCCCGAAGGACTGAGTAGTTTAGTATTGTGGGAAACAAGTTATATACATAAGTTCAACATTACAACATGAAGGGAAACAAAACACTATTTTATTCCACTAGAAACATCACGTCTCCTAGATTATTATTATAAGTCATTCATAAATTACTTCATCACGTCATGAGAAAATGAATCATAAGAAAGGGGCGAGCTCAAACACTCAGTAAGAGTAAGAAATACAGTGGAAGATAATATAAACATTAGACATGGTGAATAATTGAAAACACATTCCTTTAATAATAAACTTGAAACACATTATGGGAGGAATATGAGAAAAGTAAATAATTCCATAATAAAACCTAATCATGGGTATTATACTAGTCGAATAACCACTTTAACTTTTAATTACTAGATTCATAATGAGGTAATTGCATATTCCGGACATCATAACCATACCGTCCAAGCCTCATGCTAGGACAATAAAATAATCATTTTGTCAAGGCCTCGTGCCAAGACCATAGTTTGTCTAATGAGACCTACCGATGTATAGAGGGGCTAGAGAGGGCCCCATCCATCCAATAATAAGTCCAATACATTCCTCATATGAGCGTGTGTCAATATAAACAACATATACATTCATATTGATACTATCATATGAAATGTAACTAACTTTCCCCAATCATTAAACATAAAACACCAACCATTCTGAGTAATATGGTGAATGGTTCTAGGATTGATCATCCACAATAGAGTTAGTCATAAACCATTAAATAAAATAAGGTATATGACTTTATAAATTATTAAACCCAATAATACCATGGAATCAACAAGAGCATTGAATCAAACGAAAATACTCTTATAAAATCATTAAGCAATTTTGAGATAAATACTCTTTTATTTTAAAAAGAAGAGTTCCTTTGGAAAATAATTGTATAAAACCAGAAGTGAGGTAAGATAGTATTTTAATAATAAAATTTATATTTTTAGAAATATAATGGTTTCCAAAAATAGATTATAGAGTGCCCTTGTAAATAGATATGAATTGGAGAAATTCCCTTGATTCGGGCTTGTATTTTGGAAATGATTTTGAAAGTTCCTTTTAAAACGTGTAAATATCCATAAAATAAGGAAGGGTTATGGTTTGTAAACATATATATGATACTCACACAGAATATATAATGAGTACATAAAAATACATAATAATTTCATTGAGGTAATTAGACAATGAAAGTATCCCGAATGAAAATGGATGTTCGGGTGGAAAAAGCCTTACAATTTGTAATCAAATGATTCGTATTACCAAAAATTAATAATTAAAAAATTATAGATTTAATAAAATGAAGATAAATATATTCATGATATGTGACATCAATGGTCAGTATACATACACCACACAAAAGTATTACTAGTGAATATGGAAAATCTCACGAAAATGGAAGTGAGATGAAGAAACCCTTACACTTTGTAATCAAATGATTCGTATTCCCAAAAATTAATAATATAGAAAGGATAGATTTAATACCATGAAGATTAATATTTTCATGATATGTGACATCAATGGTCAGTATACATACACCATACAAAAGTATTACTGGTGAATATGGAAAATCTCACGAAAATGGATGTGAGATGAAGAAACCCTTACACTTTGTTATCAAATGATTCGTATGCCCAAAAATTAATAATATAGAAATGATATATTTAATACTATGAAGATAAATATTTTCATGATATGTGACATCAATGGTCAGTATACATACACCATACAAAGGTATTACTAGTGAATATGGAAAATCTCACGAAAATGGAAGTGAGATGAAGAAACCCTTACCTTAACTCCAAATGTGTTCTTCTCTTGAACTTATGCTCTTGGAATATGAAATTATACTTATTAATAACTTATTTAAAAACTTATTATACCAGTATTTAGTTTATCATAATTCTGTTTATTTCATTTATACCTTTATTGCTAAGTTATTATATTGAATTTCGTTGTTCCGGGGTGTTCGTTTTCTTTATTTTCATAATCGGTTCAATTGTTTTTAAGTAATGTAGTTCATGTGGAATGGTTATAAATATCCATGATTTGAATAATATATTATTTATGAACATAAATAATTGGTATTGGTAATTTCTATCATTTGGTTACATGTAATGAGGATGAATCATTAGATGACAACCACTTCGATTATTCGGCGGTATTTGGATGATTATTAACTAGTTTTGTCATATAACTTAATTATATGTTCATATTATGGTTCCTAAAAATTAATTTATATTATAATAAATATATTATATTATTTTTCAACCATAAATATGGAATCATGACCAGTAATGAAGAATAAATTGAAGAATGAAACTTCGTCATCCACGAATACTATAAATTGGAACCTCATGGACGTTGATTTTGTTTATAAAAAATAAAAGGTAGGGAGTAAGAATATTTATGATGATTCTTCCATTCACATGTAATAATTATAGTATATAGATGATACTGGATTTATAATGATCATTTGGACCTAGTAGGTGAGGAGAGGATAGCAAAATTAGATAAATTGAAATGAAACCAAATGAAAAAGAAGGGTGCTTTACCTTTTGAAATAACCTCCTTGAAAAACTCTTTAAGGGAAGGGGTTTTGGTCTTTTGGAAGGACCAGAAGCTTCTTAGACATGGGGAAAGAATAGGTAGGGGTAATTGGATTGAAATTTAAGGAGATTAAAGTCTTAGAGGAGTGAAGAGAAGAGGGAGTGGTGAGGGGTTTTTATAGTGGAGGAGAGGAGTAAATTTTGAATATTTAATTCATTATTTTATTATTTCCCTCAAGACAACCAATAGTGTTGTTTCATGTGACCCCCAATAGTAATAAGTGCTTGTAAGTTCAAACCAAGTGGCCTTTCATCACTTGTGATTTCATGAATAGTGTATTTAACTGATAATTTGTATATACGATATTTTATCGTATTTCACTATTCATAAAAAATTCTAGAATTTTAGAAAAATACCAAAAATTCACCCCTACCATTTATCAACGTGTAGAATTCAGAATTGAAATCCATTTTTCAAAAATAGTTTTCTAAATATTATTAATATAATTTTTAAATAAGGTCATAGTTAATTCGAAAAATAACAATCTTAATGTTCAATTAGTTTTATTTCTCATTGAAAAACTAATTAAGATCTCATTATCCTATTGACTTAAAAAAATAAAATAATAATATTATTTACTATTCATAAGGGTCATATTACTATTCATATGGGTATATTACTATTCCCCATAAATCAAGTTTATTTTATTAGACTCTAAATGACTTACTGAACACAACTCTAGATGACCATTTTTCGAAATTCAAATCATAGAAGAGGCAAAGTTGTGTTTAATGGATAGATTATAAAATTGAATTATATATTTATTATCAAAACCTTAGGGTGTTACATTCTCCCCTCCTTACAAAAATTTCATCCTCTAAATTCACAGAATATTACCTAAAAAGATTTTGCTATGTTCTTAACATAAGCTCCTCAGGCTCCCATGTTGCTTCTTCCATCTTATGGTTCCTCCATAGAACCTTTACCAGTCGAGTTGTTCAATTTATCAATACTTGTTATCTAGTATCAAGAATCTTGATAGGCTCTTCACAATAAGATAGATCGGGCTCAAGTTCTACTTCTTCATATGTGAGTACATGTGTTGGGTATGGCATGTACTTTCTTAAAATTGACACGAGGAACACATTGTGAACCTTGGAGAGACTTGGCGGCATTACCAAATGGTAAGCTACGACTCCAATTTGTTCTAGAATTTTAAAAGGTCTGATGTACCTGGGACTTAAGTTTCCCTTTTTACCAAATCATATAATACCCTTCTATGGAGATACCTTTAAGAAAACATGATCTCATTCTTGAAACTCCAAATCCTTCCTTCGATTATCTGCATAGCTCTTTTTCCTACTTTGAGCTATTTTGATATGGTTCTAGATAATCTTCACCTTCTACATTTTTTATTCAACAAGTTATGGGCCCACAAGCTTTCTTTCACCAACATCATCCTAGCAAGTTGGTGTACGACATCTCCTCCCATATAATGCTTCATAGGGTGCCATCTGAATACTTAAATAGAAGCTATTGTTGTAGGAAAATTATATGAGAGGTAAATACTAACCCCACATGCCTTTAAAATAAAGTGAAAAAGGACTGAACATGTCTTCCAATGTTTAAATAATCCTTTCTGATTGTCCACCAGTTTGTCAGTGGTAGGTAGTGCTCAAACGAAGATCAGTATCTAGGGGCTCTTGAATACTTTTCCAGAATCATGATGTAAAATGTGGATCACATTCAGAAAAAATTGATAGAGGTACTCCATGAAGTCTCAAAACATCATTAATATATAGTCTTTCTAGACGTTCAAGTGGTAAATCTTCTCTTATAGCAAGAAAATGTGCTGACTTGGTAAGATGATCAACAATGACCCATATTGCATTGTTCCTTCTAGGAGTCTTTGGTAGTCCCATGACAAAGTCTATCTTGATATTATCCCATTTCCACTCAGGTATGGGAAGAGGTTTCAATACTCTTCTTGGTTGATTCCTTCCATCTTTTAATTGTTGACAAACCATACATCTTGACACAAAATCAGCAATATCCCTCTTCATGTTGTCCCACCAAAAATGTTTCTTCAAATATATATACATCTTTGTGCTACCAGGGTTTATATAGAAATTGGAACTATGAGAATCATCCAACAATTCCCTTTTTAGATCAGGTATATCAGGAACACAAAGTCTCTTACCAAATTTCAAAATTCCATCTTCATATATGATGTCACTCAATCTCCCATCATTCACAGCTTTAATCTTCTTTTGAAACTCATCATCATCATCCCGAGAACCTTTTATCCTTTCTAGTAAAGATGGTTTGGAAACCATTTGAAAAATCATTGATGTTTCACCTTTCATGGTTATTCTGTTATCCATCTTTACTAGATCCATGAAAATAGGATCCCTTTTAACTCTCATATTGTTCAAAACTCCATGACCCTTTCTGCTCAAAGCATCTGACACCTTATTTGCCTTCCCTGGGTGGTAGTGTATCGTGCAATCATAATCCTTGAGTAATTCAATCCATCACCTTTTCCTCATGTTGAGTTCTTTTTGTGAGAAAATATACTTCAAAATTTTGTGATCTGTATAAATCTCACATTTTTCACCATAGAGATAATGTATCCATATCTTCAAAGAAAATATTACAGCAGCTAACTCAAGATTATGAGTATGATAGTTTTTCTCATTAATTGTTAGCTGTCCCGATGCATAAGCAATAACCCTATCATTTTGCATAAGGATAAAACCAATTCCTTTCTTTGAAGCATCACTATAAATAACAAACCCGTCATTCCCTGATGGTAGAGTCAATATAGAAGCAGTGACTAATCTTCTCTTCATTTCTTCGAAACATTATTCACAATCTTTTGTCCAAACAAATTTAACCCCTTCACGTGTGAGATTCATTAGCGGGTCAACCGATCGGGAAAAATTCTGCATGAAACGCCGATAATAACCTGTTAAGCCAATATAGTTGCGTACTTCAGTTATGTTTGTTGGTGTGGTCCAATATTGGATTACCATTGTCTTCTCAGGATAAACTAGGATTCCATCCTTAGAGACAATATGGCCAAGAAAAAAATCTCCTCAAGCCAGAATTCACAGTTACTAAACTTACCATATAATTCATGTCTTCTAAGAGTCTTCAAGATAATGTTCAAGTGATTTTCATGATCTTCATAGATTTTGGAGTATACGAAGATATCATAAATAAATACAACTAAAAAATCACTAAGATAGTCCTTGAAAACTATGTTCATTAGATCCATGAAGATAGAGGGTGAATTATTCAATCCAAAAGGCATTATTGTAAACTTTTAATGCCCATACCTGGTTCGAAATGCTATTTTTGGAATGTCTTCCTTCTTCACACTCAATTGATGATATCCAAATCGAAATTCAATCTTTGAAAAGTATTGAGCTCCTTACAGTTGGTCAAATAAATCATCAATGCGAGGTAGGGGATACTTGTTCTTTATTATTATATCATTGATCTCCCTTTAGTCAATACATAACCTCATAGATCCATATTTATTCTTAACAAAAAGGACAGGGGCTCCCCATGGAGAAACACTAGGGAGAATAAATCCTTTATTACTCAATTACTCTAGTTGTTTCTTTTGTTCCACTAATTCCATAGTGGCCATTCTATAAGGGGTCTTTGATATGGGCCTTGAACCAGGAATTAAATCAATGGAAAATTCAATTTCTCGTTCTGGAGGATGTCCAGGTATATCATCTGGAAAGACATCAACATATTATCTCACAATAGGTACATCCTCTATTTGAACATTCCTTTCCTCACCCACAATTATTTCATTTTCTTCCTCCCCAATAATTGAATTTAGTTGAGCTATTGGGGGTGTATCTAGATAGGAATCAGGTGGTGATGGTTCTGCTCTAAAGATAAGGTGTTATTTATCATCGTCGTCAAAAATTGTAACATCCTTCTTCTTACAATATATTTTTGCATCATGGTCCGAAAGCCAATCCATACCGAGTATTATATAAAATTCAATCATTGGTATGATGATCAGATCAAAATATATAGAACATTTATATGCCCTAATTGGAACTGATTCACAGAACTTTGTAGCAATGATACTTCCCTTAGGAGTTTTTACTAACAACTCACTTATTAAATCAAGCTGGAAATATCTAATTTTTTTAGTAAATAGGGAAGATATGAAATAATGCGATGATAAAAAATCAAATAATGCATTGGATAAACTTGAGGAAAAAATTAAAGTACCTTCCACCACGTCATTAGGAACTTCAACCTCTGTAGTTGTGATTGCATAAGCTTTTCCCTGATCCCTTGGCCTTTTCTGTTGCATATTTCCTTGATGTTTTGGACAATCATTAGCATAGTGTCCCATCTCACGACAACTATAGAATTGGTCATCATTGGCTTACTTCTTCCCTTTGCAATCACCAGAAAGATTACCTTTATACCAAATTTATATCATACTCCTTTTCCTTTTAATCATGCACTAGGATGTTTCTTTCCACAATTGTCACATGGTGGAAATTCAACTCTTCCCTTCTTCCCAGTTTCCTTATTTACATTCCTAGGGTTTTCAGTAGCCCTCTTCTTTTCTTACTTTCCCTTAAAGTCATAAGACTTATAGAATTATTTTTCTATCTTGATGGAACATGAAACTATATCCTCATATGATGAAAAAATTTGGGAGACCAGTGCCCGCTGGAGGAATGGATTTAGGCCATCAATGAATCGATCAATTTTTCCCCTTAGATTTCGTATGTAGTGTACAACATGTCTTGTTAATCTTGTGAAGTTAGCTTCATACCTTGCTACATTCTCATCTTCCTTCTGCCTCAAAATTAAAAATTGTCTCTCCACATTTTCTTACTGTTCATGAGGGAAATATTTTTCTATGAATATTTCGTTAAAATCCCTCCATTTCATCTCTTATATATCTTCCTCCTCCATTGTGTTTTGGATTAATGACTACAACTGATCCGCATATCCCAATAGACGATATACTGCCATGACAACCTTCTTTCTTTCATTACATCCCAAAGTGAGAAATATCTTCTCAAGGGAATATATCCACTGCTCTACAACAAACGGGTTTGTAGTCCCATTGAAAGATGGAGGTTGTTGTTTCATAAAGTGATCTAGCATGGCTCCTCCACGTGGTGGATCTGGATACTCCATATGGGTAAGGTTATTATCCATAACCTGAGTAAGTTGTCCCAGTATAGTTATGGGTTTCTCAGCACCAGTCACAACACCAAATCCAACATCATTATCTTGCATCAGAGGAAAACCCCTATAGGGGACACGTACATTCATGCAATTTCCATTCTGTCTACTAGGCGTCATCTCTATATAATGGCATACACTATATTAGGTTATGAATAATAATGTATAATCTTAACTTAAAAATACTCAGAAAAATTGAGATCCTACGCATGGATAATACCATATTCACAAAAATGGTTTCTTTAAGGAATATTCACATTAAACTCCTTCATAATGGAATGTAACGAAAATGTGAATTATCTTAATCTTATCCCCTGGGAGTGTCGTAACCAAGAGTTCAGCAAGGCTCGTTGTCGTATAACAGGATACCCTGGCTCAAGCCTGAAACTCCTTATCGTAGCTTTCACTCCTAGGTATATCTATGCCAGATCAACCTCTACCTTCTCATATCCAAATAGGGATGTATTTCTTGAATGATTGACATAATCTATTCCTTACCAAAATACAAGGACGTTCTTTTATGTTTATCCTCAAATACTATCTTATGGACTCTTCCTTAATTCTATGTTTTCTAAATCTATTTTCCAAGTATTCTACTAAACTTCCTTTGATACCAACTATAAGGACCCGACCCCAGTTGCCCGGAGCGGGTGCCTTATTTTATTTCATTAGCATACAAACAAGGAATAGGAATCCCGAAGGAACAAGTAGTTTAGTATTATTGGAAACAAGTTATATACATAAGTTTAACATTACAACATTAAGGGAAACAAAACACTATTTTATTCCACTAGAAACATCACGTATCCTAGGTTATGCTTGAAAGTCATTCATAAATTACTTATTCATGTCCTGAAAAAATGAAACATAAGAAAGGGGCGAGGTCAAAGGCTCAGTAAGAGTAAGAAATACAGTGGAAGATAATATAAACATTAGACATGGAGAATAATTGAAAACACATGCCTTTAATAATAAACATGAAACACATTATGGATGGAATACGAGCTTAGTAAATAATTCCATAATAAAACATAATCATGGGTATTCTACTAGTTGAATAACCACTTGAAATTTCAATTACTACCTTCATAATGAAGGACGTGCATATGCTTGACATCATAACCATACCGTCCAAGCCTCGTGTTAGGACCATAAAATAATCATTTTGTCAAGGCCTCATGCCAAGACCATAGTTTTTCTCATGAGACCTATCGATGCATCGAGTGGTTATAGCATGCACCACCCGTCACATAATAAGTCCAATGCGTTCCTCATATGAGTGTGGATCAACATAAACACCATATACATTCATATTGAAACTATCATATGAAATGTAACTAATTTTCCCCAATCATTAAACACAAAACACTAACCATTCCGAGTAAAATGGTGAATGGTTTTAGGATAGATAATCCACAATAGATTTAGTCATAAACAATTAAATAAAATATGTGATATGACTTCCTAAATGATTAATCCCAATAATACGATGGAATAAGCAAGAGCATTGAATCAAACGAAAATACTCTAATAAAATCATTAAGCAATTTTGAGACAAATTATCTTTTATTTTGAAAAGAAGAGTTCTTTTGGAAAATATTTGTATATGTTGGTTAGAGTGGATACTCAAGAGGGGGGTGAATTGAGTTCCAATTAAAACATCTATTAAAATTATTTCTATTAAAATCCCCAATTTATAAAACAAGTAAAACTGTAGTAAAATTTTCTTGCAATAAAGGGTCAGTTAGGTTATCAAGATATTGATTAGTTCTCAGTTAATTTAATCTAAAGATCAATTAAAATTTTAAGCTAACCTAAAGCTTTATAGTACATACAAACACTTGATAGTCTAACTATCAAAGTAACTTTAAAATAGATTTGTATTTCAAAGTAATTAGTCGTGGAATATAAAAATATACATTATATTTTAAACATAATTTCAGAATGCACAGTAGATGTAAAACAAGTGGTTCAGTCTCAAGCCATGACCTAATCCACTCCACTTGGTGATCACCTGCCACCAAGCAGTTTATATAAATAAACTCTGATCCACACCCTGGATCGGGGTTAACAATAGTTCATAGACTGTCCAAGCCACGAAGAGACCTCTACCACAGTTTTCGTGGGAAAAACAATAATGATCAAGCCAGGCAGGGACCTCTTCCATAGTTTATGTGGGTAAATAGGAGTAAAAGGTTTGGTGTGAGGACTTTGAAATCCTCTAGTTCAGCGCATGAGTCAGTGTGTGTGTAAAATATACATAGTAAAAACAATGCTCTAAAGTAAAAAAAAGAATAACTTAGAGTAATTAGAAAATAGTTTAGAATGCCCTAGTGATTAGTAGTACAGCTCTAGACTCCTTTGATTCAGCAGAAATGCTTCTGAGTCCTTCTCTTGTTTTTCTATTGAAAAACAGAGTGTCGTGGTTCAGCTTGTGTTCTTTCCAAGAGATGATATTCTCTTTATTCCAATGTACTTCATTTGTTCTTCAGTAGTGTTGGGTTTCATTCATGAGAGTTCTTTTAAGATCATGTAATGTGTTCTTCACAGTTGTGCTCATGATTGTCTTTTTGTTCAGTACAGAGCACTCACGTTTCTTTCTTTTCTGTATTATCTATCGTGTGTCTTACTCTTGGGCACACTTCTCTTTATCTTCAAATGCATTAGGTTGAGCCGACACGTTCCATGTATTTCATGCCTCGTACCTCGTACTATGTCTACAAATAAACATTAATTATGTCAGTGCATTAAAGTCGCCAAATATTACCGTTAAAAGGTTAAATAGTAAAATGACAAAAGTGTTTAAGAAACAGTGTAATAGTAGTTATGAAAACGGTGTCTCCTTCACAGTATCTCCTTAACTGTATCTCTTTCATGGTATCTTATTCACGGTGTGTCCTTCACGGTGTGTCCTTCACGGTGTCTCTCTCACGGTATGTCCTTCACGGTGTGTCCTTCACAGTGTCTTGCTCATAGTGTCTGAGTCACGGTGTCTGGATTAAGGTTTCTGGATGACTGTGTCTGGCTAACTGTGTTTTGCACTTAGACAAATAGAATGTATGGCTAACTTTGTCTATTCTTAGTGTCTTGATTCACGGTGTTAGGCTTACTGTTTCACAGTGTCTCGTGGTCATGGTGTCTCATTTTCACTGTGTCAGAGACTTAGGCTTCACGATGTCTGTGTCTTACTTACAATATCTTTTTCTTAGACGCACAACTGTATTCAGACTTAAACTGTAAAATGCATTAAATGAATTTAACTTAACCATTATAAAGAATAAGATAACATGAAACATAAATACACACAATTGATAAGATATGTGACATTTGTGATCATGAATATGATTTGTAATTATTATTGAGATTTGTAAATAGTAATGAGATTTGTGATCATTAAAAAATGATTAATACATGAGGAGTCCAATAATATCCCCCATTTTGATGTTCACAAATCATGTATAGGTAATGTATAAATGAGATACAACTAGAGAGAATATAGCATATAGAATAACATATTATAAAATAACACATAACTTTTTCTCCCCCTTTTGGGATTATCAAAAAGTAGAAAGAAGAGAGGGGAAACATGGCATATGTCATTAGAAATGTTCAGAATACAACGTATAGAAAAAATATAAAAATAAAAGACATACCCATCAAAAAGAGTAGGAACTAGTCGACTTCATGGATGGGTTTTATCTTTTCCTTTATTACCAGCAGAGGAGGAATCCATAGGGGTAGTTGCTGATGTGGAAGAAGGCATAGAAGTGGTAGTCAAAAAGGTAAAGGTAGACCTTCGATGATTGAGGGAGCCAAGGTGGGAGCTGTAGAAGATCTAGGCCGGGGATGACCAAGAATCACTAGACTGATCTGAGTAAGAGCTTGGCTAACTGACATGGCAGTTGGGGCTAAAGCAGGCAGTCCAGGTCTAAGAGGGGTAGTATCTGGAGCAACTATTGCGGTACTCCAGACATGAAGGTATGTCTTCAGAAGATTGATGAAGGCTGTAATAATTTCTCCACCATACTGCGTTGCCTTTTCAAAATCATCTTTATTTTCCATGAACTTTTCTAACAATATGGTAAACTCAGTAAGCTCTTGAACTTGTTCTTTGAAGGCCTGATTCATAAGAGATATTTTCAGATTCTCTATAAGATATTTAAAGTGATTTGTTATATCAGTTTTAGAGAAAATCTGGTTGAAATAGAATTCCACTTTCTTAGAGATTTCCTGCTGAGCATCATTGGAAACCTTTGAGTGAATTTGCACCAGGTCTAGCACTCTATCACTGTTCTTAACCACTTCAGATAAAGAATCCATATTAAAACCACTAAAGTCATTATGAATCTCTTCCTTGATTATGGATCTGAGTAGGGAACTGTCCAAAGAAGGAATATAGTTTTGACCAGAGGAAGGAGAAGCCTTGGCAACTATGGTCATATCTTTGACCTATTTCAATACCTTTTGAAGACAACCAGTGTATTCATCTATAAGTTTGTTCAGGTTTACCACAAGCTCTCTCATGTGTTGCAACAACTTTGTGTGCCTTTATCCTGTATTTTCATCAAAAGAAAATAGTTAGGGATGAATTTGGGACACAATATCTTGAGAAATGTTGTAAATAGTTGGTTCAGGAGAAGCAGCAACAGGTGCGGGATCTGATCTGGAATGAAATTCTTTCTGGAGGTTTTCAACCATACTTTTCAGGGATGAAACATTACCACTAAGCAACTTGTTTTCAACTCTCACTTCTTGAATTTCATGGATCATCCTTGGTTGAATGTGCAGAATAATGTTTTCCAAAAGTAGTGATGCATCTTCCTGACTTAGTTGTGTCACAAGAAGAGGTTGAGAAGAAATAATTTTCTCAACTCCAGCTAAGATAGAATCTCCAAACACTTTCAACTCATCCTTGATGACAAAAGATTTCTGATTAGGTAAAGGTACAGGAGCAGGAAGTGTTATATGGGCAGGTTCAGGGTCTGGTTGAGGTTTAGATTCAGTTTCAGGTTCAGGTTTAGGGTGTGTAGCTGACTTCAGTTAAAACAAAGAAGAGAGATCAATTCCAGTTGCAGTCACCTGTTGAGATTCAGTCAAATCATAGAAGCTAGGGAATTCACACTGAGTGTATACAGAGTATGACTCAGTTGGTTGAGATGCTTCAACAGGCCTAGCTTCACCAATCTCAGCTTCATTAGAATCAAGATTTTGAGGTTCCTCCACCTCAAAATGTGCTTCCATTTTAGTAACTTGAGGCTCAGGTACTTGGTTTAGATCCACAGGATCAGCTCTAATTTCCTCAGCCATTTCCTTCCTATCCAATTGAATGGCTATTTCCATCCTCTCTTTAGCAGAGGGTATTATTTTAGGAGCAGATTGTTACTCTGAATGGTCTTCTAAAAAATATTCTTGGATAACATGAAGTTATGTTTGAGTTTCTTCTTGCAAAGTAGAAAGTTCTCTTAGATTTCCTTCTTCCATTGTAGGGATTGTTTCTACTACAGCCTCTGTCATGGCTTGTTGCTCAGATTCTGGGATAGTTAAGTCTCTTACAGCCTCAGGTTGGGTTTCCAAATTAACAACATTTCTAGGAGTAGGAGGTTCTTTTCCAGGAACAACGGTCTTTTACTTTTCAACACTATCTTCTTATCTATATGGTACTTCAACAGGAATAAAAGCAGGGAAAACAATCCTTTCTTTCTTAATAAGAGTCGTTTCCTTATGAGGTACTTCAAATACCTCTTCCTCTTCCTCTTCATCTTCTGAAAACTCAGCCACTTCATCTGGTTCCAAACAAGGATCAGTAATATCCTTTGGCCTTATTGGATAATCAATAGGATTGAACTTCTCATAAATCTTTTCATTATCCTCAACCCACTCCTTCTTCAAGGGGTTCTAGTTGATCTTCATCCTTTTGATGGTAGGTTTGGATAGGCAGAATTCAAAATCCATAAGAACTTCTTCATTTGGTCCAACTACTCCCTTGTCAACTAGCATGGTTGAGATCATCTTTGAGTAAAACAGAGAAGTAGAATTGGAAGTGACTTTAATTAATTCAAACATATGGTGAATGATATATTTTGACAGATTGAGTTTTTGTCCATTCTTTATCAGATTAATAATAAAAACATTATGATACTTCAAGATAGAAAATTCACCTTTCCTCGGGCTAATAAAATATTGAACAAATTTGAACAACAGTCTTGTCTCTCCATCCAGTTTAGCAGCTATGGCCTTTCTCTTGGTTCCCTTTCTAGTTAGAGTTTCCATTTCATTTTCTAGGTCAAAGATATCGGTTGTAGGTGGGGGGTCTCTCTGATAATCATCACAAATCCCTTCTTGAAAAATCATAAGGCAAGCAGCCCATAACCTCAAAGAGAAAGAGCATTTTTTCCATTGACCCAACTTGTCACAATATAGATTTCACCAGCATCAAAAGAAAATTTTATATACTGATAAAACTGAGATACCAACCTCAGGTAAATAGGTCTATCCTTCCTAGAAAACCATTCAATCCATCCTTGTTCTCTTAAAACTTTTAAAACCACAGACATTCTAGACAACAACCACTCATGGCATATTTCTTTCTCAGGAACTATAGTATGGTTTACCAAGTTTGGATTTAGGGGGCCTTTGGGTGCAAGCTTCAGTGCTATCTTCTTCTTCTTCGAGCTTCACTTCTCAGGGGTAGATGAAGATGGATGATTCATCCTTGGCATCCACTGAAGGTTCAGGCGAGAGAGAAGGAGAGAAGGGTTTCAAGGTTGAGAGGGTTCAGAAAGAGTGAGTAGGGGAGAGTTCGAGTGAAGAATCGAGTAAAACCCTTGTGGTTTATCATTGGGGAATTTCAAACATAAAAAAAACACGGGAAAGGAAATAACGGCGAAATAAAAATTACCACGATACACGTTAAAATAAAAGCATAGATACAGGGTGAGATCATGAATATTCGTCATGGTGGGATGGTGTATGGTCGTCACGGTGAGACAATCGGTTGTCGTCATGGTGAGACAGTGAGTAAACTGTTCAGTCATGGTGAGACAGTAAGTGTCAGACCGTGAACACTAAGTGCTAACTATGAAACCGTAAACATGAGACAGTAACCAAGACACCATGAATATGAAACAGTAAAGTAAAATATAGAAAAATATTAAACAGTAAGACTAGTAACATATCTATTTGTGATTGATCATGCCAAGATCATGTATGACATAATCTAATCTCTTAGAATTTAACGGTTTAGTGAATATATCATCAAGTTGATATTCATTACCATTGAATTCCAAAGTGATATCACCTCTTTGATAATGATCCCTCAAAAAGTGATGTCTTACATCAAAGTGTTTTGTCATAGAATGTGAAACAGGAATTTTTGAAATGTTAATAGCACTTGTGTTGTCACAAATTATTGGTACATGTCTGAATTGATATCCATAGTCTAGTAATGTGTGTTTCATCCAAAAAATTTGTGCACAACAACTTCCAGCAGCTATGTATTCAGCTTCTACAGTAGATAATGCAACATAATTTTGTTTCTTACTACACCATGATACCAGTGACTTTCCTAAAAAGTGACATGTTCCAGAGTTTCTCTTTCTATCTAACTTACAGCCAGCAAAGTCAGCATCAGAATAACTAGCTAGATCAAATGATTGTCCTTTTGGATATAACATCCCTAGATTGGGTGTATGCTTGAGGTATTTGAAAATTCTCTTTAAAACATTTAAATGTGATTCTTTAGGGTTTTATTGAAAACGAGCACGCATACACACACTAAACATAATATCAAGACAACTAGCAGTTAAGTAGAGTAGACTTCCAATCATTCCTCTATAAGTGGTTTGATTAACAGACTTTCCATCTTTACCAAGATCCAACTTACAGGTGGTACTCATGGGAGTGTCACTACTTTTAGGGCTATCCAATCCAAAATGTTTTAAAATATCTCTAGTATATTTAATTTGAGTCAACACAATTCCATCATTATTTTGAAAAATTTTAAATCAAATAAATAATTTCAGTTCACCCATTAAACTCATTTCAAATTTGTTTTGCATCATTTTAGAATAATCAGTACATAATGACGTTTTTGAAGATCCAAAAATAATATCATCTACATAAATTTGAACAACTAAAAAATCATTAGAAATTCGTTTTATAAAGAGGGAAAGATCAACTATTCCTTTTGTAAAACCTTTGGAAATAAGAAAAGTACTTAATATTTCATACAAAGCTCTTGGAGATTGATTTAGACCATATAAAGCTTTTGAAAGTTTAAAAATATGATTTGGAAAATGAGGGTTTGTAAATCCATGGGGTTGTTCAAAAAAAAACATCCTCATCTATATACACATTTAAGAATTCACTCTTGACATCCATTTGATATAGTTTGAAATTCAAATGTGCAACATAAGTAAGTAGAATTCTAATGGCTTTAAGTCTTGCTACTGGAGAAAAAGTCTCCTCATACTCAATTCCTTCTTCTTGACTATAGCCTTGTGCAACTAGTCTAGCCTTGTTTCTAACCATATTTCCAGGTTCATCTACCTTATTTCTAAACACCCATTTAGTGCCTATGGTGAAGGTGTCCTTAGGTCTTTGAAAAAGTTTCCAAACATTATTTCTTTCAAACTGATTAAGTTGTTCTTGCATATCCATTACCCAAAATTCATCATGGATTGCAACATCAATTTTTTTAGGTCCAAGCTATGCCAAAAAGGCTTGATGTTCAACTTGATTTCTATGAGAATCTCTAGTATGTGTCCCTCTATCAATATTACCAACACCAGCATATAATGGATGATTCTTTAGGATCCTAGTTGATCTAATAAAGGTAGGACTAGAAAATTCAGGTTCTTCTCTAGGTTCGGGTTCAACAGAATCAGATTCTGGTAAATTTCTAGAACTTTTTGTCTTCACGACAAGTTCATTGATTTTATCATTATGGTTCAGAATAGATAAATCTTTTTCATGATTTTAAAGAGATGGTTTAGGTTCATGTGGACCAGTTTCATAAAATTTAATGTGAACAGATTCTTCCACACACTTGGTTCTCTTATTAAAAACTCTACAGGCTTTTCTATTTATAGAATATCCTAAGAATATTCCTTCATCCCTTTTAGAGTAAAACTTATCAAGATTGTCCTTGGTATTAAGAATAAAGACTTTGCAAAAAAATACTCTAAAGTAACTAACCTTAGGTTTCCTATTGTTCCACAACTCATAAGGGGTATTCTTAAGAACATGTCTAATAAAGACTCTATTTATGATATAACAAGCTGTATTCACAGCTTCATCCTAAAAATAAATAGGCAGGTCATACTGATTAAGCATTGTTCTAGCAATTTCTTGCAAGGTTCTATTTCTTCTTTCTACAACACCATTCCACTGAGGTGTTCTAGGGGCAGAAAAGTTGTGACTATAGCCATTGTGTGAGAAATAAGACTCAATCTCAGGATTTTCAAATTCACGACCATGATCACTTCTCAGGGTTTTAATCTTAAGTCCACTAAGGTTCTCTATAGACTTGGAGTATTTAATAAAGTAAGAACAAGCTTCACTTTTGTGAGCTAAGAAATGTACCCAATTATATCTAGAAATGTCATCTACTAAGACATAGACATAGTGCTTCCAATTTAAACTAGAAACTCTAGATGTTCCAAACAATTTCCATGTGAACCAACTCGGGAGGTTGAGAAGTTGAAACTTATTTCTTTGATTTAAAAGAAACTTTATGTTGCTTTCCCTTTTGACAAGGATTACAAACTTTGTCATTTGGAAACTCATGTTTGGGTTGGTCTCTAACTAAGTTTTTCCGAGTCAGTTTTCTAAGTGAATGCATATTGCAGTGTCCGAAACTTCTGTGCCAAATCGAAGACTCTTTATGAAAAGAATTTAATCAAGTAATGTTTTTCTAAGATAAATAATTTAAATCAACAGCATAAAAATTTTCATTTCTCAAGGCAGAAAATACTAAAAAAAATTAGAATTAAAAAAAATTACAAGAATCATTTTCAAACTTAACATTAAAGCCATCATCACATAACTGAGAAATACTTAACAAGTTTTATCTCAATACATCAAAAATAAAAATTTAGAAATTAAAACCGAGTTAGTGTTACCAATTTGGCATAGACTGATGATATTTTCTTTAGAATTATCACCAAAGCTGACATAGCCTCCATCAACCTTTATTAAGCTTTTAAAGCATGAGTAATTTGCATAAATGTGCCTTGAACATCCACTTTCCAAGTACCATGTTTTCTTACTGGAACTCTTTAAGCAGGTTTCCTACAAAACAGATTTAGAAGGAAAATGATTTTGGTACCCAGATTTTCTTGGGTCTAGATAGGTTATCAAGTAAAGCTTTAGGTATCCAAATTTGTCTTATGGGTATCATATAATTTACAGAATCAATTGATTTTGAAATATAAACTTTGTTTGATCTATAACAATGTGAATAACTATTTGAGGCATATGAATTTCTAGAACTGGAACTAGCAGAATTTTGTCCAGATTTAGGAATCAATCTATTTTTGGTAAACTGTCTCTATCCAGGTTGGTATCCCAAACTAGTAGAATACGTTGGTGCAACTAGTTTACCTAGAATTTTAGTTAGAGTGTTCTTTCCATTTGTGAACTTTTCTAAGTCCTTTCTCAGTTTCTTATTAGACATTTTCAGTTCAGTATTTTCTCTTAATAGTTAAGCATTATTTTACTTTTCAATCTCAAGGGTAGATTTAACAGTTCTAGATAAAGAATGTTGTTTCTTTAAAGCTTTTTACTTGTCCTTAAGTTCATTATAGGTCTCTTTTAGCATATTAAAATATTTAAATAATTATTCCCTAGACATGCTTTCAAATTCAGAATCAGAATCAGAATCAACTCCAGGATAGTATGAATTTAAAGCAGGAGGGTCCAGTGTTACCTCAGACGTGTTTGTCATAAAACACATGTTAGCTTTATGAGAATCTTCATCCTTAGCAGAATCAGAATCACTTGAAGTGTCTTCTGAAGTAATCCAAGTTTCTTTCATAGCATTCTTATACTTGCTGTCCTTATAGTCATGTTTCTTCTTGAACTTCAATTTTGGACAGTCAGCTTTAATGTGACCTTTTCTCTTACATTCATAGAAGATAAATTCATCACTCTTATCAGCTTTCTTCCAATCCTTTTTTCAATGACCTTTTTTGTCATATTTACCTTTGTAGTTTGATTTTTTGAAGAATTTATTCTTCCTATAGAATTTCTTAAATCTTCTGGCTATTTGATCTATCTCAGCATCACTATCAGAATCTAAACATTCACTTGTTGAGCTTTTAGTAGGTATGAGAATTTTCTCCTTGTCCATGCTATTTAAGGTAGTAGACTTAAATTCCACTGACTTTCTTTTAGGTTCATCATCTTCTTCCTTATTCACCTTGAGTTCTTCCTCATACATCATAATCTTACCAATTAGATCTTTAACAGGTAGAGCACCAATGTCACATGACTCGCTTATTGAAACAGATGTGCCTCTCCATCGGTCTAGAAGACATCTCAATATTCTCATAATTTGTTCCTTTGCTGGAACAACCTTTACAAGGGAGCTCATAGTGTTAACAATATCATTGAACCTGAGATACATATCAGAGATAGGTTCATCAGTCTTCATTTTAAAATTATCATATTTAATACAATAAGTGTTCAATATAATTTCTTTAACTTTGGTTGTTACTTCATGAGAAAAACCCAAAGTATTCCATATTTCATAAGAAGTTTTGCGAGAAAATATTCTATTAAACTCTTAATCTACTAGAGCACAATACAAGGCATTCATAGCTTTACAATTATTATTGTAAACTATTTTAGTATGTTCATCCCAAGTAGTTCTTTCAGTTTTTGGAATATTATATTGAGTCTCTATAGCAGTCTATTTTTCAAACCCCATTCTCTCTAAGGAATTTTCATCTTATGTTTCCACTGGGCATAGTTTGTACCATTGAATAAAGGTGGCTTGTTGGTAGCAGCACCTTCTAGTCTATTATCCATAGTTATATTTTAGAAAATATATTTAAAGAGATAAAATTTAGAAGTAACAAAATATTTAGATTTTTAAGATACAACTAAAATCACAGTTTAAAAACAGAATATTTTGAAATCCTTTAATAAAAACTAATCCTCTGATACCAAATGTTGGTCAGAGTGGATACTCAAGGGGGGGGGGGGTGAATTGAGTTCCAATTAAAACTTCCGTTAAAATTATTTCTATTAAAATACCCAATTTATAAAACAAGTTAAACTGTAGTGAATTTTTATTGAAATAAAGGGTCAGTTAGGTTCTCAAGAGATTGATTAGTTCTCAGTTAATTTAATCTGAAGGTCAATTAACTTTTGAAGCTAGCCTAAATCATTATAGTACATACAAACCCTTACTAGTCTAACTATCAAAGTAACTTTAAAATAGATTTGTATTTCAAAGTAATTAGCAGTGGAATATAAAATATATATTATATTTTAAGATTAATCTAATAATGCACAGCAGATGTAAAACAAGTGGTTCAGTCTCAAGTTGAGACCTAATCCACTCCACTTGGTGATCACCTGTCACCAAGCAGTTTATATAAATAAACTCTGATCCACACCTTGGATAGGGGTTTACAATAGTTCATAGATTGTCTAGGCCATACAGGGACCTCTACCATAGTTGTCATTGGAAAAAATAATGATCATGCCACACGGGGACATCTTCCACAATTTCCGTGGGTAAACAGGAGTAAAAGGTATGGTGTGAGGACTTTGAAATCCTCCATTTCAGCACAGGAGTCATTGTGTGTG
This sequence comes from Viscum album, assembly GCA_963277665.1. Lineage (NCBI taxonomy): Eukaryota > Viridiplantae > Streptophyta > Magnoliopsida > Santalales > Viscaceae > Viscum > Viscum album. Next base: position 247,516,642 of record OY728129.1, read on the forward strand.
TAAAATATACATAGTACACACACTGCTCTAAAGTAAACAAAATAATCACTTAGATTAAGTAGAAAATATTTTAGAATTCTCTAGTGATTAGTAGTGCAGCTCTGGACTCCTTTGATTTAGTACAAATACTTCTGAGTCCTTCTCTAGTTTTTCTTTTGAAAAACAGAGTGTCGTGGGTCAGCTTGTGTTCTTTCTGAGAGAAGATATTCTCTTGATTTCAATGTTCTTAGTGTGTTCTTCAGTAGTGTTGGATTTCATGAATGAGAGTTCTTTTAAGATCATGCAATGTGTTCTTCATAGTTGTGCTCAAGATTTTCTTTCATTTCAGTATAGAGCACTCGCGTTTCTTGATTTTCTGTATTGTCTCTCATGTGTCTTACTCTTGGGAACACTTCTCTTTATCTTCAAATGAATGAGGTTGAGTTGATAGGTTCCATGTATTTCATGCCTCGTAACTCGTACTATTTCTAAAAATAAACATTAATTATGTCAGTGCATTAAAGTTGTCAAATATGACCGTTAAAATTTAAATAGTAAAACGACAAAAGAGTTTAAGAAACGGTGTCACAATAGTTATGAAATCGGTGTCTCCTTCATGGTATCTCCTTCACGGTATCTCCTTCATGGTATCTTATTCACGGTATGTCCTTCACGGTGTGTCCTTCACGGTGTCTCGCTCACGGTATGTCCTTCACGGTGTGTCCCTTACAGTGTCTCTCTCACGGTGTCTGAGTCACAGTGTCTGGCTCACGGTTTTTGGATGACTGTGTCTGGCTAACTGTGTCTGGCACATAGACAAACAGAATTTCTGGATAACCGTGTCTGTTCTTAGTTTCTTGCTTCACTGTGTCAGGCTTACTGTGTCATGGTGTCTCGTGGTCACGGTGTCTCATTGTCACTGTGTCTGAGACTTAGGCTTCACGGTGTCTGTGTCTTGGTTACAGTGTCTTGTTCTTAGACAAACAACTGTATTCAGAATTAAATAGTAAAATTCATAAAATTAATTGAACTTAAATATTATAAAGAATAAGATAACTTGAAACAAAAATACACACAATTGATAAGATATGTGAGATTTGTGATCATGAATAATATTTGTAATTATTATTGAGATGTGTAAACAGTAATAAGATTTGTGATCATTAAAACATGATTAATACATGAGGAGTCCAATAGTATAAAACAAGAAGTGAAGTAAGATAGTATTTTCATAATAAAATGTGTATTTTTAGAAAGATAATGGTTTCCAAAAACAGATTATAGATTGCCCTTGTAAATAGATATGAATTGGAGAAATTCCCTTGAATCAGGCTTGTATTTTGGAAACAATTTTGAAAGTTCCTTTTAAAATGTGTAAATATACATAAAATAAGGAAGGTTTCTGGTTTGTAAACATATATATGATACTCACACAGAATATATGATGATTACATAACACTACATAATAATTTCATTGAGGGAATTAGACAATGAAAGTATCCCGAATGAAAATGGATGTTCGGGTGGAAAAACCCTTACACTTTGTAATAAAATGATTTGTATGCCCCAAAATTATTAATATAAAAATGATATATTTAATACAATTATGATAAAGATATTAATGATATGTGACATCAATGATCAGTATACATACACCATACAGAAGTATTACTAGTGAATATGGAAAATCTCCCGAAAATTGAAGTGAGATGAAGAAACCCTTACACTTTGTAATCAAATGATTCGTATGCCCCAAAATTAATTATATAAAAATGATAGATTTAATACCATTAAGATTAATATATTCATGATATGTGACATAATTGGTTAGTATACATACACTATACAATTGTATTACTAGTGAATATGGAAAATCTCACGAAAATGGAAGTGAGATGAAGAAACCCTTACCTTAACTCCAAACGTGTTCTTCTCTCGAACATAAGATCCTGGAATATGAAATTATACTTATTAATAACTTATTTACAAACCTATTATACATGTATTTAGTTTATCATAATTCTGTTTAGTTCATTTATACCCTTATTGCTAAGTTATTATATTTAATTTTGTTGTTCCGGGGTGTTCATTTTCTTTATTTTCATAATAGGTTCACTTGTTTTTAAGTAGTGGAGTTCATATATAATGGTTATAAATCTCAAAGATTGGAATTATATATTTTTTATGAACTTAAAGAATTGGTAGTGGTCATTTATATCATTTGGTTACATGGAATGAGGATGAATCATTAGATGACAACCACTTCGATTATTCGGCGGTATTTGGATGATTGTTAACTAGTTTTATCATATAACTTAATTATATGGACATATTCTGGTTCCAGAATATTAATTATGTCATAATACATATATTATAGTCGTTTTCAACCATAAATATGGTTTCATGACCAGTAATGAAGAAGAAATAGAAGAATGAAACGTCATCATCCATGAAGGATATAAATTGGAACCTCATGGACGCTGATTTTGTTTATAAAAAATAAAAGGGAGGGAGTAAGAATATTTATGATGGTTCTTCCATTCACATGATATAATCCCAGTATATAGATGATAATAGAGTTATCATGATCTTTTGGATAGAGGAGGTGAGGAGAGGACTAAAAAAGTAGATAAATTGAAATGAAACCAAATGAAAAAGAAGGGTGCTTTACCTCTTGAAATAACCTCCTTGATAAACTCTTTATGGGAAGGGGTTTCGTTATTTTGGAAAGACCAGAAGCTTATTGGACATGGTGAGAGACTATGGAAGGGTAATTGGGCAAAACTTTGTGGAGCATCAAGGCATAGAGGAGTGAATAGAAGATGGAGTGGTGAGGGGTTTTTATAGTGGAGGAGAGGAGTAAATTTTGAATATTTAATCCATTGTTTTATTATTTACCTCAAGACAACCAATAGTGGTGTTTCATGTGACCCATAATAGTAATAAGTGCATGTGATTTCTAACTAAGTTTCCTTGCATCATTTGTGATGTCTTGAATTGTGTATTTGACTGATAATTTGTATATACGGTATTTTATCGTATTTCACTATTCATCAAAAATTCTAGAATTTCAAAAAAATCCCCAAAATTTACCCCTACCTTTTCTCAATGTGTAGAATTCAAAATTGAAATCCATTTTTCAAAAATAATTTTCTAAATATTATAAATTTAATTTTTAAATAAGGTCATAGTTAATTCAAAAAATGACAATCTTAAAGTGCAATTAGTTTTATTTCTCATTGAGAATCTAATTAAGATCTCATTATCCTATTACCTTAAGAAAATAAAATAATATTATTATTTGTTATTCATAAGGGTCATATTACTATTCATATTACTATTCATAAGGGTATGTTACTATTCACCAAAAATCATGTTTGTTCTATTAGACTCTAAATGACTTACTGAACACAACTCTAGATGAACTTTTTTCGAAATTCAAAACATAGAAGAGGCAAAGTTGTGATTAATGGATAGATTATAAAATTTCATTCTATATTTATTTTCAAAACCTTGTGGTGTTACATTCTCCCATCCTTACCAAAATTTCATCCTCAAAATTCACATAATATTACCTAAAAAGATTCGGGTATGTTCTTAACATAAGCTCCTCAGTCTCCAATGTTGCTTCCTCTATCTTATGGTTCCTCCATAGAACCATTACTAGTCGAGTCATTCGATTTCTCAATACTTGTTCTCTAGTATCAAGAATCTTGATAGGATCTTCACAATAAGAAATATCGGTCTCATGTTCTACTTATTAATATGTGAGTACATGTGTTGGGTATGGCATGTACTATCTTAACATTAACACGAGGAACACATTGTGAAACTTGGAGAGACTTGGAGGCATTGCCAAACGGTAAGCAACGACTCCAATTTGGTCTAGAATTTTAAAAGGTCCGATGTACCCAGGACTTAATTTCCCCTTCTTACCAAATCGTATAATACCCTTCCATGGAGATACCTTTAAGAAAACATGATCAACTTCTTGAAACTCTAAATCGTTCCGTCGATTATCTACATAGATCTTTTGCCTACTTTGAGCTATTTTGATATGGTTTTGGATAATATTCACCTTCTCCATTGTTTCTTCAACAATTTATGGTCCCACGAGCTTTATTTCACCAACATCATCCCAGAAAGTTGGTGTACGACATCTCCTCCCATATAATGCTTCATAGGGTGCCATCTGAATACTTAAATGGAAGCTATTGTTGTAGGAAAATTATACAAGAGTTGAATACTGATCCCACATTCCTTGAAAATAAAGTGAACAAGACCTCAACATGTCTTCCAATGTTTGAATAGTCCTTTTGGATTTTCCATCAGTTTGTGTGTGGTAAGGAGTGCTCAAAAAGAAATCAGTATCTAGGGCCTTCTAAAGACTTTTCCAGAATCTTGATGTATAACATGGATCACGATCAGAAAAAACTGTTAGAGGTACTCCATGAAGTCTCACAACATCATTAATATATAGTCTTGCTAGACGTTCAAGTGGTAGATCTTCTCTTATAGAAAGAAAATGTGATGACTTGGTAAGACAATCAACAATGACCCATATTGCATCATTCCTTCTAGGAGTCTTTGGAAGTCCCATGAAAAAATTCCATCATGATATTATCCCATTTCCACTCAGGTATGGGAAGAGGTTTCAATACTTATCTAGGTTGTTGCCTTCCAGCATTAACTTATTGACAAACCATACATCTTGACACAAAATCAGTAATCTCCCACTTCATTTTGTCCCACCAAAAAATGTTCATTCAAATATCTATACATCTTAGTGCTACCAGGGTGTATAGAGAAATTGGAAATATGAGAATCATCCAACAATTACATTTTTAGATCAGGTATATAGGAACACAAAGTCTCTTACCAAATTTCAAAATTCCATCTTCATATAATATGTCACTCAATCTCCCATCATTAAATGCTTTAATCTTCTTTTGAAACTCCTCCTCATTAGCCTGATAACTTTTTATCCTTTCTAGAAAATATGGTTTGGAAACCGTTTGAAAAAGCATTGATGTTTCACCTTCCATGGTTATTCTGATATCCATCTTTACTAGAACCATGAAAATAGGATCCCTTTCAACTCTCATCTTGTTCAGAACATCATGATACTTTCTGATCAAAGAATCTTCCACCTTATTTTACTTCCCCAGGTGGTAGTGTATCGTGCAATCATAATCCTTGATTAATTCAAGCCATCTCCGTTTCCTCAAGTTGAGTTCTTTCTGTGAGAAAATAAACTTAAAACTTTTGTGATCAGTATAAATCTCACATTTTTCACCATAGTGATAATGTCTCCATATCTTCAAAGCAAATATTACAGTAGCTAACTCATGATCATGAGTAGGATAGTTTTTCTCATGAATTTTTAGCTGTCATGATGCATAAGAAATAACCCTATCATTTTGCATAAGGACACAACCAATTCCTTTCTTTGAATCATCAAAAAAAAGAAAAAACCCCATCATTCCATGATGGTAGAGTCAATATAGAAGCATTGCCTAATATTCTCTTTAGTTATTCAAAACATTCTTCACAATCTTTTGTCCAAAAAATTTAACCCCTTTACGTGTGAGCTTTGTTAGCCTGTTAGCCAGTTTGGTGAAATTCTGCATGAAATGCCGATAATAACCTGCTAAGCCAATAAAACTTCATACCTCAGTTATGTTTGTTGGAGTGGTCCAATATTGGATTACATTTTTCTTCGCAGGATCAACTAAGATTATATCCTTAGAGACAATATGGCCAAGAAAAAAAAATCTCCTAAAGCCAGAATTCAAACTTGCTAAACTTCACATATAATTCATGTCTTCTAAGAGTATTCAAGATAATGCGCAAGTTATTTTCATGATCTTTGTAGATTTTGGAGTATACCAAGATTTCATAAATAAATACCACTAAAAAATCATCGAAATATTCCTTGAAAACTTTGTTCATTAGATCCTTGAAGACAGAGGATGAATTTTTCAATCCAAAAGGCATTAATGTAAACGTGTAATGTCCATACCTGGTTCGAAATGCTGTTTTCGAAATGTCTTCCTTCCTCACACTCAAATGATGATATCCAAATTGAAGGCCAATCTTTGAAAAGTATTGACCTCCATACAGTTGGTCAAATAAATCATCAATGCGAGGTGCGAGATACTTGTTCTTTATTGTTATAGCATTGATCTCCCTGTAGTCGATACATAACCTCATAGATCCATCTTTCTTCTTAAAAAAAATGGTAGGGGCCCCCATTGGAGAAACACTAGGGAGAATAAATCCCTTATTACTCAATTTATCTAGCGGTTTATTTTGTTCCACTAATTACATAGTGGCTATTCAATATGGGTTCTTCGATATGGGACTTTAACTAGGAATTAAATCAATGGAAAACTCAATTTCTCGTTCAGGAGGATGTCCAGGGAAATATTCTGGAATGACTTCAACATATTCTCTCACAATAGGTACATACTCTATTTGAACATTCTTTTCCTAACCCATAGTTATTTCATTCTATTCTTCCCCAATAATTGAATTTAGTTGAGGTATTGGGTGTGGATCTAGATAAGAATCAGGTGGTGATGATTCTTCTCTAAAGATTAGGTGTTCTTTATCATCGCCATCAAAAATCGTAACCTACTTCTTCTTACAATATATTTTTGCATCATGGTCTGAAAGCCAATACATATTGTGTATTATATCAAATTCAATCATTGTTATGATGATGAGATCAACAGATATAGAACATTTATATGCCCTAATGGGAACTAATTCAAAGAACATTGTAGCAATGATACTTTCCTTAGGAGTTTTGACTAAAAACACCCTTGTTAAATTAAATTGGAAATATCTAATTTTCTTAGAAAACTGGGAAGATATGAAATATTGCGATGATACAGAATCAAATAAAGCATTGGATAAACTTGAGGAAACAATTAAAGTACCTTCCACCACGTCATTAGGAACTTCAACCTCTGTAGTTGTGATTCCATAAGCTTTTCCCTGATCCCTTGGCCTTTTCTGTTGCATATTTCCTTGATGTTTTGGAAAATAATTAGCATAGTATCCCATCTTCTGACAACTATAGAATTGAACATCATTGGTTTCATTCTTCCCTTTGAAATCACCAGCAATATTGCCTTTCTATTACATTTGTAGCATACTCCTTTTCCTTTTAAGAATGCACCTGGGTGTTTCTTTCCGTAATTGTCACATAGTGAAAATTCAACTCTTCTATTCTTCCCCGTTTCCTTATTTCCAATCCAAGGGTTTTCAGCAGCCCTCTTTTTTTATTGATTTCACTTAAAGTAATAAGACTTCGAGTATTCTTTTTCTATCTTGATGGCACATGAAACTATATCCTCATATGATGAAAAAATTTGGGAGACCAGTTCCCACCGAAGGAATGGATTTAGTTCATCAAAGAATTGATCAATTTTTCTCCTTGGATTTCGTATGTAGTGTACAACATGTCTTGATAATCTTATGAAGTAAGCTTCGTACCTTGCAATATTCTCATCTTCCTTCTGCCTCAAATTCAAAAATTGTCTCTCCATATATGCTCGCTGTTCATGAGGGAAATATTTTTCTAATAATATTTCCTTAAAGTCCCTCTATTCCATCACTTATATCTCTTCCTCCTCCTTTGTGTTTTGGATTAATGACCACCACTGATCTGCATCTCCCGATAGATGATATAATGCCATGACAACCTTCTCTCTTTCATTACATCCCAAAGCGAGAAATATCTTCTCAAGAGAAAATATCCACTGCTCTAAAACAAACGGGTTTGTAGTCCCATTGAATGATGGAGGTTATTGTTGCATAAAGTGATCTACCATGGATCCTCCACGTGGTGGATCTGGATACTCCATACGGGTAAGGTTATTATTCATAACCTAAGTAATTTTCCCCAGTATAGTTATGAGTTGCTCAACACTAGTCACAACACCAGAGCCAACATCATTATATTGCATCGGAGGAAAATCCTTATAGGGGACACATGCATTTGTGCACTTTCCATTCCGTCCACTAGGCGCCATATCTAGATAATAGCATACACTATATTAGGTTATGAATCATAATGTATAATACTAACTTAAAAATTCTCAGAAAAATTGAGATCCTACGCATGACTAATCCCATATTCACAAAAAATGGGTTCTTTGAGGAATATTTACATTAACAACCTTCATAATTCCTTGTAAAGAAAATGTGAATTATCCTAATCTTATCCCCTGGGAGTGTCATAACCAAGAGTGCATCAAGGCCCATTGTCATATACCAGGATACCCTGGGTCAAGCCCGAAACTCCTTGTCATATATTTTACTCCAAGGTATATCTCTTCCAGAGCCACCTCTACCTGCTCGTATCCAAATAGGGATGTATTGCTTGAATGATCCACATAATATATTCCTTACCAAAATACCCAGACGTTCTTGTATGTTTATCCTCAAATACTATCTTAGGGACTCTTCCATAATTCTATGTTTTCTAAATCTAGTTTCCAAGTATTCTACTAAACTTCCTCTAATAAAAACTATAAGGACCTGACCCCAGTTGCCTAGAGCCGGTGCCTTATTTGATTTCATTGGCATACAAACATGGAATACTAATCCCAAAGGACTAAGTAGTTTAGTATTATTGGAAACAAGTTATATACATAAGTTTAACATTACAACATGAAGGGAAACAAAACACTATTTTATGCCACTAGAAACATCAAATCTACTAGATTATGATTGCAAGTCATTCATAAATTACTTCTTCATGTTCTGAGAAAATGAAACATAAGAAAGGGGTGAGCTCAAACACTCAGTAATAGTAAGCAATACAATGGAAGATAATATAAACATTAGACATGGTGAATAATTCAAAACAAATGCCTTTAATAATAAACTTGAAACACATTATGGTAGGAATATGAGCTGAGTAAATAATGCCATAATAAAACATAATCATGGGTATTCTACTAGTCGAATAACCACTTGAACTTTCAATTACTAGCTTCATAATTAGGGAAGTGCAGATGTCGGACATCATAACCATACCGTCCAAGCCTCGTGCTAGGACCATAAAATAATCATTTTGTCAAGGCCTCGTGCCAAGATCATAGTTTGTCTCATGAGACCTACCAATGCATTGAGGGGCTATAGAAGGCCCCACCCATCACATAATAAGTCCAATGAATTCCTCATATGAGAGTGGATGAACATAAATAACATATACATTCATATTGAAACTATCATATGAAATTTAACTAACTTTCCCCAATCATTAAACACAAAACACTAACCATTCCGAGTAAAATGGTGAATGGTTTTAGGATAGATAATCCACAATATATTTAGCCATAAATCATTAAATAAATATGGTATATGACTTCATAAATGATTAAACCCAATAATACCATTGAATTAACAATATCATTTAATCAAACGAAAATACTCTTATAAAATCATTAAGCAATTTTGTGATAAATACTATTTTATTTTGAAAAGAAGAGTTCTTTTGGAAAATATTAGTATAAAACCATAAGTGAAGTAAGATATTATTTTCATAATAAAATGTGTATTTTTAGAAATATAATGGTTTCCAAAAACAGCTTATAGAGTTCCCTTGTAAATAGATATGAATTGGAGAAATTCCCTTGAATCAGGCTTGTATTTTGGAAACAATTTTGAAAGTTCCTTTTAAAACATGAAACTATCCATAAAATAACGAAGGGTTCTGGTTTTTAAACATATATAAGATACTCACACAGAATATAAGATGAGTACATAACAATACATAATAATTTCATTGAGGTAATTAGACAATGAAGGTATCGCGAATGAAAATGGAAATTCCGGTGGAAAACCCCTTACAATTTATAATCAAATGATTCATATACCCCAAAATTAATAATATAAATATGACAGATTTAATACAATTAAGATAAATATATTAATGATATGTGACATCAATGGTAAGTATACATACACCATAAAAAATTATTACTAGTGAATATGGAAAATCTCACGAAAATGGAAGTGAGATGAAGAAACCCATACACTTTGTAATCAAATGATTCGCATGCCCCAAAATCAATAATATAAAAATTATAGATTTAATACCATGAAAGATAATATATTAATGATATGTGTCATCAATGGTCAGTATATATACACCATACAAACTTATTACTAGTGAATATGGAAAATCTCACGAAAATGGAAGTGAGATGAAGAAACCCTTACCTTAACTCCAATCGTGTTCTTCTCTCGAAATTAAGCTCCTGTAATATGAAATTATATTTATTAATAACTTATTTAAAAACCTATTATAAATGTATTTAGTTTATCATAATTCTTTTTAGTTCTTTTATACCCTTATTTCTAATTTATTATATTGAATTTCGTTGTTCTGGGGTGTTCGTTTTCTTTATTTTCATAATCGGTTCACCTGTTTTTAAGTAATGGAGTTCATATGGAATGGTTATAAAACTCAAATATTGTAATTATATATTATTTATGAACATAAATAATTTTTAGTGGTAATTTATATCATTTGGTTACATGGAATGAGGATGAATCATTAGAAGACAACCACTTCAATTATTCGAAGGTATGTGGATGATTATTAACTAGTTTTGTCATATAACGTAATTATATGTACATATTCTGGTTCCATAATATTAATTATGTTATAATAAATATATTATAGTCTGTTTCAAACATAAATATTGTTTCATGTCCAGTAATGAAGAATAAATATAAGAACGAAACTTCGTCGTCCATGAAGGCTATAAATTTGAACCTCATGGACATTGATTTCGTTTATAAAAAATAAAAGGGAGGGAGTTAGAATATTTTTTATGGTTCTTCCATTCACATGATATAATCCCAGTATATAGATGATAATATATTTATAATCATCATCTGGACAGAGGAGGTGAGGAGAGGATAGAAAAGGTAGATAAATTGAAATGAAACCAAATGAAAAAGAAGGGCGCTTTACCTCTTGAAATAACATCCTTGAGAAACTCTTTAAGAAAAGGGGTTTTGCTCTTTTGGAAAGACCAGAAGCTTCTTGGACGTGGGGAGAGACTAGGGAAGGGTAATTGGGCAGAACATTGAGTTGCTTCAAGGCTTAGAGGAGTGAAGAGAAGAGGGAGTGGTGAGGGGTTTTTATAGTGGAGGAGAGGAGTAAATTTTGAATATTTAATTCATTATTTTATTATTTCCCTCAAGAAAACCAATAGTGGTGTTTCATGTGACCCCTAATATTAATAAGTGCATGTGAGTTCAAACCAAGTGTCCTTCCATCACTTTTGATGTCATGAATAGTGTATTTAACTGATAATTTGTATATATGGTATTTTATCGTATTTCACTATTCATAAAAAATTCTAGAAATTCAGAAAAATCCCCATACTTCACCCCTACAATTTTTCTACATGTAGAATTTAAAAGTGAAATCCATTTTTCAAAAATAATTTTCTAAATATTGTTAATTTAATTTTTAAATAAGGTCATAATTAATTCGAAAAATAACAATCTTAAAGTCCAATTAGTTTTATTTATCATTGAAAAACTAATTAAGATTGCATTATCCTATTACCTTAACAAAATAAAATAATATTATTATTTACTATTCATAAGGGTCATATTACTATTCATAAGGGTATGTTACTATTCACCAAAAATCAAGTTTGTTCTCTCAGACTCCAAATAACTTACTGAACACAACTCTAGATGACCATTTTTTTGAAATTCAAAACATAGAAGAGACAATGTTTTGTTTAATGGATAGATTATAAAATTGCATTCTATATATATTTTCAAAACCTTGGGGTGTTACAATCTTCCTCTTCTCTCGTAGGATATTCTGTTCAGGATTGACATGTTGAAGCTCAGCTTGGTCTTGGTTAAGAGAGAATCTTTGTGACGCTACCTTCTTTCCTAGTTCTGAAAAATGGGCTTCATATGGAGAAATTATACTATATGAGGCCCTTGCTTCCTTTTTCAGAGTAAATTAGATTTGTTAAATCCCTATATTTATACTAATCATGTTATCACTATTCAATATCTATATTAGCAATGAAAATAGTTCTTAACGGGATTTTAAAATCCAATAACATAAAACCAAGGAAGTGAATATGTTTTATATAACCTTTTTATATAATAATACATTTAAATTTTTCAAGAGTAATTTTCATTAATTAATGTTTGGGTCGCTATGATCATCCCCCTTAAGAATTTTCGCCGTCAAAATTTCCTTTTCCCACACTAAAACAGATGAGGGTAACTCTGCTTCATCACTTCCTCTAATACCCACTTTGCTTCTTCAAAATTTTTGTTTCTCCACAACACTTTGAAGAGGGGAATTGCCTTATTTTGTAGAACATTTCTCCTATTATCTATGATCTTCACATTCTTCTCTTCCTAGGAGAGGTCATTTTCCAATGGTACCACCTGTAGATTGAGTACTTGTGATGGGTCCTGTATGTTCTTCCTCAAGAGTGATACATGAAATAAATTATGTACTTGAGACTAGTTCGGTGGGATTGCTAGTCAATAGGCCACTTCTCTAATGTGATCAAGGATCTCAAAAGGGATAATGTACCTTGGAATAAGCTTTACCTTCTTTCCAAATCTCATAAATCTCTTCCACGGTGATATTCTGAGTAATATCATGTCTACAACATCATACTCTAGGTCTTGTTAATGATTATTAGCATAGCTCTTTTGTTGACTCTGAGTAGATTTACTATGCTGCTAGATGGTCTTAACCTTCTCCACCATTTCTTTGACCATTTATGGACCTAGGAGTTTTCTCTCCCTAACTTCATCCCAACATTCTAGTGTTCTGAACCTCTTCCTATAAATATCTTCATAAGGAGCCATTTGGATTCTTGAGTTGAAACTGTTATTGTAAGAGAACTCAACCCGATGTAGATGTTGATCCCATCCTCCTTTGAAGTCCATTGAGCATTCTCCCAACATGTCCTCATGTGTTTGGATAGTCCACTCAGATTTTCCATTAGATTGAGGATGATAAGCTGTACTAATTTTTATCTCAGTATTCAAAGCATGTTGGAGGATTTTCTAGAACATAGAGGTGAATCATGGATCTCGATCAGATATAATAGATAGTGGTACTCCATGTAGCCTTACCACTTCTCAGATGTATATCTGTTCAAGTTGATCTAATGAGAAATCCAATTGAATTTTAATGAAGTGTGCAGTCTTTGTAAGACGATAGACAACAACCCAAATATAATTGTTTCCTTTGGATGTATTCATAAGTCTGGTGACCAAGTCCATGGTGATGTTTTACCATTTCCATATTCATATGGGTAAAGATTCTTTATCCCCTTATACTTCCACCTCTCAACCTTCACTTGGTGACATACGAAGAACTTTGATGTATACTCAACTATCTCTTTATTCATTTTATCCAACCATTATTGTTATTGGAGATCTCAATACATCTTTGTGTTTCCTAGGTGAATAGAGAGATTTGAAACTATGTGCATCATCCAAAATTTCATTATTTAACATAGGATTTTATGGAACACATACTCTTGAACCATATCTCAAAATTCCTTCTTCATTAACATTTAACTCTAAGGATTTCCATTTTCTAATAGTTTACACATTCTTCTAAATTCCCACATCATTCTTTTGACCATCCTTTAACCTTTCTAAATGAGACAATTGAGAAATAATTTATGAAAGGATTGATGATGTTCCCTTATTTATGATTCCCATTTCCATCTTCATAAAATCTAAGAATATTGGATCCGTTTAAATTCTCATCAATGATTGAACGGTTGGGTCCTTTATACTTATAGAATCCTCCACTTTGTTCAATTTCCTAGGGTGGTAATGGATTGAAAAGTGTAGTCTTTGATTATCTCTAACCATCGTTGTTTGTGCATGTTTAACTCTTTCTGTGTCAATATCTTCTTGAGGTTTCTGTGATCCTTATATAATTTACACTCCTCCGCAAAGAGATAATGCTACCTACTTTTCAATTTTAAGATTACTGCAGCCAAATCTAGATCTTTTTGTGGATACTTTTTCTCATGAAAATTAATTTTCCTTGAAGAAGAGGCAATGACTTTGTCATTTTCCATCAACACACATCCCATGCCATTCTTCAATGCATCACTGAATACCACAAAAATTTCTCCACTTGTGGGTTGTGTGAGCATAGGCGCATTGATAAGCCTACTTTTCAACCCCTTGAAGCTATCTTTTCATTCTTTATTCTAAGTAAACTTAACTACCTTTTGAGTTATCTTGGTAAGAGGGTTCGACAATCGTGGGAAATTTCTTAGAAATCAGCGATAATAACCAGCAAACCCCAAGAATCTATGGATATCTCTCACCAATGTTGGCCTAATCAATCTCTCAATTGAACTTTTCTTGGAGGGATCCAAAAATATCTCATTGCTTGTGATGATATGACCCAAGTATGATACCACTTTCAAAAAGATCCCCACACTTGCTATAATTTTTAGAGAGCTTATTCTTTTGTGAGGTCTCTAGTATAGTGCTTAGATGTTCCACACACCCCTCCATGGTTCTGGAGTATATTAGAATATCATCTATAAAGACTACCAAAAATTTGTCCAAGTAATCTCTAAAGACTCTATTCATCAATTCCATGAAGATTTAGAGAGAATCACTGAGTTTGGACACCATTACTATAAATTTATAGTTCCCATACCTTGTACAAAAATCTCTCTGGGGGATATCCTCCTTCTTCACCCTTACTTAGTAATATCCTGACCACAGATCCACCTTATAGAAGTATTGTTATCTACGTAGATGATCGAATAAGTCATCAATTCGTGGAAGAGTATACTTGTTCTTTATCTTGATTTTGTTGAGCTCAAAATAATAAATTCAAAGGCTCATTGACCAATCCTTTTCTTGATGAAGATAATTTCTGCACTCTTGGTGAAGCACTTGGGTGTATAAACCCTTTATCCAAATTCTAATGTAGTTGTTTTTTAGCTCCTCAATCTCCAAAAAAACCATTATATACGGATTCTTGGATATTTTCAAAGCCCTAGTTATAAGATCAATCAATAATTCAACATCTCTTCTAGGAGGAAGGACAAACAATTCCTTGGGAAACACTTCAGCGAATTCCATCACAATAGGCATGTCTTAAAGGATGGTTTCTTCCTTAGACTCAACAATTTGAGCAAGATATGTGTGTTCATAGGGAATTAATATCCACGCTTGATATGATGGTTCTAAAGAAGATTCATCCTCCTCCTTTCACTTATACAAAATCGGGGGATAATTCTCAATATAGAGAGTGATGTCCGTCTCACAGAAATTTATACTAGCTCTGTATAGGTAAAGACAACACATGCTAATAATTACATCAAATTACACTAGAGGGAGTATGATGAGGTTATCCATAATGTTCAATCCACAAATTTTGATGAGGGATGTGTTATATTCATGGGATGTAATAATTTTCACATTTATCGTTCTCACCAAAATATCTTCTTCCATGATCTGTGGCGATGTTGGGATTGATCTACTAAATTTTTGGAATATAAAAGAATTCATAGAACTAGAATAAAAAAGTACCTTCACTATTCTTGAATGACTAACTAGAGTACCTATCACCACATCGTTGTTGGGGTTTTTTTGACAATAGTGATGGAAAAAGCTTACCCTTACTGCCTTGGAGGTTGTTGGTTGCCTCCGAAAACCCTTTGATTAGGGAACTGGTTTGAAAAGTGCCCTAGTTTTTTGTAGTTGAAGGAGTGAACAATTCTTTGAGGGTTTAATAAAGCGTTCTTCTCCTCTATTGCAATAGTGGGTTTTTCCTCTCATAAATTAATGGCCAAGTTTAATTTTTTTCTACACTTAAATCCTTTCCTCATCCCCTTCAGGCAATTTATGGGGTGCTTATTTCCACACCATTGGAAAGTGGGGTGTTATAATTTCATAGAAATGTTGGACTGGTCCATTGGACCCCCAAAATTAATGTCCAGTTTTCTTTTCTTACCCCCATGATACCTCTGAGATTCTTCAATCTCCATTATGACTTTGAGTTTACATCGAACAATTTCCTCACAACTATCAAAGTCACGAATCACTATGGATTTGCATAGGCTAGGTTTTATCCCACCAAAGAAGTGGTAAACCTAGAATTGGAGAGTAACAACAAAACCATAGGCGTATCATTCATGCTTTGAGAATTTCTCCTCATACTCTATGATAGATTCATCATCATTATGATGGAGGGCTTGTAATTCCTTTTCCATTTTAAGTCATAGTGTGCACGAAAAATATTTATCAAATTTTGTTTCTATAAATTCATCCATTCTAATGCCTCTATGTCTTCCTTAGGATTTATATTTTTGATCAATTTACACCACTGATTAGCTTAACCCTCGATAGGATAAGTAGCCACAAGACCCTTCTATTGTTCGGAACACTGAAGGATAGAGAATATCTTTTCAATGGAGTTGATCCATTATTCGGTGATTAAGGGATCAGATGACCCATTAAAAGTTAGAGGCCTTTGTCTCATGAAGCTCTCGATAGCGACATATTCTTTGGGGGGGGGGGGTTGGACGTTCCTCTTGACACATGTTTATATTGAAAACCATAGTTAACTGAGAGAGTATTGTGAGAATATTTTTGATTCCCACTCCCATTAGATTTTATAATATCATTAGAACAATCATCAATTTAATCTTCGCAACGGTTGTTATCCCGATTCCTCCTATTATCGTCCATTGGATTAAATAAAAAAAAATTAGCGGTAACACATAAAGGTGAATCCAATGAAAAAAGGGATAACTTATAAATCACATTTATTTCCTTATCTTATAAATTTATAGGCTTTAATCTATGTTATCCCTTATCTATCTCTTAACGTATATTCTTATGGACTTTTTTTCTCCATTAATAATGGTTCAGAATAATCATATGAATGTAACAAAGCATATCCCATAGGAGTGTTATAACCAAGAGTGCAGCAAGGCCCACTGTCGTGGACTAGTTCCCGTTCTAGTCTAGCTTAAAGTGGGGATTTTAGGTTTTACCCCTAGATACATATGTTCTAGATCCATCTCTACTTGTTCGTATCTAGAAAACAATCTATTTTCTTGATAAACCACTTAATATATACTCAAAAAAATTAGGTATATTTTTATTATACTTAGTCTTATCCCTATGTCATTCACTAGGGTTATCTAATCCTAATCCCAAAAATTACTAAACCTGTCCTTTGATACTAACTATAATAACCCTCCTCTTTATTATGCACTTAAAAATGATTTATTACATAAAACTGCACTGAAGACAACTCTAAGTATCGTGTGGTCTAGTGTATTGGGAAATTAGGAACATTACATGACAACTTAGAACATAAAACAAAACATCTTTATTGAAAACTTATTTTACATGACCACAACATTCCTTCGTACTTAGCAATGCGTGGGATAACCTAAGGAAATGCAAAAGAAAAGGGTGAGCTATAAATCCCCGTAAAGAAGTAAACAAGGCATAACATGAAGATTAAACTAAATGTTAAGAAATAGTCATATCAATGGAGAACAAGAGAAACAAAAATATAAAGGCATGATATAGCATGATTATCATAACATGGAAATGTGGCAACAAAATTTAACATGATATTATCATGAGCCAAAGATCATTGCACTTAGAGCACGAGTAAACCCTTATTGCACTTGAATTATCATGAGTAAACCCTCATTAAACATGAATTATTATGATTAAACACTCACCACACTTGACGTATAATGATACTATTATTTACCCAATGCATTGGAGCGCTATCAGGGCACACCCTTCTCAATCATTTCATTTCATGCGTAAGTGTGCCACATAGATCATACAACATAAATTCATTAAATGTCATAATTTATTAAACGGATAAAGGATGTGGAATAAATAATTGTAATTAATCAATCAAAAAGTACATGTTCTTAAGGTTGAATAACCTTGATAGAGAAATGGGTATGGTATTCACTTACACGATGATTTTAGCATGTAAATTTTGGTGTTACTTCGGCAGTATAACGAGGTCAAATAGAAATCATAAAATGGGTTGATGAGAGAGAAAGGGGTCTCTAATAATTTTTAAAATAAATGGACAGTAAGTGGGTAATTGAATATAATATCCCAACATATGTAATGTAATTTAGATGCATAATATAAAATAATTTATTTAATGTAAATTAGGAGAGAGAACTCCCATACAGAATTTTGTCATGTTAAATTGTGTACGTGGAAGGAATTAATGAGAGATAAAGGGGTCTCTCATAATTAAAAAACACGAATGGAAGTATAGGGTAGGTGATAAATAATACTACAACATTTTTAATTGAAAATAAATGGGCATAACAATATAAGGAAACTTGGACATAAATAAGGAATGAAGGAAAGTGAGGATCCCTTACATGGAAGTGTTATCCCAAAGGGTTGGGAGAATCTCCTTAATAGATTGGGGAACCTTGGGATGGTTATGGAGAAAGGATGGTAGAGAATGGTCGATCTAAAAATGGTTTGATTGAAGAGGAATGTGATATTTAGTGGGTTTATATAGGAAAGGAGAGAGAATTATTTATTATTTAGGTTTTGGACACTACACATTAAACTAATCAAAACCACATACCATTCCATGGTTTTTGCCTATATTTTGTTTTCCAAAGTGGAGTGGGGAAAATTATTTTATAAGGAAAATGACTTAACTTATAAAAATATTACTCTTTCTTATGTATAGGTGAGTCACACCCTCAAGGAAATCATTTTAAAAAGTCAAAATATTTTATAAGTCTTGGAGGGTCCACTATGGTGGCATAAAATTAATAAAAAAATATAAAATCACATTATTTTAAAGGTAAATAATATATTGGATGAATATACATTTTATTTTTGTTTATTACATCACTATTGGGTCATCATAATGTCATGAAGCACATTATATATTTAAATGGTATTTAATTTTTACTTAAAAATTTTATTGGCTCAGAAAATTATGAAACATTCATCGTTTGATAATGTGGACGTCCTAAATCCAAAAATGATATTCAATTAATATAAATAATTTTCTAAATATTTTAATTTTTTATTTTAAAATAAAAATCTACATTTATTGAAAATTCATGGGTTTCGACAAAAACAGTTTTCAAACATTAATAAAAATTACAATTGTACTCATAAAAATGATATGATCATTTATATTTAATAAAAAGTAATTTAGTAATAATTTTTTTTAAAATATTATTTAATTTAAAAATCTATTAATTCATCAATATAGATTTCTTAATTTAATATTTACTAAAAATACTATATGTTCTTTAAAAACAATTTACAAAGTAACAATAATAAAAAGAATGTATATTATTTATACAAAAATAATGCACATAATCATAGTGTTGTGGTCTTATTACAAAACCCCTTATAACAATCGCATAAGACCTAAGGGTATGGTGTGTGATGGTAAAGACTTTTTGGGCAGCTTGGATAACATCACTAGGGTAGTAATCTCTATTAACTTCAAATTATCCCATAAGCGATTCTATTAAAGCTTAATGTGTTGAAGCTTAGATTGGGCTTGGTCAAGAACAAATACCAATGACGCTACCTCCTTTCAGAGATCCAAAAATTGGGATTCATATGGAGGAATTCTATTAGATGAGGCCATCACAT